>JAZKJV010000604.1:0-628051 GCA_037367405.1 Ottelia alismoides
TGAAAGCATATGATCGATAACAACTCCCAATGACAAAATGGGAAACTTAATGATGAAACCTAAAGATGACAGTGTAAGTTGATCTATATCTTCGGGTTTATTATAGGTCTTCCAGTATGCAGGATGTAAAGATATTAGGAATACCTAAGGGTAATGTAATCATAAACGATTGCATAACCGTGATACTTTCATTCTGAGGGAGTGATGAAACACGCCTGGATTTTAGTGTCTCCTCTTATTAGATTAGTGATCTGATCTTAGTCCAAATGTTGGACATTGATCTGAATGTGTTTCAGATGCAATGAGAAGATTAGATCTACTACCTTGATTTAATCAACCATCTATAAGAGGTCCCTGAGATCTGGATTTGAGATGTGATCTCAATATCCAAGTCACTATACGAGAAAAGTATAATCGCCCTGCCCTTATCTTCAAGTATCTGCGAGGAAAACACATTATTCTTGAAAGATTTCAAGAATAAATTCCATTGTTAAATTACCATTATTTGAGATATAAATAATTAAATTTGATTTAATTATCATTATTTGAATTTGATTCATATTATTTAGATGCATGAGAATGATGATCCAATATAACTATATGTGATTTAGTCATTTTGGATTAGAATAATGTGGTTAGAATTATCCATATTATTCCTATATATTATAAATGTGATTTATAGAATATAAGATAGAGCTATTTGTAGATAAAATTTACAATTTAAGTATTGATATGAATTGGATTCACATTGGACAATTAATTGAAAATGAAATTTACATTTTATTTTGGGTTGTGAATGTGATTCATAAATTTCAATGGCATGATAGCAATGTTCTCAAAATAAATTGGATTTATTTTTGTCAAATAATTTACAACAAAAGTTGTTGTAAAATTTGTAGATATTCATGGAACACAAGAATCCATGAAATGGGAAAGGTGGGGCCGCCTTCCATGTAAAGAGGGTGGACAACCACAATTCCTATACGGAATATGGTGGCCGTCCACTCCTCTTATGGACCTATTTTATCCAAGAAAAATTGATTTAATATAAATTAATATACATATATTGATTATTATTCAATATATTAAATTAAATTAAATTAATTATTGTTGTGTTTTTAACAACAAAATCATGGTCATTGAAAGAAATACAAATCATTGTGAACCATTGGATTTATGTTGTCCACGGATTGGGTTCCATGGACTCCCAAAATGTTATAAAAGGAGAGGCAGCCTTGCTCTTCTTTACACACTCTCACAACATCTCTCTATCTCATCTCATGCCACCTCTCTCTCTCTCTCTATAAGTGGTCGCCCACTTAGAAACCCTAGAGAGACCGCTATCGTTGCTACGTCGTTGTGTCGCCGCCTCAAGTACTCATGGATCTCTGTGTCCTTTGGTGTGTCTTTCTCATAAAGAAGATGTTGGATCTCGTGAGCCGAGATCATGAGATCCACTGCTTGGATCAATGCTTTGGATTGTGAGAAGCATGTGGTTCATCACCACGCTCGTAGGCACCTCTCTAGTCATATCAAACTTGAGACGAGAGGTCTCTATTGTTAGAGACTACGATCACAACCATTCTTCAAGTGGTAATCCTTATTCTTGTATGTGGTTTGATTAAATGATCCAAGAAATGTTTTTGGATGATGTGGTTTTGTCATTTAATTTTTTTAAATTCTGCTGCACCGAGTAGCTAGAGTGACTAGTCGCTACGATCGCATATGATGTGATCTTCACGCTTCTGTGATGTGCTTAAGGATATTCCCATATCCTTCAAGTGGTATCAGAGTGTTGTTATTGGTCTTGGATATGATACAGAACCCTAGGCGATCATGGATGTGCGGGAAACATTGTTTTTGCATTGGATGTAAGATTCGAATCGATTTTTCGCTTAGTTAAAAACCTATTGTTAGCATTGTTTTAAAGTATTTTTTGGTTCATAAAATCTATTTAGAATGTTTAAATATGCCCCCAAAACAGTAAATTTCAATTGGTATCAAAAGTGCATGAAAGTGATTCGAATAATTCCCGCCATGGAAAATTGTTTTACGTGTATTCACGGTTCTGTAAGAAAATTAATGTTACTTACTATTTTTCCATCATGAAATGTGAAATAAACACTTGGATCAAGTAAAGAATCAAACCAGTAAATTGTTCGAATTTATTACATGCGATTCTGACTCCGTTTGTCATAGATATTCCATATTTAGTGGAAATGGGTCGGAAGATGATTAGATCATCATACCTCTTTACTTAATGTGCTTATAATTCAATAAAAATCATGGAATTGTGAATTTTCCTTTATTAGATATGATGCCTAATAATTATGAAAATAATTGATTAACCATCATAGGTCATTGAATGAACATTTCATGAAAACCCTAGTTTATCCTACAATAGTTATAGAATAATCTCTATATGCAAAACATTGTTGTTTGAATAGGATTGGGGATTTGTTTAGCATATCTTCTTATAATATTAATTAAAATGGTTTTGATAAATATTATATGGTATAAATTCGCTTGAAATACCGATTATCATCTCAAATACAAAATTATCAAATCACATTATCCTGCCATGAGGCATATATGGTATCTAGTTGGGGGTTGATGGTGTAGCAGATTGCTCCGTGAGTAATGTTTCCCACATCTTGTGCGTACTAGCCATGACAACGGGTAAGGAAAAGATAATGTTTGAAGAGATCATGAGTATTTTTCTAATTATTAAATCTTGAATAACACATATTTTGAGATTATGCCATCCTTTCAAGTAACAATCAAAAATTGTTTGTTGGTTGATTAAATTGGATTGATAATTGATTTGATATGATTAGAATAATTATATCCAATTAAAATTACTCTATTACGAATAGAGTTGTATTTCCCTTGAAGGAATTAATTATGTGAATATGATTCATAATAATTAATTAGAATTTGAATATAATATGAAGAATCACATAAGTGACATCCATGCCTTCATCAAGGCAAAGGGTTCCGTCGCTAGGGATTGTATGTGGAAGACGCCTGTCCCAAGTGACAACTCTTGCATATAAGCGCATATGTATCGGGCTCTTTGCTTCTTGAAAGAGTAAGGTCGTATACATAGTGACCCCAATATCAGTTCCTCATATTACTGTGGCGGTATTGGATTGTTTATAGCAAGTTCTAATCATGTTGACGGTTGGTTCAATTAACAACGGGTCAACATCACCTTAGAGGTGATGGGCTCGGGTATTAAAGATCGAATTGGGAAATGCAAGTTGGACTTCTAAGGCGGAATGTATTCCCACTTCTTTTTACCTGAGTTACAATTTCTCATATTATTGGGATGTAACTAAGGTAGAAAACGAGATATAGCGGTAAGTATATCTCTTGCTTTAAAAGTGATTAAGGGAATGAACTTCCAGAGTTGAAAAGGCAAGATTAATTTGATTAAAAATTGCTTAATCAAATAATTTTAATATTGAATATATTTTTTTATGTTCTAATATACTGCATTCTTAATTTCAGACAACGAAGTCCATGAACCCACTCAGTAGGCTCCTGGAGGTCAACCAATTGACCAGACCAAATTACTCGGATTGTATCCGGAATTTGGATCTTGTTCTCTCTGTGGATCACATCTCATATGTGATATCTAAGGATAAGATAGAAAACCCTAAGACCCTAAAAGATATCAAATACAATGAAAAATATGATGAAGATCATACATTGGCCAGATCTTATATTTTGGGACCTCTTTCTAATGTGCTTAAGAAGCAACATGTGGAGATGGAGACCTTCCCAGATATAATGTTGAATCTCAAAGAGATGTTCGGTGATGTCAACTGAATTCAGTGTTATAATGTTATGAAAGAGCTTATTCTCTACAAAATGTACAAAATGCAGGAAGGGACTTCAGTGAGAGAACATGTACTCTAAATGATTGGGTACCTCTCGGAACTGGAAACTCTCGGGGCTAACATGGATGCAGATATGCAGTCCAACTTCAGTTTACTATCGCTCCCTAAGTCTTTCAATAACTTTGTGGTGTCATTCCACATAAACAATATGAATTGCTAAGTTGATGGATTCATTAAAGTCTGTAGAAGACGTAGTGAAGAAAGATAATCCCATTGGTAGTGCAATGGTTGCACAGGACAAAGGGAAGAGCAGTCGGAAGCAAAGATCTCGAAAGGGCCCATCCTAGAAGAGAAAGAAGAAGAGTCAAGGTGCTGGCTCATCCACTACTGCTTCTGCACTGGTGACATCAAAGAAGTCAGATGTGTCATCACTAAAAGAAGTCAGGGCACTGGAAGCGTAACTGCCCAGATTACTTGGAAGTATGCTGACAAAGGTAAAGCACCAGCGGGTATGAATTCTACTTTCATTATTGAAACCAATTTTCTCATAGGACAATAAGGTAGTTGGGACAAAGATCCTGGTGCTTTCATTCATGTATGCAATTTGTTGCATCTATTTCAGGAAACTAAGAACCTTGATGAAGGGGAGATAGTCATCCATATGGGAACTGATGCAACTGTTGCAGCAGTCGCCGTCGGGACCTACAAACTATCACTATCTAGTGAAAGAGTTCTAGTACTTAAAGAATTTCTTTATGTTCCAAATGTCTGAAGAAACTTAATATATGTATCTAAATAAGTTAGAAATGGATATTCGTTTCTATTCTATAATAAACGTATCATAAATCGTTATGATAAATATATTGTAGATGGTGTTCTGACTTTTGGTGGACTCTATGAATTGCGCATTAATGAAAATGTCATGAATGTTACTGCGACTAATAAAAACCCTGAAAGAACCAGGGAGGATGGGAATCATTCAAATGTGATTTGGCATTAAAGGCTTGGTCATTTATCTATTGATAGGATCAATAGATTGATAAAGGATGGACCCTTAGATTTTCTACAAATCCAATCTTTACCTAACTGTAAACATTGTATTCGAGGTAAAATTACTAGAATGCCTTTCCGTAACAAGGTTACAAGATGCGAAGGTATTCTTAACCTAATACATACTGATGTATGCATTCCATTCAGTACCACGACTCAAAATGGATATCTATACTATTTGACGTTTATTGATAACCATTCGTGATACAAGTTTATCTTCTATTACTTCATACATCTAAAACCTTTGAAAAGTTTAAAGATTCATGGCTTTGGTTGAGAACCAAATCGATAGGAATATTAAACAGATTCGATCTAACTGAGGTGGCGAGCACCTCTCAGATGAATTCAACGAATTCCATAAAGAGAAAGGAATTGTATCCAATCTCACTCCTCCTAGGACTCCCTAACTTAATGGTCTTGTTGAAAGACGCAATAGTACCATCATGGACATGGTCCGTTCAATGAAGAGTAAAGCATATTTACCACTTAGTTTCTGGGGATATACAGTAGAGACTGCAATATATATCCTGAATAAGATTCTTAGCAAGTCTATACCTACGACTCCTCATGAGCTTTGGTACGGAACCAAACCTAGTGTTAATCACTTTAGGATTTGGGGTTGCTTGGTCCATGCGAAGAACAAGGACACAAATAAAAGCTAGATTCTTGCACTCGTGAGTGCTACTTCATTGTGTATAATAAGGATGGTATTGGATATCGGCTTTATGACCATGAGACTCAGAAAGTCTTCATGTCTAGAGATGTCAAATTTCTGGAGGATGATTTCCTTAAGAGTCAAGATAAAAATGAAGTGAAGGATCTCATTGAACCCCTTGAGGATTCTGATAACTAGGATTTAACCGAAGTCTTGTCAATCCACAAGGCAGATCGACATTCGTCGAAGTGACCTCATACAAAACCCGATTTAATCAAAACTTAACCCACAGTATGAATCAAGCAATAAATAACAAAATGTGGAGTTAAAATTTATTATCCTCTACAAAACTAAGTGTATAGTAAGAAAGCATGTAGAGGTCGAACCACAAAGAGAAAAACTTGTAGCCTACGATTATTTCTAATCAGTGTATAGTGTATACAAACATGTCTCTTTATCTTCTTCTTTTTGTGTTTTTTTAATTTTATATATTTTTTCTTCTTTTTTTTAATTTTTAATTTATAAATATATTATATTTTTTAAGATTTTAATTTTCTGATTTTTGTATTTTCTTTTTTCTTCAATATATATAATACACTATATAAGGCAATATATTCCATATATACTAATATAAAAATAAATAAAATACAAGAAATAAATTGTTTTTGGTTTTATAAATTTTTCTAATGTTTTTGTGATTTTTTTGAATTTTTTTCTAATTTCTATGCATTTTTAAAGTCAAAAATATCCCAAATTCAAGATTAAATACCATGCCGTAGTTGAAATGAAGATTAAAAATAGCAAAATAAGACCAAAAATCTTCAAATAAATTTTACTAGATAGATAATCATATAAATAAAATTCAAAAATAAAAATATAATTTTGGGATTTTTGGTGATTTTTAATATTTTTGTTGGATTTTGGAGCATTTTAATTTTTAGTCTTTTTTCTTTTTCTATTTTTAGGGATTTTCAGTTTCGAGATAAAATATGGTAAAATAAACAACACGTTTTTTTTAATTTTTCAAAATGTTTTTCTACTTTTTGGTATATTATAGATTAGATAGGGACAAAAATGTGCTCATTTTAATTTTAATAAATAGTTAAAATGCCCAAAATGCTAATAAAAAAATGGGGCTGAAAACATGTTAACAGGCAACCAACCCAATTTTTGCATAATTTTTAGAGCAAGGATGTTATTTTTAATAAATGAAATACAAGCACTAAAAATACATGAACTAGGAAGGGTATATTTGCAAATAAAATAAACATTAGGGGTATACATGTAATTTTCCCAGAAATATACAACATATATTAAAATTTATTAGACTATATACAAATACAAAAACATGCTAGGGTATGCTTGCAATTTCACTACCTCACATGGTAAGACACGTGAGGTGTCGTGGACTGGACCCATATGCAATTAACACTAAGTACAGGGGCCTTATATGCAAAAAGTCCATTTTATTTACACGACATATTGTATTTATAGGCATAATTAATAAATATAAAAAATACAGAGTGAAGTATGCAAATTACCCCATCTTTGTGCAGAGACGGACGGCTCTGATCATTCACTTAAACATGTGTCGCTCTCTCCACTCCTTGTGACACTTCAGCCGTGGACGATCGAGATTAGAGCGTGTAGGACGATCTCGTGGTTGAGGATATCTGGATCCAATGGTTGACGATCGATCTGAGGTGCCTACCCAGATCGTATGGTCATTTCTCTCTTCGAAGAACAGGGAAGAACAGCTCACTTCCCTACCTTTGATCGTTGATCTCTCCTCCATCTGGTGGTCTCCTTCAATAGAGTTTGTCTCTACACCTCCGGGGAGGTCGTCCACAGTTGATGATGCCCACAAAATATTCTGAGACCTCAATAAGAGGTCCGGTGAGCTCAAGGTTAGAAAGGGGTTTTGAACCTCTATGCGAGTTGTCCAAGCCCAAAAGGGCACAGGGAAGATGTATGGCGCAAAGCAACTTGCTTCAACTAGAAATGAAGCTGGATTGCATGAAGTATGAGGTGGGCAGAGAGGGTCCGACGAGAGGTGGAGGAGGACCCTCGATTTGTTGATCTATGAAGGATCAAATGGGTTGGATGGACGAATCAGATGGAGAACGTGTAGGGAAAGATAAAGTAGGCGACGAAGTGGTCGGGACAGATCGAATCACGGTGAAAACATGCCAGAGCTTGAGAGCTCTGACGAGGGGTCCTATCTAATCTACGCTTATGCATTAGTTAAAACTTGAAAATAAATACAGAAAAGTAAATACGAGTATTAAATCTACTTAGAACATGAAGGAAAATGCAGCTCTTATACCTGAGGTTTGCTCAGGGAGCAGGGTGGCAAAGGCTCGCTATGGACTGCATCCTCTCCTCGCTCCGACGTAGTCCAAGCACGGGGAAGGTGCAGATGTCACCTAGCGTCCACAAACCAACGCTAGGACTCGATCAGGGGCTCCAGGAGTGATAAATAAGAGAAGGAGGACCATGCGACTTATTTATAGACAATTATGTTCTGGCAGACTTTGGTGTGGATTATTGACACGCTCGAGGATGATAAATAGGATCTGATGATCATGCGAGGTAGATGGATGTGAGACGCATAATCTTTGTGAAGAGCTCGAGGTGGAAGGATCAGTAGGGCAGCCGGGAAAAATCGAAGAAGATGAGGGACTCGAGGCTCTAACAGAAGTCAGAGCTGAAATATTGGGAGTTGACCAAGGTCAACATTCCCTAGAAGGCAATTGAGCCACGACAGCCCGTTACAAGACAAAAGAGCTTTATTTGTTCGAAAATAATTAACTAAAAATAGTAAATGATTTTATTAATTTTTTTATAAAATAAAAATTATTTCATATTTTATGTACTATTTTAATATGATTTTTATTTATTTTTTGATGTTATTTATTATAAGTTAATTTTTAGGGGTGTATTTATAGGTATATTCATCTATGTTTTGTTCATTTTATTTTTATTTTGTATTTTTTATTTTATTATTTTTTCTCTTATTTTATATATTTATAACTTATTTTTAGTTGTATAAATAAATTTTTATTATATTTTCTAATGTTATTTGTATACTTAAATAAATAAGAGTATAAATTATAAAGGTATAAGTATACGCATTTCATCTATGTATTATATGTACTTATTTTATTTTAATATTTTCTTTATGGTTTTATTATAGTTTTAATATGTATTGTGTATACTTATTTTATTTTTATTTTTTTTATAGTTTTATTCTAGTTTTAATATGTATCGTGTACTATAAATAATATTTACAAAACTATAAAAAATGTAAAATTATAAAAATAATAAATAAATGAATATTTTATTCAGGTTTATAATACAATAGGGATCCAAAACCTAACTTTCACATATTAACTCCAAAAAAATATGAAACTACCTTCATTAAATAGCTTATTAAAAGTTATATATAATTAAAGGTGATTTTTTATAGTTTTGAGTTCTTATTTGAGAGATATGGGTCTGGGAAGTTTAGATTTTGACTTTTTATTCTGTGCATAGAAAGCACAATATATATTCTTTTTACATGAAATCAATTTTGTATTTTTCTATATATGATTATCCACAACTTTCATGTACAAAGTTTCTTTAATTGAGTATAAAAAATGGAAAATAAAATAGGTCCCAAAAATGAGCAAATGATCAATAAAGAAAGAAAATTATTGGTGATTTCTAGCCATTATCTCCCTCTACTTTATTCCTTATCTACCCAGTCATCAAGATGCCTAGGTCTTGGGGTTTAGGGTCATAAAATGCATTTGGAATTTTATTCTTTTTCATTTCTTTTCTTTATTCTATAATTTTTGCAATAAAAATGTTATTTTATATACAATAATTCGACTAAATAATGAATGTTAATTTGTACAAAATAATGTTATTTACATGCATTGGCTAGGGCTTTGAAGGCCAAAATGATAGAATAAAGGTAATGGAATGGAGATTCCTCTCCCATCTATACTTGCCTTTGCTAGTCCCTAGAAAACACTTATGCAATGAGTGTAGAAAAATAAAAAAAAGAAAACAAAAAAAATAAAGTGGATTAAGTTTAATTCTCAAACTTGTCTTCACAAAATCAAAGTTTAGAGCTTTGTCGGACCTTTAGAATTTTAGTGCAGTCGAAACCTTATTGGGAAGCGGATTTAAAACACAATAGCCTTCGAGACTCCCAAAACTCTGCTCAAGTCTCCTCAATAGCAAGGTCAGAATACTTCATCTCATACGCAAATCCTTACGACTATAAATCTTACTTATACAATGTATGTGAAGGTGGCTCCCCTCAACTAAAATGAAAAAGAGACTAACGTCTCCAGCATGACATCCCAATGATTCCCCAATCCAGTTGCTCTTTCCTTGAGGAGTGAGGTATTCCCTTCTAAGTTCAAGTGGCAACCAACTCAAGAGGAGGGGGTGAAGAGAGGAATGGACGGTAGCCAGTGTAACTACCTATCCTAGGATGTTTGACCATTGTAGCCAAGTTATCCAGCTACATGCTTACATGACATGACTTTGAAGCTCAAGCTTGCTTATTGATTATACAATTATATACATTCCAGAAGGTATTTTATTTTCAATTAGGCATGTCCCCTTTTTTGGAGTTTTTACTTTTTACTTTTCTTTTGAAATACTATATACAATAGCATTTACATAAGGAATTTTCCTCTTGAACCAGGAGACTATTCCTCTTTTGAAGCATTATTGCAAGCCACAATCTCTTGTCTTTAGACATCTCTACTACTGGATGGGTTGGGGTGCACTTCGCTCCCTAGATGAGGACAAATGTTTCCACTTGTGTGTGTCTCATACCGGCAAATCCAATCCCCTCACCACTCCAACTGAGTTGAGCCAAGTGAAAGGTGTAGATGTCCAAGTTAGGTCATTATCGACAAGAGTCGTACTTGTGCTGTGAGATACTCTACTTAGGCAGTCAAGAATACATTGGACCAAATCTCACGTTTCTCAAATAATTAAGTCAACTAGACCTGAAGTACCTCAATTCCAACTCCTATAAGGTTCATGTGATTAGGTAGATTTAAGATCCAACCAAGCTCCAATCTTTATATTTTACTTAGACTTGTTCAATTATCAAACTAAATTCGAAGAATGGGAATGCTATGCAAAAACTATGTACAACGCAGAAAATATATTTTATTATTATTATTACTTGTTATGCAATTTTCAAAGTTTTGAACTTTTTATGAATTTTTTGAAAAAGGTTTTACAAATTTTTATGCAATTTCTGAAAAAGATTTTGCAAATATTTTTTGGATTTTTTTAAACAAAAGATCTTTGGAATAAAACTAGGTACAAATATTTACACAGGGTTGCGTCTTATTATTTACAAGAATTAGGGTTTTAAGAATTTATAAGAGAGATGTGATTATTAATATATATATACAATTAATAAAGAATTTTAGTGTGATGTATATATTCCTCAACTTTATTTGAAAATGATTTTCCAAACAATTTCTGAAAACTACAGTTCAAAATAATTGTTGCAAATAATTTTTACAAACATTTACACCCATTTGAAAATCATTTTGCAAAGGTTTTTCAAACAGTATATATAGATTTTTCAAATATTTTTGTAACCATTTTCAAAACCATTTGCAACTAGTTTTTCAAAACATCTTTATTTCACACAAAGAAAAGAAATTTTTACGAGCAAAATATTTTTACAAAGGTTGAAAACATTTTGCACAAAAGTTTTCAAACACTTTTCAAAAGATTTTTCAAACAAATTTTCAAACTATTTTTCAAACATTTTATAAAATATTTTTCATGATTTGTTAATCAATATATACAAAAAGAATTTGAGGAATAATAAACATTTTTTATTAAGTGATTTAATTGATTTGTATATCTTTGTGTAAAAATAGTGATTTAGCCATACTTATTAAAAATATGAAAGTATGAGCTATGGATAAAGTATATACAGAGTATATACGACCCCCCATACTTAGCTTGAGCTATGTCCTCATAGATCGAAAATAAAAAGAGAAGACATAATGCGTACTGAGGATAGAAAAGCCTAAAGAATGAATGAATAAGGAATGTAAGAAAGAATGGGGACTAAAATGAATGAGAATTCGACTGTCCCCCTATATTTAGGATCAAATAATCCTAAGTATGGCAGACTGTACACAAAGTAGGGAGGGTCAAGGGTGGGAATGAACAAATCACAACTAGGACTTTCTCCCCCTATACCTAGGGTAAGATATCCCTAAGTATATAAAAGAAGAGTAGATAGTGGAGGGGATCAAAAAATGAACAAACTCAGGGTAAACACCCCCCTATACTTAGGACAAAGTACGTTCTAAGTATAGAAGTCTAACAAAAAGGGGCGACAAACATTTTTTTTGGTAGATGAAGAAAACATAAAATGAAAAGAATTAAGGAAGAAAATATGAAAACTTAAAGGAAGTGTTTTTGAGTGGCATTATCTGAATCTTACGATGCTGCTATGGTTGTCGATGCTCCTTCCGTGCAGATTACTTTGACAGAGTTGACAACGACCAAGAAAGTGACATGCTCGAGGTAAGACTTCAATAACTGCACATTGATGACAAATGGTTGTGCGTCAGGAAATAATTCTAATATCACAATGCTTCTTTTGTCACACATTTCTTGAACTTGGAATTGCCCTATCCATTTACTCTTTAATTTTCCTGGGAAGATCCCCAATTTGCATTAAATAGCCACACTTTCTGTCCAATCTCGAAGGTCTTTCGTCTGATGTGCCGGTCATACCAGTATTTAACCTTCTCCTCGTACATAAATGTGTTATCATATGCATAGTCTCAGAATTCCAAGAGCATGTTCAGATCCTCTTTTTTTTCTAACCACCTTGGTGTGAGTCCAAATATTGATTACCCACAATGATTTATGAATCAACTCCACTAGTAGATGGCATGGCTTTCCATATACAACACAGTAGGGCGACATGCTCAAAGGAGACTTGTAAGTGGTTCTGTATGTCTAAACGTCCAAGTCCAAGAGTTGGGACCAATATTTCATGTCTGGCTTTACAAACTTCTGGAGAATCATCTTTATTTCTCTGTTTGAATTCAGTCATGCCATTGGTCTAAGGATGGTAAGGAGATGCGACTCGGTGCTCGATGTTGTATTCCTTCATTAATTTCTTGACCTCTCTGTTAATGAAGTGACTACCCCCATCTGATATCAATATCCCAAACCGTGAGATGTTGTTCTCTTTTAGAAAGCAAAAAACTATAAAGTTGTTTGCGGCTCGAGCAGGGATAGCTTCAACCCAACGACTCATATAATCAACTGCAAGAAGGATGTGCTCGTATCCCTAACTATTAAGGAAGGGTACCATGAAGTTGATGCCCCAAACATCAAATGCATCTGCTATCTGAATGAATTTCAGGGGCATGGAATCTTTAGATGTAAGGGTACCTTTCAATCTCTGACAATCAGTGCAGTGCTTGACATATTCTACAGCATCCTTAAATAGTGTAGGCCATCAGAGGCCACACTACAATACTTTTGCTGATATTTTATCTCCATAGTGGTGTTCACTAGATTCGATTGAATGGCAATGCTCGAGGACACTATGATGCTCCTCATGAGGGATACACCGGAGCCAAATGCAGTCCGCTCCTTCCCTGAATAAGAGAGGATCTTCCCATTGGTAGAAATGGATAGTGGACAAGAATTTGTCCTTATGGATCTTCGTCCAATCTTGTGGAACTACACTTGTAATGAGGTAGTTTACAATATTGGTATACCAAGGGAGTGAATCCACAGCTATAATTGATTCATCTAGAAGGGTGTTTGTGATGGGTGTGTTGCTTAGTGGAGGCTCTTGTTGATCTATTCTGGAGAGGTGATCTGCTACCACTTTCTGAACCCTAAGATTGTCCTTGATCTCCAAATCAAGCTCCTAGAGGAGAAGGATCTATCTGATCAGTCTAGGCTTGGCATCCTTCTTCTGCTATAAATATCAGATATCAGAGTGGTCAGTATAGATAGTGACTTTTGATCCAAGCAGATAGGATCTGAACTTCTCAAGGGTAAAAACCATAGCCAACAATTCTTTCTCTGTCACGGTGTAATTTCTCTGAGCTTCATCTAGTGTTTTGGCATAGTGAATTGCATAGGGCACCTTATCTTTCCTCTATCCTAAAATAATGCCAACTGCAAAGTTTGACGCATCTATCATGATCTCAAAAGGAAGAGACCAGTCTAGCGGTGGTAGGACTGGAGCTTGAGTGATTGGTTCCTTGATCTGATTAAACAAAAGTAGAACTTGCTGATCAATATTAAAATCAGCCTCCTTGCACAACAATTTTATAAGAGGTCGGGCGATGCAGATGGTCACGAATGAATCTTCTGTAGAATCCCACACCTCAGAAATGACCTCATGTTTTTGTCCGTCTGAGGTGACCCTAAGTTGGCAATTACATCCACCTTTGCCGGGTCGACTTCCATGCCACATTTGGAAACGACATGACCCAACACAATCCCCTCTATGACCATGAAGTGACTCTTTTCCCATGATAACACCAGATTAACTTCACAGCATTTCTGAAGTACATTGTCTAGGTGATCAAGACAAGAATCGAAGTTGTCACCATAGATAGAGAAGTCATCCATAAATACCTCAATAAATCTTCTTACCATCTCGATGAAAACCACAAGCATGCATCTCTGGAATGTCGCAGGTGTGTTACATAGTCCAAAGGACATTTTCCGGAAAGCATAAGTGTCGAACGAGCAAGTGAAGACAGTCTTCTCTTGGTCCTCAGGGGTGACATCCACTTGTTTGTACCCGGAGAACCCATCCAAAAAGCAGAAGAACTCCTTGCCGGAAAGTATTTCCAATACTTAATCAATGAATGGCAAGAGGAAGTGATCCTTCTTGGTTGCTTCATTAAGACGGCAGTAGTCAACACATACATGTCAAGATATCAGTACTCGAGTAGAAATCTCCTCTCCTCTATCATTTGTAACCACGATAAGTCCTGATTTTTTTGGAACTACATGCAGTGGGCTCACCCATTTTAAATCGGAGATGGGATAAATGAAGCCTGCGTCACACCATTTCATGATTTCTTTCATGAAGACATCCTGTAGATTTGGGTTCAGTCTTCTTTGAAATTCTCGGTATGGCTTGGCATCTTCTTCCAAATAAATGTGGTGTGAGCGTAGAGCAGTATTTATCCCACGGAGATATGAGACGTGCCAACCAAGTGCCTTGTGATTTTTCTCTAGAACCTCGAGAAGTCGAGATTCTTGATCCAGGGTCAGCTTGCTACTGATGATGACCAGATACATGTTCTCTGCACCTGCAAGGAAAGCATACTTAAGGCCTTCCAAAAGTGGCTTTCATTCAAGTTCTGATCTGGCCTGCTTCCCAATCACCTCGGAAATTGTGCTGGTTGGAGGATGATCTGTTTGAACTTTGGTGGTAGTGGTGCTCACCTCGGTGACTTGTTGCTCAACTAACAATGTGTCGAACAAATCTGCAATGAATTCATCATGTTCGGGATGGAATGAATCATCTGTGTCAAAGAGATGCATCAACGAATTAGATTATGTCTCATAAATGCCATCGGAGCTTGTGTCCACTGTTCTTTCCAAGTAATCCTTAGGAGAGAGGATTTCTAAGTTCCTAATGTCATTCAAAGAGAGGTTTGTATCTCTTATCTCTGTAATGAAGTCACAGTTTGCTTCAGGCAATGCTGCACTACTTTCATCAGATACGACCTTAGGCTCACTGACCATTTCTATTGTAACCCTATGATTGCTCAAGATGAAGACGATCTTGCTAGACCCCTAGTCAACTATGACCTCTACAGTACGTAGGAATGGCCATCCAAGGATAATGGGACTCTGGAGTAAGGGTGCAGGGGAGTCAATATCAAGGACCACAAAATCAACAAGAAACTGCATATCTTGTTCCTTTACCACAACATCTTTATGTTGGACATGAGAGCCCACGATGAGCCATTATGCAATAAATGTTATTGCAAATATCATTCCCTGATCTGAAATGAAGAATAACTAATTTGCATAATCGGTCCCTTATTTCAATTAGGGTTATATACCATAGACATCTTGATAATCATACAGCTATTGATTCAATTATTGAATCATAGAGACGGGTGCTTGGATGAATATCTAAAGAGTTAGATTGAGGACTCATCAAGCACTGTCAAATGATTGTTAAGAGATGATCTCCAGCCTGAGTAGGAGATGGCAATCCTTTATCATTTGGTTGATATTTGACCGACCACTTGATGCAGGTCCTCTGAATGGGAATAGAGATTCGGAGGTGTCAGATTAGTTAGGTCAATGAGTTGATTTAATGAGATCGAGATAACCAAAGACCTATGTCATATGTTGTAACGATATAGGCACGCATCCTCTGACCGGAGACAGACGTGTTACTATATGTTTGAGTATGTACATTTGATAGAACAATAGGTTGATGACCTAACAATGGTCTCTACACCAGCGCACTGATGTGCATGCAAGGGCATATGAGTAATATAATCTCTCAAAGGGATCATACAAGTTCATTACTGAATCAGAAGACATGAGCTCACTCAGGAGATATTGGGAAGAATCAAATTCCAAGCGTGGTCGTCTAACTTTGGAAGCTTGACTAAATGTGTAATATTTAATATATGCTTTTGGAAGGCATATGATCAACACCTAGGTATGATATATGCTGTTGGAAAGTATATGATCAATACCAACTCCCAATGATCAAATGAGAACCTTAATGATAAAATCCTGAAGGAGACAGTCTAAAAGAGATATAAAACTACGAATTTGTTCTGGGTCTTCCAAAATGCAGGATGTACGGGTATTAGGAAAGCCTGAGGGTGATGCGATCATAAACGATTGTATAACTATGATGCTTCCATTCCGAGGGAGTGATGAAACTGGTCTGGATTTTAGTGACTCCTTTCATAGAGAAGTAATCTGATCTTAGTCCAACTGATGGACATTGATCTGAATGTGATTCAGATGTAATGAGAATATTAGATTTGCGGTCTTGATTTAATCAAGCATCTGTGAGAGGTCTGCAAGATCTGGATTTGAGATGTGATCTCAATATCTAAGTCACTATACGAGGAACAATACAATCGCCCTTTCCTTATCTCCAAGTATCCACGGAGAAAGTGCGTTATCCTTGAAAGAGTTCATGGATAATTTCATTGTTGATATATTTATCTGAGCATTGCGATATTGAGATATAAATGTGATTTAATTATCATGAATAATATGAATTTGATTCATATTATAGGAGAGTTGTCTAAGATAATTAAATGTGATTTAATTATCAAAGATGTGAATAATGTGAATGTGATTCATATCATCTGGGCATAAGAGAATAGAGATCCAATATGATTAAATGTGATTTAATTATCATGGATATGAATAATGTGGATAGCACTATCCATATTAATTAGATATATTATAAATGTGATTTATAATATAGAGAGAGAGAGAGAGCATATTGTGATTTATATTTGCTAATTAATTATTGGTGTGAATTGGATTCATATTGGATAATTAATTGAAAATATATTTACATTTTGTTTTGGGTTGTGAATGTGATTCACATTTTACCAATGGCATGATTGCAGTTTTCACCAGATAATTATGAAATATTTTTGTGAAATAATTTACAACAAATGTTGTTGTAAATCTTGGAGATATAATGAGATAATCAGACCTCATGAGATTATGAGGAGATAGACCCATTCTAACTCAAAAGAGTAGCCGTCCCTTTTCTTTAGGGATTGTGGTCAATCTTCTCATTATCTCCAAGACCAGTCAAATAATTTAAATTTGAAATTAATTATATTGATTTATCAATATAAATTAATTTAATTTAAATCATTTTTTGTTGTATTTTTTTCAACGACATCATGGCCATTGAAAAAAACACAAATCAGTCTCAACCATTGATTTTGTGTTTTCCATGGATTGAGGTCCATGGATCCCAAAACCCTATATAAGAAGATGCACCCCTTGCTCTTCGAATTCCTCGATTACAAAATCAAGGAATGCTCTCTCTCCCTCTCTCTCTACCTGCCAAGACTCTCTCCCTCTCTCTCATTGTGGCCGTCCACCATGGAGCCCTTGAGAGAGTCACCATCGTTGCAACATCGTCATTATGCTGCTGGAGTATTCGCTTGTGGATCTCTGTCTCCTTTGGTGCACCTCTCTTGTGAAGAATACATAGGATCTCGTGCTATTAGGTCAGGAGATTCATTGCTTGGATCATCAACATGGATTGCGAGTAGCACGCATCTCATCAACGCGCTCGCAAGCGTCTCCTCCGTTGGATCGGACTTGAGACAGGAGGTATCTTCATTTAGAGACCTGATCGCAACCACACTTCAATAGGTAACCTTAATACCTGTTGTGATTTAGATGAAATGATCCGAAAAATATTCTTAGATCATGTGGTTTCATCACATTAAAATATTTAAATTCCATTGCATCGAGCAACTAGTGCGACTAGTCGCTCTCGATCGCATACAATGCGATCATCACACTTCCGTGATGTGCTTGAGGATCTTCCCATATACTTCAAGTGGTATCAGAGGCAGGTTGTAGGTTTTGGATTTGATCCATAAAGCTAAGAAGATTTGGGCTCGTTAGGGTTTGTGAAAGTTTTATCGCATTTGATTTTTCGTAGCCTTGTTTTGTGATAAATTTCGGCCATGTTTAAAACATTTAAACATAAAATTTTCAGGTGTATAATGTTCCCCATTAATTATGGAAATCATGGGATTTGAGTTTGTTAATTTGGAATTCGATAACTCAAGATATGATCATTTTAATGAACCTATATCCATTGTTTCGGGTATGGCGAACCATGACGTAATTAAAGAATTAATTACTATTTTTGATACACCTATAAATGCGTGTTAATCACTTGGGTTATGTTTTAAATCAAATTATCAAACTTTAAAAACTGATTTCGCATGATTTGAATTTAAAATGAATGAGATATGTTAATTTTAGTAAGTGAGGGTCACTGCTGGAAATTGCATACTTAATCGAGAACCTTGTGATTGTCATTTAATTTTTATAGAAATTAATGGTTAATTTCTTGAGATAATTATTTATAATTATTTGTGAAATATTTAAATATGATAATTATTTCATTAAATGGCATTTCCTTAACCAATAATTGATTAGATATGATCTAGATCACAATTTGGTTACATCATACACTTTCCAACAAACATGTTGCTTGAATAGGTTTGGGAATTTGTTTAGAACATTTCCTTATAATCAAAATGATTTTGATTATTACTATATGTTATAACTTCGGTTGAAAAACCGATTATCATCTCAAGTACAAAGTGATTGACTTGGCATTATTTTTTTCCGAGGCGGATATGGTGTCTAGTCGGGGAGCGTTGGGGTAGTAGGTTGCACCATGTGGTCTATCCCACTCCCGTCGATACTGGTCATGACAAAGGGTAGTGAACGGATAATTCTTGAGAAATCATGATGTATTTTTCTAATTATTAAAATTCAAAATAATACGTATTTGAGATAATATCATATTTCAAGTAATAATTAAAAAATGTTTGTTGGATATTAATTAGATCATTAATTTAATGTGATTATATTAATTGGAATCCAATTAAATTAAAACACTCTATTATGAATAGAGTTGTAATTCTCTTGGAAGAATTAATCATAATGAATATGATTCATAATGATTAATTAGAATTTGAATATGAGGTGTAGGACCACATAAGTGACATCCATGGCCTCTCGTCAAGGACGAGGGTTCTATCACCAGGGATTGTATATAGGAGACACCTGTCCAAAGTGACAGATCATGCATACAAGCGCATCTGGATCGGGCTCTTTGCTTCTTGAAAGAGTAAGGTCGTATACGTAGTGACCCCAATATCGGTTCCTCATATTATTGGGGCGATATTGGATTGCGCATAGTGAGTTCTAATCCTGTTGACGGTTGGTTAAATTAATGACGGGTCAACATCATCATAGTGGTGGTGGGCCTAGGTGTTAAAGACTGAATCGGGAATGCAAGTTGGACTTGCAAGGCAAAATGTGTTCCCGCTTCTTTTTATCTGAGTTACAGTTTCTCATATACTTGGGATGTGACCAAGATAAGAAAGAAGATCCCAGATCTTGCTATAGATATAATGGTAAGTATATCTTTTACATTGAAAGTGATTAAGGGAATGAGCTTTCAGTGTTGACAAGGAAAGATAAGTTTGATATAAAATTCCTAAATCAAAGTAAAATATGTATATATATATATATATTTTTATATATTTATGTAATTTTCTTATTTCAGATAATCTTTCATTAAACTCACTCAGTACTATACTCAATAATAACTAGTAAAATATCATGGATTGGATACATGATCAAGATATTGTATTTGCAATTGGACACATATTGTATGTGGTTTCAATGTGCAAGTTTCCTCGTAATAATGAGAAATGACATTTAAATAATCAATAAGACAACAACCTAGGGCTTGTACGTCTCTATAGTCTTGATCTTTCATCGAATGTACTTTGGAAGTGACATGTCGATGATGATCGTAATTGTCAAGTAATCCTTATAAAATCTAAGAAGATGTTTCTGGCGTACATATGTGCTTGAAATTTAATCATGAATGACACGGTTCATTGCATCATGCAGAATGGTATCTCTATAAGAGATGATGTATTCTAGATATTTGAGTAACTACCTGAACCTAAGTCTTTAAGAGTTAAGATGTGTGTAGGCATGAAGAGTGGCATCATCCTACTATCTATACTTTAGTCATTCATGAAACCTCGTAATATTCATATTGTATGAACTAAATGAAGCATGTATAAATTTCGAAATACTCTTATATCGAAATCTTTTGAATTCAACATTAGAGCTCCTTTGTCTTAAGCAATGGTTGTTTAGAGATGAAAGGAGCATAGTGGAAGCATGGGTTGGACCAAGGTTCGAAGGAAAATCAAAGAGTTGGATGTACTTCTATGGTTTCCACACACATATGACATCTAAAGGTTCGGATAAATGCCAATACTGTAATGAGTTGATGTGTTGATAGTATGACTATCAAGTCTATCTAGGATCCTTAGAGAAGGACTCCGATAGTGCATCGAAATAATCTACATTTAATCATTGAAATTGACTTTCTTGTTGGATAAGATTAAAAGTTTAATCATTGTATCTCATTCTTCTAGAAACACTTGCAATTGGTTGCATATATTTTAGAAGACAAGAAAATTTGATCGTAAGTTTTAATAGTCATCTGCATGGATGTTTATGCAATTGTTGCAACAACCTCTATTAGATAAATACACTTCATTTTTTCAGTGGGAGAGCCCAGAATATGTCTATCAATAGGAGGATGCAGATCATTTGACAATGATCTGGCATCAAATCTTGGATATATGTCTATCGATGAAATGAATAGACTAGTAAGATATTGAACTTTAGATTGACTAAAGGATCAACACTTACGTACTCATGAATAGAGATTCAAAGTAAAATGTCTAATACACCCTTCTTTGAGAATGGTGTTAGATGCCAAGGTATTCAAGATCTCATACATGTTGATATATGTGGATCATCTATATCATAATAAACATTGCTGATATGTAATATCATTCGATGATTATTAGTGATATGAGATCTTACCTTCACCTTAGAAAGCTTTCAAATGTTTAATGATTTCACATGGTTTAGAACCAACGTTTGAAGGAAGATGAAATGGATTTGATCTAATCTATGTAGCTTGTACGTATTAGATAAATTCAAGGAATACCTTATGGAGGTATGAATATCATTCCTATCTCACTCCTCCTGATACACCTAAACTCAATAGAGTTGTAGGGAGATACAATTGATCATGTGTGACATGATTTGATTAATGATTAATCCTAGCATAATTATCTCTTAGTTTCCAGGTATATATGTAGTAGAGACTACACTATATATCCTTATAAGGTTCCATGCTAGTAAGCTGAAATCATGCACCAGCGAGTGCTACTTCATTAGGAAAATAAAGGATAGTATTGGATACCTACTTTATGACCTTGAGATTCTTAAAAGATATCATCTCTAAGGATGTGATTCTTAGAGGATGACTCTCTTGAGAATCAAGATGAAAATGAAATGAAGGAACTCATTTAATCTTAAGAAGATAATGAGGCTCCTAAAATTGGAAACTAAAACGATAATTAAAGATGGAACACTCATACCTCTTCAAATAATTTGAGGATGGATTCCATGTGTCAAAGAAATATGACAATGGTCGAACTTCATGTGATGAAGCTTCTGAAGATCATGGCATGGAAAGATAGATGTTAGCATTAAGTCTAAAGTAGACTTCGTATACAAGTGTTGTATATGGACCCTCAAGGATACACCTATATGGGTAAGACTCGTTAAGGTATATATAGATCTTCAAAAGAAAGAGGGAACCTGGTGAGAAGGTAGAGACTTTCAAAGCATGGCTCGTATCCATGAGCTACACACTGAATAGAAGACATTGCTTGTGATGAGACTTGCTCTTCAGTGACCATGCTTAAACCCATAAGAATATTGCTAACTATAGCTACACAGGTTGACTATGACATCTACAAGATGTGAGTCAAGATTGCATTCCTCTTTGAATTCCTCTCTGAGGTTATTCATATGAAGTAGCCCTAGGGCTTCATAGTTGAGGAAAGCAAGTTGTTCAAGCTGAATAACTCCATATGTGGACTCGAATAAGCGTATTATAGATGGAACATCAGATTTAACGGAATCATAAATGTTATGATTTCAAATAGAATCTTGATGAACCATGTGATGCTTATTGGGAGTGCCATTGTGTTCATCGTGCTAAATGTAGATGATATCTTAATCATTTAGAATGATATAAGGATAATGATAAGTATTTTTTTGTCGCGACCTCCTCCCGAGGACCTTAGGTTACCCGTCAATCACGTCATTCGCCTACTTAATTAGCTTAGAGTTAATCCGTTGTTACGAAAAACCTGGGGAAATTTTTCGCTTTTTAAACATGACATTCACAAGATTTATTTTGGCTAAACAAGCAACCACAAGAAAACGAAAAGCGGAAGTAAGTAGTACACCAGTACTGAACAACAAGGCCATTCATTTTCATTTCATTCATATAACATGTTGAAGTTCCACAACATTCAATATACATATAAATATCCCAAAAATGTGGCTACAGAGGAGAACACAACAAACAACTGTACACATGAACTCCAAAAGATATACCTGCTTGAACTGTAACCTGTAAAAAGAAACGATTGTAGCCCAACCACGTCGGCTACTCGGTCGCTGGGCCCTTGCCTGCCATAAGTAGAAAAGGAACAAGCAAGTATCTGTCACAAAGTTGTCAAGTACGAATTCTACACAGTTCTACTAAGGAAAGTATTAAGAAAATATTAGAACAGCTAGAAAAACAGTAAGGTAACTGTAGTGGACAAAAGAGAGCTAGCAAGTAAAAGCGGGTTAATTTATTCTTTTTAAGTTATTTACTTGCTTATAAAAAAACTAGCAAGAAGAACACACTCGCTCACTACCACACCGTGTCTCCCTCGCTCAATTGAACTAGCCAATCAACAACTCATACCTAGAAGTAAGTCTGTGGTCTTGGTCCGGTTAGGACCTCGATATCCGGGTAGGACTTCAAAGTCCAGGTTGAACCTCACACTATGACTCTGAGGTATGGTGTACGCCTCAGGGTTGGGGTGCCTCCGTAGGCATGCGATGGTGTCTTGCATCCTAACTAAGTTCCCAACACTCCTTCTAGCTTGTTCTCTCAACTCTCATTGATCTTCGGTCGACACATGTGATTGCTCGCTCATAAAGGTGTACAAGAGGAAACGTACTCACAACTCTCTCAACACCCAACCCTCGTTAGTCTCTACTAATGGTACTATCGTCACTAGCCTCCTAGCGGAAAAGTCATCCGTCTTTTACCCCATCACGAGGTCACAAGCCTGGTGGAAAGGTAAATAGATCCTCAGTGTCTACTAATCACTACCCTGTCACCAGGTCACAAGCCTGACGGAAAGGTAATTAAAGGGTCATCAATGTCTACTGGTCACTACCCCGTCACCAGGTCACAAGCCTGGCGGAAAGGTAATTAAATCCTCAGTGTTTACTAACCATTTTCCCATCACCAGGACACCAGCTTGGCGGAAAGGTAATTAAATCCTCTGTGTCTACTAACCATTACCCCATCATCAGGACACCAGCCTGGCGGAAAGGTACTTAAACGGGTCATCAATGTTTAATGGAGAAACTTTACTGGGTAATTGGTGAACTGTCACATGTCTATCGATCACTACCCCATCACCAAGTCACAAGCCTGGTGGAAAGGTAATAACTTCAGCGGTTAGGAAACCCCCGGAGGGATTCGTCTGTCTCGCCAATCCCAGTGGAAGTGTGGTCCAAGGGAAAGGCAGTTGTAGTACGACTACTACGCCACTAGAGGCAGGAAAGAGAAGAGGTAAGCCTGCCGGACCCGACTTCCTCTCTCGTTGCTCAACTCCCAGAGGAGAAGAGTTAAGAAAAACCAAACTAGCTTGTAACTAACTGCGGAGAACTCCCAACCTAGGCTCTCAAGAAAAACCAACGGGTCAGTGGAATGGTCTAGACAACTCGTGGATCCCAAAGAAGCGTAAAAAATCGAGCCAGCTCGAAGAAAACACGTGAAAAGAACTGGGATCCTAGACTCATGCTCTCAGTGTCTGCTACCCAAGCTTGAGCGACCTCATCTCCTGCTCAGGTGAGGGTCACCGCTCCCTCGCACAGTCGGAGTATAAACCTCCATGACTGTCCACATGTGACATCCCATTTCTTTTATTTTTCATGTTTCCTCTATGTGTCTACGATTTCTGTGACTTATGGCACATCTAAAAAGTTCTCGGTCCTAGACACGAACTTATTCTATAAGAACCTCAACTGATCCAAGGTCAGGGATACAGACATGTTATTAGTCTTTCTCTCATCTCTTACGGATGAACATCTTATCCTAGGATCATTGACTACCAGATTTGTCACATCTTTCTTTGCTATATTCCCCAAGATTAACACACACACAAGATCTGGCTATTTAGAGATTTCAAGGTCTTAAGGTATCAGAAGTCAAATCACCATTTGGAGGAGTTAGACTCCTTAGTTGACTTAGGGTCAGATGATAAGTCCCATATACAGTCTTATTTTCATATATGAATTTTCCTATTATATCACAGTCCATAGTTCACACAAACATCCCACTAAACTCTTTCTATTTATCAATGTAAGGGAGGGGCTTAAAGTGTTTATCATGGACTTAAGTAAGGAACAACTCTAGGTTGTTACAAGGGTGATTACACTCCCAAGTTCAACATACAATTCAACCAAAATGTCATGTGAATGCACAACAAAATTGGTAAAACTTATCCTCGGTGTGTTCTAAATTCTGACATTTATCATCAAGGGATTCTAGTCCATATTTATAGTCATCAAACAAGACTAAGTCACAACTCATATATGGTCTGAAGAGGGTTCTACATAATCAAATTCATTCACATGACAACATTAGAATTTGCGTGTGTGCACAGCTATATGCTCAGGAGTCCAAGCACCTATAAATTCTCAAGTTTCTCACACAATCTTATGGGTTCACTATCCATGATTTAAGCATCATAATACTTTTAAAGTTCGGCATTTTAAGGATCTTTACATGTCTCAAAACATACAACATTCAGTAATTACATCATGTACATAGTGTATAGTATGACAGAAAACACTTCACAGTTCAAGGCCCAAATCCCCTCAATTCCTCATGCATTTTTAGGGTTTCAAAATCACAACATCAACCATCATTAATCCATGTTTAAGTGATAGCAATATTATGGCTAAAACATACTCAAAATCCCAACATTTAACAAGAAAAACATGCATGTAAAATTGAATGTTCTCTGTGAACTATCAGTCCAAACCATCCAATTAAGTGACTCAAAGGTCATCTCCTCTATGGGGTCAAGTCACCATGTGATCACCCTTGATCAATATGATGAGAACTCAAGGATGTAGGGCCTTAAAAACACAAGGAAAGCATGTTAAAGAATCAAACATGCACAAAGGCAGACTGAATTCTGCATACAGTAGTCCATAATTCAGCAACCAAATCATCCTCAAAAACACTTCTAAACTCGAATCAAAAACATGGATGGAATGATAATATATTCATCATTAATCCAGTAATCAAGTCACAAAGGTTTCCCCTTGGATCATCCCATCATCATGCATAAAATTGCATTCAAAGGATAAGATCACAGAATCTAAAACTTGCTGAACTGAATGTAACAACAGTTAAAACACTCCTAAATCACCTTCAAATCCACATAGAAGCCATGAATTAAAGACCAATAGTATGTGGACAAGATCAGCAAGCAAGGATACTCGAAAATGGCCCTTATATCATACAAAAATCATGCAACAACACATGCAAAACACAAGAACATAGATCTGAAATTTGTTGCAGGTCCATATGAACAACAGCCATAAACACCCAAAATCATCATAGAAATTCGAATATTTCACATGGATCTAAAGCCAACATGATGAAGGGTCTAACAGCAACCAAATGCCGCCTAAAAACTCAAGAAATCCTCCCAAATCAAGCCAAGAACTTGGATTTCTCATGCAAAATCAGATCTGGAATTTCCCAAAAATCATTCATCAAACCACTCCAAATACCAAAACAAAACCCAACAAGAATCACAATCAAATCCTTGATATAGCAGCTCAACACTAGGCTCATAGAGTGGAGAAAATTCTATCTTAATGGCAGCAAAGAGGAGTATGATTTGTACCTCAAACTCAAGCTTCAAAAGCTTGAGGAAGAACACTCCAAGAACAAGTGTAGAACAGTCCACCACTTGAGATTCAAGGCTTGATTTCTCCTCTTCTTTGGCCTTTGATCTTACATGCAACACTTGATCCACATTCCTCTCTTCCACAGCTTTGATTTGAGCTATTGAGCTTCAAATTTGGTGGAGAAATGAGGTGGTAATCTTAGAAAGAAGGTGGAGGAACATGGAGGTTTTGGCCATGGATGAGCTCCAAGCTCTCAAGGAGAAGAAGCAAAGAGGAGGGGAAGCTAATGGACGAAATTAGAAGGGGGTGGGAATATATAGTCTTGGATAAATTGCAACATAAACCCACACAAGTCTTCTAATTTGCACATAAGGCCTACCTATGAATAGTAATCACATTACTTTAGCCACTTAATCACATCTACCCATAATTTCAAAATTAGCCACTAATGGCATCTCAATTTCCCATACTTAATCACAATTAAATTCTCAACATTCAAAGCCCAATCAAGTTCACTAATAATTCATCATCTTGGACTTAATTGGTCCTTAAAATTTAGGGTTGTTACAATCATAAAAACCTCAAAGAGAGTCTCATCCTCGAGACTCTGCTTCTAAGTCGGGTTTGTCGGTCTGCCATAAAAACCTCAAAAGGTTTTTATTCCATAAAAATCTCAAAGAAGGTTTTTACCCATAAAGTGAAATGATTTGCCAAACAGAGAACTGATAAACTAAACTGTGAAAGTACCTAAGAAGAGTCGCGGGTATCTCTCGCACATCGCTGCTTCGGTCTCCCATGTTGCCTCCTCAACACCCTGTCGGTGCCATAGGATCTTGACCAAGGGAATCTCCTTTTTCCGAAGCCTCCTGACCGCAAAATCAAGTATCTACACTGGCTCATCCTCGTACGTCAACTCTGGCTCTATGTCAAAGCTCTCATAGCTGATGATGTACCGAGGATCGTGTACGTATTTCCTCAAGTTCAACATATGGAATACGTCGTGTATAGCCGCCAAACGTGGGGGAAGTGCCAGTCTGTATGCAACTTTCCCAACACGTGAAAGTATCTCGAATGGCCCAACAAAGCATGCCGCTAGCTTGCCACGAACTCCAAATAGTTGTATCCCCTTCATGGGCGATACACGTATGAACACAAAGTCTCCAACCTGAAACTCCAAGTGTCGGCATTGTCGATCTGCATAGCTCTTCTGGCGACTCTGTGCCGTCAAGAGCTTCCTCCTCACCAAGTCAACAACCCTCGCAGTCTCCTCCAAGAGATCCACGGTATACAATGCATGATCACCTACCTCGCGCCAACTGATTGGCGTAAGGCATCTCCGCCCGTAAAGAGCCTCGAATGGTGCCATGCCGATGCTCGAATGATGGATGTTGTTGTAAGTGAACTCAACAAGAGGTAAATGATCCTTCCAGGATCCCTTCCACTCTAGAGAACAGGCGCGTAAAAGATCCTCCAAGGTCTGTATCGTACGCTCGCTCTGTCCGTCTGTCTGAGGGTGATACGCTGAACTCATCTTCAGCTCGGTCTGTAAGGCTGACATGAACTGCTGCCAGTAATGGGAAGTGAACCTTGAGTCTCTGTCAGACACTACCTGTCAGGGTATGCCGTGTAATCTCACAATGTGCTGCATGTACAATCTGGCCAACTGAGAAGGTGTATAAGTCATGCTAACAGGTATAAAATGGGATGACTTTGTCAACCTGTCAACAATGACCCAAATGGAATCATGGCCTCCCGGTGTCCTTGGCAATACCGTAACAAAGTCCATCAAAAAGCTCTCCCACTTCCAGTCAGGAATGGGGAGAGGCTGCAGTAAACCAGGTGGTTGTCTATGCTCCGCCTTCACCATCTGGCAAGTCAAACACCTGCTGACATGCCCAGCTACATCCCTCTTCATCCCGTCCCACCAGAAATGTTTGCGAAGATCGTGGTACATCTTCGTATTGCCGGGATGAATGGAAAGATGTGAATTGCACCTCGTCAAGTATGTTTCTTCGTAGCTGCTCATCATTGGGAACCACTACCCGACCTGCCTTCCACAGAATAGACTCTGCAACAACAAAATCGTCAAACTCATCCTTCACTGCCCGCATGTATCTGTCACGAATCCACGGGTCTATCTGCTGACCTGCCACTATACGGTCCCAAAGACTATTGTATCTTGGAGGTAAGGAAATGGGAGAAGACGCACTGTCCTGCGGATGCCAATCCATCAGTGCTGCAAGTAAGTCCCAAGTGTATAGCCAGTTCATCGTACCCTCCGTGTGCGCTCTCCTGCTGAGGGCGTCTGCATCCACGTTTCCCTTACCAGGATGGTAAGAGATCGTGCAATCGTAGTCCTTCAGCAGCTCTAACCATCTGCGCTGTCTCATGTTCAGATCCTTCTAATCAAATATGTACTTCAGACTCTTGTGGTCTGTGAAGAGCTCAAAGTTAACCCTATACATGTAATGGCACCAGATCTTCAAAGCGAAGACCACTGTCGCCAACTCAAGATCGTGTGTGGGGTAATTCCGCTCATGCGGTCTCAACTGTCTCAAAGCATAGGCAATCACATGCCCTCTTTGCATCAGTACTGCTCCCAAACCATCACCTGACGCGTGTGTGTAAACCGCATAGTACTGTGTACCTGACGGTAGAGAAAGAATCGGAGCTGTTGTAAGTCTCTACTTCAGTGTCCTCAAGGCCTGCTCGCACGAACTATCCCAAACAAAAGGTACTCCCTTCTGCGTCAAACGCGTCAAGGGTAGTACAATCCACGAAAAGTTGCTGACAAAGCGTCTGTAATAGCCTGCCAACCCAAGAAAACTACGGATCTGTGTCACTGTCTTGGGCTGCTCCCAAGACATCACTACATCTATCTTCGCAGGGTCCACTGCGACTCCTGCTCCTGAGATGACATGACCCATGAATGAGACCTGAGGTAGCCAAAACTCACACTTATTCAACTTGGCATACAGTCTATGCTCTCTCAAGGTACCAAGCACTGCTCTCAAGTCGTTCTCATGGTCCCATTCATTCTTCGAGTAAACCAGCACGTCATCTATGAACACCACAACAAACTTGTCCAAGTAAGGACAGAATACTCTGTTCATCATGTCCATGAATGCCGCGGGGGCATTCGTCAGTCCGAATGTCATCACTACAAACTCGTAGTGGCCATACCGTGTCCGAAAGGATATCTTTGAGATGTCTGTCTCCCGAATCCTCAACTGATGGTAACCCGAGCGGAGGTTGATCTTTGAGAACACCGAAGATCCCTGTAGCTGATCAAATAGGTCATCAATGTGTGGCAGAGGATAACGGTTCTTCACCGTCCTCTTGTTCAGCTGCTTGTGATCAATGCACAACTGCATGGTTCCATCCTTCTTCCGAACAAAGAGTACAGGAGCGCCCCATGGTGAAGTGCTCGGCCTTACAAAGCCCAAGTCAAGCAACTCCTGTAGCTCCACCTTCAGCTCTCTCAGCTCTACGGGTGCCATGCGATACGGAGCCATGGAGATCGGTTGCGTATCGGGCTCAAACTCGATCTCTCTAACTTGAGGTAGTCCTGGTAACTCTCAGGAAACACGTCGGGATACTCCGACACAACTCTAATGTCTTGAGCCATCGTCTCTCTATCTGTAACCTCCTGAACAAAGGCCAGAAAAGTGTCACATCCCTGGTCAACCAGTCGCTGTGCTCTCAGCACTGAAATGTACTCCATCCTGGAGTCCTACAAAGTCCCCTCAAAAGTGAACTCTGTCAAGCTGGGGATCCTGAAGACAACAGTCTTCCTGTAAAAGTCAACTAAGGCGTGATGTGTAGACAACCAATCCATGCCTAAAATCATGTCGAACTCAGCAAGCTGTAGTAGAAGGTAGTCCACAGTCATCTTGCGACCGCCTATGGACACTGGTAGCCCTGTAACTACCTCTGAAATCACGAACAACTGTCTGCCTCATAGAGTAGGACAGTGTCCAAGTCTTTAATTATTAGAAATTAACAATAAATCTCTCTCTCACCAATAAATAAATCAATAAGTCTAACCTACTTCTATGCTAAATCTTCTCTCCTTGCTTCACTTGCTGCCTCTCCAACTAGTCAGAGGGTGAAAGCCAGTCTCTACCAAACTTGGTTGCACCAACCTCCTAGGAAGTCGTCCATGCATAGCAGGCCCTCGCGACAAATTCACAAAGAGATATATATTAGCACAGATAATCAAATAAAAATATCAAAATGAGTTATGTACAAATAAATGAATAAATATGTACAAAAATGAATAACTAATTATATCAATAAATGAATAAATATGCACAATAAATATCATAAATGAATGTGCACAAAATAGGATACACACATTGCTCCCTAGCAAGGGCGCCATTTGATAACTGGAATTTAGCCGAAGTCTTGTCCATCCACAACGTGGATCGACAGTCATCAAAGCGACCTTAGAAGAAACTCCAATTAATCAAAAATTAACCCACGGTATGAATCAAGCAATAAATAGCAAAATATGGAGTTAAAATTTATTATTCTCTATAAAAACAAGTGTATAGCAGGAAAGCGTGTAGAGATCGAACCACATAGAGCAAAACTGGTAGCCTACAACTATTGATAATCAGTGTATAGTATGTACAAACATGTCTCTTTTTTTCTTTTTTGTGGGTTTTTAATTTTATATATTTTATATATTTTATTTTAATTTTAAATATATTATATACATTTTTTAAGATTTTAATTTTCTGATTTTTGTATTTCCTTTTTATTTTTAATATATAATACGCAATATAAGGCTATATTCCATATAGAGTAATATAGTTATAAATAATAATAAAAATAAAATATAGTAAATAAATTATTTTTGGATTTTATAAATTTTTCTAATGTTTTTTTAAGATTTTTTGGAATTGTTGCTAATTTGTATGCATTTTTAAAGTCAAAAATATCCCAAAAACAAGATTAAATGATAGGTCGAAGTTGAAATGAAGATTAAAAATAACAAAATAAGTCTAAAATTCTTTAAACCAATTTTAGTAGATAGATAATAATATAAATAAAATTAAAAAAATAAAAAACCATATTTTTAGTATTTTTGGTGATTTTTAATATTTTTGTTGGATTTCAGAGATTTTTATTTTTAGTCTTTTTCTTTTTCTATTTTTAGGGATTTTGGTCTAGAGATAAAATATGGTAAAATAAACAACATATATTTTTTAGAATTTTTCAAAATGTTTTTCTTTTTTGTATTCTATAGATTAGATAAGGATAAAAATGTGATCTTTTTAATTTAAATAAATAGTTAAAATGTCCAAAATACTAAAAAACAATGGGGAGTGAAGATGTTAGCAGGCATCTCACCTTATTTTTGCATAATTGTTAGATCAAGGGTTTTATTTTTAATAAATAAAATCCTAGCAAGAAAAATACATGAACTGGAAAGGGAATATTTGCAAATAAAATAAACATCAGGGCATACATGCAATTTTCCCAGAAATTTACAATGTGTATTAAAATTAATGATACTAAATACAAATACAAAAACCTGTTAGGGTGTGCTTGCAATTTCATCACCTTATGTAGGACGACACGTGAGGTGACGTAGACTGGACCCATATGCAACTAACACTAAGTACAGTTGCCTTTTATGCAAAAAGTACATTCTATTTACATGACATATTATATTTATAAGACTAATAAATAAATACAAAAAAATATGGGGCAAAGTTTGCAAATTACCGCATCTTTGCAAGTAGACGGACGGCTCCGATCATTCACTTAAACATGTGTCGTTTTCTCTGCTCCCGATGAGACTTTAGTTGTGGATGCTCGAGACACGGGATGATCTGGCAACTGAGGGTGGTTGGATCCAACGGCTAGTGATTGATCTGGGGTGCCTCCCCAGATCGGACGGTTGCCGCTCTCTTTAAAGAACAGGGAAGAACAACTCGCTTACCTGCCTTCAATTGTTGTTCTCTCCTCCATCCGATGGTCTCCTTTGATGCCATTCGGCTCTACACCTCCGGGGAGGTCATTCGCAACTGATGATGCCCACAAAATAGTCCGAGACCTCAAGAAGAGGACCAACAAGCTCAAAGTCAGCAAGGGGATTTTTGAACCTCTGTGCAAGTCGATCCAAGCCCAGAAGGGCTCCTTTGCACCCGAACCAACATAGGGAAGACATATGGCTCAAACTGACTTGCTTCAACCAAAAATGAAGCTGGATTGCACGAAGGATGAGGTGGGCGGAGAGGGTCCGACGAGAGACAGTGGAGGACCCTCGATTTGTTGATCTACGAAGGATCAAATGGGTTGGATGGACGGATCAGATGGAGAACGTGTAGGGAAAGAGAATGGAGGCAACGAGGTGGTCGGGGACAGATCGAATCAGGGAGAAAGCTTGCCGGAGCTCGATAGCTCTAGCAAGGGGTCCTAGTTAATCTAAGTTGAAGCGTTAATTAAAACTTGAAATTTTAATGCAAGAAAACTACATGCGCGAATTAAATCTACCTAGAACATGAAAGAAAATGCTGCTCTTATACCTGAGGTATGCTCAGGGAGTAGGGAGGCCAGAGCTTTTCGTGGATTGCCTCCTCTCCTCGCTCTGATGTACTCCAAGCACGAGGAAGTTGCAGCTGTCACCTGGCCTCCACACACAAACGCTAGGACTCGATCAGGCGCTCCACGAGGGATCAAAAAGAGAAGTAGGACCAGGAGACTTATTTATAGACAACAGTGTTCTGGCAGACTTTGACGTGGATTATTGACATTCTCGAGGAAGATCAATAGGTTCTAATGATCACACAAGGTGGACGGATGTGAGACGTAAAATCATTATGAAGAGCTCGAGGTGGAAGGATCAACAAGGCGGTCGAGAAAATTTAAAGAAGATGAGGGACTAGAGGCTCTGAAAGAAGTCAGAGATGAAATGGGAGTTGACCAAGGTCAACATTCCCTAGAAGGCGATTGTGCCATGTCACCCCGCTATAAGACAAAAAGAGCCTCATTTATTTGAAAATAATTAATTAAAATAGTAAATTATTTTACTAATTTTTTATTATAAAATAAAAATTTTATTATTTTATGTAGTATTTTAATATGATTTATTTATATTTTTGATTTTTTGTTAAAAGTTAATTTTTAGTGGTGTATTTATAGGTATATTCATCTATATTTTGTTCATTTTATTTTTATTTTGTATTTTTGATTTTATCATTTTATTCTCTTATTTTATATATTTATAACTTATTTTTAGATGTATAAATATATTTTTTATATATTTTTCTGATGTTATTTGTATACTTAAATAGATAGGGGTATAAATTATATAGGTATATGTATAGACATTTCATCTATGTATTTTATATAGTTATTTTATTTAAACATTTTATTTATGATTTTATTCTAGTTTTAATATGTACATGTACTAGATATAATAATTTAGAAAATTATAAAAAAATGTAAAATTATAAAAAAAATAATAAAGAATAAATAAAAGGATTATTTTATTCGGGTTTATAATATAATAGGGGTCCATAACCTAACTTTTATATATTAACCTCAAAAAATATGAAACCACCTTCATTAATTAGCTTATTAAAATCTATATACAATTAAAGTGATTTTGATACATTTTGAGTTTTTATTTGAGAGATATGGGTCTGTGAAGTTTGGGCTTTGACTTTTTATTCTGTGCATAGAAAGTGCATTGTATATTCTTTTTACATGAAATCAATTTTATATTTTTCAATATATGATTATCCACAACTTTCATGGGCAAAATTTCTTTAATTGAGCTATAAAAAATGGAAAATAAAATAGGTCCCGAAAATGAGTAAATGGTGAATGGAAATTATTGGTGATTCTGGCCCTTATCCCCCCTACTTTATTCATTGTCGACCCAGTCATCAAGATGCCTAGGTCTCGGGGTTTAGGGTCATAAAATACCTTTGGCATTTTAGTATTTTGCTTTTCGTTTCTTTATTCTATAATTTTGGCATTAAAAACATTGTTTTATATATAATAGTTGGTCTAAATAAAATAATGTTAATATGTATAAATTAATGTTATCTACATGCATTGGCTAGTGTTTTGAAGGCCAAAATGATAGAATAAAGGTGATGAAATGGAGATTCATCAGATTCCGATTTCTTCTACCAAAAACTGAAGAAGTTAATAAAGATGAAACACTTGTACCTCTTCGAAGGAGTTCGAGGGTGGTTGCACCACCTGAAAGGTATGGATTCCATGTGTCAGGTGAAACTGACAATGATCCAGCTTCATTTGGTGAAACACTCACAGATCATGACATGAATAGATGGGTGCTAATAATGAAGTCTGAAATAGACTCTATGCATAAAAAGGGTGTATTGTGATGAGTTCGAAAATCGCCTCTTTAATTGTCGTTAATTCTAGTATAGGAGACAATCTTCGATTCACCAAAAACCACAATCTTTGAATGTAGTGGAGAATATTTCTTGGAAGTCTACCAAGGTCGAACACAGGGAACATTGATTTTAGGTATGTGGTTTTAAATTAAATAATTAATTCATTATTCGTTTAATTTCTATGTCGGAAAATAAAGAGAAAATATGTTGATGATGCAATGCGAAGAAAATTTAAACAGAGTAGATGATGGATCGCAAGATCTGTGATTTATTTTTTTTAATCCAAATATCACTATCCTCAAAAGTTATTTACAGATTAAAAGATATAGTTTCAAAAAAAAATATTCAAATTAATCCCAATCTGCAAGTAAAGAAGACAATAGATTGATTCATCCTCATGCTAAATTAAACAATGATAATGTCGAGGTAGAATATCTATCCTAAAAATCCCTTATATTTAACTGTTAAAATAATGGACAATAATATTAAAGGAATAAACCTTACTTAAGCCCTTGCAAAAGATTATTTCTGTAGGAAAAATCATCAATAATCACAAGGAATTAATCAAATTAGATCCCTCAATAGAATTCCTGTTAATTTTCTCCATAACATAATGTGTAAAATATGTCAATTATTGGCATGCATAAATCAAAACCACTCCTCAAATAATCATCATCAAAAAATATTTGTTGATCTTTCCACAAAATATGTAATATGAAAGAGCATAGAATAAGCTTCAAAACGACGTATTGTACGTTAAAATCAGAGTTCGGATGAAAAAGATTTGCTAAATTGAAATTGTATGGATTACAATGGAAATAAAATATTTTTTCCATCAAACGGGTCCCTGGATGGGAATTATCGGTAATATCCAAAAGTCGGAAGGGCCTCCCTGAAAATACCCTAGGCGGGGGTATATCTGTAATTTATCTGATTCTGGAGGGCATGTGTACAAAAATTCTAGTGTATCACGTGTCTCCTGAAATGCTCGGGGGGGGGGGGTGTGGCATGTGATTTCTTCAAACACGAGGGGGGGTTTCTGTAATTTACCCCCAGTGCAAGCACGAATCGCGTGCGGCTAGAGGCTCAGATGTTCAAATGCCCGAGCTAACGTGGCAGGCACAGGAGCTTCGGAGGGCCCTAGCCTTGCAGCTCGGGTCGAGGCTCGGGGGATGATGCATGCTAGCACAGGGGGGCGCTGGATCAAGGCCTTGCATTTGATCTAACGGTGGTGATCGTGCAACAGGAGGTGCTGGAGGCTTCGACCGACTCATGGTCGAGGCAAAGCCAAGGCGGTGGTGATCGATGAAGCCAGAGAAGCTTGGCTTGTCGCGAGCAGATCTGCCAAGAAGCGAGGTTTGAGCGTGAAGGCAGAGGGTTGCCGTAGCTCATGGCTAGCGGAGTGATGTGATGCTTCCTCGCTAGAGGCGGAGGGATAGTGCCGAGCTTAGTTGCTTCGTCTGATTAGTGAAGGGAGATGGTACCTACAAGGTCAAAAATCAAAGGTGGGGTACGGCTGAGTGAAATGGAGGTCTTACACAGGCGAAGGGAATCGAAGACCCAAAGCTCCAGGTCTGTGCAAGACCTGGAGGAGACGACAGGTGGAGGAGAGAGCGAAGAGGGGAGAGGAGCCAGGTGAGTGAAGGATATGGTATAATCCTCAAGCGCATCATGGAAGCAAGAGCGTCGTATCGAATACGACGGAGAACGACTAGTCATACTAGTTGTTCGGTGCAACGGAATTTAAAAAAAATTATGCGATGAAACCACATGATCCAAGAATGATTCTCGGATCCTTTCATCTATAACCATAACAAGTATAAAGGAATACCACTTGAAGCATGGTTGATTGAGTCTCTACGAAAAGAAACCTTCTGTCTCAAGTCCGATCATCGGAGAAGAAGCTTGCGATCGCGGGGATGAGTCGCGTGATCCTTGCAATCCAACGAGTTGATCCAAGCATGATGAGCTCCTGATCTCGTCGTATGAGATCGAATGTCTCCTTCGTGAGCGTACAACTCTAAAAAGACGAAGAACTGAAGAACGTCGATGCGGCGGTGCGGTGGCGGAGGCGACGACTGCTATCTCCCACTAGGGTTTGGTGGACGGCAACCAAGGAGAGGGAGAGAAGGCTGACGTGTGGAAGGGAAGAATGTGAGAAAGATGTGCTTCAAAAGCTTATCCCTAGAGAGCATGGTATGCCTCTCTATTTATAGGGTTTCGAGATCCATGGATCTCAATCCATGGGACTCATAAAATCAATGGTTGAAATTGATTTATGATCAATCCAATGGTCAAGATTGTTGTTGGTAAAAGCCAACAATTTATGATTTAATTTAGATAAAATATATTTGGCAAATCAAATATACATCCATCATAAAATTAAACCAATCAAATAAGGAGACAAATTCCATGGAGATCTCATCTCCCATTGGAATACAGTGGACAGCCACCAATTCCAAGTAGGACTTGGTAGCCGTCCACTTATTTCCAAGTGGGGGAAATCTCATGAAATCTCATGAGATTGCATATCTCCATGAAATTCTCTATTATTTAATCCAACAACTTTTGCTGTGATTTATTCTCAAAAATAATTCATAATTAATTTTTAGAATATTGCAATCTTGCCATTGGAAAATGGTGAATCACATTCACAACCAAAAACAAAATATAATTTACATTTTCAATTAATTAAACAATGTGTATCCAATACACATTAATAATTAATCAATAAATATAAATTATAATTAGCTCTCTCTAATACATTATAAATCAGATTTATAATATATTATGAATAATTGGATATTGCTATCTACATTATTCTTATCCACAATAATTAAATCACATTTAATTATATTGGATAATTTCACATACATCATGATAATTAAATCACATTTAATTATCAATTTCTCAATGCTTAGATCTATGGAGTTATTCTTGAACCTTTCAAGAATAATGCGATTTCTCCTCAGATACTTCGAGATAAGGACAGGGCGATTGTATTGTTCCACGTATAGTGACTTGGATATTGAGATCACATCTCAAATCCAGATCCCATGGACCTCTCATAGATGCTTGATTAAATCTAGGTCGTATACCTAATCTTCTCATTGCATTTGAATCTCATTCAGATCAATGTCCAATACATGGACTAAGATTAGGTTACTTCTCTACTGAGAGGAGTCGCTAAAATCCAGACCTGTTTCATCACTCCCTCGGAATGGAAGCGTCATGGTTATACAATCGTTTATGATCAAATCACCCTCAAGTATTCCCAATACATGTACATCCTGCATACTGGAAGATCTATGATCATCCTAAAGATATAGATCACTTTTACAATGTCATCTTCAGGGTTTGATCACTAAGTTTCTCAATCTTGGTCATTAGGATTTGTTACAGATCATATGCTTTCACAAAGCATATATCTTACCTTCAAATTCATGTCATGCTTCCAAAGCATGACGACCATGCATGGAATTTGATCAGTCCCAAAACCTCATGAGTGAGCTCATGTATTTGATACCTCCGAATCACTATTCCCATGCAGAGGACATGCATCAAGAGGTCGATCAGATATCAGCCTAATGAGAAAGGATTGCCATCTCCTACTCAGGCTGGAGATCATTACTTGGCAATCATTTGATGATACTTGACGAGTCCTCTATCTATCTCCTTAGATATTCATCCAAGCATCGGTCTTTATGATTAATCAATGAATCAACAACTGTGTGATTATCAAGTTGGCCATGGTACATAACCCTTATTGTACAAAGGGACCTTATAGTGCATTCATTCATTCAATCTCAGAAAAGGAGTGAAACAAAAAATAATAACTTTTATTGATAAATCATTTATTACAATAACATTTATTGAATGGTTCACCTCGGGTTCACATTGCTAACAATCTCCAACTAGCCCTCAGAACCATTCAGGAACAATCCTTAAATCGGCACTCATTACATGCTGGTCGAAAACCTTTTGTGTCAGAGGTTTGGTAAGAGGAACAGCAACGTTGTCAGCAGAGGCCACCTTGGTGATGATGATGTCACCACACTTTTCTATCTCCCGAATGATGTGGTATTTCCTTTCTACGTGCTTGCTCTTCTGATGCCATCTGGGTTCCTTCGCCTGGGCAATGGCTCATGTGTTCTCACAGAGTAGCAGGATGGGAGTATCAGAGGAAACTACACCAAGCTCCAGAACGAACTTGCACAACCACACCGCCTCCTTTGCAGCATCCGATGCGGCAATGTACTCGGCTTCTGTTGTTGAATCTGTTGTAGTGTCCTGCTTCTTGCTTCTCTAGCTCACGACACCACCATTTAATAGGAATACAAACCCTGATGTCGACTTTAGATCATCAATATCCGATTGGAAGTTAGAATCTGTATATCTCAAGACTTGGATATCACCATCTCCATAGACCAAGATGTAATCTTGCGTCCGTCTTAGATATTTTAATATGTTCTTTACTGCATTCCAGTGTTGTTCTCCATAGCAAGATTGGTAACGACTTACCATTCCCACTGCATGGCAGATATCTGGCCTAGTATACATCATGGCATACATTAAGCTTCCTACAGCTAATGCATAAGGGCATCCAGCCATGGCTTTCATTTCCTCAACAGTTTGAGGAGCCATTCCTTTAGACAGGTGGATACCATGTCTTAAGGGTAGGAATCCTTTCTTGGAACTATACATACGGAATCGTTCAAGAATCTTATTAATGTATCCATGTTGTGACAATCCCAAAATCCTATTTTCTCGGTTTCTGAACAACTTCAGGCCTATGATGTAAGAGGCTTCTCCAAGATCTTTCATCTCAAAGGTATGGGATAGCCAAATCTTCACACTGGTCATTATCCTTGTATCATTCTCAATGATAAGGATGTCATCTACGTAAAGCACGATGAACACAATGGCGCTCCCACTAAGCTTCTTGTACACACAAGGTTCATCGGGATTCTGCACAAAATCATACCTCTTTATGGTTTCGTCAAATCTGATGTTCCAACTACAAGAAGCTTGCTTGAGCCCATAGATGGATTTCTTCAGCTTGCATACTTTGCCATCCTCAGTTATGAAGCCCTGGGGCTGCTCCATATATATATCCTCCTCGAGGTATCCATTGAGGAAAGCTGTCTTGACGTCCATCTACCAGATGTCGTAGTCAAGATATGCAGCTATAGCTAGCAGTGTCCTGATGGATTTAAGCATAGCCACAAGAGAGAATGTCTCATCGTAGTCGATGTCTTCTTTCTGTGTGTAGCCCTTGGCTACGAGTCGTGCCTTGAAATTCTCTACTTTCTCATCAGGTCCCCTTTTTCTCTTGAAGATCCATTTACATCCAATGGGTTTTACCCCTTTAGGTGGGTCTTCTAGGGTTCATACACCATTCTTATGCATGGAGTCAATTTCTGACTTCATTGCTAGCATCCATCTATCCATGTCATGATCCGCGAGTGCTTCATAAAAAGAAGTAGGATCATTATCAGTTTCACTTGACACATGGAATCTATACCTTTCTGGTGGTGCAACCACCCTTGAACTCCTTCAAAGAGGTATGGGTGTTTCATCTTTATTTACTTCTTCAGTTTCTAGTCTAGGAAGCTCAGAATCTTCAGGGGATTCTATGAGTTCCTCTACTTCACTTTTGTCTTGACCTTTAAGGAAATCATCCTCCAAAAATTTCACATCTCTAGAGACAAAAACCTTTTGGGTCTCAGGGTCATAGAACTGGTATCCAATACCATCTTTAACATACCTAATGAAGTAACACTCACGAGTGCAAGATTCTAGCTTACTTGCGTCCACGTTCTTAGCATGAACGAAGCAACCCCAAACCCTCAAGTGATTAACACTAGGTTTGGTTCCATACCAAAGCTCATGAGGAGTCTTAGGTACAGATTTGCTAGGAATCCTATTCAGGATATATATTGTAGTCTCTACTACATATCCCCAGAAACTAAGTGGTAAATGTGCTTTTCTCATCATTGAATGGACCATATCCAGGATGGTCCTGTTGCATCTTTCAGCAACACCGTTAAGTTGGGGAGTTCTAGGAGTAGTGAGATTGGAGACAATTCTATTCTCTTTAAGATATTCCTTGAATTCATCTGAGAGGTACTCGCCACCTTGATAAGATCGAATCCATTTAATCTTCATATCGGTTTGGTTCTCAACCAAAGCCTTGAGTTCTTTGAACTTTTCAAAGGTATCAGATTTATGACGTAATAGGAAGACAAACCCGTATTGCGAGTGGTCATCAATAAATGTCAAATAATATCGATATCCATTTCGAGTCGTGGAATTGAAGGGACCGCATACATCGCTATGTATTATGTCAATAATACCTTCGCATCATGTAACCTTGTTACGGAAAGGCATCCTAGTCATTTTACCTCGAATACAATGTTCACAGGTAGGTAAAGATTGAACTTGTAGAAAATCCAAAGTTCCATCCTTTATCAATCTATTGATCCTATCAACAGATAAATGACCAAGCCTTTGATGCCAAATCATATTCGAATGATTTTTATTCTCCCTGGATCTTTTAGGGTTTTTATTTATGGTTGTAGCAGTCATGACACGCTCATTGATGCACAATTCATAGAGTCCACCAGAAGTCAAAATACCATCTGCAATATATTTATCATAATGATTTATGACCAATTTATTACAGAAAAGGAATGAATATCCAGTTCTAACTAGCTTAGATACATATATCAAATTTCTCCTGACTTCAGGTACATAAAGACACTCTTTAAGTACTAGGACTCTACCACTAGATAATGATAGTTGACAAGTCCCAACGACGACTGCTGCAACACTTGCATTAGATCCCATCTGGATGACTATCTCCCCTTCTTCAAGTTTTCTAGTTTCTTGAAACAAATGTAACAAATTGCATACATGAACAGAAGCACCAGAATCAACAACACAACTTCCTTCTCAACAAACAAGAAAACTAGTTTCAAGGATAAAAGTAGATTTACTACATGCTGGGGCTTTACCTTTGTCGATCGACTTCAGGTAATCCGGGCAATTACGCCTCCAGTGCCCCGGCTTCTTGTAGTGGTGATAGACGTCAGTTTTCTTCGACGCCATTAGAGTGGATGCATTGGAGGATGAGCCAACACTTTGTCCCTTCTTCTTTATCTTCTGGGCCAGGACCTTCCAAGAACCTTGCTTCCGACCGCGCTTCCCTCTGACCTATGCAAACATTGCACTGCCAGCGGGACCATCTTTCTTCATTACGTCTTCTGCAGACTTTAATGCAGCAAGAAGTCCATCGTTCGTCAATTCCAGCTTGTTCATGTGGAATGAAACCACAATGTTATTGAAAGACTTGGGCAAAGACAGCAGAATGAAATCAGATTGCATGTCTGCATTCATGGTTGCCCCAAGAGTTTCCAGCTCTGACAAGTACCCAAACATTTTGAGTACATGTTCACGGACTGAAGTTCCTTCCTACATCTTGCAGCGAACGAGTTCTTTCATAACGTTGTATTGTTGGGTGTGGTTAATGTCACCAAACATATCTTTCAGATTCTGCATTATTTCCTAGCATGTGCTCATCTCCACATGTTGTTTCTGAAGAACACTGGAGAGAGAACCCAAGATATAGCATCTACCCAATACATGATCTTCATCATACTTATCATTGTATGCCTTTTCTTCCTTTGATTTAGGATTTCCATGCTTGTCTTCTGAGAGCACATAACTTATGCGCTCAACCGAGAGTACAAGCTCCAAATTACGGATCCAATCTGAGTAATTTGGTCCGGTCAGCTGGTTGACCTCCAGAAGCCTGCTTAGTGGGTTCATGGACTTCATTTTCTAAAATTAAGAATGCACTATATTAGAACATATAATCATACATTCAATTTATGATATTTGATTAAGGCATTTTAAATCAAATTAGTCTTGCTCTGTCAACTATGAGAGTTTACTCCCTTAATCACTTTCAAAGTAAGAGATTTACTTACCGCTATATCTCAAGCAAGAACTGGATCTCCTCCTTATCTTTGTCATATCCCAATAATATGAGAACCAATGACTCCAATGAAGAGAAGCGGGAATACATTCCGCCTTGCAAGTCTAACTTGCATTTCCTAATTCGGTCTTTAATACCCGGGCCCACCACCCCTAAGGTGATGTTGACCCGTCATTAATTGAACCAACCGTCAACAGAAATACAACTCGCTATGCGCAATCCAATATCGCCCCAATAATATGAGGACCCGATATTGGGGTCACTACGCATACGTCCTTACTCTTTTGAGAAGCGACGAGCCCGATCCAAATGGATCATATGTAGGAGTTATCACTTCGGACATGCACCTCCGACATATAATATCTGGCGACTAAACCCTTCGCCTTGACGGGAGACCATGGATGTCACATGTGTGATCCTCCATCTATATTTAAATTTTAATTAATTATTATGAAACATATTCATGTAATTAATTCTTCCAACGGAATTAACAACTCTATTCATAATAGAGTGTTTTAATTGGACATAACTAATTCAATCATATTAAATTAATTATCAATCCAATTCAATCAACAAACTTGATTGTTTTACTTGAATATATATATGGTATTATCTCAAAGTACGTATTAATTCGAATTTTAATAATTAGAAAAATACATCATGATCTCTCAGGCAGCATTCGTTCCCTACCCATTGTCATGGCCAGTACCGGTGGGAGTGGGGTGGATCGCATCCAGTGCAACCCGCTACCCCAGCGATCCCCGACTAAACACCATATCCGCCTCGGGAAAAAATAATGTCGAGTCAATCACTTTGTACTTGGGATGATCACCGGTTCTTTAACCGAAATTATACCATATAGTAAAAATCAAAACCTTTTTGATTATAAGGAAATTTGCTAGACAAAATCCCAATCCTATTCAAGCAAGGAGTTTGATGATTGTGTTTCCAATTATGATCTAGATCAAATCTAATCAATTTATTGGTTGAGGTCAAGTCAATTAAGGAAATAATCATCTTCCAATATTTCTCAAATATTTTACATAATTATTTCTTGAAATTAACAATTAATTTCATTAATTGACAATCACATGGTTCTTGATTAGGACTGTAATTTCAGCAGTGACCCCTACTTACTAATATTAACATATCTCAATCAATTTAAATCCAAATTAGACAAAATAAATTTTCATAGATTTCTAATTTGATTTAGGACATAACCTAAGTGTCATTTCACGCATTTAGAGGTAGATCTAAACAGTAATTAACTCATTAATCATGTTAAGATTTGCAGTTCTCGCAATAGTGCATACATGTTCATTAAAACAACCATATCTAGAGCAAACGGAATCCAAATATAAGTAAACTCAGATCCTATGGTTTTCTTATTTAATGGAGAACAAAATTCAAGTGATTAATTCGTATTTAAACAATTTAAACAGGTCCGAATTTATTCACTAAACAGAAGTGTGAAAATCAAATGCGACGAAAACTTTCGCGACCTCTACAAACCCAAGTCGTCCTAGGTTTGCGGATCGTATCCAAAACCATCAACCTAAGTCTCTGATACCACTTGAAGGATATGGTATAATCCTCAAGCGCAGTACGGAAGCATGAGCGTCCTATCAAATACGACGGAGAACGACTAGTCGTACTAGTTGTTCGGTGCAGCGGAATTTAAAAAAAAATATGCGATGAAACCACATGATTCAAGAACGATTCTCGGATCGTTTCATCTATAACCAAAATAAGTATAAAGGAATACCTATTGAAGCATGGTTGATCGAGTCTCTACGAAAAGAGACCTCCTGTCTCAAGTCTGATCGTCGAAAAAGAAGCTTGCGAGCGCGGGGATGAGTCGTGTGATCCTCGCAATTCAACGAGTTGATCCAAGCACGGTGAACTCCCGATCTCGTCATACGAGATCGAACATCTCCTTCGTGAGCGTAGCACTCCAAAAAGATAGAGAACCGAAGAACGTCGAAGCGGCGGCACGGTGGCGGAGGCGACGACGGTTATCTCCCACTAGGGTTTGGTGGAAGGCCAACAAGGAGAGGGAGAGAGGGCTGACGTGTGGAAGGGAAGAAAGAGAGAGAGATGCGCTTCAAAAGCTTAGCCCTAGAGAGCATAGTATGCCTCTCTATTTATAGGGTTTTGGTATCCATGTATCTCAATCCATGGGACTCATAAAATCAATGGTTGAGATTGATTTATGATCAATCCAATGATCAAGATTGTTGTTGGTAAAAGCCAACAACTTATGATTTAATTTAGATCAAATATATTTGACAAATCAAATATACATCAATCCTAAAATTAAACCAATCAAATAAGGAGACAAATTCCATGGAGATCTCATCTCCCATTGGAATATAGTGGACGGCCACCAATTCCAAGTAGGACTTGGTAGCCGTCCACTTATTTCCAAGTGGGGGCAATCTCATGAAATCTCATGAGATTGCATATCTCCTTGAAATTCTCCATTATTTAATTCAACAAGTTTTGTTTTGATTTATTCTCAAAAATAATTCATAATTAATTTTGAGAATATTGCAATCTTGCCATTGGAAAATTGTGAATCACATTCACAACCCAAAACAAAATATAATTTACATTTTCAATTAACTAAACAATGTGTATCTAATATACATTAATAATTAATCAACAAATATAAATTATAATTAGCTCTCTCTAATACATTATAAATCACATTTATAATATATTATGAATAATTGGATATTGCTATCCACATTATTCTTATCCACAATAATTAAATCACATTTAATTATATTTGATAATGCCACATACATCTTGATATTTAAATCACATTTAATTATCAACTCTCAATGCTTAGATCTATGGAATTATTCTTGAACCCTTCAAGAATAATGTGATTTCTCCTTGGATACTTGGAGATAAGGACAGAGCGATTATATTGTTCCACGTATAGTGACTTGGATATTGAGATCACATCTCCAATCCAGATCCCATGGACATCTCATAGATGCTTGATTAAATCAAGGCCGTAAACCAAATCTTCTCATTGCATCTGAATCTCATTCAGATCAATGTCCAATACATGGACTAAGATTAGGTTACTTCTCTACTGAGAGGAGTCACTAAAATCCAGACCTATTTCATCACTCCCTCGGAATGGAAGCGTCATGGTTATACAATCATTTATGATCAAATCACCCTCAGGTATTCGCAATACCTATACATCCTGCATACTGGAAGACCTATGATCATCCTGATGGTATAGATCACTTTTACACTGTCATCTTCAGGGTTTGATCACTAAGTTTCTCAATCTTGGTCATTGGGATTTGGTACAGATCATATGCTTTCACAAAGCATATATCTTACCTTCAAATTCATGTCATGCTTCCAAAGCATGACGACCATGCATGGAATTTGATCCATCCCAATACCTCATAAGTGAGCTCATGTCTCCCGGTTCACAAGTGAACATGTATGATCCCTTTGAGAGATCGTATTACTCATATGTCCTTACATACTGTCGAACACGTTTTTCTAGGGGTCAGAAAATTTTAGATGGAAAATTTGTTGTTTCAGTCGTTGTTGTTGTTGTTATCCCAAAAAACCCGTGCCAACAAACAATTATATTTTTATAAATTTGCTACTTTTTTAACCTGTATATCAGACAGGGTTGAACTCAGGGAGGCTACAATTCCCGAGGTTATTCAATTAATCAGAAACTAATTAAAAGAAAACAGGAATCTCAAAGGACAACTATCCTTAGTTTTTGTGATTTTTTTAATCTTTTTATTTTTATTTTTATTTTTTTATTTTCAGATTTTCAAATTTTTAGTGATTTTTATTTTGCAATTTTTTTTAATTTTTAGAAAATAATACGAAGCAATATAAACCAGATCAAGAATATGCACACCAACTATTTTTACAATTTTTCAATTAGTCAAAAATATCAGAAAAATCTAAAGAAAATATTTTTGGGTTTTAAAAGTTTTAAAATGTTTTTAGAATTTTTGTAGAATTTTTGTATGTTTTTGTATTTTTTTAAAAATCAAACAGTGAGAAAATAAGAAAATATGCACAGCCTGGAGTAATTTGCAACTTAAAAATATTTTAAGTGCCCAAAACTCCTGAAAATTATCTTTAAGAGAAACTACAAGCAAATATCTACAAACAGGAACTGAAATCACAATTTTTGGATTTTTGTAGAATTTTTTTATGATTTTTAGAAGATTTTTGATATTGTTCAATTTTTTTGGTTTTTATAAATAATTAATGTGTGAAAATTAGTTAAAAATTAAAATACAATGAAATACAACTACTCTAATTTTTTGGAATTTTTAAGCAATTTTTCAAATTTTTATGAATTTTGGAATTTCAATAAGACAAAACGACACTATTTTTTATTTTTAAAAATAATAAATGAAGGCAAAATGCAATGAAAATTTTATGCTAAGAATACAATCACATCAGAAGCTTGGTATAATTTTTTCAAAATTTTTAGAGCATGAGAAATATTTATTTAATCATAAAGATCAAGCAAGTTCAATTGTTATGCAGTTCAGGGACTAAAATGCAAAGATTCAATGTTTTGCATAAAATAAATAACAAAAATAACCAGAGAAAAAATGTGCAATTTTACCAATATGTCATGTGCTTTGTATGTGCTTCAGGCTGGTAGGGGCTTATTCGTAATTTATGGAAGTTCCAAGGCTGAATATGCAAATTTTCCAAATAAAATATTTCCTAGGGTTTGTTCTCTTCGTAACTTCAAAATGGAGCCAACAAGGGGCCACCGCCCCTTGCTTCTTCTCCACGCAAGGGAAGCAGGTGGTGGCACGGCTCACATGCGGGAGGTGCAGGAAGACGAAAGGTCGGGGCGGCGAGCGGGCGGCTGATCGGCGGGGAACACGTGAGGCGCACGATGACGCTCGTTGGTGGAAACTCGCACGGGTGGCGGGGATGCGGCCGAGGAAGATGCGATCGGGGATGCGGGATGGCTTCAGGCTGCATCGGTGAGCGGGACACGGGGTGGCGCGGCCGCAGGCGGTGCTGCGGCAGGGGAGTGGGCGACGCCGCCCCCTTCTGTTGTCTGATTTTTTATTTTTTTTTATTTTTTTTTTGTTTTCTTATGTAAACCGTGAACAACAATAAAAAAATTTTTATTCTTTTTTTTGTAAATCTAAAAAATAAGAAAAGAAAGGATAAATAAATTTTTTTTATTTTTTTTATTTTTTTATTTTTTTATATGACCCTGCAAAACAAACATAAGAGGATGACGAAAAATTTTATTTATTTATTTACAAATCGGAAAAATGAATAAGGATCCGGCGGACATGAGGAGGATCGAATCCGATCTCCGACCACCGTACGCGGCCGGAGTCGAGAGATCGTGGACGATAGAAATAGAACGCATGTAGATCGAGAAAATGAAGTGAAAAATCGAGTTGGAGCGGATAAAAATCGTGATGAATATTTTTTTTTAGATTTAGAGAAATGAAAATGATGATGGAAATAAAAAATGCTACAAACTAAACTATGATTAAACTAAGATAAAAAAATACGAAAAAGATGGATCTCGGCTTAGGAGCGGAAAATGGACGTGATCGTCTCGACGAAGGCCGACTCGCTGTCACCAGACGGCTCGGAGGCTAGACACCTTTTCTCGACAAGAAGACTCTCGAAGATCGGGCTGATCTCTCTAAAGATTGATTAAGTTGAAATGAGGGAGAAGGAGCCATATAAATAGAGAGATAGAGATGAATTTTGAATTTTTGAGTTTGTTGATTTTTTTTGGTGGAAGAGATAAGATAAATTTTTGATTTTTTTTGATGGAAGAGATAAAGAGATGAAAAGAGGCAAAATAAAAGAGATAAAAAATAATTACAAAATTATCTAATTTTTTTTAATTTTCGTCACTTTAATGAATTGAATTAAAAAAATGTTATTTTTTATTTTTTTATGAAGGTTAATTAAAAATAACAACTATTTACATATACTATATACATATATGACATTATATACAAGGGTAAATGACGAAATTAGCCTTTTTTAAAGAATTTTACTTTTTTTTATTTTAATTTGTATTTTAAAAAAATTAGTGAGATTAATTTACAATATATACAATTACAATATGCACAAAATACATGGGAAAATTGCACAAACCACCCTAGAAAACCGACTTTTTAACCGTAATTCCAAAAATTATGAAAATACAGCCATTTTGAAGATAATTTAATTTCGAGTCCAATGGAAGTGAGATTGATTCAATTTGAGCTCATATGGAGCCGGAATTGGTCTTTCAATTAGTGCTTAGTGGTTTGTTCCAAGTGTGGCTACTTTTATTCTATACAAGATTTAATTGTGCAATCAATTTTAGTAGTTAGAACACATTTTTATTTACAACTTTGGTTTTGAATGTTATTTGATTTTAGGTAAATTAAGGTACAAATAAATTAGTATCATTTTTATACAGATATATACAAAATAAGTAAGAACATATTTTTTTGGATTTTCTAGTTAAGGACCCTATATCCCCCTACTTTATTCCCGGTCGATCAGGTCAAGTCTTGACCTTCTCTCGGGGTTCGGGTCAGCCTGTATACAGTCCTCCTTTTTTTATTTTTCCTTTTTTTTATTTTCTTTTCTTTATTTTTCCTTTATTTCTTTCTTTATTTATTTAGGTTAAAATTAGTAAGAAATGTACAATATTTACACAAAGATGTAAGTTAGTAAGAATATGGAGTTAGTGTTATATGCAGGTGTTTTACAAGGGATTTTATGCTAAAATAAATGAATAAAGATGACGAATCGCAGATTCATTATCCCCCTTTGCTTTGCCTTTGCTAGTCCCTTAGCAAACACTTATTTGAAAGGATAAGTGAAGAAAAAGAAAAAGAAAAAGAAAGGGAAAAATAAAGAAAGTAGGACAACATTGAGTATTAAACTTATCTTTATAAAATTGTAGTTTGGAGCTCTATCGGACCTTTGGATTATTAGTGTGTCGGAACTTCGATGAGACTTAGAATTTTAAAATTGGCAGCCTTCAAGTTCTACACATCATTGTCACAGTTTCGGCTTAGAAGTCATCTTAGATCAATCCTCTTCCCAAAGCACACCCTATGAACATTGAACAATCGACTCATGTGTGTGAAAGGTTTTAGCTCTTCCCATCCAGAATACCGGACTACCATGCAAATCTCCTCTCCAGTAACTCGTCCTCGGAGAGTTAGGTATTTCTTCTAAGGTCTATCGCGGTGTGTTCACAATCGAATTGGGGGAGAAGTTAGAAGAAGGAGAAAAGAACTGGAGGGTGGCCAGTGTAGTCACCTCTCCTTGTGAAGCTGGCCAGTGTAGCCGAGTCTCCACCAAGATCTGCAGGTTTCTTGAAGCTTGGACCTTTTTTTGGTTAGATATTTATTTGGTAATGGATTCTTTGTATTTGGATTTTTGATGGTTCTGCTTGGATCTTGTTGTGCCCCTACGGATATAGAATCTTTTGTTTCCGTACATGTTTTGGGGTCTTAGAAAAAATTGTGTCCAGCCGTCCATCCCTTTTCCGAAGCTTTATTTCCCGTACTCCGGTCTTTAGATTTCCACGCTATCAGAAAAGAAACTCACACAGTCTTCCAACATCCCGTCTGAGTTGATCTAAGTGCATAGTGCGAGAGTACACATTGATTCCCTATTCCGGAGTTATACCCAGAATGAAGAGACCAGGTTAGACACTAAGAGTCAAACGCTGCACATTGTCATGTGGAACTCAAAGAATTAAGTCAAAGACATGAAGCTTCTAAAATCCTATTTCTCGGTGAAGTTCCTCTGAGAATTAGGTGGATTAAGGTCCAACTAAGCTCCATTCTTCAATTTTATTCCATACATAGTTTAAATGTCAATACTATCCTGAAAAATGCATATGCAAATGCAAAATATGAACAATGCAGAGAGTTTTTTTTTTGGAAAAGGAATGATGCACATGTGAAAAGAACACATTTTTTAAACAATTTTCTAATTTAGAACTTTTTATGGATTTTTTGGAGGAAAAATGCAGATATGAAAGAAAGGTTTTTTTGCAAATTTTTATAGATTTTTTGTTTTGTAGTTTTTTTAAGGAAAAAGGGTTAGCAAAATATATACAATATATACAAGATTTTTTTGTTTTGTGTTTTTTTTTGTTGTTTTTTTGTTTTGTTTTTTTTTGTTTTTTTTGTGTTTTTTTTGTTTTTTTTTGTTTTTTTGTTTTTTTTTTTTTGTTTTTTTCATTTACGCGCATGGATTTTACAAACTATACACATAACCCTCCAAATAAACGTATTTAAAAGTACAAGTTATGTCTAAAATATATATACAATATATACGACACCCCCCTATACTTAGATCGAACTATGTCCTCATAGTGATCAGAGAACGAAAAAGGAAGACATAACTCATGCTAAGTATAGAAAAGTGAAAAAAAAAAGATAAAAAGAAGAGAAGATGGTGATCCCCCTATACTTAGGATCAAGTAATCCTAAGTATAGTAGAGTGTACAAAAGGAAAAAACCGATGACGAGAATGTATAGACTCAAAAATAAAAAGACACGATATGAACAAAATCACCCCCCTCCTATACTTAGGGTAGAGTATCCCTAAGTATAGGAAACAACAAGAGTGATGAACATGACGAAAAATGAACAACACAAATCATTCACCCCCCCCCATACTTAGGATAAAGCACATCCTAAGTATAGCATATATACACACACGAAAAAGGGGTGAATGATAAAATGGGAGAAGATAGAGTAAAATGAAAGGATATACAAGAGGAGTGGATGTACAAAGGTCAAGAAGGTCAAAAACGAGCCTTCTTGCGGGACCACTGAGGTATGAATTTGACAAGGTGTAGGTCTATATTGGGATCGTCATTAGATATAAACTGAGTAGAATCGACCAAGAATGTATCCTCAACGGTTTCAGATTGTGCAGGCCTAAACCGATTATTGGAAGTAGTATAGTCATGTCTGGCGTGGGAAGTCTTGCAATCATCAAAGTAAAATGGCTCGAAATCATTATCAGAAAAAGTAGGATCAATTTCAACCTAACGAGCCTCTACTGGATCATCATATCTATCAAAAGGCCCAAATTCTTTTATAAAAGCAATCAAATCAAATTTGGCCTGATCGGTCTCATCTGAATTACGGTGAATAGGAACGGACTCATGAGTGGAAGTAGTCAAATCATGTCCATCCTGTCTAGTCTCAGATTCTGCCTTCCACTCTAAGGTGTCTAGCATGTAAATTCCGTGGATGTCATCAATGCATCTCCATGTTCCAAAAGGGGGAACTCCAAGGTCTATGCTTTCCAAGTCTTCCTCCTTTAAGAGGAATTCTTGGGTTTCATTATCATCCAACATATAAAAAGAATCTCTGATATTATCATCGAGGTCAAATTCCTTGGGGTTGGCTAACACAGGCGGGCTCTCATGGGATGCAGTTATCTGGTCAGTAGTGGGTGTAGTGATCAACACATCGCTCCCTACATCAGAACGGAAGCGAATCTCTCCTGAACCATAATTAATAACGGCTCGCACAGCAGCGAGGAAAGGCCGTCCCAGGATGATTGGAGGGTGCTCCACAGGGGCGGAGATCTCCATGGGCATTACAACAAAATCCGAAGTAAAATTCAGGCCCTGAATAGAAATGACAGTGTTTTCTAGAACACCCTTCGGCCTCTTGATAGATCCATCAGCAAATTGAACTATCATCTTGGTTTTCTTGAGAGGCCCAAGGTGAAGAGACTGTACCATAGAGAAGGGTATTACATTGATTGACGAACCGCCGTCAAGGAGAGTGTTATCACAAGAATAGTCAGATATGGAGCAACTCACAAGAGGTGTTGTCGTGTTCCCTTTCTTAAAATACGGATGGTGAGAGATGGCGTAGACAGTGGCCATGGTCAAGATGTGACGCTCAAATCTTCTCCTTCGCTTTCTTTTCTTGTGGTGAGGAGTAGATAAATCTGTCAAGGCCTGTTGAAGTGGAGCTTTAATGATCTCATGAAGGGTTGCTACCACTTCGGGTTCAGTCAACATTTTTTTGAATTTTTGGACCTCATCCATACAAGGGAAGAGGTCGGAATCAACATTTACATTAGGATTGCCAAGAGAGGTCTGTATAATGGAATCCTCAGGGTCAAGATTGGGACATGTGGTGGATGATTGTGTGGGAAAATGATTGGGCATTTGGGTCCTCTCCTCACAAAAAGAATCAATAATGTGTCTCCCATAATCTTTTTGGATTTTTAAATTTTTCTCATTTTTTTGTATTTTGGGCGATTGCAAGCTCTCATGATTATCCTCAAGTGAATCCATATCCTCAAATAATGGAGCAGTGTTCTGGCTCGTATTTATGTTTAATAGATTGCTAATCCTCGAATTCATATGCTCCACCATCTGGTTCAGTGTCTCAAGTGTGGAAATCATGAAAGGTGACTCCAAAATCCCAGGATCGGGTGGGTTGAATGAGGGTGGGTGAAAATCAAAGTCCTCCGATTCCTGAAATAATGGGTTAGGCCGATATGCACAAAAATCAGGAGGAAAGTCCTCCTGGAAAAAGGAAGGTGGATCATCTGGAGAGTACGAGGTATCCGCGAAGATCGAGTTAAAATAACTCCAGTTAGCCATCTTCGAAATAAAAGGAGGGATTGGGAGAGCACGAATGGTCAAGTCAAAAGATATGGAGAAAAAGGCGCAAATGCACAGAACGATCTAGCAAGCACACAAACAATCAAACACAATACAAACCCCCAGTTCACCAACTCAACTCAAAGTGAAGACTGTGAAGGTTCGATCAATTATCTTGTCAATTTTAGAGTTTGGTGACAATACAATCTATCAGAGCGTTTAAAGCGAGCTGTTAGGAACCCAATGCTCTCAGGAGACTGGCATAATCTCAAATTAGATCTTTCCCAGCCAGTATGAATTGCGGACCATTTACCGGCTACCCGATCAATTCAATCTGTTAAGGACGTCACGGGCCGCTTTACCGGCTACCGGAGAGATCCTCACTGGAGAACGACTAATCCAAGATAGTAGTCTGAAAAGAGTTTGGGCGTGGCTCTATCCTAGTGTGTGGGTCGCTCTCTCGCTCAAGCAAACCAAACAATGAGGGGGTTACTCTCCCCAAAACAATAATTTTCTTTGTATTTTTTAGGTTCGAGTTTTCTTTAGCAGTCCCGGTTTTAGCAGTTATCACTTGGTTAAAATTATTTTCAATGAATCACCTACCAAGTGTCTAATTTCCTTTTTAAATTATATGAGTGAAAACAAGGAAGGAGATCGGAAATGCCAATGCGCGATTAAAAATAATGATGCGTGCAGGGGTTAGAGATGCGTACCTTGTCGCCAGCACTCTACATATAACTGATCCGCGCAAAATTTAAATAAACTATCCTATATGAAAATGCAAGTGAACTATTCTAGCTGATAGCTTCTATTAATGGGCAAGAACAAGTTAATTTGACTAAGTCCAAATTACGCTCTACTCTATAGGCACAGAAATATCTTGTTTAGGGTGTTTTGACCTAATTAATTACTTGGCACAAGCATTAATTAAAGCAATCAAGAGGTGCTCACGAAATCTGCGGGAAATAAAGAAAAATAGAGGCGATGAAAACAAAACTGGTGAGGTCCCCCAAGTGCACCGGCACTTGGCGAAACAGACCCCGCAACAAATGAATGTCCTTTTACAAAGTTCAAATGGAAAAGAAACTCTCTCTCTCTTTTCAAAGTAATTTTTTCTCCTTCACTTCTTCTTCTCCTCTTCTCACGCTATCCTACGGCTTGGTGAAGAATCAAGCCACCTCCACGTCGCTTGGGTGATTCGGCTCTCCTAGGATCGCCTCCTTCGCTCCACGGGCCCTCGCAAGAAAAAAAAGAAAATGTGTAAGAAAAACAATTATCAAATATGAGAAAAGAGAAAAATGAAATGAATGCAGTGATAGGAACAATGGAATGAATGGCAAAAATGTAACAGATATTTACAACCAAGAATAGCAGTTCAAAAGAGAAACCTAACTACCCTCTCCGTGCCTCCCCGGCAATGGTGCCATTTTGTTGAGCAGGAATTTGTGGGGTCAGAAAATTATCACTAAAAATATGTGTCGTTTCAGTCGTTGTTGTTGTTGCTATCCCCAAAAACCTATGCCAACAAACAATTATATTTTTTTAATTTTGCTACTTATTAACCTGTATAGCGGACATGGTCGAACTCAGGGAGGCTATAATTCCCGAGGGTTATTCAATTAATCAGAAACTAATTAAAAGAAAACAGGAATCTCAAAGGACAACTATCCTTGGTTTTTGTGATTTTTTTAAATCTTTTTATTTTTTATTTTTTGTATTTTCAATTTTTTTATTTTTTTGATTTTCAAATTTTTAGAGATTTTGATTTTGCAATATTTTTTAATTTTCAAAAAATAATACGAAGCAATATAAACAAGATCAAGAATATGCACACCAACTCTTTTTGCAATTTTTCAATTAGTCAAAAATACTCAAAAAAATCTAAAGAAAATATTTTTGGGTTTTAAAAGTTTTAAAATGTTTTTGAGAATTTTTGTAGAATTTTTGGATGTTTTTGTATTTTTCTAAAAATCAAACAGTGAGAAAATAAGAAAATATGCACAACCTTTGCAACTTAAAAATATTTTAATATCCAAAACTCCTGGAAATTATCTTTAAGAGAAACTGCAAGCGAATATCTACAAATAGGAACTGAAATCACAATTTTTCGATTTTTGTAGAATTTTTTATGATTTTTAGAAGATTTTTGATATTTTTCAATTTTTTGGTTTTTATAAATAAATAATGCGTGAAAATTGGTCAAAAATTAAAAGACAATGAAATACAACTACTCTAATTTTTTTGGAATTTTTAAGGTTTTTTAATTTTTTGTGAATTTTGGAATTTCAATAAGACAAAAAGATACTATTTTTTATTTTAAAAAAATAATAAATGAAGGCAAAATACAATGAAAATTTTATGCTAAGAAGACAATCACATCAGAAGCTTCGCATAATTTTTTCAAAATTTTTGGAGCATGAGAAACATTTATTTCATCATAAAGATCAAGCAACTTCAATTGTTCTGCAGTTCAAGGACTAAAATGCAAAGATTCAATGTTTTGCATAAAATAAATAACAAAAATAACCAGAGAAAAAATGTGAAATTTTACTAATATGTCATGTGTTTGGCATGTGCTTCAGGCTGGTAGGGGCTTATTCATAATTTACGGAAGTTCCAAGGCTGAATATGCAAATTTTCCAAATAAAATATTGCTTAGGGTTTGTTCTCTTCATAACTTCAAAATGGAGCCAACAGGGGGGCCGCCGCCCCTTGCTTCTTCTCCATGCAAGGGCGGCAGGTGGTGGCACGACTCACACGCGGGAGGTGCAGGAGGACGAAAGGTCAGGGCGGCGAGCAGGAGGCTGATCGGCGGGGAACACGCGAGGCGCGCGATGACGAGTCGCTGGAGGAAACTCGTGCGGGCGGCGGGGATGCGGCCGAGGAAGATGCGGCCGGGGATGCAGGATGGCTTCAGGCGGCGTCGACGAGCGGGACACGGGTGGTGCGGCCGCAGGCGGTGCTGCAGCGGGAGTGCGGGCGACGCCGCACCTTGCTGCTATCTGATTTTTTTTTATTTTTTTGTTTTCTTATGTAAACCGTGTACAACAATAAAAAAAATTTATTCTTTTTTTGTAAATCCGAAAAATAAGAAAAGAAAGGATAAAGAAATTTTTTTATTTTTTATTGTTTTTATTTTTTTATATGTCCCTGCAAAACAAACGTTAGAGGATGACGAAAAATTTTTATTAATTTATTTACAAATCGGAAAAATGAATGAGGATCCGGCGGACATGATGAGGATCGAATCCGATCTCCGGCCACCGTACGCGGTCGGAATTGAGAGATCGTAGACGATAGAAATAGAACGCGTGTAGATCAAGAAAATGAAGTGAAAAATCGAGTCGGAGCGGATCAAAATTGTGATGAATATTTTTTTTAGATTTAGAGAAATAAAAATGATGATGGAAATAAAAAATGCTACGAACTAAACTATGATTAAACTAAGATAAAAAAAATACGAAAAAGATGGATCTCACCTTAGGAGCGGAAAATGGACGTGATCGCCTCGACGAAGGTCGACTCGCTGTCACTGGACGGCTCAGAGGCTAGACACCTTTCTCGACAAGAAGACTCTCGGAGATCGGGCTCCTCTCTCTAAATATTGATCAAGTTGAAATGAGGAAGAAGGAGCCATATAAATAGAGAGATAGAGGTGAATTTTGAATTTTTTGAATTTGTTGATTTTTTGGTGGAAGAGATAAGATGAATTTTTTATTTTGTTTTTGGTGGAAGAGATAAAGAGATGAAAAGAGGCAAATAAAAAAGATAAAAAAATAATTACAAAATTATCTAATTGTTTTGAATTTTCGTCACTTTAATGAATTGAATTAAAAAAATGTTATTTTTTTATTTTTTTATGAAGGTTAATTAAAAATAACAATTATTTACATATACTATATACATATATGACAGTATATACAAGGATAAATGACGAAATTAGCCTTTTTTGTTTTTAAAGAATTTTAATTTTTTATTTTTATTTTTACATTAAAAAAACTAGTGAGATTAATTTACAATATATACAATTACAATATGCACAAAATACATGGGAAAATTGCACAAACCACCCCAGAAAACTTACTATTTAACCGTAAATCCAAAAATTATGAAAATACAGCCATTTTGAAGATAATTTAATTTCGAGTCCAATGGAAGTGAGATTGATTCAATTTAAGCTCATATGGAGCCGGAATTGGTCTTTCAATTAGTGCTTAGTGGCTTTTTCCAAGTGTGGCTACTTTTATTCTATACAAGATTTAATTGTGCAATCAATTTTCGTAGCTAGAACACATTTTTATTTACAACTTTGGTTTTGAATGTTATTTGATTTGAGTTTAATTAAGGTACAAATAAATTAGTGTCAGTTTTATACAAATATATACAAAATAAGTAAGAACACATTTTTTTGGATTTTCTGGTTAAGGACCCTATCTCCCCCTACTTTATTCCTGGTCGATCAGGTCAAGTCTTGACCTTCTCTCGGAGTTCGGGTCAGCCTGTATACAGTCTTACTTTTTTATTTTTCCTTTTTTTATTTTCTTTTCTTTATTTTTCCTTTCTTTCTTTATTTATTTATTTTAGGTTAAAATTACTAAGAAATGTACAATATTTACACAGAGATGCAAGTTAGTAAGAATATGGAGTTAGCGTTATATGCAAGTGTTTTACAAGGGATTTTAAGCTAAAATAAGTGAATAAAGATGACGAATCGCAGATTCATCACATGCACACCAGCTCGCCGGTGTATAGACCTTAATTTGGTCATCAACCCATTGGTCTACCAAATGTACACACTCAGACATATAGCAACACATCTGTCTTTGGTCAAAGGATGTTTGCCTATGTTGTGACAGTATTCAACAAAGGTTTTTGGTTATCTCGATCTCGTTAAGTCAACTCATTGACTCAACTAATTTGATACCTCTGAATCACTATTCCCATGTAAAGGACCTGCATCAAGAGGTCGATCAGATATCAACCTAATGAGAAAGGATTGCCATCTCCTTCTCAGGATGGAGATCATCACTTGGCAATCATTTGATGATACTTGATGAGTCCTCTATCTAACTCCTTAGATATTCATCCAAGCATCAGCCTCTATGATTAATCAATGAACCAACAGCTGTGTGATTATCAAGTTGTCCATGGTACATAAACCTTATTGTATAGAGGGACCTTACAGTGCATTCATTCAATCAATCTCAGAAAGGGAGTGAAACAAAAATCAATAACTTTTATTGATAAATCATTTATTACAGTAACATTTATTGCATGGATGGTTCACCTCGGGCTCACATTGCTAACAGTGAGATGTCGGCGAAGAGGGATGGCATGTAGTGAAGTTGATTCAATCCTCAGGAGGACCTAAGGTGGTGCGGTGTGTGTGGAAAAACATTATGAAATAGAAAAAGAATGCAAATACCTAGAGTGGGCGATGGAGCGGATGGAGTCGGAGGCAGAGGGATGCCTGGGCTGCGGCTTCGTAGAGCTCCTGGGTCTTTGCTCAACGTGAACGGCATGTCACGGAGCTCTGTGCCACCGGGGATCGGGGCTACGGCACGGCGAAGAGTCGTAGATCGCACCTGGAGGTGAGTAGGGGTCTTAGCTCGGTAAGATCATGTCACGAAGAAGCTCCCAGGAGCTCGCCTCACCTCTATTGTATGGTGGATTGGGAAGAACGTCGGCGAGGGGAGGGGCTTTATAGGAGGGCGAGATGGGTAACGGCAAGGATAGTTGGTGTGGCGGTGGCTATGCAAGGGGGAGTGTAACGGCGAGGGTGGTGCAATGGCCGGAGGAGGGTGTGGAGGCGATGCATAATGATTGCGGGAGGCACAAATGTGTGTTGAATGTTGCTGGGAAGGGGAGGGGGTCGGAGGTCACGTGCTCCACATGTGACCAGGGTGAGAGAGGAAAGAGGGGTCAGACCACGTGCTCTGACATGACCTAGCGGTGGAGGGAGAATGAGAAGTGAGGGAAGAGAAAGAGGGAGTGGGGCCATGTGGCATGCCCAGGGGATGCCATGTGGCACTCCCAGGGGTTGCCACGTGTCACCCAAAAAAATTCAAAATTAAAAGAGGAAGAAAAATAGAAAAAAAATAGAAGGAGACCTCGGATCGAAAAATTTTTTAATGAATGTTGTTTGTCTTGATGAGATCTACAACTTTCATGAAGGGTCAAGAGTAAAAGAAGTCACCTGTAGAAAGTGGTATTTTTGGTGTTTCTCCATGTGTATAGAAAACTGCTTTTTGGGATTTTGTAATTTTTCGGTATTTTTAAAAGAGGATACAAATTATAAGAAAAATACGGTAAAATATAAGACAATTAGTTACACATTAATATATTTTTTGATTTTTAATAAATAATAAAAAAGGAAAATAAAATAGGAGTATGAAATACGAGATTTTTGTACAGACTCACAAAGGACACTTGGATACAGTCGGTTTCTATTCAGCCTTATTCTAGATTTGTAATTTTATGTCACTTGATAAAACTTTCATTAGAAAACACAAATAAAGAATAAATAAAATAGTTAATTGTGTACATAAAAATCCGGGTCAAAAAATAGCAAAAAGATAAAATGCGTAAAAGATGCTCAAAACCCAACTTTCACATATGAGCTCCGAATTTTTTGAAATTGGTCTTGTTTTGAAGGTATTTGAAAATGGAGTACTTTAAAAGTGAGTAGACCAAAACCGAACACTGTATAAGGGAGATATGTGCATTTTAATCCGTCTGACGTGAAATTAGGATCTAGATTTATTTGTCACTTATTTGAGTTAGTATTTTTTTTGTATTTTTTAATTTATTCTTATTAGTAATATCAACACAAGGGAGATAGTTTTAGGTCAATGGGGGTTAGGATGAATTAATTAAAAATAAGGGATGTTAGCAATCTTTTAGGCCAATTTACACTTGGATTATGCACTTATGCATGATGAAATGTGAATATTATTAACACATGTATGAATGCTAATGATGCAATATTAATGAATAAATGCATATGTATTTTGGGGAACATAGCCTAATTGACCTATTTTAGCATGATGAGTCTGAGATTCATCATACCCCTATACTTAAACCATGCTCGTCCCTGAGCATTAATGAATGAATGACTTAGTTGGATAAATCCCTGACTGTGCATGTGAATTTTCAGGGCTCAATTCTCTGAAGACCCCTAATTTGAGTGATTCTAAAATTCCAAGCTCAACCATGCATTAATCAAAAGGAGTCCAACTTCTCTATTTATCAAACTCTTTGTCTGTACATATAGTATAAGGATATGACTTTTAGTGTACTGCACTCATGAGAGTCGAGTCGAGACATCACCCAAAGTTCCAGTCCAGGAGACTGTCCTCTAGACCTAATCCTCAAAACTAGGGAATAACTCGGTTCTTGCATTCAATCCACCGTCTCATTAGTTTGTCAGACTTGAAAGTATAGATGGATGTCCAAATGATGGAGGGCATAAGATTTCATATAATTTTCTCTCCTTCACATTGGAACAAGGGGCCTCTCGAGTGCCTTATTACTCAACACATGTATTTTTTTGTTGTTGATCAATGTGTCCATCAAGAGAATTTGAAGTCATCTGCACTTGTTTTTCTAGGAGTACACCGGGGTGTGTCTCTTTTGGGTATATAAGATATCTTTGACACCCAGACTTGTCTCACTATACGATACATGGCCCTTTTATGGCGCTAGCCCGACTCCTTGGTCGTAATAGCGTTTGTTCCAAGTGGACACTTTGAAAATGGTTGGGAACGCTCGCCTTTGGTGAAAGCTCATAGAATTTGACTTTGTAATGATTGAGATTTTCTTTGAATTTTTCTTTCTTTTCTTTTCTTTTTAGCTATCTCCTCTACTTTTACCAAGAGTTGTCGCACACTGATCAACAATTATTTAGTTCATCACACCCCAGGACATAGGTAGATATCAAACGATAGCATGCGAACTTGTTCACATATTGGCTAGTGTTTGTTGGCACTTAGGTTTCTTAAAGACTTCATTAACTTTATACCATCCTCGAGCATCATTAAATCAGGACTAGACTCAAATCATCAGTCCTAGTTCCTCAAGTGATAACTCAACTCATCTCATCAATCATGTAGTTGTGAAAGTGATGTGTTGATCATATTATTTAGAAGGTAGATATGAAGAGTGTGATATAGCGCGCAAATCTTCAAACTAGGGAAGTGTGTTATTAAGTTTCAAAACCCCAATGACTAAGGCTGGCTAACTCATTCTCTCAAGATCTCAGAAATCTAGTGTCTTCAAATCCTCAAACCTTAAGTGATAGTGAATGTGTCAGGAATAAATAGTAATGCATGGTTGTATAGATGCTGAATGGAATGTAAGACCATGAATGGATTTTTTATGCAAAAAGGTTTTTTTGTTTTGTTTTTTTAATAGGTATTATTTACACAAGGAATATATAGTAACATACATAATATACACAACTTGTACCCATCCCCGATTTTAGATGAAAATAATTAAAGTACGAGCTATATATAAAGTAAATAGAATATATACAAGCACACACCCCTATACTTAGCTTGTGCTATGTCCTCATGGCACAAAGTGAAATGTAGACATAGCTCGTACGAAGTATATTTGAGCCAAAAAGAAAAGAAGTCGACATGACCCCCATACTTAGACTTTTGAGGGATTAAGTATAGTAGAAAATCATGAAATGAGGCAGTCGAGGGTGAGCGGAAAGAATAGAAGTGATGTATACACAATGGTACCAGTCCCCCTATACTTAGGCTCAGGTTAGCCTAAGTATAGGAAGTAATCATAGGTGGGGGAACGAGTAGATGAACAGTTTAATGGATATACAGAAGAATGATGGAATTGTTATCGAAGAGGTGGTTTTTCTGTGTCGTTGAGTCTTTCGTCTAGTACATCGCCATGAGTGAAGGAGATCTGCTCTACCTGCACTAACTGCTCACTTGATTCGACAAAATGTTTAAGCAGCTGGCCATTGACTATAGAAATTTATGTGTTATCTGCAGTCTCTAATATCTCAACACTTCCGTTATTGTGCACCTCTCTCACGATGAAGGGTCCCGTCCATTTGGATTTCAATTTATCTTGTAAAATTTTCAATCTTGCATTAAATAACCATACTTTCTTCCATGGGACAAAGGTCTTGTTTGAATGTTCTTGTCATGCCATTTCTTCACACTATCCTTGTAAATAGTGTTGTTTTCATAGGCACAATTTTGGATTTCGGATAGTTCATTCAAATCCATATCTTTCTTCTTCTTTCCTTGGTGACAGTTCCAATTGATCTTTTTGATTACCCATTCAAATTTATGCACGAGTTCTACAGGCAGATGTCAGGACTTTCCATAGACCATTCAAAATGGGGAGGTGCCCAATGGGGTCTTGTAAGCTGTCTGGTAAGACCATAGAACTTAGTCCACGAGTTAGGACCAGTTCTTCCTGTCGGAGCAGACTAGCTTTTGTAAAATTCCTTAGACCTCCCTGTTTGACACCTCGGCCATGCCATTGTATTGTAGATGGTAAGAACTAGCGACACGATGATCGATGTCGTATTCCTTAGTCAACTTCTTCACCTCCCAATTGACAAAGTGGCTACCTCCATCTGATATTAATACCTTACGGATCCCAAACCTCGAAATAATATGATCTTTCATAAACTTGCGTACAATCTTTTTGTCTGCTGCTCGAGTAGGGATAGCCTCCACCCACCTAGATAAATAGTCTACCGCGAGAAGAATATATTCAAATCCTTGATTGGTAGGGAATGGACCCATAAAGTCAATGACCCATGCATTGAATACATCACCAATGATCACTGATTGCATAGGCATGGCATCTTTGGGACTAATGGTCCCTCCCATTCTCTGACAAATTGGGCATGACCTGACAAAATTGTAGGCATCCTTAAAAAAGGTCGGCTAGTAAAATCCACATTGTATTATCTTATTAGCAGTCCTCTTCCCGTAGTGATGTCCTCCTGCCTCTAAGGTATGGTAGAGACTGAGGACACATTGATATTCCTCTTGAGGAATACATCTTCTCCATATACAATCCGATCCTTCAATGGAAATGAGCAGATCTTCCCAATGGTAGTGCCTGACTTTCGACTTGAGTTGGTCGATTTTGTTCTTGTGCCAACCATGGGGAACTTTCCTAGAGACAAGATAGTTTAACATGTCAGCATACCTTGGGAGAGAGTCAATAGCAGAAATTGACTCGTCTGGGAAGGTTTCACGAATGGATTCAGACTCAAGGATTTTGTTTTATTGGATCCATGATAAATGATCAGCCATGACATTCTTAACTCTAGGTTTATCTTTAATCTCCATATCAAATTCCTGAAGCAAGAGTATCCATTTGAGGAGACGTGCTTTGGCATGTTTTTTTGGTCATTAAGTATCGGATGGCTTAGTGATATGTATATACGGTCACCTTAGATCCTAGAAGTATAAATCAAAATTTCTCCAAGGCAAAGACTACTGCAAGCATTTCCTTTTCAATCACAGTGTAATTTTTCAGAGCTGGATCTAAAATTTTGCTTGCGTAGTAAATAGCATATGGGAGTCTGTCTTTTCTTTATCCTAACACAGTCCTTACTGCAAAGTCTGAAGCGTCTATCATGATCTTGAAGGGAAGAGACTAGTCAGGAGATTGTAGGATGGGAGTCTCAATGATCCTCTTTTTTAGCAGCTCAAAGGCTTCTAGACACTTATGATCTACAAGGAACTCGGTGTCTTTCCCGAAGAGGTCAGTTAGCGGTCGAGTAATTTTTGAAAAATCCTTAGTAAATCTCCTATTAAATCCGACATGCCCTAGAAAAGATTGCACTTGTTTAACATTGGTAGGTGGCTCTAGTTTCTTGATCACATCCACCTTGGCAGGGTCAACCTCCATTCCCTTCTTAGATATAGCATGCCCAAACACAATGCCCTCTTTTACCATGAAATGGCTATTCTCCCAAGAGAGCACCAGATTCACTTCCCTACACTTCTCGAGGACGTGTGCTAAGCAATCATCGAATGAATCACCATGGACCAAGAAGTCAAACATGAAGATTTCTAGGAAATCTCAAACCATTTCAGCAAAAACCACAATTTTGTACCGCTGAAAAGTGTCGGGGGTGTTGCAAAGCCCAAAAGGCATGCTCTTGAATGTGTAAGTGCTGAAAGGGCAGGTAAAAGTAGTCTTTTCTTGATCCTCTGGGGCGAATGGCTGCCTGATTGTAGCCCGAGTACGCATCTAAGACACAGAAGTATTCTCTTCCTGTTAATCTCTCCAAAATTTGATCAATAAAGGGAAGAGGCAAGTGATCTTTATTTGTTGTGTCATTCAGGCACAAGTAATCCACACATACGCACCAGGACGTGGGTACCCATGTCGTGATCTCCTCTTCCTCCTTGTTGGTGATAATCTGAAGTCCCGACTTTTTCAAGATGACGTGCAAAGGCGACATCCACTTGGAGTCTGAGATGAGATATATGGAACCAGCCTTCCACCATTTTTCGACTTCAATCTTAACCACTTCCCACAAATTTGGATTCAACCTATGTTGACATTCACAGGAGGGTTTAGCATTCCGCAAGGTAAATATGGTGTGAATAGAGGGTGGGGTTAATCCTGGGAAGATATGACAATCTCCAGCCTATAGCCTTGCGATTTTTCTCTAAAACTTTGAACAGTCGGATCTCCTGCTCTTCAATCAGATGTGAACTGATGGACTGGAAATTGTCCCTTATTTTCTACAAGGAAGATACACTTAAGAGTAGGGAGTAATGATTTGAGCCCGGGTAAGTTTGTATCATTCACAAAATCTAGCTCTATCATTGATGATTCTGGTTGTGATGTGGATGGTTTTTGTGTAGCATTATCAGCCACCATCTTATTTGTTTCAGGGATCAAATCGCTAAAGATATAATGTGGTTTGGCAAATGCCGCGTCCGATATGTTTACCTCACTCCAGGATTGTTCAAAAAGAGAATGGACTGACAGGTCCATAGGGAACTCTAAGCCTCTGGAAGTGTAGGTTGATGCATGCATGAGCTGGCATATTAATTCATCAACAATGTCCTCTTGAGATGAGAGTGATTCTATCATTTAGGTCGGGTTTTGTCTCTAGGACCCAACTATTACTTCTGTATTTTCTGCCTCAGATTCTGAATTTTAAAACTCGGTGCTAGACTCGGTGTCAGGTCATTGAAACCTAGTTTGCTTCATTTTAAGTTCAACTTCTCCAAACTGGATTCTCCCAGATGTCTAATCAAATACAGCTCTTGTGGTCCTAAGGAAGGTCGTCCTAATATCATTTGGGAATCTTTCCAATTTCTAGAGACATTCATGTCAACTACTGTGAAATCTACTGGGTAATTTTGTCCCTCTATGTTGATGACAGCATTTCTAATCCCCCCCTTAGGTCTCTTAGTTGATGAATATGTTAATTGAAGTATGGCTCTAGATTTCTTAAGAGGACCTATATTTAGATGCTCATATAGAGTTTTGGGCATGAGATTGATGGAGGAGCCATTGTCTAATAGTGTTTGGGCAAACTTGATTTCATTGATCTGGCTAGTCACAAAGTGAGCACCCATGTCTCTTTTCTTCCTTGGTAGCTCATTTTTTATCAGGAGAGATGTGGCAATAGAGAGTATGTGCTTCTTTGGTCGACTAGGATTCTTTTTGCAGGTCCTTTTTGGTGTGCAACTCACCTTAAGTATTTCCTAAAAGTCAGGTCTCTTTCTATCATCTCGTCTAGGGACAAAGTGACCTTGATGTTTTCTCTACAGATGTGGGCCATCTCTTCATCATTTTTTTTGTTTTTTATGTTTTTCTACTTTCCTGTTGTAAGAGCATGTGGGAAAGGATTGGACTCATTGTGATCAAAAAACATCACTTTTATTGAATGAGGAATTAAACATATTTACGGGACTCGGACTGACTGATCCAAAAACAGGGAAACTGGTGGACAACTGTTGTGATGTCTTGATGATGGTTCTTCATCAAACTCATATTATGACTCTCCGAGGTCCTCAGTGGTGTAGTGTTCGATGGGTTGTGTGGGTGGGACTTTTTATTTCTCCTCCTTGTGCCTCTTCTCCTCTATTTCCCCTATATTGTGTGAATTAATAGACATTGGGGCTATGTCACCATGTTCTTTTGCCCGATCAGGCATGGTTACAGTCTTTCTGCTCTTAAGAGAAATATGATAAGTGTCATCATGCAAAAAGATCTCGTATTCACGTAAATAATATTCAGAGGCTAATACCTTATTCTGTCCAATGCTATTTTGATTAGCATGGACTTGAGCTGGAATCACGGTTTCGGGTGCAGTCACCTTGTCTCGCCTTCGAGAGAGTTGATTGATATTGACTCTCATATCATGAAGTTTGTCTAGCACTCGCTGGAGTTTAGGAGAGGTCGAAGAAGAGAAGGACCCATGTCCCTGCTTGGCCTGAGGCTGCTGATATTATCTGAATTGGCCCTGCTGGTACTGGCGTTGATATTGTTGCTGCTAAGGCTGCGGGTTCTGATAACCCGTACGATACTACTGACGTTGTTGTTGTTGCTGTTGAGGCTGGCAGATTGACCAAGATTTTCGTGGATGAGGGTTCGGAGTAGAATTGGGATCCGAACGATTGACAGGATCCAGGTTATACCAGACAGCATTTATCTCTATAACTTGTGGATATTCCTCATAAATAGTTTGAGTGGCTGTTTCTTCGGTTTGATGGGGAAAGGCTTGGTCTCTACCCCAATGGCTTTGTTGCCCTACCCCTTGCCCCAAATGTAGTGAATTTGGTGAATTGGGGCAGGGGGTGAAGTCAGGGTAGGTATCTGTATCTTAGATACCCTGTCAGCCAGTCCCTCCATTTCATAGGCAGTTTAGCCAATTTCTCCATATTAGATGATTTATGGAGTTCGTCCACCTTCTTATAAATCTGTTTGACCATAGTTAGCTTATCAGTTATTCTTCCCATGTCGGTGCTCTAATCAATCATCGGATTATTAACCATCTTCTTAGAGCTGGCTATGTAAGCCCGGCTAGTGGTCCGTGCAAGGCTTGGAGCTCTATGCAAGACCTGGAGGCGTAGGTGGGTGGCGAACGTTGCTGGGAAGGGGAGGGGGTCGGAGGTCACATGCTCCGAAGGTGATCGGGGTGAGTGGAGAGAGAATGAGAAGTGAGGGAAGAGAAAGAGAGAGTAGGGTGCCATGTGGCATGCCTAGGGGCTGCCACATGTCACCCCAAAAAACATTCAAAATTAAAAGAGGAAGAAAAATAGAAAAAAATATAGAAGGAGATCTCGGATCGAAAAATTTTCTTCACGAATTTGTTTGTCTTGATGAGATCTGCAACTTTCATGAAGGGACCAAGAGAAAACGATGTCATCTATACAAAGTGGTATTTTTGGTGGTTCTCCATGCGTATAGAACACCTCCTTTTTGGGATTTTATAATTTTTGGTGATTTAAAAAAAGGATAAAGATTATAGAAAAATACTATAAAATACAAGACTATTAATTACATGTTAATCTAGTTTTTGGATTTTTAGTAAATAATAAAATGGGGAAATAAAATACTAGTACAAAATATGAGATTTTTGTACAAACTCACAGAGGACACTTGGACACAGTCAGTTTCTTTAGTTTCAGCCTTAATCTAGATTTGGAATTTTCTGTCGCTTGATAAAACTTCCATCAAAGAACATAAATAAAGAAGAAATAAAATAAAATAGTTAATTATGTACATAAAAACCCAGGTCAAAAATAGAAAAAAAAAAGATAAAATACGGAAAAAAGAGGCCCAAAAACCCAACTTTCACATATGAGATCTGAAGGTTATTAAATTGGTCTTGTTTTGAAGGTATTTGAAAGTGGAGTACTTTAAAATCAAGTATACCAAAATCGGACACTGTATGAGGGAGATATGTGTGCTTTAGTCCTCATATGTGAAGTTAGGATTTAGGTTTATTTGTCACTTATTTGAGTTAGTTAATTTTTCATATTTTCTATTTACTCTTGTTAGTAATATCTACACAATGGAAGTGGTTTTAGGTCAATCAGATTTAGGATGAATTAATTAAAAATAAGAAAAGTTAGCAGCTTTTTAGGCCAATTTACACTTGGATTTTTGATGCAATTATGCATAATGAAATGCGAATATTATTAACACATGTATGAATGCTAATGATGAAATATTAATGAATAAATGCATATGGATTTTGGGGAACATAGCCTAATTGACCAATTTTAGCATGATGAGTCTGAGATTCATCATATGGACCCTAGAGGATCCACCTAGAGGGTTAAAACCCATTGGGTGTAAATGGATCTTCAAGAGAAAGAGAGGATCTTATGGGAAGGTAGAGACCTTCAAGGCACAGCTCATAGCCAAGGGCTACACACAAAGAGAAGGCATCGACTACGATGAGACACTCTCTCAGTGGTTATGCTTATGTCCATTAGGGCACTGCTAGCTATACCTGCATATCTTGACGACAACATCTAACAGATGGACGTCAAGACGGCTTTTCTCAATGTATACCTCGAAGAGCATAACTATATGGAGCATCCCAGGGCTTCATAACCAAGGAAGGCAAAGTATGCAAGATAAAGAAATCTATCTATGGGCTCAAACAAGATTCTCGTAGCTGTAATATCAGATTCAACAAAATCATAAAGAGTTATGATTTTGTGCAGAATCCTGATGAACCATGTGTGTGTTTATCCTGCTTTACATAGATGACATCCTTATCATTGGGAATGATACAGGGATGATGACTGGTATTAAGATTGGCTATCCCATACCTTCGAGATGAAACATCTTGGACAAGCGTCTTATATCTTGGCTCTGAAGCAGTTCAGAAATCGAGAAAAGAGGATCTTGGGATTGTCACAACATGGGTACGTTAAGAAGATCTTGGAGTGTTTTCATATGGAGAACTCCAACAAAGGCTTCCTTTCTTTAAGACATGGTATCCACCTATCTAAAGTGATGGCTCCTCAAAGTGTTGAGGAAAAGAAAATCCATGGTTGGATGCCCCTACGCATCAGTAGTAGGAATCTTAATGTATGTCATGATGTGTATATGGCCAGATATCTACCATGTAGTGGGAGTGGTAAGTTGTTACCAATTTTTCTATGGAGAGAAACACTGGAATGCAGTGAAGAACATCTTCAAGTTTCTAAGACAGATGCAAGATTACATCTTGGTCTAAGGAGATGGTGATCTCCAAGTCTTAGGATACACAGATTTAGACTTATATTATGATATTGATGATCGAAAGTTGACATCAGGGTTTGTGTTCCTATTGAACGGTTCTGTTGTGGGCTAGAGAAGCAAGAAGCAGGACACTATGGTTGATTCAATGACAAAAGCTGAATACATTGCCGCATCAGATGCAGCAAAGGAGGCGGTGTGGTTGCGCAAGTTCATCCTAGAGCTTGGCGCAATTTCATCTGGTGTTCCCATCCTACTACTCTGCGATAATGCGGGAGCCATAGCTCAGGTGAAAGAACCCATATGGCATCAAAAGAGCAAGCATGTGGAAAGGAAATATTCCATCATTCGGGAGATTCAAAAGCATGGTGACATCATCATCACTAAGATGGCCTCTGTCAACAATGTTGCTGATCCTCTTACCAAACCTTTGACACAGAAGGTTTTCGACCAACATGTAATGAGTATGGGTTTAAGGATTGTACCTGAATGGTTCTGAGGGATAGTGGGAGATTGTTAGCCATGTAAGCTTGAGGTGAACCATTCGTACAATAAATGTTATTGTAATGTTTGATTTATCAATAAAACTTATTGGTTTATTTCACTCCCAATCTGTGATTAAATGAATGAATGCACTATAAGGTCCCAGTACAATTAGAATTATGTATTATGGCCATCTTGATGATCATACAGTTGTTGATTCAACTGTTGAACCATAGAGGCTGGTGCGTGGATGAATACCTAAAGAGTTAGATTGAGGACTCATTAAGTACCATCAAATGATTGTTAAGAGATTATCTCCATCCTGGGTAGGAGATGGAAATCCTTTCTCTTTTGGTCGATATCTGACCGACCTCTTGATGCAAATCCTCTGCATAGGAAAAAAGATTCGAAGTTGTCAGATTAGTTAGGTCAAAGAGTTGACTTAACGAGATCAAGATAATCAAGTCCTATATCGAATACTATCACGATATAAGCATGCATCCTTTGGTCGGAGACAAATGTATTGTTATATGTCTGAGTATGTACATTTGGAAGACCGATAGGTTGATGGCCTAATCAAGGTGGTTGGTGTGCATATGAGGGCTTATGAGTAATACGATATCTCAAAGGGATCATAAAGATTCATCTGAATTGGAAGACATGAGCTCACTCATGAAGTTTGTGATCGATCGAATTCCTTTCATGATCGTCTTATGTTGGAAGCATGACAATAATTTGTAGGTATGATATATGCTTTTGGATATATGATCGATACCAACTCCCAATGATTAAATGAGAAACTTAATGGTAAATGTTGAAGATGACAGAGTAAATTGATCTATATCTTCGGGTTTATTATAGGTCTTCTAGTATGCATGATGTACATGTATTAGAAATACCTGAGGGTGATGTGCTCATAAATGATTGTATAACCATGACGCTTCCATTCCGAGGGAGTGATGAAACAAGTCTAGATATTAATGACTCCTCTTATTAGAGAAGTAATCTAATCTTAGTCCAAATGTTCGACAATGATCTTAATATGATTCAGATGCAATGAGAAGATTAGATCCACAACTTTGATTTAATCAAACATCTATAAGAGGTCCCCGAGATCTGGATTAAGATGTGATCTCAATATCCAAGTCACTATAAGTGGAGTGTACAATCACCCTATCCTAATCTCCAAGTATCTACGAAGAAAGTGCATTATTCTTGAAAGAGTTCAAGAATAATATCATTGTTAAATTATATCCAATCTTTAAGATATAAATAAAAAAATGTGGTTTAATTATCATAATGTGAATTTGATTCATATTATTTAGATGCATGAGAATGATGATCCAATATAATTAAATGTGATTTAGTTATTTTGGATAAGAATAATATGGATAGCATTATCTATATTATTCATTTATATTATAAATGTGATTTATAATATATAAGAGAGAGCTATTTTTAAATAACATTTAAAATTTAAATGTTGACATGAATTAGATTAACATTGGACAATTAATTGAAAATGTAATTTATATTTTATTTGGGTTGTGAATGTGATTCACAAATTTCCATTGGCATGATTACAATATTCACAAAATAAATTTGATTTATTTTTTTCAAATAATTTACAACAGAAGTAGTTGTAAGTATGGAGATATTCATGGAATACAAGAATCCTTGAAATAGGAATGGTGGAGCCACCTTCCATGTAAGGAGGGTGGACAACCACAATTCCTATGAGGAATATGGTGGTCATCCACTCCTCTTATGGAAGGAGGCTTTCCTCCTTCCTATTTTCTCTAAGGTAAATTGATTTAATTTAACAGAATATATATTGATTATTATTCAATATATTGATGAATCTTTGATTCCTTACTCTAAAAGAGATTGATTAAGCTTGGTTCCCCAAAATTCATTGTCATTTCATCATTTAAGTTGCATTATTAACATTCATGCATGTATAAATAATAATTGCAATTTATCGTGCATAATTGCATAAAATAAGAAGCCAAAAAAATCCCAGTCCAATTGACCTATAAAATAAGCTAACTTTCCCAAATTTTAATTAATTCATGCTAACTCCAAATCACCTAAAACTACTTACATTGTGTACATATTACTGACAAGAATAAAGGAAATATACAAAAAAAATCACTGACGAGAATAATTGACAAATAAACCCAAATCCTAATTTCAGATCTTTTGGACTAAAACATGGATATCTCCTTCATATAAAGTCTGATTTGATACAACTCACTTTTGAACTTATGTACGTTCAATTACCTTCAAAATAAGACTAAGTTCAAGTGAATGGGAGCTCGTATGTGAAAAGTGGGTTTTGAGCCTCTTTTGTACATTGTGTATTTTAGCCAATTTACACCAGATATTTTATGTTATTTAACCCTTTTCATTTTATTTCTTTTTATTTTTTTCTTTAACAAAAGTTCTAATAAAATGCGTAAATATCCAAACCTAAAATAAAACTGAAATCAAAGAAACTAACTGAGTCTGAGTCTTCACTGACAATCTCTACAATAAGTCCTCTTTATTTTAGTCCTTTATTTCCTTAATTATTAAAAATCCAAAAAATAGAGTAATGTGTAAATATTTGTCTTTGATTCAATCGTATTTTTTTCTCCATTTTTATCATATCTTAAAATGACAAAAAATTGCAAAACCCAAAAATTAAGTATTTTATGTACATAGAGTGCCACCAAAAAATTACTTTGTACAAATAACTTAATTTTTATTTTTGTTTCTTCATAAAAGTTATAAATCTCATCGAGACAAATAACTTTCATGAAGACAATTTTTCAATCTAAGGTCATTTCCTACTTCTTTTTTTCTTTTATTTTATTCTTTTGATTTTCAGGGAGTGACACATGGCAGCTCCTGGAGCTACCACATGTCACCCATTTTTGTTTTTTATTATGTTGATTTCTCAATTTTTAATTTTTTTATTTAATTTTTTTATTATGCCATATGGCGCTTCATGGGCCACCCGATCTCAGTCGATCGGACAACCCATGTCCTTCTCCTCCCTTTCCCAATTCGCGATGCCACCTTCCCCTTTTGCTCCAGCATCGTCTTCAGCCACGTTCCATATCCAACTGATGCCTTTCCCAATCTGGAGCCGTATTTCCTTCCCCCTCCTCCATCTTTTTCCCCGATCCCAATCAATATCTGATCCCCTTTCTATTTTCTTCGTCATCACCACTACCCGATTCAACAGATGTGCCATCATCGCATCTAACCCTTGTATCTCCTCCCCGATCTCGACTTCCTTTCCAAATCTAGAGCTGACTCCACCATCCCTCGTCAAATCAATAAACCACCATCGTCGCATCTTATTCCGATCTCCTCTTCCAATCTCCGGTCGCTCTCTCGAAATCGAGCACTGTCCTCCTCCGCTATTTAAAACCCATCGCCACTCGAAACCCACTATCCGTCAATTGCCATAAACCGCAACGAGGAGGAGGGAACCAGAGGTGATAGTTTCAGCCTCCTACCTCGAATCGATGAGATCCGATGTCTCCATCCCATGATGTTGTTGCATAGTCATGCCCATAGTGGCTCTTTCCCTGATCCGGCATCATGTCACTGTTGAACTGCTTTGGCTTCGATCGTTGAGCCCACTACCACATCACCTCCATTCACTATCCACTGCATATACCTCCTCCTCCAAACACAAAACCACTAGCAACGTACCCCCTGGTGGAGGGCCCTCCTCCTTCTTCGACAATCTGCACCAACCAAGGTTGCTTCGAGGGCCACACCGATAGCATGCGCTCCACCTCAAAACGCCATCAGTGTTGGGCTCCTCCTCCTTCTCCAACAGTTTCTCCCTCATGAGATCCAAAACCACCCAAGCTTCCAGGCCTCTTCTTCATCGAGCTTCAGCGACCTACGGTGGAGGCTCTTATCTCTAGTTGATCTTCTCCAAAACTCCAGTCAGAGGGCTCTGCTCTGCCTCAACCACTCCAACAATTGCTCGCACCACCACTGTCGCTTCATTGATGGTTCAAGCTTTATCATCAGAAAGGAACTCCATCGAAGACTAACCCCCTCCGCCTCAGAGCCGTCGGATCCTAATACCAAGAAAGAAACTTGACCAGCGTGCCCCTCTTGGGGAATTTTGTAAGAAAGCCCTCGGAATTTGTTGAATTCAAAAGAGGGCTCCCGTCGACCAAGGAGCATGTATGCAGCACGTGCTCACTTAGAATTTTGCGAAGAACCCCTTCCATGGGTCAGTAATCTTTTTTCACTCTCTGTTCTGCACTTTTTATTCATTTTATTATTGTAATTTGCATTAAGAACCCTAGCTTTCTTCTGTATTTTGAACCGCATTTACGCGTCATTTTCTAATTCATAAATTGGCACATTATTCATTAACTATTTCTTGACATTATGGCATGCGATTATTAATTTTATGATCTATGATTATTTAATAATAATTATTTTTGTGGAAAATGACATATTTTTACCCAATTAATGATCTGAAATTCAAAGATAATTAACTACTACTCGAAATATTGTTAAAAATGCCAAAAATAATTCCACTTGCATGCATTGGTTGTTGTGTAAAAATTATTATGTACTCTTCAATAATTAATTTTTAATAAATACAAAAGTTTACATGTTTAGGGTTTAGGATTTTTCTGAGAGAGATCGCATAGTGATAGATCTTAAAAAATTTAATCCCTCGAAAATAAGTAGTTTTTTATTTATTATAATTAATTTTTTAGAATCACATTACATGCATCATTTAAATCAGTAAATGTTCGTATTAAATTAGAAAATTCCAAAAATAATTCAAAAATTTATACTAAAAATACCAAAAAAACCTGCCTCGAAAATCGCATATCTGATTTGAGAGACTTAAACCTAAGTTATTCCTTTTCCTCCTTCAGTTCAAACCTAGGACTTGCCCAGATTATATAAACATCAAACCACATCCAGCTTAATTGATTAATTCGTTGAATTTTGTGGTTATTTTTGACTGATCTCTAAGTGCCCGACTACAACATAAAAACGACAGATTAAACAGGTTGTTTAACGATCTATCATATATTTAATTTAGTTATTGTTGTTGTGTTTTAACAATAAAATCATGACCATTGAAAGAAACATAAATCAATGTGAACCATTGGATTTGTGTTGTCCATGGATTGGGATCCATGGACTCCTGAAATGTTATAAAAAGAGAGGCACCCCTTGATCTTCTTTAAACACTCTCACAACATCTCTCTCTCATTTAACACCACCTCTCTCTCTAAGTGGTCGTCCACTTAGAAATCCTAGAGAGACGGTCGTCGTCGCTACACCATTGTGCAGCCACCTCGACTACTCGTGGATCTCTATCTCCTTCGGTGCACCTCACTCGTGAAGAAGACACTGGATCTCGTGAGACGAGATCAGGAGATCCATTGCTTGGATCAAATCTTTGGATTGCAAGAAGCAGGTGGTTCATCACCACGCTCACAAGCACCTCTCTAGTGGGATCGAACTTGAGACAAGAGGTCTCTTACGTCAGAGACTACAATCACAACCACGCTTCAAGAGGTAATCCTTATTCTTGTATGTAATTTGATGAAATGATCCAACAAATGTTCTTGGATCATGTGGTTTCGTCATTTATATTTTTTAAATTCTGCTACAGTGAGAAACTAGTGAGACTAGTCAATCCAATCACATATGAAGTGATATCCATGCTTCCATGATGTGCTTAAGGATCTTCCCATATCCTTCAGCCACATGGGAACTTGAGGTAGATATGAGAGAGAAATACCACTATTTGTTTAAATGATAACACTATGTATTATGTATATCTTCATTATAATTAAAATGGCGTTCATTATTTTTAAGGTTGTTATGCATGCACTTCAAGTCTCGAGGACGAGACTTCCTTTAAGGTGGTTATAATCTTAAAGTATTGAACTAGGTTCCTCTTAGATCCTATATCATAAGATCCGACTCGTCAAGAGCAAACCAACGTAATTTATTTTTGTGAATCGGACTTCATTTCAATTTGTTATGATTTTCAGAAGAAAGAGGAGGATTAAGATGTCATTAACGCTTAATGACCATCATTAAGACTAATTAATCATGATTAAAGAAACTAATGATGGATTAAGGACCATTTATCAACTTTAGCAGATACTAATAAGAGATTGGCAAAAGTTAAGCATGAGTCGTAAAAGTTAAACCATGATTAGTAAAAGTAAACCGCGATTAGCGATAAGTAAGTGTCATTAGTGAATCTAGAAGCTTCTGGAAGGCTCTAGCTTAAGCCTTAAGTTTCGGATAATCTTTATCCAAACCATGGGTCACTAACCGTGGTTAAGGGTTAAATCATGGTTTACTAACCATGGTTAGCTATTTTCTGAAGCCCATAAATCCCCCCACCCCACCCCCCACACCCATTAATTCTCTATGATTTCCACTACCACCTCTACCTCGAGGGCTAGGTTCGAGAGGTCGGGAGGAGGAGGAGGAGAGGGTGGCGTGGAAGAAGTGCTAGCGAAGCGTTGTCGAGAAAACAAGGAGGAGGAAGACGGGACAGTCCTCTCCTAGTTGACTTCATGTCGGAGGTAAGTAAGCTCTAACTTGAGCTAGGTTTTTGATTCATATTATTTTTTCAATTCATTTGTTATTGTGGTTAGAGGAGAAATCTGAGCATAGCCTTGCTCGGGTGTGGGCGGCACGATCGTCAGTGAGCATATAAGTTCTTCATATGATTCACTCACCCTTGACAAGAGACTTGTCGATTTTGTAGTTATTATAGGTTTTATGGTTGTATGAAGAAGGAATCTGTGTAACCCCTACTTAGGAGCGGGTGGTTGGGTAGTCAGTGAACCTTTGACTCGTCACATGCTTCGCTCACTTAAGACACATGGTGTCTACAGATTCTCCATCGCTTGCAGTTCTATTATATTCTTTATGTTTTGATGTTATTTTCCTCTCGATGATTTTATAGAGGAAATTCTTCCATTTTCTTTTGAAATATATCCCGATATAAGGGTAAATTATGCTGAAATTTTCATAGAAATATATACCAATATAAGGGGAAATTCTGCCAAAATCTTCCTAGAAATATCACCCTGTATAAGGTGAAGTTGTGCTAAAATTACAAGATAAAATATGTTCTTCATTAATTTTTTATGTTTTTAGTGTTCTTGATACAAAAGTGAAATTCGATTTTTTCAGGAGCCGTAAATCACCCTTTCTGAAAATGAATCACGATAAAGCATTAAATACACGAGAGAGAGCTCAATTAGGTAACGAAATCCTTCCCTTTGGTGTTGGGTTTTCATGTTGGATAAAATTTTATATTTATCATGATATGTATTTTAAAGAATATTCACATGCTTATTTCAAGATTTACTTTAAAATAATTGCTAAAAAAGAGTTGGTGTAAGGAATCATCCTTAAAGCTACTATGATTTATGTGTAGTATTACATCGATATTAGATGAAAATGGACATGGCATAAATGGGATCCAGTTTTGATTATATCTTTTACTATAAGAATGACTTGAAAAAGATGCTACAGGTCAGGCATGGTACCTGTAGGTTTGTCAGAAGAACATCGACCTAGGTGGTACACAATTACCCTGTTATGATAAGTGTGCACAATGAATGAATGATTCGCAATGTGTGGTACTCAGCTACCATTAGGCGGATTGACTGAATGAAGATGTGATCGTGCCATGTGGAGGCGTAGGTTGTTGGATAGCGGTTGGGTCACAATAACATGTATTTAAAGCCGCTAGTATATGTGATTAAAGGTTAGCCTATGGTTTTAAGCTACTATGTCCTCGAGGAAGATGTTCTTCATTAGTTTGTCAGACTGAGGGTTTGAAATCCTGGATTATAAAATTAAAGAAAATTTTCATGGTAGTATTGGAGGATTGGTTGAGGCGATGTGCGATGACATAATCTCACTAGTTCAATGTCATTTCCAATCATGAAGTGTCCACAGCTTTGGAGTCCATGAGTGGTAAGGTAAGTCCCCTGGACTAATCCCTGACGTGGAATAGAGGGAATAGGACATAAATTAATGAGAAGAAATGAAATTTTCTTGTATAAGAAGTTTTGCTAAACTACACTGCTTCTTTACTTTTCTCTTCTTCATTACTTAGCACTCGTTAATCGTTGTTCCACAATTTCTAGGAGCCCAACAAGTGTTTGTGATCTACTACAAAGGACATTAATCAGCCGATCATCCAGCTAAATGTAGTAGCTTCTAGTGTAAGGTAGTTAGTAGATCTGATAAATGGGAGGATCTGACGTCCCAAAACTGGGGTTGTGACAGCCGCTTCATCAAGGGTGGCTCAGGATCCAATCTTGGGGACTGTCGAAACCGGTACTTCAAACCTCTTCTTCTGGTAGCAATGGCATCTAACAACTGGAGACTGGATTGTAACAATGCTTTGGATGAGGAACGGTCTGCTAGCACAACTTTTTCCAAGACCCCAAAACATGGACGAACCAAAAGATTTTATATTTTTTGGGGCAAAGACAAGATGCAGAGCAATGCAAAGCAAAGAAAAATCCAAAAAGAAGCCTACACCAAAAATTCCACAAAAATATTGAGCTACCAGAAAAAACCTGCTTCTTGGTGAAGAATCGATTACACTTACATAGCTTCACAAGGGAATGAGACTACACTGATCCATTACTCGTTCTCTTCCCATTTTTCTAGCTTCTACCTTTTTGGTTGTGAACAAGCATGCACTTAATGCTGGATCAGAAGATGGAAGGTAGTCTGGCTGATAGACCACCATTTGCTACTACGACAGGCCCTGCTCGAGCGCTTGCACGTAGTATTCGTACTGGATGGCCGGTTGCTGACTCAGCTGAGGCTGATGTGGCAGTGATGGTTCGTCCTTCTCAGCAGGAGTCTTTGAGGATGGTGTTGCGGACTGAGCGACACTAATGGTGTTCACTGGCTACTCCAACTTCTTGGTGATTTGGTCCATCTTATCCAGATTATGTGTCCTTTGTTCAATCACAGTAAGCTTTTCAAGATCATGTGACCTCTTCTTGACAATGTCAACCTTTGAAAGATGGCTCCCAATGATACTGAGGTTGGACCTCTCATCTTTCTCTGCCTCAAGGGTTGCTGCCATATGAACTGACTTTTGAAGGACCTGAGGCTGTCTTTGATAGGCACGTGATGAAGATAGGGTGACCTCTACCTCGGCCGTCTCTTTTAAGATCTTACATACCACATCTTCGTCCTTTTTGAAATGTGATCCTCCACATGCAGTGTCCACTAGTCACTGGCTCCCTATATTTAAGCCCCCGAAAAAGTGTTGGACTAGACTGATCCTCGGTACCTCATGGTGAGAGCATTTCTCCTGCAGGTCTGTAAATCACTCCCAGGCTTCATGGATAGACTAGTGGGTGGCCTGAGAGAAGTTGTTGATCCTAGCATGCATCTGGTTGAGCCATCCAAGATGGTAGAATTTGTGAAGGAACGTAGATTTGAGTTCCTCTCAGGTCGTCACAATACCAAATGATTGACCCAATAGAGGGCCTTGTTGTGTAAGCTGAAGAGGAACACAATCATCTTCACTACACCTAACGGGATGTTAGGGTAGTGGGTCATCCTGCAAATGCAAGAAAACTGCTGCAGGTAAATGTACAGCTTCCCGTTGGTGTTCAGGTGAAAAGATGGGAGGAGCGTAAGGAATTGGGACTTGAGCTCAAAATGAGCATGGATCGGTGGGATATGGATCCATTCAGTCACCTGGCTATCTCCAAGATTGTATGTCTCCTTTAGCATAGCTTTAGGATTCCCATTCCCTGCCTCCTCATCTGGAGCTTGATTATCACGGGGTATTTCTCCACCTCATCCTCATGTTGGTCTGTTCATTACATCAATCAACATCTCCTAAAATGCAATCTGGGCTAGTGCTTGCTTAGTCAATTATTGTTGTATGGCATGTACGAAAGCCAGCAACTGAGTTTTCACTTGGTTCTAGTCGGGCCCCTGTCCCGGCTCCATTTAGGGATGATGTTGTCCTTTTCCTTTCCTTTGTGGTGCCATCTCTGGGTCTGAATCAGAGGAGATGAGTTCTGGATTGGGATCTAGGACTAGTGCAGTCTTCTATCTGCATTTATGCGAGAATCCCAATCAGGCCTTGAAATTGAATTTCCAACTGCCATGATGACTCTGAGATTAGGTTCAATCTCAGATGGTTGTGAATGGAGAAAAAGATGTAGACTGAAATTGACCTCCATTCACAACAACGGATGTGGGACAATGGTGGTCCCGATTTATTAGGTGATCAAGAGGGTGGAAAGAAAACGAGGAGTCAGGAGATCAACCCCAAGGTCCAGACCGGGTTCTCGGGACTCGCCTTGAATTATTGATGATGTCAAGTCTATGGAATCGATGTGGGCATCAGCGGAATCCCGACTAAACCATCCATTGCTTGTCATCATGGAGAAAAAAGGTGATCGATGCAGGAGGAAAGATACAGTGGTTAATAAGGAATAAAAAGGAGTGTAAAATAGTAGAAAGGCTCGAAATGAGCAGGGGCTCAAAAGGAAGACACATATGACAAAATTTGCGCAAATGCACATGACTTTATCTTTGAACCTTAATCTAGATCCATACAAAAACAATGCCAAAATTGGGTTCACCAACTCACGCCATGTGAAGTCGTAAGGGATCGGCTATTTATTATCTTTTCATTTTTAGAGTTGTTACTTCATGCATATCTTATAACAAGTCCTTGGCATGGTAACCCTATAGGAGAGAGAGTATTGCCAGAAAAGTATTCCGTACTTGTCTTGCTCATTTATAATATGTAGTCTGCGCTTTTTGAGGTTATTATAACCCTTCCTAGATTCCTACTCAGCCAAAGAAATAGAGGGAGGGAAGCCGATAGGAGAAACCACTACTTCGGACCTCGCTCGCAATAGATCACCCGTAAGCATGCAAGGACCTACTCGGACGCAATCCGATGAGACAGACACACTCGTGAGGGTATAGCCTAAGCTCAGAACTTCGAACCACGTTGATGTTCCACACAAGGCGAGAACACCATCACTGATGAGGCCCTACTCGATCATGTGAGATAGAAGCGCCATTACTTCAGAAATCCAAATGATATACAAGGCAGTTACAGACTGGGTTTTTGGCTCTAATCCTTAGCAGGTCGTGCCTCGCTCATGGGAGGGGTTTTGGTCCCCTCCTAAAGTACCGGAAAACAATGAGGGCATTATGAACCTAAGGCAATGATAGTCCATTATAGATTTTAATCAAGGACAAAGTTTATTTAGCAGATGTTTTAATTTTTTGAGTTTTCACCTTTTTGGGTATTTTGCATACAAGTTCCTAACGATTTTGTATATTTTTATTTAAGTCTTAGGTGCTCAAAATCAGAGGGAGATAGCGAAAAAGTCATGCAAGTTGATTCGATGATGGAAACTTACCATTGAATCTAATGATGCATGCTGAGTTAGAGGACTTATAGTGCTTCCCAGCTCTCTCCATGTGGTATGCAAAACAGAATTTTTAAATATATCTACATGGCAATGTGCAATAGATAAAATCACCCTAAATAGTAGTTATTATTAGTCGTGAAGAACCATATGTTAATCATTCAGAAGTGAGATCAAAAGTCCGGTCTTCGATGCCACTCGGTGCCCGCCACAATGGGTCTTGCCAACGTTATATGTGACCTCTTTAGGCACATGGTCTCAATTCAAAATAATTAACATTTATTAAATCTAGATCCGAATGTGAGAGACTATAGGCACATGCTTCTTATTAGGGTTTGGACCTAATTACCAATACAAGTAACCTCGGTCTAGAGGCTCCATGCACACAAAACAAATAAAAAAAGATAGAAAACTCAAAAAAATGAGAAACAAAGTAAAAGAAAGCGGTGAAAGCACGAGGAAAATGCGATGAGGCCCCCAAGTGAACAAACCCAGGCACTGGACCTCGTAGAGTAGAGTAGTGTCCAAGTCTTTAATTATTACAAATTATTAATATATCTCTCTCACCAATTAAATAAATCTAATCTACTTCTATGCTAAATTTTCTCTCCTTGCTCCACTTGTTGCTTCTCCAACTGGTCAAAGTGTGAAGACCAGTCTCAACCAAGCTTGGCTGCATCGGCCTCCTAAGAAGCCATCCTAACGTAGTGGACTCTCCAACGAAGTCACAAAAAGAGGTATATTAGCACAGATAATTAAATAAAAGCATCAAAATGAGTTATGTGCAACCAATGAATGAATAAATATGCACAAAGAATTGAATCATTAATTAAATTAATAAATGAACAAGTGAATGTACACAAAAACAAGCTACATATATTTCTCCTCGATAACGGCACCATTTAATAACCAAGGAATCTCGAGGGTCGTATGATTTCACAAGGTAAAACCACAGTCGATGTGTTGACCACTCAAGAGACTGTGATTAATCAACAATTTACCCACGATATATATCAAGCAATGAATAGCAAAAGGGTGAGTTAAAATTTATTATTCTCTATAAAACTAAGTGTATAACAAGCAAGCATGTAGAGGTCGAATCACATAGAGCAAAATAGGTAGCCTACGATTATTACTAATCAATGTGTAGTATGTACAAACATGTTTCTATTTTTGTGGGTTTCTAATTATAAATATATTTCTGCTTTTTCAATTTTAATTTTTATATAAGAGAAAAGGGAAGTTGTTCTGTGTCACAGCCAAGTTGGATGTTACACGGAGCAGTTTCCCCCATTTTTTATTTTTTTTCAAAAAAATTTCATGTATATTCATCTATATATTCCTCCTACATGTCATTCGAATTTCGTGAGAAACAGAGACTCCTAAACTCTCCATCTAGACCATGTAGATTTTAACGGTCTGAATTTTGCTGTAATCGACCTATTCAAGATGGAGGGCTTAGGAGTCTCCGTTTCTCACGAAATTTAAATGACATGTAGGAGGTATATATAGATGAATATACATGAAAAAAATTTTGAAAAAAAATAAAAAAATGGGGGAAATTGCTCCGTGTAATAGCCAACTTGGTTGTTATGCAGAACAGCCTCCCCGGCCTCTTTATATAATATATATATATATTAGACTTTAATTTCCAGATTTTTATATTTGTTTCTTTTTAGTGTATAATAGACTACATAAGGCTTTATATATATATATATATATATCATATAGAGTAATATACTTATAAATACTAGTATAGATGAATAAAATACAACAAATAAATTGTTTTTGGGTTTCATATATTTTTCTAGTGTTTTTGTTATTGTTCTAGAATTTTTACTAATTTAATCCATTTTCAAGTCAAAAATATCCCAAATCAGGGACTAAATAATACATCGAAATTAAAATGAAGATTAAAATAGCAAAATGAGTCCAAAATTATTTAAATCATTTTTTATATATAGATAATAATATAAATATAATTCAAAAATAGAAAACACATTTTTGGATTTTTTTGGTGACTTTTCACATTTTATAAAGGATTTTGGAGCTTTTTAATTTTTAGTCTTTTTCTTTCTCTATTTTTAGGGATATTCAATCTGGGGATAAAATATGCTAAAATCAACAACATATAATTTTTGGGGGATTTTTCAAAATGTTTTTTATTTTTTGGTATTTTATAAATTAGACAGGGATAAAAACGTGCTCATGTGCTTTTTAATAAAAAGTTAAATCCCAAAATGCTAGAATAGAAATGGGACGTAAAAATACATAGCAGGCATCTAACCCTATTTTTGCATAATTTTTGGATTATGGGTGTTATTTTTAATAAATGAAATCTAAGCACAAAAATACATGAACTGGAAGGGAATTTTTGCAAAGAAAATAAACATCAGGGGCTCACATGAATTTTTTCTAGAAATTTACAATATATGTTAAACTTTATTGGACTAAACACCAATACAGAAAATAACAAGGGTATAATTGCAAAATGGCCACCTCACGTGGGACGACATGTGAGGTGACCTGGCATGGACCTAAGTGTAATATGAAAGAAATATACGGATCTAAATGCAAAATATCCTCATTTATTTACCCTATACACTTTATTTACAAGATTAATAAAAATACAAAAAGAGTTGGGGAGAAATATGTAAATTACCCCCATTAGGTGCATCATCGTGCAGCTGACGGTGATCCACTTGCCACGCGTCGCACAGTCATCTCGCGGTACAGCTTTGCGATGAATAGCTCTGATCTGATCGTGGACTCCCTCGAACGATTGAGACGAGCGATGAGCGGACGACGGAGATTAGAACAAGAGACACACCTTCCATCGTATGGTATCTGTTATGCGCTATGAATAGGGAAGAAGGTGGCCTTCCCTGGACTTCGATCTGTGATTTCTCCTCCCACCGGCGGTTTCTGGTGTTGCTCTTGGACTCTAAATGATCGAGATGCTTGTCCACATTGACTGATGTGCTCCAGAAGATCTAGGACCCAATAATAGGGTCCTGGGATGTCGTGGAAGCAGGAGCACCTAGGGACCCTCATCCAGGTGTGATTGTATCCCAAGAGGAGTCTTTTCACCTTGGAACCTGCACAAAGATGTTCACTGGCTCGAGGTGCATCGCCTCAACCTATAATGAAGCTGGGATGCCCAGAAATGAAGGTGAGATGTGAGGTTCCAGTGAGTGGTGGTAAGCGAACCTCGATTCACATATTGGAGTGCAATCATGTGATCCAGATGGGTCGACACAAATATGAACGCGTAGGGTAAGTGGATGAGATGATCATGGCAGTCGAAACAGATGTAAGTTATGATGAGAACATGGCCGGATCTCGAGAGCTCCGGTGAGATGACTAACCTAATCTATGCTACTAACATGATTAAAATCGAGAGTAAAAGGCACATAATTAAAACTATAAGCTACAACTACCTAAAAGTGATAAAAAATGCAACTCATACATGAGGGTTTCTCACAGAGTATAGGTGTCCGGAGGGTCGCCTTGGATCGCTTCCCCTCGCCCAAATCGCATGCCCAAAGCTCGGGGGTGCTCCAGCTATCACCAGGAACATTTATGCACGCACGATGGGGGAGTTCAGGGCTCAGAGAATGATCAAAACGAAGCTGGGAGGCAGAGGGGTTTATTTATAGACAAAGTCAAAGATCCTTATTGACTGGTGATTTAGGATCAGTCGAAGGTATGCACAATGGATTTGGGGCTTAAGTGTAGATCATCGATGGTAGATGTTGATGTTTGCACGATTAGTCGATGAAAATGATGGACGAGAAGCCCAAGAAAAAGGGTAGAAGTCACGGGAGATAACACTCCAACTAGGTTCAGAGACCTGGAGGCTGAGTTGACTGAGGTCAACAAAGGAAGTGCTGCGATTGGTCCACGCAAGCCACTAAAGGACAAAAAGGCAAGATTTAATCGAAATCAGATAATTGAAAATAGTAAATGATTATATTAATTTTCTATTATAAAATAAAAAAAATGTTTATTTTTTATTCAGTATTTTAATATGATTTTTATTTATTTTTGGGTGTTATTTTTGTTATAAGTTACTTTTTAAGGGTGTTTTTATAGGTATATTCATCTATGTTTTGGTTATTCTATTTTTATTTTTATTTTTTTATTTTATTATTTTATTCTCATATTTTAAATATTTATATATTATTTTTATGTACATAAATATATTTTTATTATATTTTTTTGATGTCATTTGTATACCTAAATAAATAGGGATGTAAATTATATAAGTATTAATATAGATATTTCATCTATGTATATTGTATATTAATTTATTTTTATGTTTTCTTTTTAGTTTTATTCTAGTTTAAATAATTACATACACTGTAAATAATATTTACAAAATTATAAAAATATAAAATTGTTAAAATAATAAAGAATAAATAAAATAAATATTTTATTCAAGTATATTATATAATAGGGGTCCAAAACCTAACTTTTGCATATTAGCTCCAGATTAAGTGAAACCACCTTCATTAAATAGCTTATTAAAAGTTATATAAAATTAAAGTGATTTTGATACATTTTAAGTTTTTATTTAGCAGACATGGGTCTGTGAATTTTAGATTTTGGTTTTTTATTCTGCGTATAGAATGTACATTGTATATTCTTTTTGTGCAAACTCAATTTCGTATTTTTCTAAACATTATTATCTATAACTTCTATGTATAAAGTTTTTTTATTTTATGAAAAAGAATAAAGAATAAAATGAGTTCCAAATGAATTTTGAATGAATAAATGGGATTTTTGTTGTATTATTGGCCCTTATCTCTCCCTACTCTATTCCTTGTCAATAAATTCAATTCTTGACTTGATCTCAGGGTTTAGGGTCATAAAATACCTTTAGTATTTTAATCATTTTCTTTTTTTACTCTATAATTTTGGCATTAAAAATATTATTTTATACACAATAAAGGGAGTAAAGAATGAATGTTAATTTGTACAAATTAGTGTTGTCGACTTGCATTATCTAGAATTTTTAAGGTTAAAATGATAGAATAAAGGTGATGAAATGGAGATTCATCATCCCTTCAGATAGGTCAGTACCATATCTTACAGGAAAGAAGCCTTCCTTGGAGTTTTCCCAAAAATGGAATATGTCCAAGGTGTACCACTAATGTGATGGTTCTTATACCCTTTTCTTTGACTATGAACATTTTCATAACTAAGATCTTAAGAGGTATCTTGAAATCATATCGGAACAACCAGATTATAAAAAACTAATTGTTATCCTTATATCATTCCAAATGATTAGGATATCATCTACATTTAGCACGATGAACACAATGACACTCCCCCTAAACTTTGCATGGTTGATCAAGATTCTATCTGAAATCATAACATTTATAATTTCATCAAATGTAATGTTACAACTACAAGAAGCTTATTTGAGTCCATAGATGGTGTTTCTTAGGCTTGCACACCTTGCATTCCTCATCCATGAATCCATGGGGCTACTTCATATGAATATCCTCGATGACGAATTCATAGAGGAATGCAATCTCGACTTCCATCTTGAAGATGTCATAGTCAAGTTGTGTAGCTATAGTTAGCAATAATTGGATGAGTTTAAGCATGGTCACTAGAAAGCAAGTCTTATCGCAAGCGATGTCTTCTTTCTATGTGTATCTAGAAGATACGAGCCATGCTATAAAGGTATATACCTTCTCATCAGGTTCCCTTTTTCTCTTGAAGATCCATTTACACCTAATGGGTCTTACCCTTATAGATGGATCCTTGAGGGTCCATATACCACACTTGTATATGAAGTCAACTTTAAACTTTATTGCTATCATCAATCTTTCCAAGTCATGATCCTTGGAAGCTTCATCATATGAAATCAGATCATTATCGAACTTAACTGGCACATGGAATGTTCTCAAGATTAAATGAGTTCCTTCACTTAATTTTCATCTTGATTCTCAAGACAATAATCTTCTAAAAATCATATCCTTGAGATGAAATCTTTAAAGAATCTCAAGGCCATAAAGTAGGTATCCAATACCATCCTTTATATTCCTAATGAAGTAACACTCTCAGGTGCTAGCTTTCAGCTTACTTGCATCCATGACAAGGTTAGGGACCAAGCAAGCCTAAATCCTCAAGTGTCCTACAATAGGCTAGGTTCCAAACCATAGCTTGTGAGGGCTTTTAGGCTTTGATTTGCATGGAACCTTATTAAGGATATATTGTAGTCTCTACTACCTATATACATGGAAACTAAGAGGTAATTATGCCTATATTCATCATTGATCAAATCATGTCACACATGATCTAATTGCATCTCCCTACAACTCTATTGAGTTATGTGTATTAAATGGAGTGAGATAGGAATGATATTCCTATCTCCATAAGGTATTCATTGAATTAATCTAATAGGTACTTGCTACCTTGATTAGATCAAATTCTTTCACCTTCCTTCAAACTTTGGTTCTAAACCAAAATTGTGAATTCTTTGAACATTTCAAAGCTTTCTAAGGTGAAGGGAAGAAATCTCATGTCACAAATAATCATCAAATGATATCACATATCATCAATGTATATTATGATACAGATGATCTGCATACATCAATATGTATGAGATCTTTAATACCTTAACATCTTACACCATTCTCCGAGAAGAGTGTACTGGGCATTTTTCTTTGAATACAATATTCACACGTATGTAAGACTGAAATTTCAGACATTCTAAATCTTCATCTCTTACTAGTCTATTGATCTCATAAGTAGACATATGTCCAAGGCTTGATGGCATATCATTGTCAAATGGTCTTCATCCTCTTATCGATCTTTAAAGGTTTAATTTTCAATATTAGAAATATTAATTACCATTCATTATTTTTCCAATTTAGCAGAGTCCTCCAGATGTCAGATTATTATCTGAAATATATCCGTCATAACTCTTTATGATAGGTCTACTCCAGAATTCATGTTTGTTTCCAACATTTAGAAATAAACAATGAGGGTATTCTAATATCGAGGTCATATAGACATTTTCTAAGACTAAGGGCTCTCCCATTGAAAATATGAAGTCTATCTATCCAATAGAGATTGTTGCAACAATTGCATCAATATCCATGTGGATGACTATTAATTCTTAAGATCAAATTTTCTATTCTTCTAAAACATATGCAACCAATTTCAAGTGTTAGTAGAAGAGTGAGATACAATTATTAGACGTTGTTCTTATCTAATAAGTAAGTTAATTTCATTGATTATATGTAGATGTATAATTATGCCAATGTACTATCCGAGATAGACTTGATAATCATACTATCAACACATCAGCATCTTGTAGTATTGGCATTCATCCAATTCTTTGGATGTCATATGGAAGTCACAGAAGTACAATCAACTCTTTGACTTTCCTTCTTACTTGGGTCAAACCCATGCTTCCACTGCACTTCCTTCATTTATAAACAACCATTGCTTAAGACAAAGTATCTCTTATGTTGAATAAAGATTTCAATATAAGAGTATTTCAACATTTATACATGCTTCATGTAATTCATACAATATGAATATTATGAAGCTTCGTGAATGAGTAGAGTATAGGTAGGATAATGATGAGACTCATCGTATCCATATCTATCTTAACTCTTAAAGACTTTTGGTTTAGGTAGGTACTCAAACATTTTGAGTGCATCATCTCTTATTGAACCACCATTTTGCATAATGCAGTGAAGCATGTCATTCATGATTAAGCATTGAGAGCACATATGTATGCCAAAAACATCTTCTTAGATTTTATAAGGATTATTTGACAATTATGATTATAATCGACATGATACTTCCAAAGCACACTCGATGAGAGATCAATACTATAGAGACACACAAACCCTAGGTTGTTGTCCTATTGTCTATTTAATTGTTATTCCTCATTATTATAAGGAAACTTGCATATTAAAACCACATACATTTTGTATCCAATTGCAAGTACAATATCTTGATCATGGATCTAATCCATGATATTTTACTAGTTGTTATTGAGTATAGTATTGAGTGGGTTTAATGAGGACTATCTAAAATAAGATATTTGCATAAATACATATTTTACTTTGATTTAGGAATTTTTATATCAAAGTTCTTTTGCCTTGTCAACTCTGAAAGTTCATTCCCTTATTCACTTTCAAAGCAAGAGATATACTTACCATTGTATCTCGAGCAATATTTGTGATGAATCTCTGTTTCATCATCTTTATTCTATTATTTTGGCCCTAAAAACCTTAATAAATGCGTGTAAATGCTCATAATTTAGGAATTTTATCTTCCATGCATTATTGTGTAAATACTGTATAAAATACTGTTTTTAGTGCCAAAATTATAGAATAAAGAAAAGAAAAGAAAAAGAATAAAATATTGTAAATATTTTATGACTCGAAACCCCGAGACCTAAGAATCTTGATGACTAGGTCAACAAGGAATAAAGTAGGGGAGATAAGGGCCAAAAACAAATAAAAATTCTCTTTTTATTTCATTCATTTTCCTTTATTTTTGGGACTTATTTTTAGTTACACTTTTTATACTTCAAATAAAGAAACTTTGTACATGAAAGTTGTAGATAATTAAATATAGAAAAATACAAAATTGATTTCACCCAAAAATAATGTACAGATAAAAAGTAAAATATCTGAATAAGATTCCAAAATCCCAACTTCCCAGACTTGTATCTCTCAACTAAAAACTCAAAATGTATCAAAATCACCTTTACTTGTATATAATTTTCAATAAGCTATTTAATGAAGGTCTTTCATATTTTTCTGAGTTACGGTTTGAAAGTTGAGTTTTGGACCCCTATTGTATAGCAATATTGATTAAAATGTTGATTTTATTTATTATTCATTATTTTTATTATTATATATTTTTATAATTTTGTAAATATTATTTATAATATTTGTGTGTATTGAAACTGGAATAAAAACATCATTAAAACACAAAAATAAAATACTTGTACAAAATACATAGGGATAATACCTATAAGTATACCTACAGAATAAATACATCTTTTTATTTATATAAAATACACCAGAAAAAAAATAAAAATATATTTAAGTGTGTAAAAATAAGTTATAAATTTATAAAATAATAAACCAAATTAATAAAATTTAATTATACAAAATAAAAATAAAAGATTAAAATATAGACAAATATACCTATACATAGCCCTTAAAAAGGGAACTTGTAATTTTATACCTCAAAAAATAAATAAAAATCATAATAAAATAATGTAGAAAATAATAAACATTTGTTATTTTATAATCTAAATTTAATAGAATCATTTTTTATTTTTAATCGATTTTCTAATTATTTTTTCCAATGATTTTTCTGGTTGGAACACGCCGACCAACCAGATTCAACCGTTGGTTGACCTCAGTCAACTGTCTAACCGAGGTCTGCCATGTCGTCAGACTTTGTTTTTGTCCATTTTTGTGGATTTTTCGAGGTCTAATCTTTCACCATCTTGTCTCGACTTCTTCACGACTTTTCCTCCTCGTTCCTTAGTGATTCACGTTGGGGGCTTGCCTTGGACTGTGGATCATTGAGGCGTCTGCTTTCCCTCGATCTTTGAAGCCACTCGTCTACTGATTCAAAAACCTCCCATCACCTCCATTGCAAAGCGAACCCTCTTGGACCCATTTTGGCCACCCTTCTTCGAGCTCAGGATAGAGTGAAGTGACAGTGAGCTCTCCAGCTCCTCGGAGGCGCGGTTAGGCGAGTCAAAGGGCGGAACCACCCTATCTCCGACCAACGGCCCTGAGGTCCTTATCATAGGCATTCTTAGCCTTTGAGGTTTGCGTTCTTTATCTTTTTTTCATTTTCTTATTCACCGTAGATGTAGGATTCTACTCCCATCTTCCATTTTGCCTATCGCCCCACCGATCACCATCCCGATCACCTCGCCGGAGAGAGCTCTGAAAAGCTTCCATTCCGCCACCATACGTTTGCATCATGCCGTTGCGAGGTCCAGGCACTTTTCCCTCGACACCATAACCATTTTTGTTGCAGGTCCACGGACGTTAGAGCCGCTGGTGCTCATTTTGAGGTGTCGTCGTGATACTTGGAGCCCCCCATCTCCTCTGCCCTCGCGCACGACTCCTGGGATACGTCGAAGCTTTTTGGAGCATCCAGCCATGAGAGGGACTTCTCAGGAAGGCGTTCGGCCATTTTGGTGCTCGCTAGACCACTGGAGGACGGAGAACGAGCTCGGGAAAGCTCGCCTCGCCGGGGCTGCTTCCCAATTCTTCCTCCGCCCTTCGTCCTTATTCGATCAAGGCCGGTTCTTCCTGAAGCACAACAACCATTGGATCACGTGCGCCCATCACCATTGATCGGCATCCGCAAGATCTAATCGCTGACGTCAATTCTGAAGCGTCATCGACCACCCCTGATCCGACACGTGTCTAAGTGAAGGCATGTCCGACATCCGATCCGCCCCCGCTAGGTATTTTGCACTTATTTCCCCAGCAATGTTTGCATTTAATTATTAATACTCAAACATTCATTGGGTGTATGCTTTATTTTGGAAATTTTGTATTTAGGCCCATGTATTTGATAGAATTGCATATTCATAACTGGCCACGTCACCTCACAAGACCAGTGCACGTGAGGGCTGACAATTTGCACCAGGGACCCTGGGCCTTTTTCTATTTCAAAACATACCTTAAAATATTTATTTCAGTTATATTATTTCTGGTTGTTTTGCATAAATCCCCCCAAGTTTTTGGAAATTATCAAAAGGCCCCTGCTAGTCACGTGTCCTAGCACGTGGTCATTAGTGATTTTCTAGGGATACCCTGGGTTTTTGATTATTTATGTTTGGTCCTGAAATATTTTTAAGTAGTTATAAAATTTCTGGGCAAATTACACGTTGGCCCTTGAACTTTGATTTATTTATGAAAATACCCCTACCAGAGTGTCATTTCTTTTTGTTTCTAGCATTTATTTCATGAAACTAAAAAATCCCAAAAAAATACATTTAGGTTCATGTTGCTTTGCACTTTCACGTCATATTTTTATTTTACATTTTTTGCTGCATTTTAATATTTATAAAAAATAAAAAAACTTGCATTTTCATCTCGGTTTGCATTAGAAAATACATAAAAATTATAATAACTTCTTGAAAAATTCCCAAAAAAATTATTTTTGTGTATTTTAGTGTCTTTAACTTTCAGGCCAAAAATCACTTAAAATATAAAAGAAAAATCAAAAAAATAGAAAAGCACTAAAAATCTCTATAAAAATATATAAAATCCTCATAAAATCACAAAAATATAATTCCTATTCTTGAATTTTCTATATTTTATTATCTTTAATTTAAAATTAATTTGGAGAATTTTTGTTATTGTTTCCTTATTTGCTTCTCCATTTTTATCTCAACTATTTACTTTATTCCCTGTTTTGAGTATTTTGAGCTTTAAAAATACCCAAAAAATTAGCAAAATTATAGAAAAAACACAAAAAAGGAGGAAATTATAAAAAAACCCAAAAATATTTTATTAAAATAAAAAATATAAAAAGAAAATAAAAAATCAAAAAATTAAAAATCAGAATATAAAAATATAAACTTAAAAATTAAATAAAAAATATATAAAATTAAAAACCCACAAAAAATAGCACATATAGATAAATTGATCACATTCACTTTTATGTATTGAATTGCCCCGATCTACCTGCGTGCTCCCTGTGTTTGACCTCTATACTACTTGCACTATACACAACTTTTGTAGAGTTATAATAAATTTTAACTCCGCACACTTACTTTCATTGCTTGCATTACTTGTTGTGGGTCAATTGTTTTCAAAGATCGGGCTTCTTGCGGGTCGCCACAACGACTGCATCTCTGCCTTGTATGAGACGTATTTAGACCCGTGAAAAATCTTCTTCAACAAATGGCATTGTTGCCGGGGAGCAACAACGCTTAGATTGGGATTATTTGTTGATTGTGATTATTTGCCTATTTTTGTGTGCTACTTTTATTTTCATTATTTTTGATATAATTGCTTGACTTGTCTAATCATCCTTTCTTGTTGAATTTGTGCGAGGAACTGTGGATAGAGAGAGGCGCTTCACCCTAGGCACCTGCGCACCCACGTGAAGGCGGTGTGAGATTCTGACCTAGCATCAAAGAAGGGGGGAGGACTTGAGAAGACAGTTACCTTTTTTAGCATATTTTTTGTATTTATTTTGTGTAATTTGAAGTGAGAGAGAGACTCTATTATTGTAATAATACAGGTACCCTGAACTTTGGACTTTCGGACCCAATTTCCAAGTGATTGTTCACTTGGGGGGCTCACTGCAGTTTTCTCGTATTTTCCTTCGCATTTTTTCCTTTGTTTTCTGATTTTCGTTTTTTTTCCTTTTGTGTGATTGAGCCTTAGCTGTAGGATTTGCTTGACGTAATATTAGGTCCAAACACCTAAGTATATTTGCAAGTGCCTATAGTCTACATTTGGATCTAGTCAAATTTTGAAAACTGTGCTTCACGCTAATAGCAGTTCCTCATCTTAGGGTGATTCCATCGGTTGCATTTCCATATAATTTAGGTTTCAATTCTGCTTAGCATCCTTTCATGTAGAGTGCTAAAGGCAAGGTGAGCATTTAGGCTTTAGCATTCATCATCGTTTGCCGCTTGCATTGCTTGTCCACCTCTACCTCTAATTTTGATCACCTAGGTGCTTAAAGGAATTGACTCCTCGATAGGCATGTGCATTTTTATTAAAAATACAAAAAAATTGATAAGCAATAAAATTGAGACTGCTAACATTACTCGACCCTAAAATCAACCAAAAAAGGAAAATATTGTCTTGGGGCAAGTAATCCCCTCATTGTCTTCGCTTTTACTTGCTCGCTCACACACTAAGGATTAGTTCTCAAATCCCATTTCAGCGTCCTAAGTGTTTGCGCAACTTTTGACTTCTCACCTAACTCTAAAACAGACAAGATAATAAGATCACATTTGCGATCTTCACCGAGTGGAGTAGGTGAATTGAGGGTTTGTTTTGTGTGTGTTTGTTTGTGCTTGCTTGTGTGTATTCTAGATCGTTTTTGTGCATTTGTGCCTTTTTCTAACTTCCTCTTGACTTGACCTTCGTGCTCTCCCGAATCATTTTCCTTTTGTTTTCAAGATGGAACCTTGGAGCGTATTTTATCCGGACTTTGTGGATCCCTCATTCACTCCAGCCGATTCACCTCCCTTTTATCAGGAGGATCCTCCTCCTATTTTTTCTGATTTTTGTACATATATGCCCCAGCCACAGATTCAGACCTCGGACTTCTATCCACACCCACCTCCACCTTTGTATTTTCCACCTTCACATCCACCTGAGACTGACCTGTTGGAGTCACCTCCCACGATCTCCGCACTTGAGACCTTGTCCTAATTCATGGAGCAAATGAATTCGAGGATTGACGACCTCGCATGCTTAAATAAGAGCTATATCGATGCTTCACGATCTGATGATTTGGAATTGATTGAGGATTTCCATGAGAGCTTGCAATCGTCCAGAATACAAAAAAATGAGAAAAAATTCAAAAATACAAAAAGATTTCGTGAGAGCCATGGTTGATTCAGACTGTGAGGAGAGCATCCACTTGCCAGATCACTGGACCATACAACATCTCACACCCTGTCCCACCTTTGACCCTGAGGATTGATGAATCTGTGATTCATGACTCTAAAAGTTGAAAATAGAGATTTGTTCCCGAGTAATTAGCTGCATATTTCCACTTATATTGCATAATTAGCATTCATGCGTGCATTGATAACATCTGCATTTTAGCATTCATATTGCATAAATAAGAAGCCAAATTCACTTGTAAATAGTCACATGTATATTAGCAAAAATACCCTATTTGTATATATTTTATACTAACTCTGAATCTAATAAAACCAACTCTATTGTGTATATATTACTAACACTCATCAAAGAAAATTATCAAAAAAATACTAACTTGTAAAATTGAGCAATAAACCCCCAATCCAAGTTTGAAACTAGGAGCCTTAAAATGCGCATATCTCTCTCTCATACAATCTCCGAATTAGGTCTACTCACTTTTAAAGTAATATACATTCAAAGACCTTCGAAACAAGACCAATTTCATCAAAATCGGAGCTCGTATGCAAAACTTGGATTTCGGGCCCTATTGTATAATGTACGTATTGACCATTTTACCCCTATATTTTATCCTTTTAATTTATTTATTATTAAAAATCCAAAAAAATAGATTAAGTTGTAAATATTCTTTTTATATTTTCTCTATTTTTATTTTGATTTTTCTCCCTTTTAAAAATGACAAAAAAATTACAAAAGATAAAATGCGGTATTTTATATCTATAAGGTACCACCCAAAAATACATTTTTTTACAGATGATCTCGTTTGATTTTCAGCCCTTCATGAAAGTTGTAGATCTCATCGAGACGAGCAACATTCGTGTTGACTACTTTTTGATCTAACCTCTTTTATTATTTCTTTTTGATTTTTCTTTGCATTTAGTTGCGGATTTTTCTCGGAGTGACACGTGGCAACTCCTGAAGCTGCCATGTGTCGCCTCCTCATTCACCCACTTATACCATTTCTCTCCTTTATTCTGGGTCGTTGGATGAGGGGGTTATCCATCAACGGCCGATGCCCATTCCTCCCCCCACTCTCCCTTAACTTAAGGGAGAGGCCACATCGACGGCCACTCCATAACCCATCTCCTCCACCTTCTCCATCTCCTCTCCAATCGCCTCCTCCTCCTCTTTATATCCTCTCCCTCTCCCACATTCATTCCTATCCGCCATCACTGTGAGGAGCTTGAGCCCCCCTAGTCCACATCGGTGACAACGAGAGTTGGTGAGGTTGAGCGACGACAACTATCCTTCTCGGCGTGATCCGGCGTAGGGCAATACCTCCGTCGCCGTGAGTTCTCAAGCTCGCCAAGCTCAGCCTCAGCCGTGGCTTTGAGCGAAGACCTGAGCTCTGTTCAGGAGCTCCCTCCCTGGCATCTATCCATCCACATCCCAGGTAATCTTCTTCTCACTTTTTCTTCTTCTTTCTTCTACACCCACACTCTCTCTCATCAATCAATCATTGTTCCATTCATCGATTCGGAAAACCAATTGCACTTCTACGGATAAATCACATGTTGCGAACGCAACGGTGATTTTTCTTAGATTTTTCGACGAACTTTCATCAATCGATTCATCGTTTATTTGCGCCAAGTAAACAAATGCATGAGGAACAGGGGACGTGGTGAAACTCCCCTGTTTCTTCTTCCTCCGCTCCTCTCCTCCATCCTCCACGTTGCTCGCCTTCGGCCACGCCACCAACCGCACCATCGACGCCTCCTCTGCCTCGATGACCCTTGGTCGTGTGTCGGCCGTCCTCCCTCGCCGTCAACGACTCCCGCAGCCGCCGCACGACCGTCAACCTTCATCAACCGCAGCCACCTGTGGCTGGAGCTACACCCGCGGCCACGCCTGACTGCCACCGGCCCTCCGCCTCGCATTGTGTGTCGACGGAGGTGGAGATCACCACCTCTCCGTTCGGCCGCCGTCAACCGTGAAGCTTCGCCTCCATCCCCTGTTTCAAGCCAAGAAATAGAGAAGATCTATCGCGAAATAAAGAAAAGAGAATATGCAAAGGGGACACTTGCACCCCTTTGCAAGTTTTTAAAAAAAATTCAAGTTTCCAGTAATTGCATGTAAGTCCATGTTCTTCATTTGAGCTCATATTTCTTTTTTTGTATTGCATTCATACCCCTGCATTTGCACGTTTATTTAGTCATCATTCTGTTATCTATTTTTAGTTCCGAAAATTACATTGTGTAGCATAACTCTTGTTCTACCATTTTGTCATTTATTTGTATTTTTCTGATTTGCAAAATATTTATGGAATTTAATTTGGTAAAAAATGCAATATTTTGACCATTTTGATTGATTATTTGATTGTGCATTATCTGCTTATCGAAAAATCTCTGAAAAATCATCATTGGTAGATATAAGTCTATGCTACAACATATCCGAAAAATCACACTATTTGCACATATAGTTTGTCTTAGAAAAATCATTTAGTAAAAATCTCAATCGATTTTTAATTAATCAAGCATAAAGTATTTTAACAAAATTTAAGTTGATTTGGATAGCTCTTAATAATACCTATTTGAATTAGTTTTGTTTCTGAGAAATAGCATCGTTGGGTAATTACTAAAATTAGTTTATTCATTTTCACTACAGTCTGTATTTTTCATTATCCGTGCATCTAAAAATTACAAAAAAATTAGAGTAGCTTAATTTCATCCCATTTCATAATCTAGACAAATATCATAATTTTTGGAATTTATTTGACTATATTTTTGATTTAACTTGTAATTTGGCCTGATTTTGCATGTGTCTTGCATAAAATATACAAAAAAAGACCAAAAATATCTCCTCTGAAAATCATACAATGGATTTTGCTAAAAATCAACCTAAGGAGACAGCTGCCTCCCTGAGTTCGACCTTGGACTTCCAACCAAGTAAAAAAATTGCCGCTTGAAATTAATTTGACTATAATTGAAAGGGTTTTTGATATGCTCTCATTATCCGACTACAACGAACGATATCAATTAATTTGAACATTAATTTGCTCGAATTAACAAGGGTAGCATGAGCATTATCAAAATGGCACCGTTGCCTTGGAGGCACGGCTTAGGTTAATTTGCAGTTATTTATGAGTGTTTGATTTTCTATCCCCGAGTAGTCTGACCCCCGATTTTCTTGTGAATATTTTTTGTCTTTTAATTTTTGTATTTTTTGTGTGTCGTCCTTTCTCTGACCTCAAGTTATTTATGTACGAGGAACGTGAGGATTCGAAGACGCTTCAAGGAGTCGACATACTAATTTCTTGAGTGATTTGAGAGAATTTTTATTTTCATTTTATTTTTTTTTGCATCATTTCCAGCAGTTCCCGTTTGGGTTCTCGCGTGTGTAAAGATAGTGGAACCGTGTCCCCGTGTGATGTGTGGTTTGAATGGTAAATTAGGCTTGCACTAGCGACTACTCGAGCCAATCTAGGGTTTGCTTGTGCTCGTAATTTTTAGGACCACACAACCACTTAAAAGACGCACTTAGACCGCAGATCTAGTCAAATCAACTTATGCTTCACTTGCTAATAGAACTGCTTATCTAGGAGCGGATTTTGTCGCTTGTATATGCATGTAGTGTAAAGTTTTCAATTCTGTTTTGCATCCTGCATAAAAATGAAGGGATCACTGTAAGTCTTCCTAACTCAGCATACGCATCATCGTTTTTCGTGCATCAGCTTTTCTCGATTTCCCCCTCTATTTTTCACACTTAATTTAAACGGAAATTGGGACTGGACGACAGGCGTGCTATGTGGTTGGACTAACAAGTGAGAACTAAACTTAAAACTGAGACTGCTAACTTTATTGACTAAAAAATCAATAAAATTGGAAAATCTGTTTGCGGGAGACTAATCCCCGACCTTGTTTTCAGGCTGAGTGAGGGTACTTGAGTGTGTGTGAACATCTTAAGGCAGAACCCAAATCCTCGCCTCCCATATCACGTTCCGACTAATCCTCGCAAATATCACAAGTTAAATTTATTAAGGTTCACTGACTAGTACCAAGTATCCTCCGCCTGTCTCAGGTAGATAGGGGTGAAATTGCGGTACTTCACGACAAGTTGCCAGGCACCCCCCGGGGTGAAGTTCTGGCCTTGTCAGCCTCCGCCTGCTTGCAGGTAGATAGGGGCAGGTCTGTGAATCTATCAACTTGGGATAGGAGCGAAAAAAGGAAGGACCGATGGTATCTTAGGCGACAGGTTAAACAGGGAAGACGCATCCGGCTCTGAGCTGACTTCCCTCTAGGTCGCTTAATCCTTGTTATCTTGCTTTAAAAATCACACTTAAAATTTACAAGATTAATTGGACTCGGTTCCGGGTCCTTCACTGTGTTGAGTGTGAACCCAGGGTCTTGTATTGAATTGTTTGCTTCAGGTAGGAGTCAAATCCTATCTTCACTTAGAACTCCCAATTCTTCTCGCCAAATCAAGATGAGTGACTGGGGGGATATCGACTCTTTACTCACCAATCCCTCTTTGAGCCCCCCACGAAACTCCTCTTCACCGACCCAAGCGCACCTTAGACCACCCAGAACTCATGACCCTCTTGAGTTTTGGTTCCCTCACACCCAGGGTGGTTACTCTCAAACCAACCCTTTCCTCTCCTCCGAGCTTACCGAGGAAGACCATCGCCTCGGTAAGAATCCCTTCCTTGATTTGTTCTCTAACACAGACCTTGTTTCCTACCCAGGACTAGAGGACAAGATGCCACCTAAGCAGCCACCGGATGAGGACCCATTGCGACAGATTCTCAATCGTCTCGCCACAGGCGAACAACAAAATGCAGATCTCACAGCTAGAATGGGACAAATCATTGCAGCAGGAGGAATCGAACGACCAATGGTTGATGCCTATAACCAAGCAGAGAATGGGATACAAAGTTGGTTGGCACCAGTGATTCCTGCCGAAGCATTTGAGCTCAAGCCCCACTTTCTTAGTCTGCTACCGAAGTTCAACGGAAATGCCCATGAAGAACCATATGCCTTCCTCCGAGACTTCAAGCTGGTATGCGACAACCTTAGTCATCCTAAGGTTGGGCAGGATTACATTCGACTGAAGGCCACCCCTTTCGCCTTAGGTGATAAGGCAGCACATTGGATGAAAAACCTAGGGGTGATATGTACAACCTGGATGCAGTTCAAGGACTTATTTCTGAAGAAGTTCTACCCTCTCAGTAGGACTAACCAAATGATAACAAAGATCGCTAGTTTCTCCCAGGGACTCGGTGAACCATTCCATGATGCCTGGGATAGGTTCAATGACCTAATTCAGAAATGTCCCTACCACGGCATTTCTAAGGCGATCTTAGTCCAGACCTTGTTCTGTGGTTTAACCCTGGAGATGCAGGGGTTAGTCACTGCCGCCTGAGGAGGAAGCTATCTGAACAAGAACGAGAACGTTGTATGGAAGATCCTAGAGCAGATGGTGGAAATCGGCAGGTCGCAGGCCACCAGGGCCTATCAGTTGTCTCCCTCAATCTTATCGAATGAGACAACTAGGAGGACTGTAGCAGATCTGACAGAGGACCTCATCCCCAGCATGGGGATGATAGCTGACAAGTTAACTATGGTCGAGCAGATCCACAAGAGGGTCACTGACCTTGAGTCTCTCTCACGTCTGTCGAAGCAAGTGGAGGAACTTACTGAGAAGGTAGCTAAGATGAAGCTACATGTCCCTTCTGCACCACTCGCACCTATGCACAGAGTCTATCTTGTACAGGAACAGGCACCGAGGCCTCAGAGTGGCTGGGATCAGACTTACACCCAGCAGGACCAGCATGCACCCCCACAAGTGGAAACCGGATACGAGGAGCCTTCGCAGGTGTTCGAGAACAACGGATTGTGGTACAACCGTGACCCCGTCGATAGACAGCTGGGGATGGGGAACGGTCAGCCTCACCAACCTGCCCCAGCTTACCAAGGAACCAGCTCCGTCCCTGCATCGCGCTTTGTTCAGTCCAGGTCCGAACAAGGGTACCAGCCTCAGCAGCACCAGCAGCAGCAGCGCACATTTCTGCAGGGCCCGACACCATCTCACCAGCAGCAGCGATATCGGCATGGCCAGTAGGGCCAGTATAGAACCTCAGCCGCGAATCAGCACAGCCCATTGAATTGGAGTCCCTCACCTTGGCAATCCAGACCCTGTCTGATAGGGTCCAACAGATCCAGAATGACTATCTAGATATGAGAACCGATCTAAATCATGTCTCTCGTACCCATGATCAACAAATGGCGCCAAAGATCCCGATTCCTTCCCAGGTTCAGGCCAACTCGAACAGCTTAACTCAAGGCCAGAACCGACCTCGTGATCAGGTATACTATTCAGATAAATCTTTATCTAAACATGAGATCCTTTCGTACGATAATGTAAATTATATGTCCCTCAGGAGTGGAAGGACTGTGATCGTATCTGATCGGGCACGAACATCGAAGGAAGGAGCCGCCAAGTCTCTACCTGAGGAGAACTTGGATGAAGAAGAGGAGCAGCACCACCATCACCTCCGGCAGAAGAAGAGGACTTCTGGGTCCTCGAAGCAGCAAACTCGCACCAGCAGAGAGTCCGACGGAACTGATGAAGAGCCCGCACCTCCATCTGAGGAAGACCGTCAAGAAGTCGCGGAAGACGCATCACCGGTTTCGCCTCAGCATTTTCCTTTTAGTCAGAGTCAGAGTCCGAGTCTGTTTAAGAGTCCGAGTCGTGTACAGAACTCAGTTCCAGATTTCAGTGAAAACATTTCAGTTTCATAACATGAGTTTGAGTCAATAATCCCTTTCCCCTGAGCTCTCAAGGGTGGAAAGAAGAAAACTAAAAAATCCAAAAAGATGACCCCGAGATGTCAGAGTTCTGCAACAAACACATCAAGGTCACAATTCCTTTTGACAAGTACGTGGAAATGACTCCTACATTTCAAAAATACCTTAAGTGAGATGCACACCTAATAGAGTTAGCAGGAAGACCAAAAGCCGTGTTGAGAAACACGTTCTATCAGTAGCCACGACTTGTGCAATAAAGAACTCGTTTCCAAGGAAACGAAGAGACATGGGTGCTCACTATGTAGTGAGTCATGTTGATGACATAGCGTTTGCACGCACTCTCCTAGACAACGGATCCTCAATTAATTTAATGCCTACAGCCCTCTATGAGCCGCTTAATCTCGGACCTCTTAGGAAATCTGGAGCCCTCCTGCAGTTCGCTGATAAATCAACCAAGAGGTCCCAAGGAGAATTGAGGAATGTTGTGATCAAAGTCGAGGTCCAGGAATACATGGTGGACTTCACGGTCCTAGATATGGAAACCCCTCGTAATTGGAGAGAATCCCAGATCATCTTAGGCAGGCCCTTCCTCAGGACAGCGGGAGCCTTGTTTGATTATAAGATCGGGAAGATCCAGTTCCAAACTCAAGGCGAAGATGATGAACTTGAGATGAAGCAGACCAGATGGCAGAGACCAGATTCTGAATCCAACATCAAGTACTCTTCAACCGAAGAAGACTGCGACCATGTAAACACAGATGGGCCATGGAGACAGAACCCAGCCAACACCGATGAATCCCTCCCCTCCGGAGATGAGCCCGTGCATGAGTCAGTTTGCGAGGTCCTCAGAGACGAGTACAGCTCAGAACCTGCATCTCCTTACATCTTCGATGACTTAGAGGCCCAGTTGGGCATGTCAGTCCTTCCATCTTTAGGACAATCGGAAGATGAGGATGACGAGTCAGACGTGGCTTTTGCCGATTGCATGGAGACCTTTGACGATCCGACTCCAGAGTCGAATAACTTGGTGGTAGCAATTACAGAGAAAGATCCAGCCACTTCCAACACTGAGCTAGATTCGATTGAGGCAGATTTCCTAGACGATCACACCATACCTGAGCTCAAGCCTTTACCCACAACACTGAAATACTCCTTCCTTGCGGGTCAGGACAAGAAATTCCCGGTCATCATTAGTTCGCGATTGACCGAGGAGTAGGAATCTTGCTTGCTAGATATCCTGGAAAAAAATTGCAAGGCGATAGGCTGGAGCATTTCCAATCTCCACGGGATAAATCCCGCTCTGTGTTCGCACCATATCTACTTGGAGAATGGAGCCAAACCCTCTTGTGAATTCCAACGTCGGTTGAATCCAAATTTACGAGAGGTAGTAAAGAAGGAGATAGAGAAATTGTGCAATACGGGTTTCATTTACCCCATCTCCGACTCTAAATGGGTGGTCCCGATCCATGTAGTCTCGAAAAAATCGGGAATTCAGACGACCACCAACGAGGACGGAGAGGAGATCGTGACGCGAGTGCCCATGTCATGGCGCGTCTGTGTGGATTACTGACGCATGAATGCCGCGACGAAGAAGGATCATTTCCCCCTAACATTCATTGATCAGATCCTAGAGAGACTAGCAGGGAAAGAAATCTTCTATTTCTTAGATGGGTTCTCGGGCTACAATCAAGTAGCCATAGCTCCGGAGGACCAGGAAAAGACCACGTTCACATGCCCCTTTGGTACCTATGCCTTCAGGTGCATGCCCTTTGGGTTATGCAATGCTCCAGGTACTTTTCAAAGGTGCATGATTGTTGTATTCGCCGAAATGGTTGGCGAATTCCTGGAAGTCTTCATGGATGACTTCTCGGTCCATGACGATTCCTTCGATTCCTATCTTAGGAATCTGGACCGAGTCCTCAAACGATGTTGTGGGGTCAATCTGGTGCTCTCCTGGGACAAAAGTCACTTCATGGTGACGGAGGGCATTGTGTTGGGGCACGTCATCTCCAAGAGAGGAATGGAGGTTGACCCTGCCAAGGTGGTTGTGATCAGACAACTCCAGCCACCAACCAACGTCAAACAGTTGCGGTCATTCCTCGGGCATGTCGGATTCTATCGAAGATTCATCAAGGATTTTTTTAAAATTGCCCGACCGCTAACTGAGCTTTTAGGCAAAGACATGGAGTTTGTTGTGATCACAAATGTCTTGAGGCCTTTAAGCTATTACAAGGAATGATCATGGACGCCCCGATCCTACAAGCCCCAGATTGGTCTCTACCTTTTGAGATTATGACGGATGCCTCAGATTTTGCTATTGGGGTTGTGTTAGGACAGAGAAGGGATGGCGTCCCGTTCGCAATCCACTACGCAAGCAAAGTGCTTCATACAGCTCAGCGTAACTATACAGTTACGGAAAAGGAGATGCTTGTGGTAGTGTTTGCCTTGGACAAGTTCAGATCTCACTTATTTGGATCCAAGGTAATTGTATTCACTGACCACATGGCACTGCGATACTTGATGGAGAAGAAGTACGCGAAGGCGTGTCTTCTTCGATGGATTTTGCTTATCCAGGAGTTTGATTTGGACATCCGTGATAAACCTGGAAAGGAGAACGTAGTAGACGATCATCTCTCTCGTCTTGAAGATCTTACTACTTCAGAGGATTCACCTATTTGAGACTCCTTCCCTGATGAGTCGATTCTTGTTGTCGACTCACTCCCATGGTATGCCAACATCGTGAACTATCTTGTCTCCAAGAAAGTTCCCGAAGATTGGCCCAAAAGCCACATTGACCGACTAAAGTTGGATGCTAGACACTACCATGAGGATCCGATCCTTTTCATTGAAGGACCAGATTGGGTCTGGAGACGGTGTATTCCTCAGAAGGAATACCAGAGTGTCCTTTCTTTATGCCACAGCTTGGAGGTAGGAGGACACCACTCCGGGAAGAGGACCGCATGGAAGGTACTTCAGTGTGGCTTTTACTGGCCGACTCTGTTTCGTGATGCCATCACTTTTGCGAAGTCGTGCCCAGTATGCCAGAGAATGGGAGGAACGGTTGGTTCCAAGGATGAGATGCCAATGCAGCCTGTCATCATTTGTGATGTCTTTGACGCTTGGGGCATCGATTTCATGGGCCCATTCCCTGTCAGCCATGGGTTCATACATCCTTATTGCGGTAGATTACTTATCCAGGTGGGTGGAGGCTATCCCGACCCGAGCCGCAGACAGCAGGATTGTCTATAAATTCAGCAGAGAGCACATCATCTCTAGGTTCGGGATCACCAAAATGATGATATCAGATGGCGGTAGCCACTTTGTAAATCAGGAGGTGAACAAACTCCTGAAGGACTACAGCATCGAACACCGTGTCGCTAGTCCTTACCACCCACAAACTAATGGTATGGCTGAGGTGTCGAATCGGGAGGTGAAGACTATATTGCAAAAGCTTGTCCGCCCAGACAGGAAGGACTGGTCTCAGATTTTGGATCAGGTCCTATGGGCGTATAGGACATTACAAGACACCATTAGGAACCTCCCCATTCCGAATGGTATTCGGAAAGCCGTGCCATTTGCCCGCAGAGTTAGTGCACAAATCAGAATGGGAAATCAAGAAGGTCAATTGGAACACGCACCTTGGGCAGAAGCAGAGAGATATGGATCTGAATGAGCTTGTGGAAGTCAGAAACCGCACATATGAAAACAGTTTGGTGTACAAGGACAAGGTGAAGCGTTGGCATGATAGATATATCAGACGAAAGACCTTTTTTCCTGGACAGAATGTATGGTTGTTCAATGCTAGGCTAAAGATCTTCCAAGGCAAGTTGAAGTCCAAGTGGACAGGCCCATTTGTCGTCCGTACGGTGCATGATAGTGGATGTGTCGAGATCTCAGATCTCGCAGATGACGCGCCGACATTCCTAGTGAATGGACAACTGTTGAAGCACTTCGTCGAATCCAATGAGCAATTAGTCCATGTTGAGGAGATTGTATTCATGCGCGAGACAAATTCAGCAGATACACCTCGAGCCGCGTATGAGACCTTGCAGTAGTGAGCTCTAGCCATCAGCAGCATCTTAAAAGATTCAGACCGACTCACTTGTATATATCATCATTCCTGTACATTCTGTCCTTTTTCCCCCGCGACTCTAATAATCCATCCCCGCCTCATTGATCACTATCTTGGACTATACTTAGGATGACTAGATCATAAGTATAGGGGGGATAAGCCACCTGAGTCTGTTCACTGTACATTCTTCAGATCACATCGGTCCTCATACTCACTCTTGTCCTATACTTAGGCTGACCAGAGCCTAAGTATAGGGGGGGACCGATGCCCGCCGTGTATATACTCCTCCATTTCTCCTCTTAACCCCGCTCGCCCCATTTTTGTTCTTCTACACTTAGGCTGCCAGAGCCTAAGTATAGGGGGCGGAGCGTCTTCTATACCTTTTTGTTATTTTAGCTCTCCTACGCTTAGCACGAGCTATGTTTTTTTCCTCGATTTTCATGCTCTGAGGACATAGCACAAGCTAATTATAGGGGGACGTGTACATAGCTCGTACTTTCACGTATTTTCACGTATTTTTTTATATATTTTTTTGCAATAATTACGGGTGGATAAAATTTGAAAGAAAAAAACTTTTTGTATACTTGTATATTGTATAACACTTGTATAATCTGTATAATACTTACAAACTCTTGTAAATTGTTGTAACATAGGAGGTATACCAAAGTTTTGAAAAAAATACAAAAAAACACAAAAACACAAAAAAAAAGAAAAATCAAAAGAAAATAGGCTTCTTATTTACTCTTGCATATCATCCTTGCATTCAAAAAATAAAAAAGAAAAAGAGTCTTGCATTTACATTCATCTACATAGCATGACATCTGCATCTCATTTGCATATCTTGCATATGCAAAGTGAAAAGCTAGTGGGTTCTGAACCAAGTTATGAGTAGATATTGAGGATGGACCTGATTTGACCTTAATCCACCTAATTTCAGAGGAACCTTATAGGAACTGGAGTTAGGATTTCTCAGGTCAATTGACTTAATTCTTCGAGTCCGCAAGTCTATGTTCACATGTCATCTTGATTAGTCTAAGTAGAATATCTCGTGCACACGCATGATTCTTATAGATGGTGACTTAACTTGGACAAGCACTACGCACGTAGCTTTTCATTGATGAGGTGGTGAGGAGGTAGAATCCTTTAGCTTGAAGTAGCACACAGGTGGAAACATCCGTCCTCCTCTAGGGAGGGTAGTGCATCTCAACCTAGTCTAGTGGTGTTGACATCTAAGGACGGGATGTTGTGGGTTGCAATAATGCTTCAAAAGAGGGATAGTCTACTGGCTCAAGAGGAAAAACTCCTGATGTACATGTTGCACCTTGTATATAGTTCAAAAAAAAGAAAAAAAGAAAAAAGAAAAAAAATGCAAGAACTCCAAAAAAAACAGACAGGTCCAAGTGAAAATAAAATACCTGTCGAAGTACGTATATTAGCAAGAAGTCCGCAGCTGGATGACTTGGCTACACTGGTCAGGCATCCCGAGATACGTAGCTACACTGGCTACCGTCCATTCTTTTCTCTACCCCCTCCTCTTGAGCTGGTCGCACTTGAACTTAGAAGGGAATACCCCTCTCCTCGAGGAAAGAGTTACTGGACTGGGTTATTTGAGTTACCTTGTTAGAGGAGGCTGGTTCTGAGCCATTTCTGATGTGGAGAGCTATTTTACACTTACACAGTACAAGTAAGAATCATAGTCATCAGAAATTTGCGTCTGAGGATTTGTTCTGACCTGACTATTGAGGCGTCTTGAATAGAAGACTTGTGGAACTTGAAGTCTGTTAGGTCTTAAATTCAGATCCCAATAAGGTTCCGCCACACAATTAATCCAAAGTTCGAGTTAATCTCCATTTTCAACTTTTGTTCATGACCTTGGTATGGAACCCAAAATCATTTCACTCTTGCATTTCATTTAGTTGCTCGGGGATGAGCAAGGTTTAAGTATAGGGGGTGATGAATCTGTGATTCATGACTCTAAAAGTTGAAAATAGAGCTTTGTTCCCGAGTAATTAGCTGCATATTTCCACTTATATTGCATAATTAGCATTCATGCATCCATTGATAACATCTGCATTTTAGCATTCATATTGCATAAATAAGAAGCCAAATTTAATTGTAAATAGTCACCTGTATATTAGCAAAAATACCCTATTTGTATATATTTTATACTAACACCGAATCTAATAAAACTAACTCTATTGTGTATATATTACTAACACTCATCAAAGAAAAATATCAAAAAATACTAACTTGTAAAATTGACCAATAAAACCCCAATCCAAGTTGGAAACTAGAAGCCTTAAAATGCACATATCTCTCTCATACAGTCTCTGAATTAGGTCTACTCACTTTTAAATGAATATACATTCAAAGACCTTCGAAACCAGACCAATTTCATCAAAATCGGAGCTCGTATGCAAAACTTGTGTTTTGGGCCCTTCTGTATATTGTACGTATTGACCATTTTACCCCTGTATTTTATCCTTTTATTTTCTTTATTATTAAAAATCCAAAAAATAGATTAAGTTGTAGATATTCTTTTTATATTTTCACTATTTTTATTTTGATTTTTCTCTCTTTTAAAAATGACAAAAAATTACAAAAGATAAAATGCGGTATTTTATATCTATAAGGTACCACCCCAAAAATACATTTTTTTACAGATGATCTCGTTTGATTTTTGACCCTTCACAAAAGTTGTAGAACTCATCGAGACGAGCAACATTCGTGTTGACCACTTTTTGATCTAACCTCTTTTACTATTTCTTTTCGATTTTTCTTTGCATTTAGTTGCGGATTTTTCTCGGAGCGACACGTGGCAACTCCTGAAGCCGCCATGTGTCGCCTCCTCATTCACCCACTTATACCATTTCTCTCCTTTATTCTGGGTCGTTGGATGAGGGGGCTCTCCATCAACGGCCGATGCCCATTCCTCCCCCCACTCTCCCTTAACTTAATTAAAAATGACAAAAATTACAAAAGATAAAATGCGGTATTTTATATCTATAAGGTACCACCCAAAAATACATTTTTTTACAGATGATCTCGTTTGATTTTTGACCCTTCACAAAAGTTGTAGAACTCATCGAGACGAGCAACATTCGTGTTGACCACTTTTTGATCTAACCTCTTTTACTATTTCTTTTCGATTTTTCTTTGCATTTAGTTGCGGATTTTTCTCGGAGCGACACGTGGCAACTCCTGAAGCCGCCATGTGTCGCCTCCTCATTCACCCACTTATACCATTTCTCTCCTTTATTCTGGGCCATTGGATGAGGGGGCTCTCCATCAACGACCGATGCCCATTCCTCCCCCCACTCTCCCTTAACTTAAGGGAGAGGCCACATCGACGGCCACTCCATAACCCATCTCCTCCACCTTCTCCATCTCCTCTCCGATCGCCTCCTCCTCCTCTTTATATCCTCTCCCTCTTCCCACATTCATTCCTATCCGCTGTCACTGTGAGGAGCTTGAGCTCCCCTAGTCCACCTCGGTGACAGTGAGAGTTGGTGAGGTTGAGCGACGACAGCTATCCTTCTCGGCGTGATCCGGCGTAGGGCAATACCTCCGTCGCCGCGAGTTCTCAAGCTCGCCAAGCTCAGCCTCAGCCGCGGCTTTGAGCGAAGACCTGAGCTCTGTTCAGGAGCTCCCTCCCAGGCATCTATCCGTCCACATCCTAGGTAATCTTCTTCTCTCTTTTTCTTCTTCTTTCTTCTACACCCACACTCTCTCTCATCAATCAATCATTGTTCCATTCATCGATTCGCAAAACCAATTGCACTTCTACGGATAAATCACATGTTGCGAACGCAATGGTGATTTTTCTTAGATTTTTTGACAAACTTTCATCAATCGATTCATCGTTTATTTGCGCCAAGTAAACAAATGCATGAGGAACAGGGGAGGTGGTGAAACTCCCCTGTTTCTTCTTCCTCCGCTCCTCTCCTCCATCCTCCACGTTGCTCGCCTTCGGCCACGCCACCAACCGCACCGTCGACGCCTCCTATGCCCCGACGACCCTTAGCCGTGTGTCGGCCGTCCTCCCTCGCCGTCAACGACTCCCGCAGCCGCCGCACGACCGTCAACCTTCATCAACCGCAGCCACCTACGGCCTGGAGCTACACCCGCGGCCACGCCTGACTGCCACCGGCCCTCCACCTCGCGTCGTGTGTCGACGGAGGTGGAGATCACCACCTCTCCGTTCGGCCGTCGTCAACCGTGAAGCTCCGCCTCCATCCCCTGTTTCAAGCCAAGAAACAGAGAAGATCTATCACGAAATAAAGAAAAGGGAATTTGCAAAGGGGACACTTGCACCCCTTTGCAAGTTTTTAAAAAAATTTCAAGTTTCCAGTAATTGCATGTAAGTCCATGTTCTTCATTTGAGCTCATATTTCTTTTTTTTTGTATTGCATTCATACCCCTGCATTTGCACGTTTATTTAGTCATCATTATGTTGTCCATTTTTAATTCCGAAAATTGCATTGTGTAGTATAACTCTTGTTCTACCATTTTATCATTTATTTGTATTTTTCTGATTAGCAGAATAATTATGGAATTTAATTTGGTAAAAAATGCAACATTTTGCCCATTTTGATTGATTAATTGATTGCGCATTATCTGCTTATCGAAAAATCTCTGAAAAATCATCATGGTAGATATAAGTCCATGCTACAACATATTCGAAAATCACACTATTTGCACGTATAGTTTGTCTTAGAAAAATCGTTTAGTGAAAATCTTAATCGATTTTTAATTAATCAACCGTAAATTGTTTTAACAAAATTTAAGTTGATTTGGATAGCTCTTAATAAGACCTATTTGAATTAATTTTGTTTCTGAGAAATAGCATCGTTGGGTAACTATTAAAATTGGTTTAGTCATTTTCACTACAATCTACATTTTTCATTATCCGTGCATCTAAAAATTACAAAAAAATTAGAGTAGCTTAATTTCATCCCATTTCATTCTGGACAAATATCATAATTTTTGGAATTAATTTGACTATATTTTTGATTTAACTTGTAATGGCCTGATTTTGCATGTGTCTTGCATAAAATATACAAAAAAGACCAAAAATATCTCCTCTGAAAATCATACATTGGATTTTACTAAAAATCAACCTAAGGAGACAGCTGCCTCCCTGAGTTCGACCTTGGACTTCCAACCAAGTAAAAAAAATTGCCGCTCGAAATTAATTTGACTATAATTGAAAGTGGTTTTTGATTTGCTCTCATTATCCGACTGCAACGAACGATATCAATTAATTTGAACATTAATTTGCTCGAATTAACAAGGGTAGTGGGACTCATTATCAAGGATGCCGCTGTACAGACTGCTCTTGGCATGCCTCATATAGATGCTGATTCTGACTTCCTCCATTATATGGAGGAGGTCCAAAAATAAAAAAAATTATTAACTGAACCCGAAGTGGTGGCCACCATAGATGAGATCATTTGTGCCCCACTTCAGCAGGCCATGACCGATTTATCTGCTCCTCTTCCCAAGAAGAGAAAGCGGAGGAGCATATCTGAGCATCATATCTTGACCATGGCCACTGCCCACACCATCACACACCATCCCATTACTCAGAAGAAGAACACTGCTACAGCCTTAATCAGCTACACCAAATCTGACCATACTTGTGATCACACTCTCCTAGACGGTGGTGCTTCGATTAGCATATTACCCTTCTCATTGGTACAGTCTCTTTACTTAGGGCCTCTAAAGAAAAACAGGATGATCGTTCAGTTTGCTGATGGATCTATCAAGAGGCTGAAGGGTATCCTTGCAAACACCGTCATCAATTTAGGGCATGAGTTACAATGTTGATTTTGTCGTATTGCTCATGGAGACCTCCACAGGGGAGCACTCTCCAATCATCCTGGGATGACCATTCATTGCCTCTGCGAGGGTCGTTATTGACTACGGATAAGGAGAGATTCGCTTTCGTCCTATTGACGAGAGCGAGGTGGTCATCGCTGCACCCACTACCGATCGGACACCTGCACCTCATGTGACTACACCTATTCTGGCTGACCTCGAGGGCCATGAACTTGATGAGACCATTAGAGACTTTTGTTATATGTTGGATTCCACTGAGACCCGAGAATTCCTCCCCGTAGAGGAAGACTCGGAAAGCATGGACCTCGGAGTTCTTCCTTCTGGGACTTGGCGATGTGTTGATGACATTCGCGGGATCTACATGATAGATACCATTGAGCGGAGGGTAGATTAAAGACCAGAAAGGACGGACATGACTCGAGTACTTTCATTGATGAGTCCTCTCCTATTCATTTAGATTCAGATGAGACAAAGGCCGAATTTGATCTTGTTGCTTTTATTCAGGAATTCGGGCCTTTTGATGAGAAAGATGATCCGGTTGAGATTATAGAGGATGAACAGAGTTTGACTACTTCCACTGATGAGTTCATTTCTTTTGGTTTTGACCTGGATTAGACCTCACAGAACAATACTGACTACACTACTTCCAATGATGATGAGTTTGTACCATTCCACTTTGATATCAGTGAGACTCCCGAGGCTGAACCTAGCCGTACTTCTTCCACTGACCCATCTATGCCTTCACACCCTAGGGCCACTGAGTACCTTCACCCTGTCGACCTGATCGGTTTCCGTACACTGTGGACCCCGATGTCGACATGCACCATACCAGATCTATTCCTCGGCGGTCTCGCAAGAAGTTTCGCTTTCGACCTTCTTGACCCTTTGTATATCCATCTTTGTTGTACATCCGTTTATGTTCATCTCTGTCCATCTCTCGTTTTGCTCATCCATCCATTCTCGTGTTTGCCTTGCTTAGGACGTACTTTGTCCTAAGTATAGGGGGTGGACGAGCCGAGTGTTCAGTCTTCGTTCTGTTTCATCACTCCTATTGTTGCCTATACTTAGGGCTTCCCTTACCCTAAGTATAGGGGAATGGTATGTACATTCTCTCTAATCTCTTCTTCCATCTTCATCTCTTTTCTTCTTTTCCTTTTCTATTTTCTTTTTCTACCAAAAAGGTGTCGCCCCTTGTTGACAGTCTTCTATACTTAGGATGTACTTTGTCCTAAGTATAGGGGGGTGTGCACCCTGAGTTCTTCTATTTTTTGATCCTCTCCATTGTCTCCTCTTCTTGTCTATACTTAGGGATATCTTACCCTAAGTATAGGGGGAGACAATATGAGTACGATATGTTCATTCCCACCCTTGACCCTCCCTGCTTTGTGTACAGTCTGCTATACTTAGGATTATTTGATCCTAAGTATAGGGGGGACGATCAACTTCTCATCGATCCATTCATTTCTTCATTCATTTGTTTATTTTTTAGACTTTTCTATACTCAGTATGAGTTATATCTTTTCTTTTCTCTCTGATCTATGAGGACATAGCTCAAGCTAAGTATAGGGGGTCGTATATACTATGTATATACTTTAGCCATAACTTGTACTTTCGTATTTTTAATTATTGCTAATCATAATAATTAAATTCATTAAAATTAATTAATAAAAAGATGTTATTATTCCTAAAATTCGTTTTGTATTTACTAATTAATAAATCAAGAGAAAATGATTTTGCAAAATATTTGAAAAATAGCTTGAAAATCTCTTTGAAAAATATTTTGAAAACTATTTGGAAAATATTTTGTTCAATATTTTCAACCTTTGTAAAAATATTTTTTTGTTTTGAAAAATTTTATTTTCTTTGTGTGAAATAAAAATGTTTGAAAAACAATTTGTAGATGGTTTGAAAAATGGTTGCAAAAATATTTGAAAATTATGTTTGAAAAACCTTTGCAAAATGATTTTCAAATGTGTGTATATATTTGTAAAAATTGTTTGTAAAAATTATTTTCGACTATAGTTTTCAAAAATTGTTGAAAAACCTTTTTCAAATAAGTTTGAGAAATACAGGCATCTCACCTAAAATCCTTTAAACAGATACTTATAAAATTGAGCACTTACCCTTGTAAATTCTTAAAATCTACTTCTTGTAAATATAAGATGCATCTCCTTGTAAATATTTTGTACCTAGTTTTTAGCCAAAATCTTTTATTTTCAAAAATCCCAAAAAATTTTGTAAAATTAAAAATACCAAAAACATTTGCAAAATCTTTTTGAAAATACAAAAAATTGCATATGCATCATCATCTCTTTTCAAAAATCCATAAAAAGTTCAAAATATTTGAAAATTGAATCATAAAAACATTTTCTGCATTCTACATAACATTTGCATAGCATGAGCATTTCTCGGATTGTGTTTGATAGTTGAACAAGTTTAAATAAAATCTGAAGATAAGAGCTTGGTTGGACCTTCTACCTAATAACAGGAACCTTATAGGAGCTGGAATTGAGGTACTTCAGATCTAGTTGACTTAATTCTTTGAGGATCACGAGACTTGGTTCAATGGATTCTTGACTACCTAAGTAGAGTATTTCAGAGCACACGCACGACTCTTACTGATAATGACCTAACTTGGAAACCTGCACCTTTCACATGGCTCAACTCAGTTGGAGTGGTGAGGGGTTGGATTTGCCAATATGAGACGCATGCAAGTGGAAACATTTATCCTCCTCTAGGGAGGGAAGTGCACCCCAACCCGTCCAGTGATGAGGAATTCTAAAGACAGGAGAGTGTGGGTTGCAATAAATCTTCAAAGGAGGGATAGTCTACTGGCTCAAGAGAAAAAATTCCTTATGTAAATGCTGTTGTAAATAGTATTTCAAAAAAAAACTCCAAAAAAGTGCGCATGCCTACAAACAAAAATAAAATGCCTGTCGGAGTATGTATATATGTTATACAGTCAATAAGCAAGCTTGACCATCAAAGTCAAATTATGTGAGCATGCAGCTGGATGACTAGACTACACTGGTCTTGCATCCTAATATAGGTAGCTACACTGGCTACCGTCCACTCTTCTCTTCACCCCCTCCTCTTGAGCTGGTTGTCACTTGAACTTAGAAGGGAATACATCGCTCTTCGAGGAAGGAGTTATTGGATTGGGGAATCATTGGGTTGTCATGTTGGAGAAGTCAGTCTCTTCGTCATTCTAGTTGGGGAGAGCCACTATCACTTACATTGTATGAGTCAGATTCATAGTCGTAAGGGTTTGCGTATGAATTGAAGTATTCTGACCTGGCTATTGAGGAGACTTGAGCAGAGTTTTGGGATTCTCGAAGGCTGTTGGATTTCAAATTCGGTCCTCATTAAGGTTCTGCCTGCACTAAAATTCCAAAGGTCCAACTTAAGCTCCAAACTTTGATTTTGTGAAGACAAGTTTGACAATTAAATTTAATCCATCTTTATTCTTTTTCTTTTCTTTATTTTTCTTTTCTGCACTTATTTCATAAGTGTTTGCTAGGGACTAGCAAAGGTAAGTATAGGGGGATGATGAATCTCCATTTCATCATCTTTATTCTATCATTTTGGCCTTAAATACCCTAGTAAATGCGTGTAAATACCCGTAATTTAAGCATTTTATCATCCATGCATTATTGTGTAATACCTGTATAAAATATTATTTTTAATGCCAAAATTATATAATAAAGAAAAGAAAAGAAAAAGAATAAAATATTGTAAATATTTTATGACCCGAAACCCTGAGACTTAGGCATCTCGATGACTAGGTTGACAAGGAATAAAGTAGGGGGAGATAAGGGCCAAAAACCAATAAAATTCCCTTTTATTTCATTCATTTTTCTTTATTTTTGGGACCTATTTTTAGTTCCACCTTTTACACTTAAAATAAAGAAACTTTGTATGTGAAAGTTGTGGATAACTAAATTTAGAAAAATTCAAAATTGATTTAACCTATAATAATGTACAGATAAAAAGTTATAATCTAAATAAGATTCTAAAATCCCAACTTCCCAGACCTGTATCTCTCAAATAAAACTTAAAATGTATCAATATCACCTTTAATTGTATATAATTTTCAATAAGCTATTTAACGAAGGTGGTTTCATATTTTTCTGAGTTACGGTTTGAAAGTTGAGTTTTGGACCCCTATTATATAGCTATACTGATTAAAATATTAATTTTATTTATCATTCATTATTTTTGTTATTTTATATTTTTACAATTTTGTAAATATTATTTATAATATTTGTGTGTATTAAAACTGAAATAAAAAAATCATTAAAACACAAACTAAAATACTTGTACAAAATACATTGGTATAATACCTATAAGTATACCTACAGAATAAACACAACTATTTATTTAATTATATAAAGTACACCAGAAAAATAAAATAAAAATATATTTAAGTGTATAAAAATAAATTATAAATTTATAAAATAATAAACCAAATTAATAAAATTAAATATACAAAATAAAAATAAAAGATTAAAATATATAGACAAATATACCTATACATAGCCCTTAAAAAGGGAACTTGTAATTTTATACCTCAAAAAAATAAATAAAAATCATAATAAAATAATTCAGAAAATAATTAACATTTTTATTTTATAATCTAGTTTTAATAAATCATTTATTATTTTCAATCGATTTTCTAATTATTTTTTCCAATGATTTTTCTGGTTGGTCCACGTGGACCAACCAGATTCAACTGTTGGTTGACCTCGATCAACTCTCTGACCGAGGTCTGCCATGTCGTCAGACCTTGATTTTGTCCGTTTTTGCAGATTTTTCAAGGTCCAATCTTTCACCATCTCGTCTCGACTTCTTCACGACTTTTCCTCCTCGTTCCTTAGTGATTCATGTTGGGGGCTTGCCTTGGGCTGTGGATCACTGAGGCGTCTGCTTTCCCTCGATCTTTGGAGCCACTCGTCCACTGATTCAAAAACCTCACGTCACCTCCATTGCGAAGCAAACCCTCTTGGACCCATTTTGGCCACCCTTCTTCGAGCTCAGGATAGAGTGAAGTGACAGTGAGCTCTCCAGCTCCTCGGAGGCATGGTTAGGCGAGTCGAAGGGCGGATCCACCCTATCTCCGGCCAACAGCCGTGAGGTCCTTATCTCATGCGTTCTTAGCCTTCGAGGTCCGCGTTCTTTACTTTTTTGCATCTTTTATTCATCGTAGATGTAGGATTCTACCCCCATCTTCCATTTCTCCTATCGCCCCATCGATCACCATCTCGATCACCTCGCCAGAGCGAGCTCCGATGAGCTTCCATTCTGCCCCATACGCTTTCATCACGTTGCTGCGGGGTCGAGGCACTTTGCCCTCGACCCCATAACTATTGTTGTTGCAGGTCCACGGACGTTAGAGCCGCGGGTGCTCATTTTGAGGTGTCGTCGTGATACCTGGAGCCCCCCAGCTCCTCTGTCTTCTCGCGCGACCCCCAGGACACGCCTGAGCTTTTTGGAGCATCCAACCACGAGAAGGACTTCCTAGGAAGACGTTCGGCCATTTTGGTGCTCGCCAGACTGCCAGAGGATGGAGAACGAGCTCGGGAAAGCTCGCCTCGTCGGGGCTGCTTCCCAGTTCTTCCTCCGCCCTTCGCTGCCATTCGATAAAGGCCGGTTCTTCCTAAAGCACAACAGCCGTTGGATCATGTGCACCTAGCACTGTTGATCGCCATCCGCAAGATCTGATCGCTGCCGACGATTCTGAAGCGTCATCGGCAACCCCTGATCTAACGCGTGTCTAAGTGGAGGCACATCTGCCGTCTGATCCGCCCACAATGGGTATTTTACACTTATTTCCCCAACAATGTTTGTATTTAATTATTAATACTCAAACATTCATTGGCGTATATTTTATTTTGGAAATTTTGTATTTAGGCCCCTATATTTGATAGAATTTCAGATTCGTCCCTGGCCACATCTCCTCACGTGACCTGTGCACGTCAGGGATGACATTTTGCACCAGGGAACCCAGGCCTTTTTGTATTTTGAAACATTCCTTAAAATATTTATTTCAATTATATTATTTCTGGTTATTTTGCATAAATCCCCCTAGGTTTTTAGTAATTACCAAAAGGCCCCTACCAGTCACGTGTCCTGGCACGTGGTCTTTAGTGATTTTGCAGGGATACCCTGGGTTTTTGAGTATTTGTGTTTGGTCCTGATATATTTTTAACCAGCTATAAAATTTCTTGGAAAATTGCACATTGGCCCTTGAACTTTGAAATATTTAAAAAAATACCCCTGCTAGAATGTAATTTCTTTTTGTTTCTAGCATTTATTTCATGCATCTATAAAATCCTAAAAAAATCCCAAAAAATACAATTAGGTTCCTGTTGCATTTCACTTTCACGCCATATTTTTATTTTACATTTTTACTGCATTTTAATATTTATAAAAAATCAAAAACTTGCATTTTCATCCCTGTTTGCATTAGAAAATACATAAAAATAATAAAAACTTCTTGAAAAATTCCCAAAAAAATATATTTTGTGTATTTCAATCTCTTTAACTTTCAAGCCAAAAATCACTAAAAAATATAAAAGAAAAATCAAAAAAATAGAAAAACACTAAAAATATCTATAAAAATATATAAAATCCATAAAAAATCTCAAAAATATAATTCATGTTCCTGAATATTCTATATTTTATTATATTTAATTTAAATTAATTTGGAGAATTTTTGTTACTATTTTCTATTTTTCTTCTCCATTTTAATCTCAGTTATTTACTTGATTCCCTATTTTGAGCATTTTGAGCTTTAAAAATACCAAAAAAGTTAGCAAAAATATAGAAAAATCACAAAAATAGAAGAAAATTATAAAAAGCCCAAAAATATTTTATTTCCTATATTTTGATTATTTTTTACCTATTTGTTTATATATACATTATCTTTCTTTTCTTTATTGTAAATATACCTTATTTTATATTTTAAAAGTAAAAGAAAATACAAAAAAATACAAAATATAAAAAGAAAATAAAAAATCAGAAAAATAAAAATCAAAATATAAAAATATAAAATTAAAAATAACAAAAAATATATAAAATTAAAAACCCACAAAAAATAGCACATATAGACAAATTAATCACATTCACTTTTGTGCATTGAATTGCCCCAATCTACCTGCTTGCTCCCTGTGTTCGACCTCTACACTACTTGCACTATACACATCTTTTGAAGAGTTATAATAAATTTTAACTCCGCACACTTACTTTCATTGCTTGATTTACTTGTTGTGGGTTAATTGTTGTTTGAAGATCGGGTTTCTTGCAGGTCGCCACAGCGACTGCATCTCCGCCTTGTGTGAAATGTATTTAGACCCCTGAAAAATCCTCTTCAACAATTTGGGATCTTTTCTTATCTTTGTTACATCCAAATAATATGAAAAACTGTAGCTCGGATAAAAAGAAGCAGGAACTCATTCCGTCTTGCAAGTTCAACTTGCATTTCTCAATGCGATCTTTAGCACCCGGGCCCACCACCCCTAAGGTGATGTTGACCCATTGTTAATTGAACCAATCGTCAACAAGAATAGCACTCGCTATGTACAATCCAATGTCGCCCCAATAATATGAGGAATCTATATTGGGTCACTACGTATACGGCCTTACTCTTTCAAGAAGCAAAGAGCCCGATCCAGATGCACTTGTATGCATGAGTTGTGACTTCGAACTGACATCTCCTACATACAATCCCTAGCAATGGAATCCTTCGCCTTGACGGAAGACCATGGATGTCACTTATGTGGTCCTTCATATCATGTTCAAATTTTAATTAATTATTATAAATCATATTCACATAATTCTTCCAAGGGAAATAACAACTCTATTCATAATAGAGTGTTTTAATTGGATACATAATTCAATCATATTAAATCAATTATCAATCCAATTTATCAACTAACAAACAATTTTGATTTTTACTTGAAAGGTGGTATAATCTGAGAAAATACGTATTATTCGAATTTTAATAAATAGAAAAATACATCATGATCGCTTAATGCACTATCCTTTCCTTACCCGTTGTCATGGCCAGTACGCAAAGGATATGGGATAGACCACTCATGAAGCAATATGTTACCCCATCGGTCCTCGACTAGACACCATATCTATCTCAGGTCAGGATAATGTAATTTGATCATTTTGTATTTGAAACGATAATCGATCTTTGAACCAAAGTTACACCATATAATATTTATCAAAGAGATTTTTTTAACAAATCTCCAATCCTTTTCAAGAATCAATGTTTGTTGGGAAGTTCATTATAACTAAATCAATTAAGATACATTATCTTATCAAGTGGGTTATGGTCATTTGAAAGTAATTATCATTATTAAATATTTAACAACTAACTATTTCAAAAGATTAACCATTAATTTCGATGAATTAATTGAATGACAATCACAAGATTCTTGTTCGAATTTGTTGAGTTTCCGATAGTGACACGCATTTACTAAAACTAACCAATCTTGAGCAAATAAACTCCAAATCAAGCAAACTAAATTTCCTCGATTTGCCAATTTGGTTTGCAACAGAATCCAAATTATAAATACACATTTCTAAGCATTTTAGAACCGCGATTTTTTCTTGATTACGTTCTAAAAAACCATTCCCGCAGCAGTGGATACATGTCCACTAAAACAATCATAACTTGATCAAGCGGATTCCAAATCACGCAAACTCAAATCCTACGGTTTGCTAATTTAATGGGAACATAATCCAAGTGATAAACTCACATTTTAAGGGATTTAAACAGGGTGAAAGATCGCACAAAACAGAGTTGCGTGAACAAAATGTGATGAAACTTCACATAACAAAAAATGCCCATGTCATGTTAGGTTTATGGATCATATCCTAAACTTCTGACCTATGGCTCTGATACCACTTGAAGGATATGGGAAGATACTTAAGCACATCACAGAAGCGTGATGATCCCATCTTATGCGATCGAGAGGACTAGTTGTACTAGTGGCTCGAGGCAGCGGAATTTAAAAAATTTTGAACGATGAAACCACGTGATCCAAAACACTTCTCAGATCGTTTCATCTAAATCACAAACAAGTATTACATTTATCTCTTGAAGTGTGTTTGCGATCGAGTCTCTAAATGAAGAGACCTCTAGTCTCAAGTCCGATCCAACGAAAAAGATAGCTTGCAAGCGCGTTGATGAAACACGCGCTCCTCGCAATCCATGTTGATGATCCAAGCGACGAAACTACTGATTTCATCCTATGAGCCAAGCACATTGAAGAAGATGGAGATACACGAGTAGTCAATCCAGGAACATAAAGACGTCACAATGGCTACGACCCTCTCTAGGGTTTAGGGTGGATAGCTACTCTAGGGTGGGAGAGAGGGGACATGTGTAGATAGAGAGAGAGATGGAGAGAGTTTAACTCCTTTTGGAATGATATGGACTAAAAGGCAAGGGCTACCCTTCCTTTTATACTAGTTGGATGTGCATGGATCTCAATCCATGTGTCCTCTTAATCCAAAGGTTTAGATTAAGAGGTTATTAATCAATGGCCATGATTTGTTGCTACAAATTTACAACAACTAGCTTAATTAAAATAAATTAATTATATCCCTTTATCAAGATATAAATTAATTCATTTTAGTTTCAACTATAATAAATAGATAATTACGGAGGAAACGATAACCTCAAAAAAGGGTGGTCGCCCCCCCTTGACCTGGTCAAGGTGGATGATCGCCTTTGTTGATGGTTTAGCCTTCCTTATTATATATTTATTATATATATATATATATATTAAATTGCAACAACTATTATTGTATTTATCTTCACAAAAATAATTCCAGATTAAATTTGTGAAAACATAAACCATGCCATTGATAAATATGAATCATATTCATATATCATACATAATATGTTAGATTTACAATTAATTTTTTAGTGTGTATTCAATTCACATCAACATATAATTTGTAATTCTATTACAACTAAATATCCCCAACATATTATAAATCGTATTTATAATATCCATGATTATTATGGATAGAGATATCCACATTAATCATATATTTGGTTATTAAATCACATTTAATTATCCATGATGACTCTTCTCATGTAACCAAATAACTTAAATCACATTCATATTATTCACATCTTTGATAATTAAATCAAATTTAATTATCATGGATAACTCTTCTTATATGGACAAATAATATGAATCAAATTCATATTATCCACGATAATTAAATCATATTTAACTATCAATTTTCCTCAATGCTAAGACATATTGTCAACAATGAAATTATCCTTGAACTCTTTCAAGAATAATGTGCTTTCTCTGTGTACTTGGACATAAGGACAGGGTGATTGTACGTTCCATATATAGTGATTTGGATATTGAGATCAAATCTCAAATCCAGATCTCGAAGACCCCCTATAGATGTTTGATTATATGAAAGCCATAAATCTAATCTTCTCATTGCGTCGGAATCACATTCAGATCATTGTCCAGCATTTGAACCTAGATTAAATTACTTCTCTAGTGAGAGGAGTCACTAAAGTCCAGACATGTTTCATCACTCCCTCAGAATGGAAGCATCATGGTTATACAATTGTTTATGATCACAACACCCACAGGTATTCCTAATACTTGTACATCATGCATACTGGAAGACCTAGAATAAAGCCGAAGTTTTAGATCTATTTAGACTATCTTCCTTAGGGTTTTATCATCAAGTTTCTCATTTAATCATTGGGAGACGATATCGATTGTATACTTTTCAAAAGCATATATCATACCTAGGTATTGATCATATAATTTCCAAAAGCATATATCAAACCTACAAATTCAATCAAGCTTTCAAAGCGAGATGACCGTGTACGGGATTTGATTCCCAATATCTCATGAGTGAGTTCATGCCTTTCGGTTCAGTAAATGAACCCGTATGATCCCTTCGAGAGATCATATTACTTATATACCCTTGTATGCACACCAGTGCGTTGGTGCATAGACCATGATTAGATCATCAACCTATCGGTATACCAAATGTACATACTCAAATATATAGTAACACACATGTCTCCGATCAGAGGATGAGTGCCTATATCGTGACAGCATATGACATAGGTCTTTGGTTATCTCAACCTCGTTAAGTCAACTCTTTGACCTAACTTATCTAACACCTCCGAATCTCTATTCCTATGCAGAGGTCCTGCATCAAGAAGTCGGTTAGATATCAACCCATGAAAGAAAGGATTGCCATCTTCTAGTCAAGCTTGAGATCATCTCTTAATAATCATTTTACGGTGCTTGATGAGTCCTCAATCTAACTCTTTAGATATTCATCCAAGCACCAGCCTCTATGATTCAACAATTGAATCAACAACTCTATAATCATCAAGATGACCATGGCATGTAATCTTAATTGTACTAAGAGACATATTATGCAAATTAGTTATTCTTCATTTCTGATCAGGGAATGATATTTGCAATAATATTTATTGCATAATGGTTTGTCTTAGGCTCGCATGGCTAGCATGATTCTCCTGGAATATGCATCAACTAGCTATAAAAAAATCTTTTTGAATGGAAATCTTCATGAAGAAGTCTATTTGAGGATGCCTCCTAGTTAAGAAGAACATGGAAAATGTTGCAATCTAAAGAAAGCATTGTACATTTTGAATTGTGATGATCAAAAGTGGGTACAATTAGACAAATGGGGATCACACTCTCTTTGTAAAACAAAGATTAGGTAAAATTCCTTGTTTACATTGATGACATGATTTTAACAAGTGATTATGATAAGGAATTATGCAACATAAAGGGAGTTCTGGCAACTGAATTTAAGTTGAAGGACCTGGGACACCTACATTACTTACCTGGCATTGAAATGGCTAGGTCTCCTAATGGAGTGTGTTTGAACCAACATCAGTATGTTCATAATTTGCTATGGGACTCTAGCATGCTTGGATGCAAACCGACCTCCACCCCTATAGAGATGAATCATAAGCTAAGCAAAGTGGGTGGAAAACCTCTTGGTGACAAGAAGATGGGAAGATATCAAAGAACTGTTGGGAAAAACTGATTTTTATTAGTCTCACTAAACATGAAATCACCTATGATGTGAATGTTGTCAGTCAATTATATATGCTCCCAACACTAATCATGCATATGATGTGAACAGAATTCTTTCTATCAGAAAAGGTTTCTTGGTCAGGGACTTATGTTTAGAAAGCATAGCGTGGTGAATATTGAAACCTATACTAACACAGATTGGGTCGTCTCCATTAATGACAAAATTTCTACTTTGATGTATGTTGTGTATCTTTCTGGGAACTTAGTCATTTGGAGGAGAAAGAAACAAAGTGTGGTCTCAAGTTCTAATGTTGAAGAGGATTACAATGCTCTTGCTAGTTGTGTTGATGAGGTCTCTTGGCTAAAACTTCTCTTGGAGGAGATGTGCATTGGATTTGTTATACCAATGAAAATATTATATGACAACAAGATATCAATAAGTCTAGCAAATAACCCCGTGATGTATGACATAACTAAACATGTGGAGATTGATCATCATTTCATCCGTGGGAAGATTGATGATGGGTTGGTTTGCCTTCCTTATTTGAGGACTGAAGATCAAGTCGCTGACCACTTTACAAAGGAATTGCCTACGATGCAATTTGAGATTAACGTAGCCAAGTGGGGCATGGTTAATATGTACTCAACTTGAGGGGTGGTGTTGAGTATATGAATAAACGGGTCTTTGAGATGAGGGATTGTTTACCAATCTTATATATACTGCACTCACTCACACCCCTTCGAGTTAGGTGTGTGATAAAGAAAACAAGTATGCTCTAATCTCAAGAGAAGGGGATTAGGGTGTGTGAGTTTCCCCGTGGTTTTTTACCCTCAAGGATTTTCCAGGTTAAATCCTTGTGATATTTTATGTGATTGATTTTTATAAAATCAAAGAAATAATATCTAAAATGACAAGAATGTGCGTACCCATCTCCTGTATGTGCTTGATCATGTTGCATAAAATATATTAGACCTCACCTCTTTTGGTAGAGCCAATTGAATCACTCTATCCAATGATGGCATCAAGAGGCAACAGGTCCAATAGTTCTACCACAAAATATGACACCGTATCCTCCAAGCATCCCTTACTCATCCAAAAGAAGTAGCAAGAGCAATGGTTTTGGAACTCTATTAACTCATGATATTGGATGACACCAAGGATTTTGAGCAGCGTTACACCCCATCGAAAGTACATAGCGTGATACTCAAAGGAATGAGAGATTTGAGATTAGATATGAAATGTATGTGCTACCATATCCTTATCTATTTCACATTATAAACAAATATATAGATATTGATAAATATAGAAAGTGCGATATTGTATCCATAAAAATGCATATGATTGTAAAAGAATACAAATACGAATGATCAGAGAATAGCTTTGCATATTATCTTAAATATGCATCTAGAGGATTACTTGCACACAAGCTAGATATGCTAAATGTATTTATCTCATATAAATTATATTTGAATATGATAAAACGTCATATTTTTGCAAATAAAATAATAAATTAGCCTACAATTGCATTAACATATTAAAATTGTAGATAAGAATTCGTAAATGAATATGGATACAAATGATAAAGTAGCAAATCAGAGATGAATATATTCGTATCCATTTTTTCATCCATGAGTACTTGTCACCATCTGATCATGTGTTGGATAGAAGGCAGGACTAATGTGAACCTTTTTTACTAGTAACAAAAAAATCGAAATTACAGTACAATCAAATATTTTCCTTCAATTAACCTCTTAAATAAGCTGAGTGGGTCTTATAGTCATTTCTAACCAATTAATAAAATGATCATAATAACTGACCATAGACATAAATGAAAAAATTACACCACATTAAGGGAGCAAGCCATTAGACGTAGGTCTAATGAACGAGGCGATTGCGAGATACCGGACAGACCTCAATTACAGAAAGCTAGAGATGCATCCAGAAACCCGGACAGATTTAAGGCTACAGTTTATAATTAGCGCTGATCAGTATCTGTAAGAAAGAATCATCTGAACAAGGAATGGAATTGACAAGCAAGGGAAAAAAACTATAATGGGCTAACATCAGCCACTGACTTAAGAAACAAGGAAAAAGGCATTGCACCGCGGGAAAAAATCCAAGAAAATCTGAGCGGATGGAGTTGGATTCACCGCCAACTGCATGCCCGACAGTCATCTTCTATCATGTCAATCTCTACTCTAAAGACTCTAGGCAGTTATCGAAGGAATAATATCTTTCAGCAGTACCAATTGTATCAGATCATCTGCATTGCTGCGTTTGCTAATGATCTCGCTACTGGTAGTGCTTCTGTTGCTGTTAGCAGATGATAGAGTTGCCTGGTCCAGAGTTCCATCTCGGTAGACAAAGAAGCCTTCGTCCTCATTCGGAATGCGCTCATCGTTCATCTGGCGGAACACCTTGTCAAAGCACCGGTCCTGTACCCCGAGAGGCATGCCTCTGGTAAAAACAATTATACATTCTGAGATGGCTCTGATGTGCTATCAAGTTTTGTTTGACAATATTATGTAATGGCAACAATTAATTGTTGGAAGCACAATGCAATAGTTAGCAAATATGAAAATATTTTTGAAAGCCATGTGACCCTACGGTAGTATAATTGAACCTCAATACGATGCCCCCCATAAATAAGAACAAAAGATCCGTATGCCCTTGACAGCAGTATAATTAATACTTCCATGTTGTGCCCCTCAATTAGCGCAAAAGATCCCTGCCCATGGACATGGACTAGGATAACTAAAAAAGGGTAAATTGAGATCCAAACTTGAGGTCTGACTTGAGGTCAACACATTGGATGAGATGTATGAATTTGAATGTGCATCTTCATAATCATGGAGTCGTCAAAACTACAGCAGAAGCAATTAATAAGTACATCTGTGTTGATTGGAATTCACAAGGCTTAGTGTGAAGGTTTTTGCGGAGTGGTCTCCTCAAACCAAGGATTCCCCATGTGGTGATATAAAAAGGGAAGGGAAGCAACTGTTTAGGCAAAGAATAGCGTAGGCGAAAATTCCAAAATTGTGCCCAATATGCTGTACCTTGGGTACATTCTAGATGATTGCAAAGCCCACTGTTTACTCAATGGAAATTTCTTCTAATGCTGGTTGTAGTGCGGCTACTATTAACAGCAGGGGCAATAAAATTTTTTGGCACAATGCTGGCCACGGATACTCAGCCATGGTCGGTCCCAAGCCCGGGAAAATGAGAAGGTTGCCTTAGGTAGCCGACAGCCAGCGTAAAACAGTCGGAGACAACTTCCTAAATAATATTTTTTTAAAAAAAATATTATTTAGGATGTTGCCTCATGACAGTCGGATCTTTTCAACATGGATTTAAGCAAACATACAGATTTCGTTGGGGCGTTCCCTACTTGCGACGCGTTGCATTGCCCGAACGCAATGAAAAATTGGCAAGGGCCGCTACATCGCAGCCTGGATGTAGTCAAAATTTGGAAGGGTTCTCGCATGAGGAAAGCATGCGGGTAATCAAGCTAGTTCCGCTGCATCATCGCCCGGATGCAGTCCAAAATTTACAAGGGTTCTCGCATAATGGACGCATGTGAGTAAAGAAGTTAGTCCAAAAGAGATTACAACGGAAGTTGCGGATTGGTAGTTGGAATATTGGCACTTTGACTGGAAAATTGATGGAGATAGTGGATACGATGGAATTAAGAAAGATTCATATACTATGTCTTCAAGAGACTAAATGGGTTGGAGAGAAAGCAAGGAAGATCGAGAAGACAAGCTTTAAACTTTGGTATTCAGGTAAAGATAAGGGTAGAAACGGTGTTGGAGTGGTTGTTCATAAGGATTTGAAGGATTGTGTGGTTGAGGTGCAAAGATTCGGGGATCGGATTATTTTGCTAAAATTGGTGCTTGAAGAAGAAATTCTTAATATAATCTCAGTTTATGCACCGCAAATTGGTTTAGATGAAAGGACTAAACAAGCTTTTTGGGAGGATCTAGATAAGATTTTACAAGGAATCCCACAAAGAGAGATGATTTGCATAGGTGGAGATCTTAATGGACATGTGAGAAAAGATGCTTCAAGGTATGCTAGTGTTCATGGAGGACATGGTTTTGGGGATAGAAATGAAGAGGGAAAAGTCATCCTGGATTTTGTAACGGCATATGATCTTTTCATAGCAAACACTCTTTTCAAGAAGAGGGAGGAGCATTTAATTACTTATGAGAGTGGGCCAACGAGAGCTCAGATAGATTACTTTGCGTTGAGGAGAAGAGATCGGTTGTGTTGTAAAGACTGCAAAGTAATCCCAGGAGAGACTTTGACAACCCAACATAGCTTGTTAGTCTTGGATGTAGAAATAAAAGGGCTGGTAAAGAAAAGGAGGGTTCCTAAGATCACTAGAACTAGAAGATGGAATCTTCTACTGAAGCAATCGAGCTTCAGGGAGAAGGTTTTAGAAGATTTATCTTGGGATTGTAGTGGAAGTGCAAACGAGATGTGGGAGGCAGTGGCATCTTGTATCCGAAAGGTAGCCAAAGAGATGTTAGGCGAGTCAAAGGGAGGAGCCCCAGGTCAAAAGGAGGCCTGGTGGTGGAGTGAAGGGGTGTAAGAGAAGCTAAAAATTAAAAGAGCATGCTTTAAAGCTATGTCTAAGGATAGAACAAGGGAAACTAGCACAAACTACAAAATAGCAAAGAAGGAAGCAAAGAAGGCTGTAAGCGAAGCTAAGTCGAAAGCTTATGAAGTTTTGTATAAAAATCTCGACTCTAAGGAGGGCCAGAACGATATATTCAGGTTGGCCAAAGCAAGAGAAAGAAAAACCAAAGACCTTTCTCAAGTGAGATACATTAAGGACGAGGAAGGCCACGTGCTTGTTACTCAGAAGGATATAGAGACTAGATGGGAACAGTACTTCCATAAACTTTTCATTGGGGAAGGAAATAGAGAGATCACTTTGGGTGATCTAGCTAGTAGTGAAAGTTACTTGAATCGTGCAAGCTATAAACGGATACAAAGAAAGGAAGTAGAGGAGGCTTTGAAGGTTATGAGACATGGGAAAGGAGTAGGACCGGATGACATCCCTGTAGAAGTATGGAAAGTTTTAGGTGAGCGTAGTTTGACTTGGCTTACGAATTTATTCAATGTTATTTGGAGAAGCAAGAAAATGCCTGAAGGTTGGAGGAGGAGTATCGTGGTGCCTCTTTATAAAAATAAAGGAGACATTCAAAAATTTTCAAATTATAGAGGTATCAAGCTGATGAGTCACACTATGAAAATTTGGGAACGTGTGATCGAGAGAAGGTTGAGGCATGTTTCTAATGTCAAAGAAACCAATTCGGATTCATGCCAGGTCGCTCAACTATTGAAGTCATCCATTTGCTGAGAACAATGGAGATTTATAGAGCTAAAGGAACAACCTCCATACGATCTTTATTGATTTGGAGAAGGCTTATGACTCTGTCCCACGAGAGATATTGTGGAGAGTTTTGGAGAAGAGACAAGTGCATGTCCTATACATTAACCTCATAAAGGACATGTATGATAGGGCTTTATCTTGTGTAAGGACGTCGTTTGGGAAGACTGGCAATTTTGACATCAACATTGGTTTACATCAAGGTTCAACTTTGAGTCCATTTGTTTTTACTTTGATTATGGACGAGTTGACAAGTCACATTCAAGATGAGTTACCTTGGTGTATGTTATTTGTTGATGATATTGTGTTGATTGACGAGACTAGAGATGGAGTAAATGAGAAGCTCGAGGTCTGAAGACATGAGTTGGAGAGTAAAGGATTTCGTATAAGTAGGGCTAAGACAGAATACATGGAGTGCACCTTTGATGGAAGCAATGGTGAAGGAATTGAGGTGAAGATTGGTGATGATAACATTCAGAAGAGAGATTCTTTTAGATATCTGGGATCTATTTTGCAACATGATGGGGAAATTGATGGAGATGTTACTAATAGAATAAATGCAGGCTGGCTAAAGTGGAGAGGAGCCTCTGCTGCTCTATGTGATAAGAAAATTCCTTTAAAAATTAAAGGGAAATTTTACAAAGCAGCCGTGAGACATGCTATGCTCTATGGATCTGAATGTTGGCCTGTGAACCATAGACATGTGTAGAGAATGGACGTAGCAGAAATGAAAATGCTAAGGTGGATGTATGGACACACACGTACAGATCGGATTCAGAATGATGCAATCAGAAAGAAAGTTGGTGTTGCTCCGATCGAGGATAAGCGAGAAAACCGCTTAAGATGGTTTGGTCATTTGCAAAGAAGATCAGCTGATGCAGCAGTTAGGAGATGCGAGTGTTGGGATGTTGAGCCGGCTAAGAGAGGGCGGGAACGGCCCAAGAAGTGTTGGAAAGAGACCATACGAAGGGATCTTTGTTTTGTGGATATAAGCACGGGATTGACTCAAGATAGATCTGAATGGAGGCGTAGAATCCATGTAGTCGACCCTATTAATTGTGGGAAAAGGCTTTGTTGTTGTTGTTGTTGAATGCTGGCAACGGACTTAAGCGCAGCAACAAATGCAAAAATTCATTTCCATTTCATGGAGGAGAAGTTGTTTCCTGATTTGGTGAATGAACCTCAGGTTCTTACCACCTTTCTGATTCAATATATGTCAAATCAGATAAGAAAGCAAATGCTTCTTTTAGTAGCCAGCCACCGAGTATAAGAGAGGATTTAATTAAAAAGGAAATTGGAAAAATGGAAGGAAAAAATATAGGAGTTGATAAGATGCCTCAAATGTAGATGCATCATTTTTATTGCAGTTTACAGAGGTGTACAACGATGGCACAGCATATTGGGGCATCTTTTCCACAGCAGAAGCAAGGCTGTAACCACGAATCTGTTGGTATCACGCAACATCAGAGCCGTTGCAGACCTCCATCGCCCACTGTCCGTCTGAGAGAAGGAACAGTTGGTGCCTCTCTCTGAGGCTGCTACACAACAAGAGAAGAACCAACAGAAGAATGGTATTGAGATCAATGGGCTTGAAGGAAATGCTGTTGAATTGTCAAGCAATGACGAGTGGACTGTAGTTACAAGGAAAAAACATGGTCGCAGAAGCTACCTCAATAGTTGCTCTCATGTTTCTTCTAAACATCAAAACAGAAGTTAGCTGCATTACACAGCAGCTGCGAAGCAGTAACAGTGCAATAGCCACTGTATTTCCACAGAAGAAACATATTGATCCTCACTCTGATAGTCAATCTGATATTAGTCCACTACAGTCCTTGACTGGACAACGAAGGGAGCAGACATCGGTTACACGTGAAGTAGAAATATATCAATGAGATGAGTTAGCTTAGACCACTAGAAAGGATGAAGTTCTCTTGAGAAAAGATAGCGTTGATATCGTTGATCAACAGCAGCATATTGGGAATAAGCAAAAGGCAAAGGTGAATCAATCTAAAGAAGAGAAGATGGAGCCACATTTAAAGGAGCAAGTACAGCAAAACATTTGCAATTTGCAGCAAGAAAAAAAGATGATTCATATTGCCAAAAATGTTGCTACTCATAATTGTAATCAACAACTTTCAACTGATGCACTTAAAGTGGAATCAGAGAGGGGTCGATTTCTAACAATTCTGCGACCGTTAAAAATGACTATCTGAATGGAGACCGTAGAAGTCTCTGTTTCGCACAAAACTTGAATGACATAATATAGGGATATAGTGATGAATTTCCACGTATCCATTTTCAAAAAAAATAAAAAAGTGAGGAAAATGGAGCAGGGGAGCCAACTTAGCTCCCCCAAGTGGGCAGCTCCATTTTCCCTTCTTATATTTAAATAATTAAAAAATACATAATTGAATAATTTCAAATATTCTCCCACCGACCCCTCAAATACCAGATAGTGACTACTGCAACGCTGCTTGAGCACGAGACCACTACTTGTTTATGCATCTCCAAGTGACCAAGCTTCCGACAAGGTAAGTGTAGATGCCAGTAGTAGATTTTTTATCTATCACGCATCCTCCATAATTTGTATCAGAATAGGTTATGAGACTGGAGGCATTTTTGTTGATGAACAATGTGTGCCCTTCCCTGGATAGGACTTGTTGCATCTTAGGACCAACATGCATGCGTTAAAATGGTCTGAAGTAGGAGAGTCCATGAACTGACTCAGTTTGCCTACTGCGAGATATATATGATCCTATAATGTAGAGATATTTCTATGTTCCTATGTACTTTTTCTATTATTTTATTTCTTTATGTCTATCTTATGTAATTTACCCATAGGTCTCTCCTCTTTATAAGAGAGCCTAGGGTTCCCAAGAATAAACAACTCTCTTATTTTTTCCAACATGGTATCAGAGCGGTGGTCCTAGATTGGATCTCTCGTACCTAGAACCCTAACCCTAGCTCCACCCTCATCTCCATGTGTCGTCGCCCACCTCCGTGCGCCGCCCACCACCGCGCCCCCCTCCTCCGTGCCGCCTCTTCCGCACGCAACCGCCATGTGCATCGCCCCTTTCGCGTGCAGCTGCCCCGCGAGCGTGGCCCCTCCATGTCTAGCTCCTCCGCGTACGGCTCTCCCTCTAGCCATTGCCGGCCTTCTCCCGGGGCCAACTTTCCGCTGCCACTGTGCGGCACGGTCTCTGTCGCCGGCATCGATTCCTCCATTTATTTAATGGATTTTGGTGCATAAGTCTATATATGCATTCAAATCCATGTATGTTTTTGTATACATTCACTATTTGATCTACAAAACCCTAGTCTTCTACATCCGACAATATGTCTGAGAACAAAGTCGATGTACCTACCACAAGCGCTTTCAAAGATCCAGTGCCTATTGTTAAAATGGACGGGACAAACTATGAGCTCCGGGCTATGCAGTTCATGAGCCTTATAAAGTCGAATGGTAAGAAGCACATTCTTACTGAGGAGGAGCGTGGAGAAAACTGGGATAAACGACTCGTGGGAGGTGGACGACGCATATGCCAAAGTTTGGCTTTCTGGTACATTGATGATTTAGATCGCCAATGATATGTTACATCAGTCTACTGCTAAGGTGATGTAGGATATCCTCGCAGCAACATATTCTCAAGTAGGAAATGAGACGAAGAGCCTCCAATTCCAACATAATATATTCACTAATAAGCAGAACGGACGCCCCCTTCATTCGTTGTATACATCCCTGTGTGGGATGTTTGAGAAGCTCCACAACTTCATGCCTCTAACAGCAACTCCAGAGCAACAGAAGACATATAGGAATGCTATCATGGTTAGTGTATTCCTAACAACCCTTGACCCTGAATATGATGTTGCTCGCTCCCAGATTCTAACAGATGCCACTATTCCTCCCATGGAGAAAGTGTTCCGCAGGCTCAGCAGGATTACTATTCCATCCACAACCACTAACCAGACTTCTTCAGCTATGACAGCCTTTCGAGGAAGAGGAGGCTCTTCTTCTTTCCGTAGACGTGGTCCTCATGGTAGAGGAGGTCACATTCGTCAGTCATGCACGTATTGTCACCATCCAGGACATACCGAGGATACAAGCTATTCCAAGCATGGCTTTCCGGCTTCAGCTCGTGTCGTAGAGCATGTTGAGTCTTCTGCCGCTCCTACTTCTGATCATAGGTTTGATGACTTTGTAGATAGACTGCAAGATATCATGCCTTCTGCTTCTTCACCATCTCCAGGAGGTCATTCAAATGTAGCAGTCTCCACATCTGCGAGTACGTATGCCATAGCTAGTACCTTAGGTAGTACTTTTGCTTTTACATCCTCTCACGACGATGAGATTACTGACTAGATTATGGATTATGGGGCAACGTACCATTTATGCGGGGACAGAGATCATCTTACAGCATATAGATAGGTTCCACCAGGGAGAACTGTTGTGATTGCAAATGGGAGACATTCCTCGATCACTGAACAGGGGGAGATTTGTTGATGCCTTCGATGCGTCTGCAGGATGTGTTACATGCTCCTGATTTCTCTATGAATTTGTTATCCATTAGTCAGATTACAAAGGATTACATTGTAGAGCTATTTTTGACCCATCGTCTCTTGTTATTCAGGACATTCTAACAAGCAGAGTGATTGGGTGTGGCCGTGAGCAGGGTGGTCTTTATCGCCTGGTTCAAACTCCCTATGCTGGTGTATCCTCTTATGCAACAGGACCAGTTTCTCCTTATAGCTGACACCTACGATTTGGTCACCTCCCTCTGCAGAAGATGTGTCATATGTTGCCTCAGATTTTACCAGGATCTTCTTTCCAGTGTGAGCATGTCAGTTGGGAAAGCATCACCGCTCTGCTTTTCCTAGTCGTCAGAGTCGGAGCAGTAGCTCCTTTTGAGTTATTTCATGTTGACATTTGGGGTCCGAGTCGTGTCCCTGATCGCCAAGGATACCAATTTTATCTTGTTGATGTGGATTACTTGGACACGTTTTCTCCAGTGGCTCATCACTCTACTCTCCATGCCCTACTTTCAATTGCAGTGGTACGTGATTGGCCTTTGTTTCAGTTGGATGTTAAAAATGCTTTTTTGTATGGAGATCTACGGGAGGAAGTTTACATGCAGCATCCTCAGGGGTTTGTTGCTGAGGGGGAATGTCAGCAGGTTTGTATACTCCATAAGGCAATATATGGCCTTAAGCAATGTCCAAGTGTGTGATTTCAGAAGCTCTCAGATATGATTGAAAGGTAAGGGTTCAAGAGGTCAAATGCAGACCATTCACTCTTTGTGAAGAGAACATATAGACGTATAGTCGTCATTATGGTCTATGTGGACGATCTACTTATTACAGGAGATGATGTACATGGGGTCAAAATGGCAAAAGATTTTTGGGTCGTCAGGTATTTCTTAGGATTGGAATTTGATAGGAATGCACATGGTCTTGTGATGACCCAAAGGAAGTATGTTACAGACATGCTTGTTGAGACAGGCATGATTAGGTGTCGACCATCTACTACTCCTATGGACCCTAGCATGAAGTTATATGATGATGATACAGATGAGGTCGACAGAAGGAGATATAGAGAGATGGTGGGAAAACTCCTCTACATTACCATACTAGACTCGATATCTCCTTTGCAGTGAGTCGGGTGAGTCAGTTCAAGAAGCAATCCCGATAGGTTCACATGGATGCTATATACATGATATTGAGATATTTAAAATCTTCTCCAGGTGCAGGATTACTATTCAGCAAAGGAGCAACTCTGTCTGTGTCTGCATGTGCTGATGCAGACTATGCAGGATGTCCTAAGGATAGGAAGTCTACTTCAGGCTTCGTTGTGTTTGTTGACAGTTCTCTTGTTTCTTGGAAAAGCAAGAAACAAACGGTGGTGGCTAGATCAAGTGTTGAATCTGAGTATAGGGCTATGGTCCAAGCAAGCACAGAAATAATGTAGGTTCGAGCAGTGTTAGCATATTTACATATAAATGTACCTCTACCCATGCAGCTACAATGTGATAATCAGGTTGCTTTATTTATTGTGAATAATCTTGCATTACATGAAAGAACTAAGCATATTGAGGTAGACTGCCACTATACTAGAGATATGATTCAGAAGGGTTTGATTCCGACCTCTCATATCAGTTCAGGAGAGCAAACAACAGATATCTTTACCAAGGCATTACTCAGGGGGGCATTTCAGAAGTGTTCGTCTAAGATGAGCATGATCGATATATATACTGCATCTTGAGGGGGAGTGTAGAGATAATTCTATGTTCCAACGTACCTTTTCTGTTATTTTATTTCTTTATGTCTATCTTATGTAATATTTACCCATAGGTTTCTCCTCTATAATAGAGCCTAGGGCTCCCAGGAATAAACAACTCTCTTATTTTTCCCAACATATAATGGTCACAATAATTTGCCCACTAATCGCATGTATCGACCTGCATCCATCGATAGCTCATGTCTCATAGATGTGCCCCTTGCGATCTATAGATATATGTGTTGGCTTACCTGTTTCTTGGAGAAAATAAGTGGCAGACTTTCATTGTAACATAACTTAGATTTTTCTTAGATCTAGCTAATTAATCCTCATAAAGTATCGTAGTGACCCTAAGTCTTCATTCACAAATTGTTCTACTAATTGCTTCTTTACTTTTGCAATGCTATCAAAGTCATCTCCTATAGGGATGATATCATCTACATAAATGAGCATTGCCGCAATTCCTTTTTCCATTTATTCTTACAAACAAAGAATGCTCTACTAATGATCTAGTAAGGTGCACACTCGTATTTTCGATCAATTCTGGAACCATGTGCGAGGCTTTGTTTAAGTCCGTATACGGCTTTGTGTAACAAGCATACCTTTTAACACTCCCCTTGAGCCTCAAAGCCGGGCGATTGCTACATGTATACTATCTCTTGATGGATGCCATAAAGAAAAATATTCTTTACATCAAGGTGATGCAAGTCCGGTTAAGGTGTACTACAACCATGATGATTCACATTGTCTAGAGATGGGCAACCGGAGATAATAAAAAAAGGTGAAGCCTTCTCCTACTTTAAGTAGGGCCGGCTACATGGATTCTTGCTCAAATCCATGTTGAAATATCTTATTATTATTTACATTGGTTTGTCGGCTACCTAACACAATCCCATAAGGACAGATTTGAACCTTGGTACTACACAATCAAACGCCATAAGTTTGTGTAAACCATTTTCCTACTAAGTGGGCCTCGTACTAAGCAATCAATGAGTCAGGCTTGTACTATACTATGAATACCCATCAAGATCTAGCTACCTTGCTATCGCTAGGTAGATCAACAAGCTGTCAAGTATTGCGTGAAACCAGTGCAGACATCTCTGCTCCCATTGCTAGATGCCATCTGGAATCATGAAGATCCACTACATGAGTAAGAGGGATGTATATATCAAACAATGCTTCAGTAAACTATCTATAAGAGGATGCAAGTCCATAAAAGTACACAAATAAAAATGGGATGCTTGGTACATTGTTTGATCCAATTTATGAGGGTTATAGGAATGTCAATTGCACCACTCACTCGGTCACCTTATGCACAATTTTGTGTCTACGGAAGTAGAAATGTCAATACATCAGTTGAAAGACAAACTTGAGGGGAAGACGATGCCTACTCAGAAGGGGGTGTCTTTGTTGAGAAGTAGTCATGTATGGAGCATCATATGAAATAGGAAAAAGAAGAGCAGTGTTTATTATGAGATGAGGAGACACATGTGTTCCAAACCTAAAAATAAAAGGGAAGGGACTCAAAGAATGTAACATTTGCATCGATGTAGTACGTACTAGATCAAGAGTTGTAGCACCAATATCCCCTTTTGATTCCTAGTGTACCCTAGTAACACAATATACAACTCTAGCAACCAATTTGTCTTTGCCAGGACTAAGTAGGTGAACAAAGGTCACATCCAAAAACTTTAAGAGGAACATAAAATATTGTTTTCCCTGGGAAAAAGGCCTCAATAGGAACCTGCTCATTAATAGAGGTTGAGGGGCATGCAATTGATGAGAAAAGTGGAAGTACGGACTACATTTCCCCGATATGTGGAAGAAACATGATAGTCAATAAGAAGGGTGCATGCAATGTCAAGAATATACCGATGTTTACATTCAGCAACTCCATTCTCTCGAGATGTATAAGCACATACAATTTGATGTAAGATCCTATGGGACGATAAAAATACTACATATCATGGGGGAGTACTTCCCTAGCATTGTGAGACCCAATAGCTTTGACAGATGTACTAAATTGAGTCTTTATTTCATTTATAAATCGAAATTGATGAGAATAACATCATATTTATTTCTCAAAAGAAAGAAGTCATCTACAAGAACAAGATGGTATCGGCTTCCCAGACGATCATGATATTGAATAGGCCCCATACGTCAAGGTAAACAAGCTCAAAAAAGTACTAAAATGGATGATATCATACTAAGGAAAAGAAATCATGTGGTGTTTCCCTAGTTGACATACCTCACACTCTAAGTTGATAGTGGGAGGGAGCTGGGGAAGAACCTAACGTAGTCTCCAGAGAGAGGGATGACCCAAACGATGGTGTCAGAGAGCGCCCGAAGAAGTCAAAAAATGAGTCTCAGAATAGGCAACACTACCAAATGTCCGTACAATATGGTTGTGTTCCTCAATCGTTCTCTCAATCAGAATGTCCTTAAAAACACAAGAAACAACATCAAATATAACTCGACAGTTGAGTTCCTTGCAAATATGGACAAACAAAAGCTTAATTAGAAACTCAAGATTAAAAAGAATATTGCGGAGACTGTTATTTTAGGAGTAAGGTGGGAATCCCCTTTTCCTTGAACAAGGGAAAGTTTGCCATCTGCAACCTGAACAGTTCGTCTAAGAGGAACTTGACACATTTGATGTTGGTAGAGTATGTTCCCCACATAAGTGGGTGGAGGCACATGTATCAATCAATAACATTGCTTTTACAAAACTTTGGGCTAAGTCAATGTTGATCCATGTACGAACGACTGTTGTGGTCTCTGGAAGGTCACTCTACCTTCGATTAGAAAGTGCATTGGACGGTATTGCGTCCTTATCCTGGTATGGAGAAACCACAAGCTTTATCTCGGACATGGCATCCTCACCCAGATGGTGTCGGCCTCCTTGATAGCAGGAAGAATGGCGGCAATAATAATTTGGTCTCGACCTGCAACATAGCTCAGCTCAGCTCCTGTCAAAAATAACATGATTGCCATATATTTATAGTATCCCTTCAGTGTGGGGCAGATACATCATGGAACGCAAGCACTATAACTTTCAAACAAAGATTTCAAGAGAAAGAAATACTCAGCTAGGGGATGTCCTTGCTTGAGATTCACCATATCAAAGTATGTCTAACATTTTGTTGGAGCTCTTTTCTTGTCTGTATGTGGCCTTCACATAGGTCCATATGTCGTAAGCAATCATGTAGTAGACCAATTCATCTGCAATTCTATCGATGATGTTAACCATGATCCAGAAGCTTACCATCCCATCTTCTTTCGCCCATGTACCATACTTGCATATCCTAACAGCAAGCTCCGGCTCAAGCAAAATATGCTCCTTGTTATATCCTCGTACGAACATCAGGAACATCCACAACCATTCGGGGTAGCTGGCCAAGTGCAATTTGAGGATCAAGCTAAATAATAGTAAGTGGGCACTATCTCTCTCTCTCTCTCGCATCCCTTAGATGTCACTTCAGATTATGACATCTCTGATACGATGCCAAGCTTTCTTGCAAAGAAATATGATAGTAGATGATAACCACTTAGAACATACTAGTATGGATATGATCAAAGGATAAGATACCGGTACGGATATGATCAGAGGCTACTGAGTAGTATGTAACCGGAACCAGTCGGGGCTCGGATAAGAAGGGCACACACATAGGCCCATGGGCGTTGTGTCATCAAAGCCTGTGGATGTTGAATAAACCAAGAGAAGTCAGATGATAGCGGTGGGTAGATATTTGGTGGAGAATGACCGATAGTGTGCATAGTGGTTGCATAGGGGGGTGGAGAGGGGATGGGAAGGGGGTGTGCGGTGGTGACTTGTGAAGAGGGGGAAGGAGGGAGGTGGCAGGGGGTGTGTGCGTAAGAGGGGGTCACTAGCGATGGCATGACGGAGAGGGGAGTGGAGGCAACGGTAGCATAAAGGAGGGGGACAGAGATGACATGGAGGAGATGGAGGGAGTTGGCAGCGGTGTGTGTTGGGGGCAGGGTGAGGACAATCCGAGGTTTTCCACTCTCTCTATGTTACCACGGTGTTTTATGCTACAAAGTAATAATGGTGAACGTTTTATGTTACAAGACAATATAATCCACAGAAAGCAAATAGTTAACAACTTCTATTCAAAGCTAAAGATTACAAAATTTGAAACTATAAAGGCTATTAAAAGCAAGGATCAACGTCTGCATGGGATGTAATACTATTGAAATAAGAGCTCGAGGTTTCTTAATATTACAAAGGAGGTTATGATTACAGTTAATACAAACAAAATCTAAAATACTCAAGGTAGGACTAAAACTCTAATGTTCAAATCATGACACCTCACCCGAAGTTGGAGTATCAATATCCTTCGTACTCAGCTTATCATAGCTGTTAGAGATTGCAGAAGATTTCTTTCTTTATATTATATTGTAACCCCATGAGGGCTTTTATGTTAACAGAATATTCTATGTGGCTATTTGTTAAGAGAATATTCTATGAGCATATTCTATAGAATATTCTCCTTTGAGCCCTCTAGGGTTTAGTCCTATATAAGGACCCCTAGACCTCTTGAATAAACAACGAATCATCTTTTCTTATCATCCTTTCACATGGTATCAGTCTATCAGAGCAGCGGTCCTAGGCCGGTGTTCTGACCTAATCACTTGGATGATGAACAGTGTCGATCCAAACACCTATTGTCAAGATGGATGGGACTAATTATGAGTTATGGGCTATGCAATTCATGAGCCTAATACAGTGCAATGGTAAGAAGCACATTCTGACGCAGGACAAACCAATTGACAAGACTGGATTAATGCCTCGTGGGAGGCAGATTATGTATATGCACGTGTCTGGCTGTCTGGGACAGTGTCCGTGGAGATAGACAATGATAATATGAGTCATCCCACCGCAAAGGCGATGTGGAACATCCTCGCTGCTACTTACTCGTAGGCGGAGAATGAGTCGAAGATACTACAACTACGACATGATATCTTCGCATCAAAGCATAACGAGCATCCTCTTCACACCCTTTACACTTCTTTCAGGGGTATGTTTGAGAAGTACCATGGTTTCATTCCCTTGAATGCTTCGCTAGAACAACTCAGGGCTTACATAGACTCGGTGATGACCGGAGTTTTTTTAGCAGCTCTTGATCCTGAATATGATGCAGCTCGGTCACAGATTCTTATTGATGCCACTATACCTCCGATGGAGGAGGCATACCATAGATTGAGTAGGCTTTCTATAGAACCTGATGGTGCTACTCAACAGTCATATACCTCCTCGATTATGGCAGCATCTCGTGGTAGAAGAGATTATACATAGTTCAAATGGCGTAGTACCCGTGACAGGGGAGAAGGTAGTCACCCCGTCAGTTGTGCACTTACTGCCACAGATCAAGTCATTCTGAGGATACATGCTACTCCAAGCATAATTTTCCTGTTTCAGCTCGTGTTGCAGAAAAGAATCAACCATTTGGTGTTCCTCTTCCGGCATCTGATCAGAGGTTCGATGAGTTTAAGGCAAGACTAAGAGAAATTATGCCTGCACCTGGGTCGTCTACTGTTCAATCACGATCTTCAGAAGTAGCTACATTAGCATCCGCAACCACATCAGATACTGTATATGCTTTTTACTAGTTGTTACAGAGCAGATTTGTCTAAATGGATTACGAATTCAGAAGCCTCGCCACCTCTGTGATGAGGGCAGTTTAGTGGATACAGAACGATTCAGCCAGGTTGATCGCTAGTTATAATAGATGTGACCCACTCTCCCATCACTGAACAGGGGGAGGCATAGCTGACTTCAACAATGCGTCTACAGAATATTCTTCATGCTCTTGATTTTTCTATGAATTTACTCTCTATTAGTCAAATCACCAAAGACTTACATTGTCATGCCATATTTGACCAGTCTTCCCTTGTGTTTCAAGACATTCTTACGGGCAAGGTGATTGGATCTTGCCGTAAGTAAGGAGGTCTCTATAGACTGGTCTAGTCCCCAATCCCCATATGCACGTGCTTCGTCTATTGGCATTGGATCATTCTCTCCTTATGTGTGGCACCTCTAGTTTGGTCACCTTCCTCTACATAAGTCATGTCACGTGCTTCCTCAGATTTCTCCTCGCTCTACCCTCCATTGCGAGGCTTTCCAGCTTAGAAAGCACCAAAAGTCTACATTTCAGAGTCATCAAGGTTGTAGTAGTCGTAGTATTTTTGAGTTGATCCATCTTGACAATTGGGGTTCGAGTCGTGTCCCATATCATTAGGGACACATATTTTATCTTGTTGTTGACGATTTTTCCATATCATCTTGGGTATTTCTACTTAAAAATAAGTCTAATGCTGGTCCAATTGTAACATCCGCATCTGAATAAATCGAATCTAATCTGATTAAGATTCCAAAATTTCATTTGATATTCAATTAATATTGAACATTTTTAGTTCGATCTATAGAGCAAAAATCAAATCTCGTTCGCATACAATCGACCAAAAGTAATATCGCATCGAAATGTATGCCATCAGAAAAGCTGCAACACAAAATCAGAAATTGTAAAACAAATCGAGACCCCTCAAAAATCCGATTCAAGAAAATAAGAGCAACAAAATCAATTGTTCGTCGATCGGAGGCCATTTGATATTTTAAAAAATAAAATTTAGTCACAAATCAATACCGTATCTCAAGAATTTCGAAAAATCATACCTGATCCAAAGTATATGACTCATATTGATCGTCATTCAGAGACGGTCAAAACAAGCTATTATACATCACAATCCGAGACTCAAGACGTGAATGCGGACGGCTTTGGTTTTTCAAATAAAAGAGAGAATTAGCTTAAAAATAAAAAAAAAATATTTTATTTTCTGTTGTACAGCATACTATAGCAGACTATTCAAACAGTAGCCACTTGAATTTTTTTATTACCTACACCATTTGGATTTTCTACTCCCACGTAGCTCCATTTTCTTCCTCCACATGCCATCAACCAAGCCAAATCTCTTTGGTTATATAAACACCAAACCCCTTCTTTTCTCTCAAATTTCTCCAACAAAGGAGCCAAAAGCTCTTCTCTCCTCTGTTGGAGCTGCTGTCCAGCAGCTCTGGAGCAACCCTAGCCCCTCCTTGCTCCCTACAGCTGTTGGAGTCTCCAAAAGCAGCTGGGAGATGTTGCTTCCCTCTCCCAAGAAGCCAATTGCTGCCAGAGCCTCACATGCAACCCTCTTGTTGTCATTCTGTTGCGTGAGAGCTGTTGTCCAACAGCTTTTGTTGTTGTGAGCTCATTTCCTCCAAAAATTTGAAGATCTACAAGGTACAATCTCAACCCTCCTCTTTCTGACATATGTGCTTTTGTATACATTAACTAAATACCAAGATTTGGCTCTAAATCCATGTTCTAAAGGATGAAAATTGAGGGTTTTGCATGTATCATCTCTTAAATTTCATATATGGATATTAGCTCTAGAATCCATGTTTTAAAGGATAAAAATTTTGTGTGTGGGGGGGGGGGGGGGGGGGTGCATATATTATCTCACAAATTTCAGATCTAGATATTAGCTCCAGAATCCGTGTTCTAAAGGATCAAAATGGGCTGTCTTTGCATGTATTATGTCAAAAATTTCGGATCTCGATATTAGCTCCAGAATACATGTTTTAAAGGATGAAATTGGGGGTTTTTGCATGTATTTATTTCACAATATTAGATGTGTTCATTAGTTCTAAAATCTATGTTTTAACAACTTAAAATTTGGGGGTTTTAGTGTACATTAAATCTCAATTTCAGATCTGTTCGTTAACTCTAAAATCCATGTTTTAAGAACTTAAAATTTTGGGGTTTTAGTTTAAATTAAATCCTAGTTTCAGATCTGTACATTATCTGTACATTAGCTCTAAAATCCATGTTTTAACAACTTAAAATTTAGGGATTTTAGTGTAAATTAAACCCCAGTTCCAGATCTGTTCATTAGCTCTAAAATCAATGTTTTAGCAACTTAAAATTTGGGGGTTTTAGTGTAAATTAAATCCCAGTTTCAAATCTGTTCATTAACTCTAAAATTCATGTTTTAACAACCTAAAATTTGGGGATTTTAGTGTGAATTAAACCTCTATTTCATATATGTTCATTAGCTCTAAAATGCATTTTTTAACAACTTAAAATTTGGGATTTAAGTGTAAATTGAACCCCAATTTCAGATCTGTTCAATAACTCTAAAATCTATGTTTTAACAATTAAATTTTGGAGTTTTAGTGTAAAATTAACCCAAATTTCAAATCTGTTCAAAAACTCCAAAATTCATGTTTTGAAAACTTAAAAAAATGTGGGTTTTGTATGAATTAGATCCCAAATTACATATTTGATAAATTGCTTGAGAATCCATGTTTTAAGAATACAAAAATTTGACGTTTTATGTGAATTAGATCCCGAATTCAGATCAGTCATTGGTTCCAAATTTCACGATGTTAAGATGAAAATTTGAGTGAAATTCTAAGTAATCTACAATATTAATAATCCTCATCAATGATCGTTAGTGTAACCTATGTTATGAATATCACTTATCACAATTGATGATGTGGACTGATCAATTAGATATGTAAGCCATTCATATAAGATATGGAGGTTTGAATATATAACCAATGAATCTAGGTGATTTATAAGAATTAGTAAAGCTTGATATTTGTGCCGGTCATGGTGACCCTTACACCTGATAGTGCGAGGGTGCGGTGACCCTCAACTAGGCGGGAGATAGGAAGCCCAGTTGGGCAGCGACTTCCTAGTGCGTGGGTCTAGGATCCCATTCCTTTTCACAGTTTTTACGCGAGTTCGTAGTATTTTTATGCTTCGTTGGGATCCAGGTTTTTGACTTGTTCCGCTGACCCTCTAATCTTAGGGTGCCTAGGCTGGGGGACCCTCGATTTTGAATTTTTCTTTACGAGCTCGTTTGCCTGTACCGGTCATGCCATTTTTTTTAAGTGACTTTTCCGCAGAGTCTCTCCCATCCATCTCAGAGGCATAGTTTTGGAGCAAGCCTAGCCCTCTACTGGACCGCACTACTACTTAGAGGGCGAGACTAAAGAGTCTCTTAGGAGGCTTCCTCATCACTTGAGTATTGGTTACCGTTCCGCCAATAGGGTTTGGCGATGGCTTACAGTTGAGATTGGTTACAATTGAGTTAGGTACAGTTGAGATTCATTACAGTCGAATTGGCTACAGTTGAGTTTGGTTACAATTGAGTTGGGTACAGTTGAGCTTGGTCTAGAAATCATTAACCATCATCAATCATTAATCATCGACATTTAATCAGATCTTAGAACTACTACTACATATGTCAGGAAAAGCTAGTGGATGTGTTGGGAATTTAGTTAGGATGCATTATACTCAACCGCATGCCTACGGAGGCACCCTAGCCTAAAGTATTCTTCGCGCATTAGAGTCATAGTATGAGGTCACACTCAGACCAAGACCACAGACTATCCACTAGACTTGAGAAATTAGACAGAAATAAAGATCAAATCAGATATTCATTATCCTCAATACCAAGTTCCATCAGCACGATCTCTAAGTTAAAAAGATAATAACCTATATATAGGACATTAAAATAAATATGAAAATGTTATATATGGAAAGTCATGAAGTGATGGGTGATCTGGAGATTTACAAACATAACAACTTGAAAATCACTTTTATACGGGTAGCTTGTTAAAAATTTCATACCCTATCTACTTGCTTTCTTTTGAAACCATCGAATTAATTATTATTTTTAATATGCTGGATTGTTTCAACAATTGTTGACATTCTTTTGTCCCTTTCATATATGGCAGGTAAAGCGCTCGCATCGCAGTAGACTGGCAGCTAGGCGCTGAATTCAACATTTCTGCTTACGGTACACATGTTTAGATTTTGTTCAAGATAATATAAATGCTTTCTTTCTCTTCTACATTTTGGGATACATGTACATAATGCAATTTCTTTTGTTACATGTAACTGTATATGGAAATTAATGAAATGTGAATTGGTGGCATTTGTTATTGGTTTTGTGGTTGTCTACATTAATTGTGGATGTTATTTCGAAAAGCGAAAAATTTTCCCTAACTTTCAGTAACCTAATGCGATCGGTAGCAAATATAATACTGCGAGTGCCGTGTAAATGGGTAATCGGGTCCGCGATGGGCGGGACCTCATAGTTTGGTATCAGAGTAGTGGTACCTCGCTACACACATTCGCAGTATTAAGATTTCAATCGCATTAAGTTCTCGGATAGCGACAATCCTCCCACTTGTCACGAGTCTGAGAGGGAAATATGACATTCAAATACAATAACCAGAGACATCACCAATTGTAATTAATTATCATATAATATCCTAAGAAGAGAAAAGAACAATTTATGGTACCTGCGGACATCAATTTATATGACTAATAATATTATTTCTCGTGCAGAACCAAGGTGTCTAGAGTCAAGAGTCAACTAGGAGATGGTAGATCGTTTAGAGCGCATCTTGACCGCTCTCACCGACCTCCAGCAGCAGCAGACTGCCATGTGATGTCAGCAGGACCAAATCCTAGCTCAGCAGACAGAGATTGCCGACAGACAGACTGATATATAGATGAGATTCAAGGAGCTCTCTGACTACACTTACCACACATCTCAAGATGGAACACGACATGATCAGCCTTAGTCTGTTGAGGTACGACAGCCTAATTTGATGATCCACAAGAGGATATGCCAGTACATAGAGCCGGGGATGGAGATTATGGTAGGGAGACAGATGAGGACACACATGAGCACTCCACCATTCACAGGCACTAGTCAGTTTTCACTTCCTATCAACGAGCCAATGTGCCCATGTTTATGGTTATTGGGACATCAGATGAGGCCGAGCAGTGGCTGAAGAGGGTGATGAAGGTACTTTGGATGATTCGCATACCACGAGACTCGTGGCTATCTTTTACGGAATATTAACTGAAAACATTCGTCGAGAGATGGTGGGAGGCAACAATTTTCGAGTTGGGATGCGAGCCCATATGAGACAATTTTGAGACGAGGTTCAGAAACCCGCTTCTTTTTTAGGAAGTGGAAGAAGTCCCAGTGACGACTGATCGCAGAGCTCAGACAAGGGGCAGATGATGGCTAGAGAGTATTTTGTCCGATACACCGAGCTGTCGCGACACACACCAATAACCGCTCCATTTTCAGATGAGAAACTGAAAAAGTTCATCAGACTTCTTGCTGAAACCAAACTCATGTTTTCAACATTTTCTATGATAGTTCAAGGAACTTCTATCAGACTCAAGGGCACAGACAACTACGTGTTATGGTCTCGAGCCTTAAAGATGTTCATTAGTGGTCAAAGAAAGACCTCTATTCTTACAAAGGAACCCTTGATAGAGACAAACATTATGAGTTCTAGCTTAGGGACAATTATCAGGTCATTACATGGATGTCCAACAGTATTGAGTCCCATATTGTAGCAAACCTCATGTACAAAGATACTGCGAAGAACATGTGGGATGAACCAACATAGCCTTACTCTCAGTTGATTACTAAGTCACGTCTAGTCGATATATACATGCATATGTCCTCCTTAGAGGGGTCCATTATTTGGAATAATACTGGTTCCTCAACAATCTCTACGAGGAACTTGCTATCTTTCAGCTAGCATGTTATCCCAAATACATCACAGAGATGTTGAGTGGCAAGTCTACAGGTTTCTTGCTGACCTACATCCCCGTTATCATAATGTGAATGACCACTTCCTTGCATACTCTAACATCCATCAATGTCACTTCAGTTGTCTTTAAGAGCTTGAGATTACTATTGGTCGTACTACTTCTCCGCTACCTATGGAGAACTCTGCCTTTCTCTCATCCTCTGGAGAGGCGATCAACACAACTTCCTTGGAGACCGTGGTCGAGGGTCAGGCCACGGTCATGGTGTTGATTCAGGTTATAGTTGTGGCTATCCTTAGTGCACCCACTATCAGCGATGGAGCCATCCTTTTAAGTAGTGTTGGGTGAAGTTTGATTCCACCTCAGGCCAATGTTGCGACTGCATCTAACCATGATGTGAGTGGGATGAAAATACCTTCTAATTAGGATTCCAGTAGATAGACAACCCAACTTTCTTCCACAAACTACTCCCATCTGATGCAATTGTTATAGAACTCTACTACTAGTAAGAGTACTTAAATTGTACACATGGCTATTACCACATGTACTGAAGCCCACTCCGCTTCTGCCACAACAACAACATGGATTATTGACTCTAGCACATCTACTTATTTGAACGGAGAAGATAGTTTGTTAACGTCCTCACAACTCTTACACTGTGAAAACGATTCGACAGCCAATGGTGTACATTCTCTTGTTACGACCATTGAGACTATTGAGTTTTCTATTGAACTCAGGCTCCATGACATGTACTGTGCATCTGATATTCCTTTGCACCTATTATATGTTCATAAGTTGTGTGTTTAATTGAACCATAGAGTGATTTTTTTTGGAAAGTTCAATTGATATCTTCAAGAAATCCGGACAATGCTGATATTTAGTGGGGACATGAAAAAAACGACATGTATTATGTTGATATCCCTGTCGATTCCACTTTTGTCGATGTCATCCCCATTTCCGATGACATGTTCCTATGACATCTGAAACTCGGTCATCCTTTCGCTAAATCCCTTTCTCAGATATTTTCCAAATTGTCATCCCAAAAGGTTTTTAAGTGTGAAGCATGCTAGTTCGGCAAATATCATCGGGCATCCGCTCCTCCAAGGACCGAGCCGCATCGTTCATTGCATTTATCGTTAGTCCATTGTGATTTTTGGGGACCCAATCTGGTTCGTACTGTAGGTAGTCATATATTTTATTATTTTTATGGATGACTATAGCATGTCTTCATACGTCAATTTAATAAAGGAACAATCAGATATTAAAAAAATTATCACGTCCTTTCATTTTATCAAAACCTCTTTCTCTGTTTGTATTCAAACTTTCAGCACTGACAATGCACTTGGGTTTACTCAACAGGATTCAATACCTTCTTTGCTATCTAGGGAACCCTTCACCAAACCTCATGTTTGTATACCACACAACAAAATGCAATTGCTGAAAGGAAACTCTACCACCTTTTAGACAACACCCGTACCCTTCTTATTCACATGAAGGTTCCCAAAACCAACAAGGAGGTGTTGTTCTCACTACCACATCTCATCAAAAATCGGTCGACTAATCATCCTAGTCAGTTGACTAGTCGAGCCAAGTAGTCGGTTAATCGATTATTGACCAATTGGTCAATAGTCAGTCGGTCACCCTACCGACTCGACTAATCGGACCGACTAGTCAGTCGACTTTTACAACAATGGTCGTTCATAAGGATTTGAAGGATAGTGTAGTTAATGTGAAAAGATTTGGGGATCGGACTATTTTTCTAAAAGTAGTGCTGGAAGAAGTTATGATTGAATATAGTCTCTATTTATACAACCGCAAGTTGGTGTAGAGGAAAAGATTAAACAAGCTTTTTGGAAGGATTTGGATAAGGTTATGCAAGGAATCCCACAAAGAGAGATGATTTACCTAGGTGGAGATCTTCATGGACATGTGAGAAAGGATGCTTCCGGGTATGCTAGTGTTCACTGGATTTTGTAAATGGCTTATGACCTTTTCATAGCAAACACTCTCTTCAAGAAGATGGAGTAGCATTTAATTACTTATAAAAGTGGACCAACTAAAATACAAATAGTTTACTTTACGATGAGGAGAGAGATCGGTTGTATTGCAAAGACTGCAAAGTAATCTTGGGAGAGAGCTTGACATCTCAACATCACTTGTTATCATGGATGTGAATAAAAGAGTTGGTAAAGAAGAGGATGGTTCCCAAGATCATTAGAAATAAATGGTGGAATCTTCAGTTAAAGCAATCAAGCTTCAAGGAGGTCTTAAAAGATTTACCTTGGGATTGTAATGGAAGTGCAAATAAGATGTGGGAGGCGGCAGCATCTTGAATTCGAAGGGTAGCCAAACAGATGTTAGACAAGTCTAAGGGAGGAGTTCCAAACTAAAAGGATGCTTAGTGGTGGAGTAAAGGGTTGCAAGAGAAGTTTAAGACTACAAGAGCTTGCTTTAAAGCTATGTATAAGAATGAAACGTAGGAAAATTTGTCGCAAACTACAAAATAGCGAAGAATGAAGCAAAGAAGGTTGCAATTGAAGCCAAGTCGAAAGCATATAAAGTTTTGTACAAAAAACTTGACTCGAAGAAGGGCCAGAAGGATATATTCAAATAAGCCAAATCAAGAGAAAGAAAGATCAAAGATCTTTCTTAAGTAAGATGCATCAAGGATGAGGAAGGACATGTGCTTATTGCTCAAAAGGATATAGAGACTAGATGGAAGTAGTATTTCCATAAACTTTTCATTGAGAAGGGAAGAGATTGTGAGATTGCTTTGGAAGATCTTGTTGGTAGTGAATGTTACCTGAATGGTGCAAGCTATAGACGGATAGAAAGGAAGGAAGTAGAGGAGGTATTAAAGTTGATGAAACCTGGGAAAAGGGTAGGACATGATGGCATTCCTATAGAAGTTTGGAGAGTTCTAGGTGAACGGGGTATTGGCTCACAAATTTATTCAATGATATTTGGAGAAGTAAAAAAAATGCCTAAAGAATGGAGGAGAAACATTGTGACATCTCTTTATAAGCTAAAGAAGACAATCAAAATTATTCAAATTATAGAGGTATCAAACTGATGAGTCATACTATGAAAATTTGCGAACGTGTGATTGAAAGAAAGTTGTAACAAGTTTCCAAAGTAACTGAAAATCAATTCGAATTCATGACAGGTTACTCAACTATTGAAGCTATTTTACTTGTTGAGGATAACAATGGAGATTTATATAGCTAAAAAGAAGAACATGCATATGATTTTTTATTGTGGAGAAGGCTTATGATTCTGTCTCAAGGGAGATATTGTGGAGAGTTTTGAAGAAGAGACATGTACATGTCCAATACATTAACCTTATAAAGGATAAATATGAAGGGCTTTCTCTTTATAAGGATTCAATCTGGGAAGACCGACTATTTTAATATTAGCATCACTCTGCATCAAGGTTCAGCTTTGAGTCCATTCCTTTTTACTTTTATTAGGGACAAGTTTACTAGTCACATTTAGGATGAGAAACCTTAATATATGTTGTTCGTCAATGATATTGTATTGATTGATGAGCATGAGACTAGAGATGAAACAAATGAGAAGTTGAAGGTTTGGAGACGTGCCTTAGAAACTAAAGAATTTTGAATAAGTAGGGCTAAGGCTGAATATATGGAGAGCACATTTCACGGAAAAAATGGTGAATGACTCGAGGTGAAAATTGAAGATGATAAAATTGAAAAGAAAGATTCTTTTAGATATTTGGGATCTATTTTGCAACAAGATGGGGAAATTGATGGAGATGTTACTAATACAATAAATGCAGGCTGACTAAAGTGGAGAAGAGCCTCTATTGTTCTTTGTGATAAAAAACCCTTTGAAAGTCAAAGGAAAGTACTATAAAGTAGCTGCGAGACTTGCTATGATCTATGGATTAGGGATTTCAAAAAAAATGATCTATGGATTAGAATGTTGGCATGTGAATTATAGACATGTGAAGAGAATGATAGTAGCAGAAATGAAAATGCTAAGGTGGATGTGTGGTCATACATGAAAAGATCAAATTTGAAATGTTATGATCAGAAAAGTTGGTGTAGCTCCGATAGAGGATAAGATGAGAGAAAACCTCTTAAGATGGTTTGGCCATTCGCAAAGGCAATCGGTTGATGCACCAGTTAGAACATGCAAGATTTTACATATTGAGCCGGTTAAGAGAGGGTGAGGAAGGCCCAAGAAGTGTTGGAATGTGACTATCTAAAGGGATCTTACTTATTTTGATATAAGCCTGATAATGACCCAAAATAGATCTGAATGGACGTAAAAAATCCATATACATGACCAAACTTAATGGTGGAAAAAGGCTCTGTTGTTGTACTATTTTTTATCCTCGTGCAATCAAGTGTGTTTTCCCTTGGACGAAAAAGATTACAAGTGTAATGACCCTACTGGTCATCATTACTAAATTTCTGCTGATGCCACATTCTTTAAACAGACTAACTACTTTACTCAGTCTGTTGATCACAATCCATTGGAGCTACCACCACCTTCCATCGTCTACAAAAAAAATCACATTGCTTACTTTGACTCTGTTCCTTTACGTGTCCCTTGCGCGATGATGCATCCTCTTCAAATGGCCCCAACACCATGGAAGGCCGTATCGGCGATATATCGTCGATATATCGGTATCGAGAGGTTGGGGTATCGAAATCAGAGTGTATATCTTTTTTACAGGGATATTGGCGATATATCGCAATATCATACCATATCGGTCAAAAATGAATGGATTCTGTACAAAAAATACAGGATATCGACCAATATCGTCGATATTTCGTCGATATCCCTATATATCAATGCTATTATTCATGCAAGCTTGATTCCACTACCTATCTAGCTACACCTAGTATTAAAACAATCTATGATTTATATACTTTATTCCGGGTCGGGGTGCTGGTAGGGTATAGTGCGACAGGAGGGTGCATACAATGGTTCTTCAACTTGGTGTATATTTACAAGTTATTTCATGTTGTAAAACTTGAATGAAATCCATTTCCAATATCTATAAGTCAATTCTTCAAAAAAATCTATAAGTCAAGAATCAACATTAATATCGATATGTTCGAAATGATCGATATATGCAATATAAGCTTTATAGATGATCAATATGTGTGATCTAAGAGTATATTTGTAAGTTATTTAGTGATCTAAGAACTTGGATAAACTCCATTTTCAATATATATATAGGTCAACAACTAACAGTAGCGTTGTATCGCTATATGCGATATAAGGTTCATTGATGATCGATATGTGTTATCTAAGAGAGTAAGAGTACATTTGTAAATTATTTAGTGATCAAAGCACTTGGATAAACTCCATTTTCAATATATATATATATAGTATGTCAACAACTAACAATATCAGCGATATGTTCGATATGACCGATATGTGCACTATAAGGATAATAGTCCTCATAAATGATCTATATGTATTTTCTAGGTGTATATTTGTAGTATTTCATGTTATAAAAACTTGAATGAAATCCATTTCCAATATTTATAAGCCAAGAATCAATATTAATATCGATATGTTCGATATGACCGATATGTGCGATACCGATATGTGCAATATATGGTCTATAAATGATTGATATGTGTGATATAAGTGTTTATTTGTAGGTTATTTGTTGGTTTGATATCTTGGATGACGTTAATTTCTGAAAAATAGCAAAAAAATAGCTTTTTTGAAGCATTTTCGACATTTCCACCGATATCGTCGATATATCGGCGATATATTCCGATATATCCTTTTTCGGGTGGACCGAAACGATATCGATATCGATACGGCCTTCCTTGCCCACCACTGCTAATATGGATACTCCATCAGAACATTCAATAACATGATGAAGATCAAAAAGGAAATGTATTATACACCCCTTGTCACATTTTACTTATATAGAAAGTCTATCCAATTGTGACAAGCGATTTATCGACGATCTTATGGATGATACTATTCCTCATGAACATCATAATGTACTTCAGGACCTTGGTTGGAAAAAGGAGACGGCTGAGGAGATGAGTGTGCTTACCTCCTAGAGCACATGGGATCTTGTGTTGTGTCTTCTAGGCATCAAGTTTGTTACCTGCAGATGGGTCTTTACGATAAAATAGTCTCATTATGGCTCTATTAACAGATTCAAGGCTAAGCTTATGGCAAAGGGCATCACTCGGACTTATAAAGTGGAATACTTTGAGAATTTCTTTCCAATGGCTAGAATAGGGTCAATTCAGACCATTCTCTTTGTTGTTGCAAAAAAAAATTGGCCCATCTTTCAGCTCGACGTGAAGCACGCCTTTCTCTACAGTGACCTCAAGGAGGATGTCTACATGATGCAACTGCTAGATTACTCCATCGAGGGAGAGTGTGTATGGTGACCACGAGCATGGTTTGACAAGCTTACCATGGAGATCAAATCTCTTAAATTCCATGGAACAACATATGATTACTCATTGTTCGTCAGATGAAGGTCTTTAGGCGTTTTGATACTGGTAGTTTATGTTAATGATATGGAGATTAGTGGTGATGAAGCATGCATTCTGGAGACCAAGGCTTTCCTCCAAAAGGTGTTTGTCACCAAGGACCTTGGTCAACTCAGATACTTCCTTGGCATTGAGGTTATACGCACTACATAGGAACTGCACTCATCACAAAGGTATTGCCTAGACATTCTTACAAAGGCCAACCTAGTAGGATGCAAACCATCTGGTATCCCAAGAGTTGCGGAAACATGCTACATCTATTGATCCTGAGTTTGAGGACACCATACGATATAGAAGCCTAATGGAAAGCTGCTTTACTTTATTGTCACTAGGCCAGATATATATTATGCTACAATTAGAGCTAGAAAACCTATGGCGGAACCTCACTATAGTCATTGGCAGGATATTCTCTTCATCCTTCGATACTTGAAAGAATCTCCAGAAAAGAACTCTTTTATGGGGCCAACAAACCAAGGTTTGAAAAAACGAAAGGCGGAACGGGCTCGAGGCGGTTGAGGCATAAGCCTCAATTTATATATGAAAATACTTACAAAAGGTATAATAAATATATTTACTGATGAAATTATCTAAATTGACATACATATAATATGTAACATTGTAATATATGATGAAACTATGAAGATAAGAACGTGAAAAAAAGGATATGTAAATTTCATAAAACTATCTCCTAAATTTCTACCCAATCAAACATAGAATCATTGGCTATAATTATCATTTAAGTATCAAAGATAACATAATTTTCGCTAAAAATATTATGGTGCATAAAAAATTATGATTAGATGTACTTGTTATATGACTAATATATAAAATATGACAACATTGACATGCCTTGAATCTAATCTTATTTTTTCTAGTTGATATATTACATCGTTCATAATGTCGCCTTTCTTAACACTAGCTCTTCTTTAAGCTTTATGGATTGTACATTTAAAAGTGCAATATTAAGACTTTCCTGAAAAAAATAGACAAGTTTAATGCCCAATATGAATATAAACAAACTTAAAATTCCAAGCATTTATCTTGTAAATATATATCATAGACAAATATACATTTATAAGTATTTAAAAATATCAATAAGATAATTTAAATCTTTAGAAAATGTTTTAAAATCCAGAAAACACCTCACAGACCGCCTCGTTCCTCATCGATCGCCTCACCGCCTCGACCTTATGAGCCATACGCCTCATCAATACCATCTGAGGCGTCCGCCTCGAGGCTAAAAACCCATGCCCCGTTCTGCCTCGACTACCTCGAGGCTAGCCTTTTCATACCATGCAACAAATACACTGAGATCACCGCCTACTCAAATGCGATTATGCTAGTTCTCCTAAGGACATATGACATGTCACAGTCTTTGCCATGTTTGTTGGAAGAAACTTTATTACATGGTGGAGCAAGAAGCAAACTGTTGTCTCTAGATCGAGTGCGGAGACTGAATAAAGGGCGATAACTCAAGCTACTAAAGAGATTGTCTGGTTAGTCCCCTTTCTACATGAGCTTGGACTTTATGTTGCTACTATCGTTCCTCTATAATGTGACAAATAAGTCCGCAACATACATAGGTACCAATCTTGTATTCCATGAGAAAACTAAGCACATTAAAGTTGATTTCTATTTCATTCGAGATACAGTACGAGGAAAGGTCACTACTCTATATTTCTCCACGAACCTTCAACCTGCAGATATATTCACAAACGCCCGACCATAGAAATACATATCATGGTTGATGTCTAAGTTGGAAAAAATTAATAGATAGGCTCTAACTTGAGGGATGTTGAAGATAATAGATTATTTTCTCTCTATTTTATTGTCTTTATTTATTGAGTCATATAACCCTTCGGAGTCACTTATGTAATCACTACCACTTGGGCTCTAGGGTTTCATGCTATATAAGAAACCCCATTACCCGTGAATAGATATTCCATTCATTCTTGTTAGAAATCGAGAATGCGAAAGTGTAATATCAGAGAAATATAATAAACATGAAGGACCCGAAGATTTTACGTGGAACCCTACTCCATTATGAGCGGGATGAAACCACAGGAGAACACCTCAAAGGGCTTGTGTTTCATTCACTTTTCTCATCTATTACAATGGATGTGTAGATTCTTATATACCCCTCACTGAGTCTCCAAGTCCCACAAATAGTAGATGTCGGACTAAACTATTGGATGTGGTAATTGGACCCTGTAGGGATCCAATTGCTTATCACTACATATGACACATATACTCCAACACTCCCAATCAAGCTGGAGCATGCAATGCTCAGCTTGGATAAATAGAAAGAAATCACTCAAACTCATAATACAATGCACTACATACAATATAAACTCCGCATACTCTAATGTCGGTTGCGGTCAGGACATTGCTTCTCATGTTGTGCTGATGAGGAGGAACTGAAGGGCTGGAGAGTGAGTTGAATTAGGTCTCCTCGTTGGAGAACATGTGCTCTGTACTCCGTCTATTAGTCACTGAAACTGGAATGAGTCTCCACCTGGAGAACTCTGACCCGCAACTGCTCCATCTTTATGAAGGGACGAATTGGAAAAAGTCGTGGAAACATCCTCTCAAAGTCCACAGTTGTTGGAGAATGGAGTCTGAAAGACTCCTCATCGGAGAACCGAGTTTCTCCCATACTAGCTCAGAGAATGGGATCTCTACTCTGGTGTCCCTATGAAACCACATGAAAATCCTAGCCCACAATGGCATAGAGAATAAGATCTCTACTCTGGAGTCCTTATGGATCACATAAAAACCCTGAGCTGACCAGATCAAATATGGGGACCTCTCAAACAAAGAACGCACACATGTGCACGTTGAACTGAAGAATCTGATTCAATCTGTAGAGTATGAGTCTGACCATCAGTAGTGTATAATCTACAATCTGAAGAATCTGAACTAGAGAGCCTGAATCTGACCTGTAGACTCTGATTCTGAACAATCTGTAGAACTTTATATAATACTCCTCTTTCTCCCATACTGCTCGAAATAGATGACATCGACCAAGTTGAGAGAAGATTTGAATATGGGGAGAAACAATATGAAAAGAATTTTTACGGATATTTCCTTTTTATAACCGTTTTTCTGCTATTATTTTTTTAAGTCGTTCATTTTTCTTTTCAACTTTTCACATTTTTTTTGCAAAATCAGGCCACCTTCTCTATTTTTACTGACCTTCCTCTCTCATATTTTTAACACAAGACCATTGGGCTGAAAGCAAATAGATACAACCCCCTATTTAAGGATGGGTACCCTTTCTTCAAGCTGAATGTTGCCTCGATGGGGCTTCTTATGCATAGATAACAGCGCGCCTAGAGCCGCCAATGGAAACTATCGCCAAGAGCCATCGAAGGGGAGATCACCATCGACATGGAGATGCACACGCGTGAGGGCTGTGATGCAGCGTGGAACAGAAGTATAGGGCCGCATATTTATTTAATTTTACCTGTTAATTTTATTTACGTTTTTTAAGTTGTCGCAATTTTAAATAAAGAGATCGCGTGTGATCTCAATTAGTCTTAATTTGAATTTCAAATTTGGTAGTTAGTCGGTTAATTAGTTAGAGTCAGTTTAGGATAATTGGTTGTCGGTTTAAATTTTTTTTCTATTCTTGTAATGTCATCCCTCCTATATAAAGGGATGAGGGTCCAATGTTTTAGTCAGTTCAAGATGTGATAAAATAGAGATTTATCTCTCTCTCCTCTCCCCTCTCCTTCTCCCCGCGTGATCTACACGTGTTCTTCTTCTCCCAAACCCCTCGTATTCCCGATGAGTCTCTTCTCTCTTCCCCTCGCGGTCTACGCGTTTCTTCTTCTCTAACCCCGCGCATCTGGCGTGTCTTCTCTTCTCAACCCTTCCAGATTCTTCTTCTCAACCCCTCCACTCTCTTCTCCACCGAAATCCACTGTTCAAATAATATTTTATCGATGCGCCAATATTCAATTTGCATCAATTGGTATAAGAGCGGTCTCCGCCAGGAGGCCCTGAAGGTGGGCTGGAGATCGGAGGTACGAGATTGGCTGCACAGAGGTTTCCAGCACATGTGGAGGAGGGGGAGCTTCGACAATAACCAAACATGTTCCTTATGTTCGGAACTGGAAGAGGCCAAGGACGAAGAAGAGGCCCCAGAAGGGTTGCAGCACCGCCTGCAATGGAGCTCTTCCTGGAGGAGCACGAGCGACCAGCTAAGCGTGGAAGAGATGCATATCGTCTCCATTTTTTTGCTATATGCCTGGTGCGCGCACAAGGAGGGGGCTTCACGCATGAGAGGGGATCAAACCATCCCTCTAGATTGGAGATGAAAAAACATGATAGGCATCCGGAGTACTGTTGGTAGAGATGCAAAATTGTTGCAGGGAGATATCCTCATGAGATTCCTGATTTGGTAGTCTTTTGGCCGCTGGAGATAGTGGTTCTGCCATCATTGGTCGCTGGAAATGATTGGCCAAGCACAGAGAGGTCCAACAAAGAGGTGACAACGTTGAAACTAGATCTAGGATTTCTCCAATAGTTTTTTTACGGTCTGACTCCACAGCAAGTCAGGGTGTCAGAAATTGAACCCTAGAACTCTTCTTGATCATGAACGTCTAAACGGAAATGAACATAATAAAATCTTCAAGAACAAATCACAAAAATCAAACCGCTCTGATTATGAACTGTGCAAAATTAGGGTTCCGGCAGAAACCCTAGAACTTAATATCAAATCTAGAACAAATTATTAACATAATCGTGAACATGATAAAATCCTTGATAATTGAACCACCTCTAATACAATGTTAGAAATCGAGAATATCAGAGAAATAGAATAAACATGTAGAACACCGAGATTTTACGTAGAACCCTACTCCGTTAGGAGCGGGATATAACCACGGGAGAATGCCTCAAAGGGCTTGTGTTTTCATTCACTTTTCTTATCTGCTACAACGGGTGTGGGGCTTCTTATATAGCCCCTGCTGAGTCTCCAAGTAACACAAATAGTATATGTGGGACTAAATCACTAGATGTGGTATTTGTACCCTAGAGGGGTCCAATTACCCATCACTACATGAGACATATACCCCAACAATTCTCGACAACTCTCCTTATTCTTGAAAACAGCAATAGAACTCATCATAAATTACTTTATAATTCAATTTAATACATATCTTGCGAACAGATAAAAGGCTCAAAGGAAAATTAGGTACACAAAAAAGACCAGAGAGCTTGAATTTGAAGGAAAACTCCATAATCCCAACAATGGTAGTAGGATAATGTATACCATAGGTTAGACAAACCGACATCACAATGGAAGAGGGTTGAGAGGAGGTCAGCAGACTACCATCTCCATTCAAGTGAATAGATGCACCAGAATCAATAATCCATGTAGGCATTGTGGTAAAGGCAGATTTGGCTATAATATCTGAAGTGGTAGCCAAGTTCGCAGTAGGTATATATTCACTGGTACTAGAGTCATACATTAGTTGCATCAAGCGGGAGTAGTTTGTGGTGGAGAGTTGGATTGTTTGTCCCTTGGAATACTGATCAGACAATGTCTATAGCAACATCACATCAGTCATATGTCGACGCAACATTGGCATGTTTTGGGAGGCCAAACTTTGCCCAACACATCTTGGAGGGATGACTCATTCGCTGACAGTGAATGAACGGTGTACAACCACAATCATAGCTGCAGTAGCATCCAGAGTCATGTCTTCGACCTCCTCGAGAGCTGTAGTGGCTTCCTCATATAGATGAAGCAAGAAAGGATGAGTTCTCCACATGTCGCGGAGGAGTATGACCAATAGAGGCCTTGAGTTGTTGTTGTCGCCCAAAGATGACCTTCATGGATGGAAAAGTGTACGCTTGAAGGAATCGGTCCTTTATAGTCTGCTAGATAGGGTGGATGCCAGCTATAAATCTCTAGATTTGCCACTCAAATCATTCAATCACTTGTTTAGGACATATTGGCTGAAAGATGGCAAGTTCCTCGTAGATAACATTGAGGTGTCAATAGCAGTCCACATGAGTATACACTCTGTGAGAAGTAGACCAAATCCTCATGTAGATGTCAGCAAAACGTAACTTGGTGGTTTCCTAAGGGTTCGTTTGGTTGCAGGGTTGAGCAGGGTTGGGTACTATTCACAGGGCTGTGTGAATAGTAAACTGTGAGGAGGGGGTACCCCTGTGAATAGTACCCAACCCAACCCTGCCCAACCCTGCAACCAAACGAACCCTAAGAGTATGCCAGTACCAGTTCGTCCCACATATCCTTTGTGGTGTCCTTATATATGAGGTTTGTCGTGAAGTAGGACTCAACGTTATTGGTCATCCATGTCATCACTTGATAGTTGTGCCCATGCCATGACTCATAGTCCTCCATCTCCTGTGGAGATACCTTCGTAAAGATAGATATTTTCCTCCGACCTCCGATGAACATTTTGAAGGCCCGAGACTAGAGCATATAATTCTCAGCACTCTTGAGTTTGACAGTACATTGCATCATAACAGAGGATGTAGATAATAGGATTTGGTCTGGGTAGGAGTCATGGCCATCATGGTTAGAGGTAGAGATCAAGAAAGCTGATGAACCACTCAATCACACATAAATCCATGTGAGGAACATGCTAGGGTAAATTACATGTGGTCTGGATTGCATCCAAGGTACATGATGGTGATGCAGGATGTCCTGAAAGGGCTAGTTGGTGCTGCAAATAGCGGCTAGAGATTATCGCATATGGCCTAGATATGGCTAGGAGTTATCGTAGAAGGTCATCTAAGACCGGAGAATGCCAAGGAAGGGCTAGCGATACAAAAGGGAGCCGATCAATAGGGTACTCGGGAAAGGCAGGCGGCACCACTCGAGGGGAGAGATGGGGTGATTGGCAACGTTGGATGGTGTTTTGTAGACCTTGGCAACAGTAGTGTTACCGGAAAAGGCTTCAAACATCTGTGAAGAACAAAAGCATGTGGTGGTTGTAGGGAGGCACGGTGCGAGCCCTGATCTAGTATCGTTGCTATGATACCATGTGGAGTTTCTTCCTTGAAGCAGTCTGAAGAGGGAAATCATTTGCACTCAGGGTTACAAAAGTCTAGTTGGTTTTCGGTCAGTTGGGCCACTGATTAGGAATTAGTCAATGGTCGGGAGACTAAACAGATTTAGTCAGACTTTATTCAATTTTATATTTTTTATATATTTAAATCATATAAATCATTTTATTAGCATATATGTTTATATATTTACTTAAATTTGTATAATTTCGATACTCTCATAATGAAATAAAATAAAAACTTGAATTCCAATCGAACATTACGCACATTAAGTTCTTGGATTAAGTTTGCTTTTTTAAAAAAAGAAGCAAAAATAGTCTGGTAAAAATAGTCCCAGAAAAAACGGCTAATGAGGCCAACTAAATGGGCAGGGGGTTGATTAGCCTTAGTTGGAGCGACCACCCCACCTTGTAGACTAAACGGGCCAACTAAACGACTTAGTTGACTACAAGCTTGTTTGCACAATATTTTTTATATAAGCACATATATCACTAGGCATAGCATCAGTCTGAAAAAGATTAAGCTCGAGGACTACCTCAAGTAAAAACGATGATTGATGATGCAAAGATATTTACGATGCGCTAAATTTTGAATTTATTGTCATATTTGCAGAGACATAAACATAATGGGGACTAGGATCAAAATACATACATCTCTTCTCCCGAGCATACCAAACAAAGACACACTTGACAATCATGGGTGCCAACTTGTTCCTTCGAGGCTCCAAATGATGCACAAAGACAACACAACCAAAAAATACAAGGCGATATGGCAAAAGGACGATCAATGTATGACATCTCAATATGAAGTTTCTCACCAATTGTTGAAGGCCGCAGATGATCGACAAGACAAGAAGTAGTAAGAAGAAAATAACCCCAATATGACTAACTCCAATATGATGGAACACTAGCCTGAAGAATCAATCTCCTGCAAACCTCAAGAATGTGGTGGTATTTGAATACCACAACACAGTTCTGTTGGGAAGCATGAGCACAAAATGCCCGATGAATGCCGAGAGAAATGAAAAAATCATGAAACTGACATACGAAAACTTCTCTGATAATATATTAGATCTAACCATTGCAATCGAGCATCAAACTGCGTCTTTCTTGTGAATAAATTCAATAATTTTGAGCAGATATCCAACTAATTTTTCAAAAGAAAAACCCAACATACACTAGATAATCATCTACCATTACCAAATGATACTTATACCAAGATGGTTTGGAATCAGATTCGAACACTAAATGTAACGTGAATGAGATAAAAAACGGATGAATATGAAGTATCAAAAGGTTATTGGGACTTAACGCTTTATTGTAAATCGATTTGGACCTCTATAGGACATAGGGAGTCTCTGTAATGGAGAATTTAACAGAAAGCCGTATGTTAAGTCTTACAATAAGTTCCGATAACCTTTTGTAATCTAACACTCAAAAAGTTGTGAGTTAAATTGTGAGTGTTAGATCTCAAAAGGTGAAGTCACATAACCGTTTGAAATCTAACACCATAATTATATGATTATAGAAGGTTATGGAGGCTTGATGCAACACTGCAAACTAATCTGGACCTCTACTTCACATTGTAGGCGAAGGTCTTTCTTTAGCTGATAACAAGAGATCATGTGATGATGAAGGTCTATCAGGAAGAAATCTTACTACTAATGACATGTTACACACGAAATGTGCTAGACACTTCTAAAGATGGGAATCATCTCCTCTTAATCATACGCACAATCAAGAGAAGTATATGCTACATCAGAGCTACCTTGGCATGATATCACTTGTACTGAGAAATTTTGGGCTTCAATTAGATTTTTGTGGCACAATTTGCATATAGGCTAGTTGAGACCGCTTGACAATCTGGTTGGTGTACAACGGAGTGGTTTCCAACCAAGAGAGATATTCTGTGTAAAATGTACTCGAACATGTGAAGACACTCTATCAGTCCTTGCCTTTGTAAATAACCACATGATTATTATTAAAATATTGCGAAAACAACATCTTGCATGCATACTCCTTTCCATTAAAAAACAGTTGAAGAATATTTAGATGACCGGATGATGGAAAGGAATGATGCTTCTATTCTTGGCATACCTCACACTCCAACATGGTGATATAGAGAATACTGAGGTAGAAGTCGGCGTTTGTTAACAAAAAATTGACCAAGATGTTGATGCCATACGAAAGTGAGATTGGTGGACAGTGGAAAAAGTAGCAAGTGATAACTGAATTAGAAGGTTGATCACTCCTTCACATCCCTAACCCCTTACCTTCCCTGTCATAAAATCCTGAAAAATAAAAGAAATATCACAAATGGCCCGATAATGCATATCCTTGCATATTTGTCTAAAAGGGAGCAATTTGATGGGGCAATCTGGTACAAGGAGCACATCAGACAAATCAGGAGGGGGTAACTATGACCTCCCTTCATCCTACTACAGGGAAATGCAGCCATCTGCTACACTATCCTCCCAAAAGGAAGCTATTGAATCTGTCAAACTGTCTCGTGTATCCATAGATATAACGTGACGTGCTTGAATATACCAACCAATCATACTCAATGGGGTGAACATAAAGAGAGGGTATACCTATAAGGAATGTAGAGGTAGAGCCAAAAGTAGTGGCCATGGTTGCAATCTAATGTATTGATGAGAGAGAGAGAGTTACTCGACTAATAGGATGCTCGGTTCGATACATCACGATGACGAGATGGAGGTACCCATATATATACACACACATATCCTTTTTCAGGATAACGACCAATATCTCACGAGATATCATGATATAGCAACATCACTCAGAACTGATTAGTTTAGTTCAAACTTTCTCACTTTCTCAGATATCAACCAATATCATTGATATTGTAGTCAGGCGTTTATGAATATATTCTCGGTCAACCTATAAGGATTTTTATGAATATATTCTCGGTCAACCTATAAGGATTCGACTATTCTTCAGCACATGAAGCCTTGATACTCCTTTGTATCTAGCAACTTATTTTTGAATCCATAATTATTCTATGGGATCCACTTAAAAGGTCTGGTGGTAGTGCAGTGTGCCTACCACCCAAAAGACCTAGGTTCAAACCCCCCTATGGGAGTTGCGTTAGGTAGTCGACAACCAACCATAAAAAATAGTCGAATCTTTCAACGTGGATTTGAGCAAGAATCCACATAGCCGACCCTACTTATAGTGGGAGAAGGTTTCGCCATTTTTTTATACTTATTCTATAAGAAGTATGGTATGTTTAATGCAAACATGAGCCTCAAAAAAAATGTTTAATGCAAACATGATGGTGAAGAAAGGATTTATGGACTACATAGGAAATTTTATCTATATTTGGATATACAAGACATCTTCACCATGAAAGAGGTTCTTTCATATAGACATGTTCAAGAAATGTTCGACAAGCCATTAGTTGTGAGATAACGATCGAGATATGATGAAATTTCTTGTCAAGTATATTGCAGTTGTTTTTAATTCATGTCATTCATCTTCGACTTTATTAACTTCACCAGTTCTTGATGTTAATAGATAATTGGTGGACTATTCATGGAGATGAGATACCACATTTAAAATTAGAGTATGTGTCGTTATAATGATGGGTAATTGGATCCCTCTAGGGTCCAATTATCACATCCACATGTTTAGTCCCACATCTACTATTAGTAGAACTCCGGTTAGTTGGTGGGGCTATATAAAAAGCCCCATACCCATTGTATTAGAGAGAAAAGTGAATAGAAAACACAAGCCATTTGAGGCGTTCTCCTGTGGTTTCATCCCGCTTTTCACGGAATACGGTTCCACGTAAAATCCCGATGTTCTTCATGTTTATTTTATTCTATGATATTATGCTTCCGCATTGTCCATTTCTAAGATGGTATGAGAGTGGTTTCGATTCTCGAGGGTTTATTTTTATGATTTATTCAAGATTCAAATTCTTGATTATTCTTGGATATCATTGTGAAGATTAAAAGCTCTGAAGATTTATGATTCATGATCTGTCAAGTTCGAGATCTAGGGTTTTCATAACCCTAATTCTATAATGACTATCTCGAATCATGCCATATGTTCTTGTTCAAATCTATTCAGAAGCACAAGAAAGGTTCAAGGGTTCGATTTCTGGAACCCTACATGTATTATCTCTCCATGCAACATCTCCAGTAGCAGTGACACCTCATACACAGGCTGCAAGTCATGCTCCAGCGAAGTCAATCAATGTCATCTCTCAACAAAGAGCAATCAGAACCCTAGATCTCATATTCTAAAGACATGTTGCCATGATGGGTTTTTAAGGAACCCTATTTCGAAGAAGATCAAGTTCGGCACTACCAACTCTAGCCCTATTGACGATACGCGCAGGTAACAACCCCATCGGCCATGATGCGTTCCATGAGTATTTGGCATGAGAAACCCCCGGCAACATTCAACGGCGCAATCTATCCTTTTCCAATGGTGCCACCCCATTCTCCATGCAAGTTGAAGTATCCAGCAATAAGAAAAGGAGGGGTGGGTTGATCCCCTCCCGTACGCAAAGGCTCCACACGAAACCCTACATCTCCACCAAGCAGCACCACACAATCTCGCGTGTGCTATGTCCTTCCGCGATCCAGCCATCTCCGGTCCAGGCCAGTCACCTTGTCCAACCGCATGCACTCCAGGTGGCTCCATGTGACTAGGGTTGTTCACGGGGCGGGTAGCCGATCCGTTCGATCACGACCCGCCCCAACCCGTCAATACCGGGTCATGGGTCGCCCCGACCCGTTTGAATGGGTACCCAGATCAAACGGGTACCCATATTAATTTGCGCGGGTCACGGGTACCCGCAGGTACCCGTTGACTAACGGCTTCCAAAAAATGATCTCATTTGCTTCTTTCACTCGTTTAAAATTAGTCTATTTCGGAAGTTCCGAAATCTCACGGTAGCTTTATTGACTTTTCTAAAACTATTACTGCAGTCATTGTTTACAATGCATGTTAGCAAAGTAGAATTGTAATGCTAAAGGTTCAAGCACAGTTTACTATTGTAATTATGAAAAGACGTGTCTACATCAACACCGTAAATTCTCAGTTGCACTTGCAGACCTCAACTCTAAAACACCACAAAATATATAAAGAGAGATCAATGCTTATGTCGTATAAGCTAGCTATCATATTATAATCCTCGCACTCGTCATATCGGAACCGTTAGCTTTACATTGCAAAAAAGATACATATCTCTGATGCAAGCTAAAAACAACAATAAAGTCAAAGGTTGGAAGGGGGATCGCCAGAGATTGCTTACAGGTCGTGTGTGTCTTTGCGACAACGTAGAGACGAGGGGGAAGAACCTAAAAAGCGGCGGAGCATAGAGTGGTTTGGGATGCAGGATGATTTAGCTGAGGGATGGAGCGAGGTTGTACAAAGATCTGCCGGAGGGATGTGGGAGGCGGCAGGGCATGGAGCGGAGCTACGGGGGATCTGGTGGAGAGGCACGGGAGGATGTGGGGCTGTGCAGAATCTGGTGTAGGGTAGAAATGAGGAGAAAATGTTGTAAGCAAGCTCTAGCAGTAGCCGTGAACAAAAGCAAATCGGGAGCATCGGATGGGCATTCCAGCAGGCGTCCGTGACTCCGACCCAACCGGGTACCCGGCTCACTATTCAACCGGGTAGCAATGGTTTAACGGGTCAACTATGTATGGGTACCCGCCCCGGACTATTTTCACAGGTACCCGTACATTTAGGGTCAAAACAATCGGGTCGGGACGGGTACCCATTTGACCCAATTAAATTGAACACCCCTACATGTGACACCCTCTCATCCAGAGAGGTTCCAAGGTGGTGATAATCAGGCAAGAAAGCCTTTCGAGGCAGAAAAGATAGAAGGGGGTTCCCTCGAAGGGAACCCTAAATAACTACAGCTTCTGTTTTCGAGTGAGATGATTTCGACCCATTAAAAATTTTGCTCTTGGTATTTTAAAAAAAAGAGTCAAAGAGATGAGTAATTTGGGCCTAATCATCGTGTACCATACTATTGTTCTACGATATAATAAAAAAGGCGGGAAAGAAAAAGGCATACACAAGAAAAAAAATATTTTGAAGAAAAAAGGGGGGATGGGTACAAAAAAGGGAGGCAATAGTCGAGAAAAAAATAGATTGGTTTTTTCCCATATTCAGAACTTCTCCAAACTTGATCGATGCCATTTATTCTAACTAGTATAGGAGAAAGGAGGAGTATCATGTAGAGTTATACAGATTGTTTTAAATCAGAGTCTACAAGTCAAATTCAGACTCAACAGATGGTCAGACTTAGACTCTAAAGATTGTTCAGAGTCTTTAGTTTAATGCATACAGATGTACATTCTTTGTTTGAGAGGTCATCATATTTGATCTGGTAAGCTCAGGGTTTTCATGTGATCCATAGGGACTCCAGAGTAGAGATCTCATTTTCTATGCCATTGTGGGATAGGGTTTTCATGTGGTTTCATAAGGACTCCAGAGTAGAGATCCCATTCTCTGAGCCAATGTGGGTGAGACCCCAGTTCTCTGATGAGGAGGCTTTCAGACTTCATTCTCCAACGACCGTGGACTCCAATGAGGATGTTTCCACGATTTTTTTCAGTTCGACCCTTCAGAGAGATGGAGCAATTGCGGGCCAGAGTTCTCCAAGTGGAGACTCATTCCAGTTTCAGTGACTCTAACAGACGCAGTACATAGCACATATTCTCTGACGAGGAGACCCAGTTCAAATTCAACTCACACTCCAGCCCTTTAGTTCCTCCTCACCAACACGGCATGAGAAGTGTATAGATATATTTTATATTATGTTGTTATGTTATTTGTACAGTTTCTTATTTTCTTTCTTCTTATGACTGCTTTCTGTAATTTACCCATAGGCTACTCTCCTATATAAGAGAGCCTAGGGTTTATGGAATAAACAGCGGACTCATTTCTTCCAGCATGGTATCAGAGCGGCGGTCCTAGACCGGAGCTCGAATACCCTAACCCTAATCCCCACCCGCCAGCCCTTCTCCTCTCATGACCGGCGCCGCCGCCCTTCTTCTCTTGTGATCGGCACCGCCGCCACCTTTTCTCTCTGCCAGCGCCGGCAGCGTCGCCAGCCCCGCCGCTAGTTTCAAGGCGCAGCCTCCTGCTGTTGGCGCAGCCTCCGTGCGTCTCCACGCGTAGTCTCCACACGTGAGACCCATCCCGTAGTCTCCACGCAGGCTTCTCCATGCGCATCTCCTCCGGTCGATCCTCTTTTATGTTGAGATTGGTTGCATGAGTCTACACATGCAATCCAATCTCTTTATGTCCATGTAGACACAATCTTGTCTAAGTCTTCATCCCTAGCCTTCTCACGCCGACATGTCAGAGAACAAGGTCGATATTCCCTCCACAAGCGCCTTCAGAGGTCCTGCACCGATAATCAAGATGGATGGGTCGAATTATGAACTATGGGCTATGCAGTTCATGAGCATGATGAAGTCGACTGGTAAGAAACACATTCTTACCGAAGAAGAACCGGCTGAGAAGACTGGCGCTAATGCCTCATGGGAGGCTGATGATGCATATGCCAAAGTCTGGCTCTCAGGTGCGTTGGCAATAAAGATTGCCAATGATATACTACATCAGCCCACAACCAAGGCGATGTAGGATATTCTTGCTGCCACTTATTCACAAGCTAAGAATGAGACGAAGATTCTACAGCTTCAACATGACATCTTCACCATCAAACAGAATGGACGGCCACTGCACTCTTTGTATACATCCCTTCGGGGGATGTTCGAGAAGCTATATAGCTTTATGCCTCTCACGTCTACCCCTGAGTAGCAGAAGACCTATAGGAATGCCACCATGGTGGGGGTATTCCTGGCAGCCCTTGATCCAGAATACAAGGCAGCACGTTCCCAGATCTTAGCAGACTCTACCATTCCTCCTATGAAGGAAGCTTTCCGTAGACTCATTTTCATCTTCTGCTGCAAATCAGATATCCTCAGTAATGGCAGCATCCCGAGGTCGCAATGGTCCTTCTCAGTATCACGGTCGTGGACCTTGGGACAGAGGGGGTCGTGTTCGCCAACAATGCACTTTCTGCCACCGTTCTGGGCATACCGAGGATACATGCTACTCAAAGCATGGATTCTCTGCTTCTGCACGTGTAGCCGAATAGGTTGAGCCTCCAGCTGCTTCCTCTTTGGATCAACGGTTTGATGATCTTGTAGCCCGCTTGAGAGACATTATACCTCCATCTGGCCCTGTGACACCCTCACTGGTTTCTGAGAGACATTCAGATATTGCTGCGTCAGCCTCCTCCAGTACCTCAAGTAGTACTTCTGCTCTCACTGGGAATAGTGGGTCTGATACTATAGCATGGATCATGGACTCTGGTGCCACACACCATCTGTGTGGAGACAGGGGTCAACTTACAGCCTACAGACAGGTTCCTCCAGGGCGCATTGTGGTTATTGCAGATGGGACGCACTCCCCGATTACTGGTCAGGGGGAGATTAGTTTGACACCATCTATGCATCTAAAGAATGTGTTGCATGCATCTAATTTCTCCATTAATTTGTTGTCAATTAGCAAAATTACAAAAGATTTACATTGTAGAGATATTTTTTATCCATCCTCTCTCATTTTTCAGGACATCCGTACGGACAACGTGATTAGGTGTGGACGTGAGCAGGGTGGCCTCTATCGCCTTCTTCGGACTCCATATGTCGGAATCTCTTACTAGTCCCTTTATTTATGTGGCACCTGTGCCTTGGTCATCTATCGCTTCAGAAACTATGTCGTGTTATGTCCCAAATTTCACTTCACACGTCCTTTCAATGTGAGGCTTATCAGTTGGGAAAGCATCATCGGTCTAGCTTTCCCACTCGTCGGAATCGGAGTAGTAACTCCAGTTTTAAGTTGTTTCATGTCGATATTTGGGGTCCCAGTCATGTTCCAGATCATCTGGGATACAGGTTTTATCATGTCGTAGTTGATGATTTTTCTCGTCTGTCTTGGGTCTTCTTACTAAAGAATAAATCTGAAGCTGGGAATGTTATCAAAAATTTCATAAATGAAGTACGCAATGTTTTTTCTACCTCTGTGAAAATTGTGAGGATCGATAACGCTTTGGAATTTTGTACTAATAATCTTTCCACCTATTTTTCTACACAAGGAATTATTCACCAAACTACTTGTGCCTATACTTCCCAAAGGAATGGAGTTGCAGAAAGAAAACATCTTCATTTGATGGATGTCATTAGGATGCTTCTCATACAAAGTTGTGCGCCTCATTCTTTCTGGGGCGATGTTGTCCTAACAGCATGCTATCTCACTAATCGTATCGTCTGTCTTAGGTGAGACGATTCCTTTCTCTTTAATTTTATCTAACAAGGAATTATTCTCACTTCCTCCTCGTGTGTTTGGTTCGGTTGCCTTCGTCCACCAGTTGTCTCCAGGGATTGACAAGCTCTCTCCTAGATTTGTCAAGTGTGTTTTTGTCGGGTACTCCAGTACACAAAAGGGGTACCGGTGTTATGATCTGTTGCGCAGGAAATATTATATTAGTGCCGATGTTACCTTTTTTGAGTCTGTTATGTACTTCTCCCCTACAGGTAATCAGTTGATGTCTTTGGACATTGATGAAGCTATCTATATGTCGCCACTTCCTCCTCAACCATCTCCGGTATCACCACCAGCATCACTACCTACACCACCATCGTCGCCACCGCTGCCCCCACCTCCTATTACAGTTTCTGTTCCACCATTACCACTTCACTATACATGTCGGTCTACTTCTGCTCATGGTCACCGCTCATCATCTAGCTCGCATGAGGTATGTCCTGAGAATATAGTTTCAAATGATGGATCTAATGGTTTACCTGAGCAGGCTTCGCTACAGGGAACAGTCGAGGGGACTACTGATTTGGATCTCCCTATTGTGCTACGAAAACAGAAGCGTAACTGTGTGTCTTATCCTATTGCATCTGTGGTTTCCTTTGATCGCTTATCTGGTGAATTCAGGAATTTTATTGTTGCACTATCTGTCGTGGATATTCCACGAAATTACCAAGATACTTTGAAGGACAGTCGATGGCGCCTAGCTATGGAAGAAAAGATGGTTGCTCTTCAGTCGAGGGGCACCTGGAGTCTTGTACCAACACCTACGGACGTGTCTACAGTTAGCTGTAAATGGGTTTTCACCGTGAAGCAAAATGCAGATGGTAGCATTGAAAGATACAAGGCATGCTTGGTTGCATGGGGTTTACACAAACTTATGGAGTGGATTATCTTAGTACATTCTCACTTGTTGCTCGTCATTCCACCCTACGGATCCTTCTATATGTTGATGTTATAGAGATTGGCCATTGTTTCAATTAGATGTCAAGAATGCCTTTCTATATGGTGATCTTCAGGAGGAAGTCTACATGCAACAACCATCTAGTTTTGTTGTTGAGGGGGAGTATCCACAGGTGTGTAGACTTCATAAGGCGATCTATGGCCTTAAGCAGAGCCCTAGAGCTTGGTTCCAGAAGCTTTCAAACTTGTTTGAAAGACCGGGGTACAAACGTTCTAATGCAGATCATTCTCTCTTTATTTAGAAAACATCCAAAGGTATGATTGCAATTATGGTGTATGTTGTTGATATCCTTATTACAGGAGATGACGTACAAGGAATCAAGAGGGCAAAAGAAATGCTGGGTTGTGAATTTGTCACCAAGGACCTTGGAGTCGTTAAGTATTTTTTGGGATTGGAGTTTGCCAGAAATCAACATGGACTCGTGATAACCCAGAGGAAATATGTCACTGACTTACTAAGCGAAATAGGAATGATTGGATGTCGACCTGCCACTACACCTATGGATCCAAGCATGAAACTATATGATGATGATAATGATGAGGTGGCGCCTAGCTATGGAAGAAAAGATGGTTGCTCTTCAGTCGAGGGGCACCTGGAGTCTTGTACCAACACCTACGGACGTGTCTACAGTTAGCTGTAAATGGGTTTTCACCGTGAAGCAAAATGCAGATGGTAGCATTGAAAGATACAAGGCATGCTTGGTTGCACGGGGTTTACACAAACTTATGGAGTGGATTATCTTAGTACATTCTCACTTGTTGCTCGTCATTCCACCCTACGGATCCTTCTATATGTTGATGTTATAGAGATTGGCCATTGTTTCAATTAGATGTCAAGAATGCCTTTCTATATGGTGATCTTCAGGAGGAAGTCTACATGCAACAACCATCTAGTTTTGTTGTTGAGGGGGAGTATCCACAGGTGTGTAGACTTCATAAGGCGATCTATGGCCTTAAGAAGAGCCCTAGAGCTTGGTTCCAGAAGCTTTCAAACTTGTTTGAAAGACCGGGGTACAAACGTTCTAATGCAGATCATTCTCTCTTTATTTAGAAAACATCCAAAGGTATGATTGCAATTATGGTGTATGTTGTTGATATCCTTATTACAGGAGATGACGTACAAGGAATCAAGAGGGCAAAAGAAATGCTGGGTTGTGAATTTGTCACCAAGGACCTTGGAGTCGTTAAGTATTTTTTGGGATTGGAGTTTGCCAGAAATCAACATGGACTCGTGATAACCCAGAGGAAATATGTCACTGACTTACTAAGCGAAATAGGAATGATTGGATGTCGACCTGCCACTACACCTATGGATCCAAGCATGAAACTATATGATGATGATAATGATGAGGTGGATAGGAGATACAGAGAACTGGTTGGAAAACTTCTTTATGTTACCATTACCAGACCTGATATATCTTTTATTGTCAATCAGGTAAGCCAGTTCATGGAACAACCTTGTCAGGTACATATGGATGCTATACAGATGATACTCAGGTACCTTAAATCATCTCCAGGTGCAGGACTATTGTTTAAGAAAGGCAAGGATGTCACTATCTCAACATGCGTGGATGCAGACTATGCAGGATGTCCAAAGGATAAGATATCCACCACTGGATTTGTTGTATACGTTGGAGACTCTCTTGTCGCATGGAGAAGCAAGAAGCAGTAGCCAGATCTAGTGTTGAGTCTGAATATAGGGCTATGGCCCAGGTCAGTATAGAAATGATGTGGGTTAAAGATGTTCTTACATATCTATATATAGAGATCCTATTCCTATTGCACTTCAAGCTGCTATATCTATTGCAGATAATCCAACATTTCATGAATGAACCAAGCACATCGAGGTTGATTGTCACTATATAAGGGATAGATCTAGAAGGGTTTTATTTCCACATCTCATGTCAACTCCGGTGACCAGACTATAGATATTTTCACCAAGGCCTTATTTAGAGGACCATTCCAGAAGTGCTCGTCCAAGCTGAGCATGATCGATATCTATACTCTATCTTGAGGGGGAGTGTAGGGATATATTTTATGTTATGATGTTATGTCATTTGTACTGTTTCTTATTTTCTTTCTTCTTATGACGGCTTTCTGTAATTTACCCATATGCTACTCTCCTATATAAGAGAGCCTAAGGTTTATGCAATAAACAACGCACTCATTTCTTCCAACAAGAAGCAACATCCTCGACAGCAACCGAGAGTAGAGTATGCGTTGAGTTGATCTTGTATGTACTGCATTATATTGTGAGTTTGAGATTTCTTTCTATTTGTCCAAGCTGAGCATTGCATGCTCTAGCTTGAGAGGGGGTGTTGGAGTATGCGTTATTGTAGTGATGGGTAATTGGCTCCCTCCAGGGTCCAATTACCACATCCACATGTTTAGTCCTATATCTATTATTAGTAGGACTCCAGTCTGTTGGTGGGGTTATATAAGAAGCCCCATACCTATTGTATCAAAGAGAAAAGTGAATAGAAATCACAAACCTTTGAGGCACTCTCCCGTGGTTTCATCCTACTCCTTACGGAATAGGATTCCATGTCAAATCTCAATGTTCTTCATGTTTATTCTATTTCTCTGATATTACGCTTCCATATTGTCGATTTCTAACAAACAATCATGGGCATTAAGATAATAAGCTTAACGTTTTTGTCCTCTGGATGTGAGCATAAAGTACCTTTGACCGGTAATGACTATATTTACCTGCCTAATTAGAATACTAATAATTGAAAAATAAGATTGTAATGTTACTCATAATGTTGACTTCAAATCCATACCACAAAGAGAGACATGTTGGAAACAAAAACGTTAAATGATCTTGCTTGTGTGTGTTTCGATTACAACCTGAATGAATGCTAACTTGAGTAATTATAATCTCATAATCGTGCACACCTATAAGAATGGATCGATGACGCCAACGTTACAAGCTCAAGACGAGGAGGTTTTTCTAGGTTTGGGATTAACACAGGGTTCTATGGGAATGCAAATGGTGTCGAGGAAATTTTGGAACCAAGAAGAAGCTAAAGAGGTAAATATGGAAAGGGAGCTTCAACTTCGAGCTCAACCGATGTATCAATAAATGAGGAAGACGAGAAATGGATGAAGATGATGATGATGAACTTGATTTGGATGATAATGACATTAATGAGAATGATTAGTGTTTGTTGCTTTTAAAATTTATTTTTCTCAAGTGTGTTTGTGATTTGGAATGTTGTCTTAGGTCTAAAACATTAGCTCTTCTTTTGTAGCAAACATTTTGTTCTTAGCTTGCTTCTTTTATCTCTTCTTTTATTTCAATTGTTTCTTTTATTTCATTATGATAGTATAAAAATGTATAAATCTATGTAAATATATAAATATATATAATTGATCAATATATTTAAAATAATTAAAAAATACAAAACTAAATAAATCCCAAGTAATTCGACGAGTAACTCGAATGCCGATTAATCCTTGTCAGTGACCCAACCTAATGAATATTGAAGCCGACTTCTGCAAGCTTGAATAAATATATGAAAGTAAAGCACCTCGATCAACCTTAACCGTAGGGCACAATCACTTGCCATATTCAAAAACTACAGAGAAAATTATTAGTTAGTCTTTTGAACAACTCATGTCATACACACATAACAAGCTTGCAAGACCTTTAAAATAGCATCCAAGCTTATCTTCACACATACACAGGCATACAATTGCATACATACGTACTTATGTACATATATATACCCATGTATATGTGTGATTCCTCTTCAAGATCATCGTGTAAAATAGTGATCTCTGTGTGCAGCTAATGCAGCTAATGGATAGCAAAAAAATTAAGACATTCCATCAAGATAAATACATTGATTTATCTTAATATGAACATCAAATCAACATATCTGAATTTGCCCATCTCGATGGTTGATTCATTCCAACTTTTCACACCGCGACAAGTACAAGCTCGATACAACAACAAAGCATTTTCCCACATTAAGTCGGGTCGGCTACATGGATTCTTTGCCTCCATTCAGATCTATCTTGGGTCATTCTCGAGCTTAGATCCAAAAAACTAAGATCCATTCGTATAGTTTCATTCTAACATTTTTTTGTGCCTTCATCGTCCTCTCTTAAATGGCTCAACATCCCAAAGTCTCACCTCCTCACGGTGCATCAGTTGACCTCCTTTGCAAATGGTCAAATGACCTTAAGCGATTTTCTTACATCTTGTCCTCAATTGGAGCTACACCAACTTTCCTTTTGATTGCATCATACCGAATCCGATCTTTACGTGTGTGTGTGTGTGTATGTGTGTGTCCATGCATTCACCTTAGCACTTTCATTTCAGCTAATGTCATTTTCTACACAGGCCTATGGTTCACATGCCAACATGCAGATCCATAGAGCATAGCAGATCTCATGGTTGCTTTGTAAAACTTTCCTTTGATTTTCAAAGGAATTTTCATATCACAGAGAACAATAGAAGATCCTCTCCACTTTAGCCAACTTGCATTTATTCTACTAGTAACATCTCCATCAATTTCCCCATCATGTTACAAAATAGATCCCAAGTATCTAAAAGAATCTCTCTTCTGAATGTTAATGTCACTAATCTTCACCTCGATTCCTTCACCATTGCTTCCATCAAAAGTGCACTCCATATATTCTTTCTTATCCCTACTTATACGAAATCCTTTAGTCACCAATGCATGTCTCCAAACCTCAAGCTTCTCATTTACTCCATCTCTAGTCTCATCAATCAACACAATATCATCAACGAATAACATATACCCAAGGCCACAAATTTCGATTTCGGTTACCATTTCGATGAGTGATCGAAATGAAATTTCGACTGAATTTCGGTTGAATTTGACCGAAATTTCGATCATTTCAATCAGTTTTTGAATAGGGGACCTCAAATTTTGGTCAACATCGGCCATTTCTCGAATTTCGGTCACTAACTGAAATCGAAATTCGACCGAAATTCGATCGAATTTCGCCGAAATCTAATCCCATGCATATACCAAGGTATCTTATACTGAATATGACCTGTCAGCTCGTCCATAATTAAAGTAAAAAGGAATGAATTCGAAGCTGAACCTTGATGCAGACCAATATTAAAAAGGCTTCAAAAATCAGTACTCGGTCAGTTGGGTCACTGACTAAGGACTAATCGACAATCGGGCGACTAATCGGATTTAGTCGGGCTTTAATCGACTTTGATTTTTTAAAGTATTTTAAATATATAAATAATTTTTTTATGTATTCTTATATATTTACGTAGATTTATACATTTTTATGTTATCATAATGAAAGAAAAGAAGCAATTGGATTTAAATAAAAACATTAAGTGTAAAAGAATAAGTTTGCTTTAAAAAAGCATAAAAAATAAAACAATATGGTATCTCCAAGCAAAAATCGATCGACTAGTCGGCTTAGTCAAAGTTAATCAATATTCGGTCGACCATCCCACTGACTAGGCCAGTCGGACCTACTAGTCGGCCTAGTCGGAGAACTTTTACAGTAGTGAATATTGATGTTAAAATAGTCATTCTTCATATATTGTATCCCTATACAAGATGAAGCACTATCATACATATCTTTTATGAGGTTAATATATATGGCGTGTACTTCTCTCTTCTCCAAAATTCTCCACAATATATCTAGTGGACAGAATCATAAGCCTTCTCCAAATCAATAAAGATCATATGGAGGTTCTTCCTTTTAGCTCTATAAATCTCCATTGTTATCCTCAGCAAGTGGACAGCTTCAATAATTGAGGACCTGGCATGAATTCGAATTGGGTTTCTTTTACTTTGGAAACTTGCATCAAACTTCTTTCGAATCACACGTTCCCAAATTTCATAGTATGACTCATCAGCTTGATACCTCTATAATTTGAATAATTTTGAATTTGTTCTCATAAAGAGACACCACGAGGCTTCTCCTCCAATCTTCAACCATTTTCTTGCTTGGTTAAATAAAATTGAAAAAAATTGTAAGCCAAGTCAAACAACGCTCATCAAAAATTCTCCAAACTTCTACAGAAATGTCATCAGGTCCTACACCTTTCCCATGTCTCGTAACCTTCAAATCCCCATCTACTTCCTTCCTTTCTATCTGTCGATAGTTTGCACGATTCAAGTAACTTTCACTACTAGCTAGATCTCCCAAAGTGATCTCTCTATTTCCTTCCCCAATGAAAAGCTTATAAAAGCACTGCTTCCATCTAGTCTATATATCCTTCTGAGTAACAAGCTCACGACCTTCATCATCCTTAATGCATCTCACTTGAGAAAGAGCATTGGTCTTTCTTTCTCTTGCTTTAGCCAACCTGAATATATCCTTATGGCCCTCCTTAGAGTCGAGATTTTTGTACAAAACTTCATAAGCTTTTGACTTAGCTTCTCTTACAGCCTTCTTTGCTTCCTTCTTCGCTATTTTATAGTTTGTGACAGTTTCATCTGTTCTATCCTTCGACATGCTCTTTTAATTTTGAGCTTCTCGTATACCCCTCCACTCCACCACCAAGCATGCTTTTGTCCCGGAGCTCCTCCCTTTGACTCACCTAGCATCTCGTTGGCTACTCTTCGGATACAAGATGCTACCGCCTCTCACATCTCGTTTGCATTTCCGATACAATCCCAAGATAAGTCTTTTAGAACATTCTTCCTTAAGCTTGATTGCTTCAATTGAAGATCCCACTGATGCGGACTCGATTTTTCGCGGCGTCGAAATAACAATAATTTTTTATGGTGGATTTTTGGTAGAAGAAAGAGATAGGGTTGAGAAGAGAAAGTAGAGGGGTTGAGAAGAAGAACTCGTCGGTAACGAGGGATTTTGGAGAAGAAGAAGCGCGGGAGATCGCGTGGGGAAGGAGGAACGAGAGAGAGATAGGGAGAATAATTCTCAAATTTGATTCATAATTGACTGACTAGAACAATGGGCTACCCTCTCTTTATATAGGAGAGAGGGTTTACAAAAATAGTAAATAAATCAAATTAACAACTAGTTTAATCCTAATTGACCTCTAATTACCTTAATTGGACTCTAAATTATTTAATTGACCCAAATTACATTTAAACTCTACGAAATAAACGTTGAGATCACAGGCGATCTCAATTATTTAATTAGACCAATACGACCGCTAAAAACGTAAATAAAATTGATTACTATTTAATTAAATAAATGTGACCCTATAATTTGGGGTCACGCTGCATCAACTCTCCACCGCTTTAAAAATTCGGCTCCTGACGAATTGCGTGAACTGCAAGCTTGGAGGATGATTCGGCGGCGTCAATTGTCTTCTGGAAGAACATGTGGGGTGCGAACGGTGGAATCCATGGGCGGGCGAGGCGCGGCTGCCGTGGTTGAAAAACATATGCGGTGCGTACGGTGGCGGCGTCGCGACTGTTGACTCCTTCCCATGATGCTCAAAAAATTGATGCGGCATGGAGAATATGGCCCTTGAATAATCCATAATGAAGCAATGGCACAAGGAGAGGAGAAGAGGGAATGTGGCTAAAGAATGAAGCCATGGTGTCCTTAAATAGGGAAAACCCAAGATGATAGTCCTATTTGGATAAGGAGTAGCCCCTTTTTTTAAATATTTCCGCCGCCAGGGGTGTGGACGCAATTTTCGCACCCCTTTGTTTTTTCTTTCCCTCTTATGGATCTTGAACTCTCTGCAAATATGGGAAGTTTGGGTTTTATTCTCGCAAATTTTCCCACTTAGTTTCCCATTCCCCTTTTCCAGGGATTTGAGATCCCTGCACTTCGGGCGATTGGTTAGGGCACGGATTCCCTCTTGCGATATAAGCGCGCGGGGTCGGAGTTCTCGGAACCGCAAGGGCGGCGCGGTGGCAGGGGTGCGGCCCGGGCGGAGCGAGCGCCGCGCTCGTGGGGGCACGCGAGGGTGGGGAGGCTGGGTGCGCGTCAAGGGTTGGCGCGTGGTGGTGGGGCGGCGAGGGGAGTGCTGGGAGTTGGGCTTGGCGACCGTGGGGCTGGAGAGGGGAGAGTACTGCGGGGGGGCGGAGGAAGGAGGGGTGCTGGCGAGGTTGCGCGAGGGGAAGGGGAGGATCACGGGGAGGGGTCGAGCGGTGGGGCGATATGTGGGAGGAGGTTGGGGAGGGATCGCCGAGCAGCGAGGCGACGCGGGGAGTGGGGGCGGCAACAGCAGGGGGGGCGGTTGCGATGCGGTGGGAAAGGGATAGGGGTGTGGGGGAGGAAGAGGGTGGGGATTGGGGTGCTGCGGGAGTCTCTGGGGCCGAGGGGGAGCTGCCGTTGGGGGGTTCGGGGGGTAGCAGGCGGAGGAGGGGAGACCCGGGGAGAGAGGCGAGGGGATGTGGCTGGAGGCGCCGCAGCGGGCCAATCGCGCACGGGGAGGCGGGAGGATGCACCGGAGTGGCGGAAGGGACCGCGGCTGGTGTAGTGGCGGGCTGGACGGCCCGAGGAACTGCCGTGGGGGCTGGACTGCCCTCGGGATCGCCGTAGGCGACGGGGACTGATCGGAAAACTCCTGGACAGCCCTTGTTTCGTCGCTTTTCCCTTCTAAAATGCTCTGGACAGCAGCGGATTCTTCGTGGACAGCGAGCACCTCATCGTTGTTGACGTTTTTTTCATCCACCAAGATCTGAGCAGCGCACCGATCATGGTTGACGACATTATTTTGTTCGTCGTCAACTTGTACCATAAAAAAATCAACATCATACCATGAGTCGATCCATTGTTGAACCTTAATACTTTTCCGGAGGCGCTTCTTGTATTTTTGTTGACGCGAATGCGCATGTGATCCACGTGATAGGGTTGCTTGATCGAGCTTCATTCTCCAATATGCGACAGGACCGTCGAATCGTGAGAACGATTCGATATCCATGCTCTGATACCAATTGATGCGGACTCGATTTTTCGCGGCGTCGAAATAACAATATTTTTTTATGGTGGATTTTCGGTAGAAGAAAGAGATAGGGTTGAGAAGAGAAAGTAGAGGGGTTGAGAAGAAGAACTCGTCGGTAACGAGGGATTTTGGAGAAGAAGAAGCGCGGGAGATCGTGTGGGGAAGGAGGAACGAGAGAGAGATAGGGAGAATAATTCTCAAATTTGATTCATAATTGACTGACTAGAACAATGGGCTACCCTCTCTTTATATAGGAGAGAGGGTTTACAAAAATAGTAAATAAATCAAATTAACAACTAGTTTAATCCTAATTGACCTCTAATTACCTTAATTGGACTCTAAATTATTTAATTGACCCAAATTACATTTAAACTCTACGAAATAAACGTTAAGATCACAGGCGATCTCAATTATTTAATTAGACCAATACGACCGCTAAAAACGTAAATAAAATTGATTACTATTTAATTAAATAAATGTGACCCTATAATTTGGGGTCACGCTGCATCACCCACCATCTAGTTCTAGTGATCTTGGAAACCCTCTTCTTCTTTACCAGCCTTTTTATTTGCACATACATGATTAACAAGCGATGTTGGGTGGTCAAAATCTCTCATGGGATACTTTGCAGTCTTTGCGGTCTCAACGCAAAGTAATTTATATGTATTCTAGTCGGACCACTCTTATAAGTAATTAAACGCTCCTCCCTTTTATTGAAGAGTGTTTTCTATGAAAAGATTGTAAGGCGTTACAAATCCATAATGACTTTTCCCTCTTCATTTCTATCTCTAAAGCCATGTCCTCCATGAACACAAGCATATCTTGAAGCATCGTTTCCCACATGTCCATTAAGATCTCCACTTAGGCAAATCATCTCTCTTTGCGGGATTCCTTGCATAATCTTATCAAAATCCTCCCAAAAAAATTGTTTAATCCTTTCATCCAAACCAATTTGTGGTGCATAAACTGAGATGATATTCAGAATTTCTTCTTTGAGCACTACTTTTAGCAAAATAATCCAATCCCTGAATCTTTGCACCTCAACCACACAATCCTTCAAATCCTTATAAACAACCACTACAACACCATTTCCGCTCTTATCTTTACCTAAATTCCAAAGTTTAAAGCATATCTTCTCGATCTCCTTTGCTTTCTCTCCAACTCATTTTGTCTCTTGAAGACAGTATCTGAATCTTCCTTCTTTCCATCGTATCTACTATCTTTATCGATTTGCCAATCAAAGTGCTAAATTCTAACTACCTATCCGCAACTTCCTTTACAACCTCTTTTGCACTAACTTCTTTACTTGCATGTGTCCATCATGCGTAAACCCTTAAAAATTTTGAACTGCATCCAGGCAGCGATGCAGTTCGCATGTGTTCCTCATACAAGAACCCTTGTAAATTTTGAACTACATACGAGCAGCGACGTAGCGGCCCTTGCTCGCATATGTAAAGATCCATTGCACTATTTACAAGCCACTCATTACGCTCGTGAATAACCTAAAATATATATTTACTAATATATTTATCTAAAGTTTGCAATCTAGCATAGTCTTAGTTCTTTCAATGATTGTATCCGTCAAAAGACTACAACGTTGATTTGTAATGGACTTTTGAATATGACCATCTTTACTTATATATTTCCAACTTAAAAACTAACTCCAACTTTGATGCAAATGCTAGTGGTGTCGAAAAAGTTTTGGAATTAAGAAAAAGCCAAAGAGGTAAACATGCAAGGGAGCTTCAACTTTGGGCTCAATTGATGTGTCGATAAACGAGGAACATGAGGAATAGATGAGGAAGATGAAGATGATCTTGATTTGGATGATGATGATGATATTAATAATGATGACTAGTATTGGTTGCTATTAGAAATTATTTTTCTCAAGCATGATTGTGATTGGAAATGTTGTATTTGGTCTAAAACGTTAGCTCTTCTTTTATAGCAAACATCTTGTTCTTAACTTGCTTCTTTTATTTCTTCTTTATTGCAACTGCTTCTTCTATTTCATTGTGATAGCACTAAAATGTATTAATCTATGTAAACATATAATAGCATATGTATAGAATTGATTTATATATTTAAAATAATCAAAACATACAACATCAAATAAAGCAAGAGTAAATTCAATTAGTTACTCGACTACTAATAATTCCTTGTTATTTACTAACCGACTAAATAATGAAACCGACTTTTTGCAAGCTTGAATAAATATATGAAAGTAAAGCATCTTTATCATCTTTAACTATAGGGTAAAATACTGTATTTGTAAACTTTAGAGAAAATATATTAGCTAGTCTAATGAAAGTGCTAATGCTATGCACATATTTAACAAGTTTGCAAAACCTTTACTATATTGCCCCTTAGGCTTATCTTCATATGCACACGCATACAATCGTGCACATGCGTACTTATGTGCATGTAAATGCCTGTGTATATGTGTGTTTCCTCCTCAAGATCACCATGTAAAATGGTGATCTCTATGTCCATCTAAGGGATAGCAAAAACTTTAAACATTCCATAATTTTCATCCTAGTTAAAGGAATATAAGCATCAAGGTGAATATCTATATTGATCTTGATATAAATATTAAATCAACAATCCGAACTTGCACATCTTGATAGCTGATTCATGCCACCTTTTCACAACACGACAAATGCAAGCTCGATCAAAAATCAAAATAACATGTCATTAATACATATGTAAAGATTTGTTACACTATCCACAAGCCCTTCATTACACTCGTGAATAACCTAGAATTCATATTTACTAATATATCTATCTAAAAATGCAATCTGGTGTAGTATCGGTAATTTCAATGATCGTATCCATCTAAAGACTGCAGTATTTTTTTGTAATTGTTGGAGTATATGCATCACTTGTATAGATGGGTCAGGATCCATTTACCACATCCAGTGTTTAATCTCATATCTACCGGTGTTGGGAATTGGAGGGTCTGTAGAGGCTATATAAGAAGCCCCAAACCTCTTATATCGGACGAGAAAGTCAATAGACACATCAACCCTTTGAGATGTTATCCCTTGGTTTCATCCTGCTCCTTAGGGAGTAGGGTTCCACATAAAAATTCTGGTCTTCTTTCGTGTTCATTATTTATCTCAGATATTTGCTTCTGCATTCGTAGTTTCTAACATGGTATCAAAGCGGGTTCGATTCTCGAGGATTATTTTATGTCCTTTAATTATGTTCGAGATTCAGTATTTAATTCTAGGGTTTCTACCGAAACCCTAATTCTGCATAAGTTCTTAAAGATTTGGGTTTGAAGATTATTATTTCTATATTCATGTTCAAAGTTTTTGAAGATTGTCATCAAGTTCCAGAGATTGGAGGGTTACCAAACCCCAATTATGCACAATGGCAATAGCTAGGGTTTACTCATGAAACCCTAGATCCAGATCTTCTGCTTCTTATCCAGATCTTCTCATGCTGCATTCTCAGGATGAGCATCCAACGCATCACCAGGCGATGAGCAGGAGGCGACGCCTATGAAGAAGAATAAGAGAAGCTCGAGGAAGCTTCGATGCAACCTTCAGAACCGTGCGCATACCAGATCTATGGTGTTGCTTCATCGAGTCACCCATCCAACGCCATTAGATGTAGAGGCGCAAGCAGAACTCACGGTGAGGCGACGCATATCGCCTCCAGGTGATTCCTGCTCCTCCATGAGACAAGTTCCAGGCAGAGGCCCCTTCAGCGATGGCTAACTCCCCTTCCATATGGTGAAGGTCGCAATGCTACCCCCAAGAAATAGCCCCTCACACCTCCATCGCCCCATCATGTGGAGATACCGCATCCACTTTCTCACGTACACCCTCCAGGCAAAGACCCTTCAAGCCGTATCTCGCGCGGACCCCCCAAGCAGTTCCACCCCGCATCTTCAAGGGGCGCGCATCTGCAAAGGAGCACCGCCAGCCCTCTGTCAATGCTCTAGACAGCGATGCTGCTCCTCTCTGATCCCTTTCGTCAGCAGGAGGACGGGTTGAGAAAATAGGAAAGAAAAGATACAGTTCAAAAAACGAGGAAGGGGGTATCTTTTAAAAAAGGTACGTATAAAAAAACCCGTATGCAATAAAAAATGAGTCGTATATTAAAAAAAGAAGAATAAGAAGAGGCTGGAAAAAAGGGACCGTATAAAAAGAATTCGTATGAAAAAAATGATTTTGAAAAAAAAATGTGAGAAGAAGAGTCGAAAAACAAAAAGAAATGTAATTGGTTTATGTGATGTATTCACATTTTCTTGTATTCTCTTAACTTTGTCGATGCCATTATTTTCTGATAAGTATGGGAGAAAGGGGGAATATTGTGTAGAGTTACAGGTCAGATTCACATTTTCAGATTCCAGACCAGCCAGATTTTCAGACACTACAGTTCAGTTCAGATTTTGCAGATTGGTTGAGTCCAAGTTCGAGGCACTCCATATTTGAGTGACCCTATTTCTTCAAGTCTCCAGAGAGACTCCTTTTCATAAGTACATGTGTGCAATCATTTTTGTACGGTCCCATCTTTTGTTTTTGATCTCAGAGTTTTCATGTGATCCATAGGGACTCCAGAGTAAAGATCTCATTCCCTGTGCCATGTGGGCTAGGGTTTTCATGTGGTTTCATAGGGACTCCAAAGTAGAGATCCCATTCTCTAATCCAATATGGGAGAGACACAGTTCTCCGATGAAGAGACTTTTCAGACTCTATTCTCTAGCAACCGTGGACTCCGACGAGGATGTCTCCACAGCCTTTTCAGTTCGTCCCTTTTAGAGATGGAGCAGTTGTCCACATGATGTAGCGGGCCAGAGTACTCCAACGAGGAGACTCGCTTCAGTTGCAGTGACTCTGACAGACGCAGTACAGAGTACATGCTCTCCAACGAGGAGATTCAATTTGGCTCACACTCCAGCCCGTTTGTTCCTCCTCACATGCATGGCATAAGAAGCAACGTCCTCAACAGCAGCCAATAATTGTGTTTACGTTGAGTTGATATTGTTTGTAGTGTCTTGTAGTGTGAGTTTGAGATTTCTTTATATTTGTCAAGGTTGAGCATTACATGCTCCAGCTTGAAGGCGAGTGTTGGGGTATATGTGTCACTTATATAGATGGGTAAATACAGTGTTTAGTCACACATCTACCAGTGGTGGGACTTGGAGGGTTTGTGGAGGCTATATAAGAAGCCCAAGACCTCATGTATCAAACAATAAAGTCAATAGATACATCATCCCTTTGAGGCATTCTCATTTGGTTTCATCCCACTCCTTAGAAAGTAGAGTTCCATGTAAAAATCCCGATCTTCTTTCGATTTATTATTTATCTCTAATATTTGCTTCTGCATTCATATTTTCTAACAGTAACATGCTTTTGAAAAAGTTCAACTTTACTAATATATATTCCCAGCATTTAGAACTTAAAAACTAACTCCAGCTCGTGCCCGAGGATGTATGAGCTTACTTATTTGGAAATTTAGTCGTCATTGCGAGATTTTGCTCCCCACAGATGTGTTATAATTTCAAGTGGTTGAGAAGACTCCAAAAATAATAATTCGTGTCACAAGAGAGCAGAACAAAATTCGCATATACCGTCTTCTTGGATTCGTATTCGCCTGATACGGCGAAGTTTCTCTTTTTTAGTTAAGTACCGTGAGGGAGCCGCCTCTTGAAAATGCGGCTTTTACTTTGAGAAAGCCGCCTTCTGAAGAGGCGGCTCGTAGAAGCCGCATGTCCAAAAGGCGCTTCCGTTCAATAATAAACAGAACGCGAGGCCCTCCCCCCTCCCCCGCCCGCACTTCCCTCCTGCAACCTCCATTTCCCAGCCTGTCATTGCCTCATCGCCCCCGACGCCTCCTCCACTTGACGTCGCCATCGTCGACTCTATCCGTCGTCGCCTCCCCCATCGGACGAATCCCCCTCCGTCCACGCCTCCTCTACCTAGGTCATTCTCACCCATCATCATGTTGTTCAACAGTGACCTAAGGTGAGCTCTTCATCCATATTAGTAATCCTAGTTTGTGATTGTATATGATGTGTTTGTCTCTCGATACATATAGGATGTCCATGGATATTTTGTGCTTTTGTCACTTCAGAGGAACGATTATAAATTCCGGGAAGGACACAACTTATAAAGGTGGTCATATGAAACCATTGAAGTTAGTTCTGAACATGAAGTTTGATATCCTGTTTGAGAAAATCATATCGTTATTCCGGCTCGAACCTACACAGTATAGTGAATTGAAATTGTTTCATAAAATGGAGGGGAACGGCAATAGTTAATTGACGAATGTTGAGTACGATAATGACATACAAGATGTTGTTGAGTATGCAGGAATGATGGGTTCATCATACCATCCAATTTTGTATGTAACCCATCAAGAGGAGTCATCACTGAATGTCACCCGAGCCTCTTCACCTTTAACTCGAGCTCATGGTGTTGCTACCTTTGATATGAATGACACAATTACTCGGGAAATTGATCGGATGAGCACTGATGAAGACTCGGATTTGAATGACATGGAAGATGAAATGGAGAATGATGAGGAATCTGAGGCACATATTGTGTCTGATATACCATTCTACAATGTCCTCTGTGGTGATGGCTATATAAGAAATGACGAGGATGCCTTCAATGCCAGTGCCAGAGAGGGACATAGTCTTGCAGAAGAGCTGAGGAACGGGATGACCTTTAAGTCGAAGGTTGGCTTGATGTACTCCGTGAAGATGTTTCACATCAAGCGACAATACAATTTTTATGTGCACGAGTCAGATAAATCGGTTTGGGTTGTCTACTGCAGCGAGAAAGAGGGAGGTTGTAACTGGCGTTTGCGAGGTCACAGGAGACCACTAGACGGGTAATTTGTGATTTCTAAGGTGGATGCACCCTAATCAAGATCATCCTCAACTTGATTGCAATTTCATGGTCCAGAAGTTTCTCAACCAGAAAAAATATATCCATCTGTAAGAGTTACAGTTTTGCAGGGCATGATTTCTGAAGATTATGGCTACATGGTCAGTCGCAAGGGTCCGGGATGCTAGACGCAAAGGAATAGGGATTGTCTACAGGGACTGGGCCAAGTCCTACAATGAATTGCCATACTTATTTAAAGTATTTGAAACTTCCATTCCAGATATTGTTACACATTTGGATACAACTACTATCGAGACTGGTGTAGTGTTCGAGAGGGCCTTCTGGGCTTTTGGACCTTGTATCAATGCCTTCAGACACTGTAAGCATGTAGTTAGTGTTGATGGGACCCACATGTACGGAAGGTACAAGCAGAAGATTCTTATTGCAAGTGGATGTGATGCTGCCAATCATATTGTTCCCCTAGCTTTTGCATTTGTGAACGAGGAGGATGAACCTAGTTGGGCGTGATTCTTGGAGAGATTGCGACTTCACGTTTTTAGGGATCGTCCGGGGCCCATATGTCTATTATCTGATCGTGCACCTGGTATTCGTGCAGCCCTACGCAATGATGATGTACAATTTCATCCTCCATATGTGTATTAGAGGTTTTGCCTACGTCACGTTGCGAGCAACTTCAACGATGTTCACAAGACAAATGATGATGAAAATGGTCAAGAGGGTCGGTAGTGTGTACTCTCAATCCAAGTGGCAGATTTACATGGACAAGTTGAAAGAATGGAATGAAGATGCTCCAAAATGGTTTGATGCACACGGTTACCCGAAGGAGCAGTAGATCATAACGTTCGACGGTGGATACCGATTCGGCTATACCACTACTAACTTTCCGAGAGCTATAATGATGTGTTGAAAGATGCAAGGTGTTTGCCAGTAGCTGTAGTATTGAAAACCTACTACAATTGTATTGGTTACTTTTACGAACGACACACCGAGGCATTGGCTATAATTGCTCGAGGTGATCGCTTCACAAAATTTGCCACGAATAAGTTGAAAGCATGGGTGGACCATAGCAACAGTCATCGCATTACCCGTATAAGGAGTGCTCCACTCCATCTTTACAAGGTCGTCACGGGGCAACGATTAACACAATTTGGTTTGAAAGTAGGGAAGAAGCATACAGTCCTACTTAGTGACCTTTCTTGCACATGTCAAAAATGGTAGGTACATAGGATTCATTGCTCCCATACGTGTGTTGTCATGTCACATTTGAATGTGGACGTGGAAGAGTACGTAGGTCTATGGTACTTATGGAGTGTTCAAAAAGAAATTTACGATGGTATTTTCTTCCCAATCGGCGATAAAGATAAGTGGTCAAAATTTCAACATGACATTATAATCCCCAACCCAACTAGATTGAGGACAAAGGGTAGACCGAAGTCTAAATGCATCTACAATGAGATGGATATGAGGGAGTCGGTTGTTCCTCGACAATGTGGATCATGTCACTTACAAGGTCATAATGTCAGAAATCGACGACATTCCATCAATAACACAAATAAGTGTGGTCTATGCAGGGGGGAAGGTCACAATAGGAGGAAGTGTCCAAACCGAAATTTACATGCTAGTTTTTGTGAATGTTAAAACTTTTTAACTAGTTTTATACCCTTTTTGTACTTAAATTCCTTTGATATTTTAATGCAGATGGAGCCGGGCCTAATTGATCGTTCAGTTCTTCGCCAGTAGCGCGAGCACTGTTCACATGTTGTTTGGTTGGGGGATGTAAGTAATGGAAGACTTTTTAATGTACGTTCTTAACCTTTAGCATACTAATTATTTTCCCATTCTTGCTTTGCAGGTGTCTAGGTGGCTACGTTGTAGGAAACGCGAAGGGCACTACGTCGGTAACAGTTAGATGAGAGATTGGTGGAGCATGTATACACCGCGGGCTTTTTTGAGTGCTGCAGCTACAGTTTATTTCCTTGGATTGGCATTTGGTGACTGCATTGGTAGATGATGGAGACCGGAGACGCATACATTCCATATACGTCATGGAGAGATGACCATTACTCTCCAAGATGTTGCATTTTTATTTGGTTTGAAGATAGATGGGCATGTCGTGATTGCACAGAACACTTCACCAAGTTGAGCGGATCTTTGTGAGAGACTGTTAGACGTGCGACCACATAGGTCGAATATTGATGGTGCTCGACTACGGATGACATGACTTCAAGAGCATTTCTCTGAACTCCCTACAGATGCAGACGCATATATGGTTATCAGATACGCGTGATCTTACATTTTGCAGTTGATTGGAGGGATTATTTTTCCTGACAAGTCAGGAAACGAGATGTCTTTGATTTACTTACCACTTTTGAAAGATTTAGATGCATGTGGAGCTTATAGTTGGGGATCTGCGTGTTTAGCTTACTTATACATAAACGTATGTGTGGCATCGAGGACAGATGCATTGGAGATTGGTGGCTCGCTTATCCTCCTACAGCTATGGGCCTGGGAGCGATTTCCTCACATCGCGCCTGTGGTACATAGATATCCGTTGTGGCGCGGTAGTCCACTAGGTTATCGCTAGAGTGCAGAGTTTGACATCACATCCGAGCCTACCCATGTTGTACGACCTTACAGGGATGCATTTGATCTCCAGACTGCCGATCAGGTAACGAATTAACTAGCATTTACTATCTTATTTACTAGTTTTGGTGACACTACTTATGTAACAAGTTATATGAGAACCATACACCGCTGAGATCATGAGCTCTCTCCCTCCATATTGCCTAGAAGGCTAGGATCTATACACTGCTAGGGTATTACTTATTCATTTCTGCATCGTGGAGTCGTATGTGCCCGACAGAGTCCTACGGCAATTCGATGCGGTCCAAGAGATCCCAAGCCAGTGCGACTGTTGAGCGCGAAATTCGAGGGATTTTTGAATTTTTTTTCTTTTTTTCCGGCAACGGCAAAATTTTGTTGAGCAAGGAATTTATTGCCGGTGGTTGGAAAATTAAATGGTTGAATAGGTCGTTGTTTTTATCCCCAAAACCCGCTTCAACAAAAGATTATTTTTTTTTATATTTTTGCTACTTATTAACCTGTATAGCAGACAGGGTCGAACTCAGGGAGACTACAATTCCCGAGGGTTATTCAATTAATCGAAAATCAATCAAGAGAAAACAGGAATCTCAAAGGACAACTATCCTTGGTTTTTGTGATTTTTTATCTTTTTATTTTTTTAAATATTTTTTTATTTCTGATTTTTTTATTTTCTGATTTTCAAATTTTTAGTGATTTTGATTTTGCATTTTTTTTAATTTTCAAAAATAATGCGAAGCAATAGGAACAAAGATCAAGAATATACACACACCAACTCTTTTTGCAATTTTCAATTATGCCAAAAATAATCAGAAAAATCCAAAGAAAATATTTTTAGGTTTTAAAAGTTTTGAAATGTTTTTGAGAATTTTTGTGGAATTTTCAGATGTTTTTGTATTTTTTCTAAAAATCAAACAATGAGGAAACAAGAAAATGTGGACAGCATGGAGTAATTTGCAATTTAAAAATCTTTTAAATGCTCAAAACTCTTGGCTACTATTTTTAAGATAAACTAGAAACAATTATCTACAAACAGGAACTGAAATCACAATTTTTGGATTTTTGTAGAATTCTTTATGATTTTTAGAAGATTTTTGATATTTTTTAATTTTTTTGATTTTTGTAAATAATTAATGCATGAAACTTGGTCTGAAATTAAAAGACAATGAAATAAAACTATTCTAATTTTTTGGAATTTTTGGAGCTATTTTCGAATTTTTATGAATTTTTGAATTTCAGGAAGACAAAATAACACTGTTTTTGATTTTTTAATAATACCAAATGAAATCAAAATGCAACGAAACTTTTATGCTAGATGGATATGAACATCAGAAGCATAGCACAATTTTTGCAAAATTTTTGGATCACAAATAACATTTATTTCAATGAAAACACAAGGCAAGTTCAAGTTCTGCAGTTCAGGGACTAAAAAGTAAATATGGAAAAGTTCTGAACTGAAATATAAAGATTCAAAGTTTTTGTCTCGAATATATAATAAAAATAAACAGAGAGATCAAATATGCTATTTTACCAATATGTCTTGTGCATGGCATGTGTTCTGGAGGCTGACAGGGACTTCTTTGCAATTCTTATGACAATTGGGGCGCAACTGTAATTTTAGAGATGTCCGGGGGCTGGTCTGCAAATTTGCCCCCCCCCCTTTTTTATGAATCAAAACCCTAGTTCTTTCGTTCTTTGCAATCTCAAAGGGGCAGAGGGAAGCATCAAGGGCGCCGCCGCACCTTCTTCTTCTTCAAGAGATGGCGGCGTGCAGACGGTGGACGGCGCTACCGCGCGCGTGGGCGGCGAGTTGAGGTCGGCGCTGGAGGATGCGGGCGTCGGCGCGGCGTTCGACGACAGCGCTGAGGAACGGGGAGAGGCGGTACGGCCCAGCGGCGGTGGAGGGCAACGCTGGCGGCGAAGCGCGGGGCTCGCGCGGAGACGCAGGCCTCGGCGCGGAGTGATGCTTGTCGCGCAGGGGCGCAGGAGGTCGAGCGCGGGGCTGGAAAGGCCGGAAGGCGGCGGCTTCAGGCGGGAAACGCGGTCGGGGCGGAACCGCGCGCGGGCTGCGCGCGTGACCGCGCGTGGCTGGGCGCGGTGGTGCGCCTGCGCGTGGGCGGAGACGCCTGGTCTGGAGGTTGGTGAGGCGGCTTCAGGCGCGGCGGCAGGGTACGGCGGCCCTCCTGGCTGTCGTGGAGGCGCGGCCGCCGCGCGGTTCAGAGGCGGAAGGGGCCGCGCGTGACCGCGTGGCTCGATGGACGGGAAGGGGGGGGGGGGCGATGCCTGCGGTCGTCCCACTTTTTTTTTGTTTTTTTTGTTTTTTTTATTTTTTTGTAATCTTATGTTGTATGTGTTGTAAACAGAATATAAAGAAAAACTTTTTTTTTGCAAATCCGGAAATAGAAATAGAAAGGATATTTTTTTTTCTTTTTAATGTTTTCCTGCAAAACAAATGTTAGAAACAAAGCAAACAAATGGTTTTTTTTTTTATTTATTTACAAATCGGAGAATGAACGGGGATTCGGCGAAAAACGAATGGAATCGAATCCGATTCTCCGACCACCGTGCGTGGTCGGAGTTGATAGATTATGAGAGATAGAAGTAGAACGCGTAGAGATTGAGAAGATGAGATGAAAAATCGTGTTGGTGGCCGATAAAAATCGTGATGAATTTTTTATGATCTAGAAGAACAAAATGACGATAAAAAATGCGATAAAATAAAAAGCGATTAAACTAAGATAAAAATACAAAGAAAAATACGGATCTCACCTTAGGAGCGGAAAATGGATCGTGATCGCCTCGACAAGGCCGACTCGCTGTCACCGGACGGCTCGAAGGCTCGACACCTTTTCTCGACGAAATTGTTTTCTCGGAGATTGGGCTCCTCTCTCTAAAGATTGATCAAGTTGGAATAAGGGAGAAGGAGCCATATAAATAGAAGAGAGATGAAATTTGAATTTTTGAATTTTTAAATAAAGAGATAATGGAGATGAAAATTAAAATGAATTTTTGAATTTTTTTTGGTGGAAGGGAGATGAAATTTGAAAATGAAAATAAAAGAGAGATAAAACTAATTACAAAATTATCTAATTTTTTTGAATTTTCGTCACTTATTTAATTTGAATTAAAAAATGTTATTTTTTTTATTTTTTTATGAAGGTTAATTAAAAATAGCAACTATATACATATAATACATACATATATAACATTATACACAAGGGTAAATGATGAAATTAGCCCATTTTTTTGTTTTTAAAGGATTTTATTTTTTATTTTTATTTTTGTTTTAAAGAATTAGTGAGAATAATTTAAAAATATATACAAATACAATATGCACAAAATACATGGGAAAATTGCACAAATCACCCCAGAAAACTGACTTTTCAATCGTAACTCCAAAAATTATGAAAATACAGCCATTTTAAAGATAATTTAATTTCGAGTTCAATGGAACTGAGATTGATTCAATTTGAGCTCATATGGAGCCGGAATTGGTCTTTCAATTAGTGCTTAGTGGCTTTTTCCAAGTGTGGCTACTTTTATTCTGTATAAGATTTAATTGTGCAATCAATTTTAGTAATTAGAACACATTTTTATTTACAACTTTGATTTTGAATGTTATTTGATTTGAAGTTAATTAAGGTACAAATAAATTAGTGTTAGTGATATACAAAATAAGGGACAACACACAATTTTTTTTTGGATTTTCTGGTTAAGGACCCTATCTCCCCCTACTTTATTCCTGGTCGATCAGGTCAAGTCTTGACCTTCTCTCGGGGTTCGGGTCAGCCTGTATACAGTCTTCCTTTTTTTATTTCTTTTCTTTATTTTTCTCTTTTTTTTAAATTCCTTTTCTTTATTTTTCCTTTCTTTCTTTATTTATTTATTTTAGGTTAAAATTAGTCAGAAATGTACAATATCTACACAGATGCAATTTAGTAAGAATATGGAGTTAGCGTTATATGCAGGTATTTTATAAGGGATTTTAAGCTAAAATAAATGAATAAAGATGACGAATCGCAGATTCATCAGCGACACATCTACGCATCTTCACAGCATTGATCTCCGAAGGAAGACGTCCGTCGATTGAGTACAGTTCTATGCAAACTATGCCCAGATGTGGAACAATCGACGTGAGTATGTGTTGGCTACCACACCAATTACCCATGGAGGTGAAGACGTATCTGGGGATTATATGGCATGGTACAACCGCATTACATGGCGATTTATAGGGAGGCATGGATGTGTGCTCAATATGGTGCTATGTTAGCGTAAATTCCGTTGAGAATGTATCATTTTTCTTTATTAGAGATATTGTCATATTTTTTTCATTTTGCAGGTAACACGATTAGATGAGATTGTTCGTCTTGTGGGACCTAACGAGCATGTAATCCAATTGGTGGCAGACACTCGACGCCTTCTCGATGACTCTATCCAGCGACAATTCATGGATGGAGTCTATGAAGATGAAGAGAATGAGGAGGGAAGACCGACCGAGGGTACATCTTCACAGAGTTATGGACGTGGTAGAGGACATGGACGTGTACGCAAACCACAAGGAGGATGAGCACATCCCCATGTCAAGGATATATATGCTTCGGGGTGGAATATCAAACTCCTAATGTTGAACGCGAGTCAGAGAGAATACGAAAAACTCCACCTGCACCGATGAGAGAAAGGCCACAGAGCGAGCCTGGACCATCGCATCGCCATACACTATTACCTTTTTTGGACTATGATGTAACGGTTGGCGAAGAATTCTCGCAAATTGAGCACATTGATCGTGACAATCTATTATCTTCGTTCTCAGTTGAGCCAACTATGACACTTCCTCAACAAGCATCTGCATAGCGTCAATATATTCGAAGGAGGCAACGCATGTGATGTCATATGAGTAGATATTTGGATAATTAGTGTTTTTTTGGGATACATATGAGTAGGGATTGTTGTATGGAGCTCATGGAAGGCCGTATCCCGGTATATCGGCGATATATCGGTATCGACAGGTCACCGATATATCGGTATCGATAGGCCATTTTATTCACAATCTCGGTTCGATATCGGCGATATGGGTCGATATATCGTTAATATATCGGCAATATATTGGTATCGACATGGTATCGATATATCGATACCGATATCGATATGTCCTTCCATGATGGAGTTTATTGTAGTATGGATGTTGTACCTTGTTTATGTAAACCTTGTAACTTTTAAACTTCGTTATGTTTATTGACTCATAAGCTTTTATGTTGAATTTTTCATTTATCTTTTCTTTTGTAAGCATGAAATTTTTAATGATCCAAATGTTGCGTATATAGTCAGATAAACAGCAAGCCACAGAAAATTGTGGCTTGCTATTTTCTGGTTGTATGTCGGTGAAGCCACATATTCAAGAGACGTCTTATGTGTGAAGCCGCATTTTCAAGAGGTGTCTTCCTTCTAAGCCGCCTCTTCAGAAGGCGGCTCTCTCAAAGTAAAAGCCGTCTTTTCAAGAGGCGGCTCCCTCACGGTACTTAACAAAAAAAAAGAAGCTTCACCGTATCAAGCGAATATGAATACAAGAAGGCGGTATGTGCAAATTTTTCTCGAAAGAGAGCAAAAATCACCACGAATTACTGCAACTTTTAAAACCCACTTAAATAGGTGAACAGCCTGACATTCGGAAGTTAGTGAATTCAAATCAATCTTTCTTGGTAAAAAATTTCTAACCTTTGTATATCAATCACCAAGAAAATACTTAGAAACGCCTGCCTAATAAGAATTCTCTACGGAAAAACAGTAAATCCATGCCATAAGAACTCTACGGAAAAGTGATAAAAAACGAGGTGACAACGACCAACAACTTGGCGTCTATTTCACCGTAGCAAACAGAAATGAGAAAAGCACCACCGCGCGGCATAGTCTGACAGGCAGTTTCCGAGTATTACGGCATAACCTCTCATGCCCAGTAATTTAGTTTTAAGTTTTTAAGCAAAAAAAATACAATAAGCAACCAAATTGAGACTATCGATTATAACAACGATCCGTAGGCATTCTCACCTATACTATAAATTACCAAGATGGAAAACCCATACGAATTTGGTTCATTCATTCACGACTAAATCATTTACTTTCTCTAAAAGAAAAATCCAAAAAAATATCACGAAAATTTCTAAAAGAAAACACAAAAGTCCACCGTGGCATTCCCTCACTTATAAATACCCCAAAAAATGTCCAAACAAATTGGGTGCTTCTAACTGCAAACCATTTACAATTCACAGAAAGAAAAATCCAGAAAATTCACAAATTTGTCAGAAAGAAGAACGTCATGGCATGTTCGTGTGTGTTATATATATCGACAAATAAAATAAGAAAAAACATCAAATAACATATAGGCAAATGCAGTTGGTTTCAGGGGAAAAAGAAATGGAACAGCGTTAGTGCCATTTCCGTAAATAAATAAGTTTCTGGGGGCAAGCTCATAGATCTCCATAATCCCGTCGCCATCACCCATTCCGGTACGGAGCGTCAAAACAGAAATACAAGGGGGTTAAGAGGGCGCACCTGACGTGGAAGTGATCGGCAACGCGGTGGGGCCCGATGTAGAACGCGACGGCGTCGACGAAGGCGCGGTAGGCGAGGAGATGGAGACCGTCGATCCTCGGCGAGGGGAGACGCGGGCGGGGGAGGCGCTCAACGGCGTCGCCCGCCCTCCTCGCGGCGGGGAAGGCATATTCGCGCCACGAGGCGGATGGGGATGGGGGAAGGGGGACGAAGCCGAGAGACATCATGAGGGGGGAGAGGTCGTCGTGCGTCATGATGGGGCGGAAGGTGCGGGTGTCCCACAGCGCGAGCTTCTTCATCAGCTTTTCCATCGACGGCAGGGGAGGGGAAGATGAGGGGAGGGAGGGAGGGAGGGAGGGAGGGAGTGCGTGTGCAGATATTATGTATATATTTATATATGGGGGGTGGGTCTCGCTGGTTGTTAGCTTGCTTGCTTTGGTGGGCGGGTTTTTGGGGAACGGAGGGGTGGGGCCCCTGTAGTACGATATACGTGGCAATGTGTTTTTTCATATACGACTTTAGACTAATTCTTCGTATGGTTTGATTTCATCATTTTGTTTGTTTTTCAAATAAGAAAGTTGACAAGGTTGTCTAAGGCCAATGAGAAAACCTCGTATATATTATATTTGGAAAGAATTTTTCTTATGATGAATTTGGAAAGAAGGATAGGTGATGGATAACTTTTGATATGACATTTGGGAAGATTTGTTGTATTGATTTGGTGAATAGATATATTTTTCAAACGTTTTAAATGATCAATTTACGAAGAATGCTCAAAATGCACAAATATGCTAACAAATGTGTGGGCATGCTCAAATGCTTATGTAGACATTTGAATAGACTCAACAACATCCAAATACCCTTAAAAGAACAAAAACACTAAAATGCTCAGTTACGATCTAAGTGCATTCATTAACACACTTAGCTACATTGAGACTTGCTCGAGAGTACTCAAGAATATGAAAATGCATTACAAGATGCATACAAACATTGAAAAGCATGTGAATAGCATGTTGATGATATGATGCATATGTTGTGAGATTGGAAATGTTGATCATGAATTGCATGTGTTACGAAAAAGGAAATCAAATCAAAGAATGTGAGCTTGTGGCTATTGCTATTGTCATATGTAGGATATAATCATGATAACCTCACATTTATCTGGATATCCCTCTTGTTATGTTTGATTGGAGAGATTGTTGAGATTTAAATCATAGTAGAGGGAAGGAAATGTTAGCCATGTGAGCCCGAGGCGAACCGTTCCAGCAATAAATGTTATTGTAATAAATGATTTATCAATAAAAGTTATTGATTGTTTTTCACTCCCTTTCTGAGATTAAATGAATGAATGCACTATAAGGCCCCTCTATACAATAAGGGTTATGTACCATGGCCAACTTGATAATCATACAGTTGTTGATTCATTGATTGAATCATAGAGGTTGATGCTTGGATGAATATCTAAGGAATTAGATAGAGGGCTCATCAAGCATCATCAAATGATTATTAAGTGATGATCTCCATCCTGAGTAGGAGATGGCAATCCTTTCTCATTTGGCTGATATCTGACCGACCTCTTGATGCAGGTCCTCTGCATGGGAATAGTGAGTCGGAGGTGTCAGATTAGTTGAGTCAATAGGTTGACTTAACGAGATCGAGATAACCAAAGACCTATGTTGAAAAATGTCGCAGCATAGGCATGCATCCTCTGACTAGAGACAGATGTGTTCCTATATGTCTGAGTATGTACATTTGGCAGACTAATAGGTTGATGACCTGACCAAGGTCTATACACTGGCGAGCTGGTGTGCATGCAAGGACGTATGAGTAATACGATCTCTCAAAGGGATCATACAGGTTCACATGTGAAACGAAAGACACGATCTCACTCATGAGGTATTGGGACTAATCAAATTCCATACATGGTCGTCATGCTTTGGAAGCATGACAAGAATTTGAAGGTATGATATATGCTTTGGGAAAGCATATGATCAATACCAATTCCCAATGACCAAGATTGAGAAACTTGGTGATCAAACCCTGAAGATGACAGTGTAAAATTGATCTATATCTTCAGGATGATCATAGGTCTTCCAGTATGCAGGATGTACATGTGTTGGGAATACCTGAGGGTGATGTGATCATAAATGATTGTATAACCATGACGCTTCCATTCCGAGGGAGTGATGAAACATGTTTGGATTTTAGTGACTCCTCTCAGTAGAGAAGTGACCTAATCTTAGTCCATGTATAGGACATTGATCTAAATGAGATTCAGATGCAATGAGAAGATTATGTCTATGGCCTTGATTCAATCAAGCATCTGTGGGAGGTCCATGAGATCTGGATTTGAGATGTGATCTCAGTATCCAAGTCACTATACATGGAACAATACAATTGCCTTGTCCTTATCTCCAAGTATTTGCGGAGAAAGCACATTTTTCTTGAAAGGTTTCAAGGATAATTCCAAAGTTGAATTATATCTAAGAATTGAGAGATTAATAATTAAATGTGATTTAACTATCTTGATGCATGTCGATAATTATCCAATATAATTAAATATGATTTAATTATTATGGATAAGAATAATGTGGATAGTAATATCCAATTATTCATAATATATCAACATTTTGATTTATAATATATTAGAGAGAGCTAATTATGATGTATATTTGTTAATTAATTATTGGTATGAATTGGATTGACATTGTATAATGATTTCAAAATGTAAATTATTTTTTGTTTTGAGTTGTGAATATGATTCACGAATTTCCAATGGTAAGATTGCAATATTCTCAAAATTAATTATGAAATATTTTTGTAAAATAAATCGCAACAAAAGTTGTTGGAAAATATGGGAGATTTTCATGGAGATATGCAATCTCATGAGATTGCATGAGATTGCCTCCACCATGGAATCATGGTCGACGGCTACCAAGTTCCATAAGGAAATTGGTAGCCGTCCTACCTATTCCATGTGGAGATGTAATCTCCATGCTTAGAGATGTAATCTCCATGCTAATCTCTCCATATTTGATTGATTTAATTTAGAATTGAATTGTATTTGATTTATCAAATATATTTAATATAAATTAAATTATTAGTTGTTGTTTTTTTACCAACAACAATCTTGACCATTGAATTAAACACAAATCAATCTCATCCATTGATTTGGTGTGTCTCATGGATTGTGATCCATGGACTCCTAAAACCCTATAAATAGAGAGGCATGACTTGCTCTATAGGGTTATGCTATTTGAGATACAAATCTCTCTCTCTATCCTTCCACACGTCAACCCTCTTTTCTCCTCCATTGGTGTCCGTCCACCAAACCCTAGAGGAGAGGCTTCGTCGTCGCTTCGCCACCACGCCGCCGCCTCGGCGTTCCTCGGTTCTCCATCTTCTTTGGAGTTTTTCGCTCACGAAGAAGGTGTTCGATCTCGTACGATGAGATCAGGAGTTCACCGTGCTTGGATCAACTTCTTAGACTGCGAGGATCACGCGACTTATCCCCACGCTCGCAAGCATCTTCTCCGACGATCGGACTTGAGACAGGAGGTCTCTTTTCGTAGAGACTCGATCAACCAAGATACAAGAGGTATTCCTTTATACTTGATGTGGTTTTATATGAAACGATCCGAGAATCGTTCTTGGATCATGTGGTTTCATCACATGAAAAATTTTTAATTCCGCTGCATAGAACAACTAGTACGACTAGTCATTCTTCGTCGTATTCGATACGATGTTCACGCTTTGTGATGCGTTTGAGGATTATCCCATATCCTTCAATTGGTATCAGAGCCTTAGGTCGAAGTTTTTGGATATGATCCGTAAACCTAGGATGACTTGGGTTTGTTAAGGTTACGAAAGTTTTTGTCGCATTTCATTTTCACGCCTCGGTTCAGTGAATAAATTCGACCCTGTTAAAATTTTTAAACACGAATTGATCATTTGTATTTTGTTCTCTATTAAATAAGGAAACCATAGGATCTGAGTTTACGTAATTTGGATTACATTTGCTCGAGATATAGTTGTTTTAATGAACATGTATTTGCTGTTGCGGGAACTGTGAATCTTAACATGATTAATGAGTTAATTACTATTTTGATGCATCTAGAAATGCATGTAATATTACTTAGGTTCTGTCATAAATCAAATTATCAATCTTTAGAAATTGATTTTGCATAATTTGGATTTGATTTGATTGAGATGTGTTAATTTTAGTAAGTAGGGATCACAAGAGAAATTACATTCCATATCAAGAACCATGTGATTGTCAATTAGTGAAATTAATTGTTAATTTCCTGAAATAATTATGGAAAAATATTTGAGAAATATTAGTAATGATTATTTCTTTAATTGACTTGGCCTCAACCAATAAAATGATTAGATTTAATCTAGATCATAATTGGAAATACAATCAACAAACAACTTGCTTGAATAGGATTGGCAAATTTCCTTATAATCAAAATTATTTTGATTATTACTATATGGTATAATTTTGGTTGAAGAACCGATGATCATCTCAAGTACAAAGTGATTGGCTCGGCATTATCTGCTCCCGAGGCGGATATGGTGTCTAGTCAGGGAGCATTGGGGTAGCAGGTTGCACCGTGTGCGGCCTGTCCCACTCCTGCCAGTACTGGCCATGACAACGGATAGGAAACGGATGATGCCTGAGAGATCATGATGTATTTTCTAATAATTAAATTTTGAATTAATACGTACTTTGAGATAATACCGTATATATATTCAAGTAAAACCAATCATGTTTGTTGATTGAATTGGATTGATAATTGATTTAATGAGATTGAATTAATTATATCCAATTAAAACACTCTATTATGAATAGATGTGTATTTCCCTTGGAAAAATTAATTATATGAATATGATTCATGATAATTAATTAAATTTTGAATATGATGTGGAGGATTACATAAGTGACATCCATGGTCTCCTGTCAAGGCGAAGGGTTTCCGTCGCTAGGGATTGCATATAGAAGATGCCTGGCCAAAGTGACAGCTCCTGAATGCAAGCGCATCTGGATCGGGCTCTTTGCTTCTCGAAAGAGTAAGGTTGTATGCGCAGTGACCCCAATATCGGATCCTCATATTATTGGGGTGATATTGGATTGCGCATAACGAGTACTATTCCTGTTGACGGTTGGTTCAATTAACGATGGGTCAACATCACCTTAGGGGTGGTGGGCTCGGGTGTTAAAGATCGAATTGGAATATGCAAGTTGGACTTACAAAGCGGAATGTGTTCCCGCTTCTCTTTATTGGAGTCACAGATTCTCATATTATTGGGATGTGAAAAAAGTAAAGAGGAGATCCCAGTTCTTGCTAGAGATATAGCGGTAGTATATCTCTTGCTTTGAAAGTGATTAAGGGAATGAACTTTCAAAGTTGACAATGCAAGACTAATTTGATTTAAAATGCCTTAATCATATATATATATATATATATAATTTTATGTTCTAATATAGTGCATTATTAATTTCAGAAAATGAAGTCCATGAACCCACTTAGCAGGCTTCTGGAGGTCAACTAGTTGACCGGACCGAATTATTCGGATTGGATCTGTAATTTGGAGCTTGTTCTCTCGGCTAAACGCATAAATTATGTGCTCACAGAAGACAAGCATAAAAGATCTAAATCGAAGGAAGAAAAGCAATACAATGACAAGTAAGATGAAGATCATGTCTTGGCTAGATGTTATTGATGAATACTCATTCATCACTCTTTATTCTTATATTTTAGCTACAAAAACCATTGCAAATGCATGTATATAGTTGTAAATAGAAATAATTATCAAAAGCATGCATTGTGTAAAAACCTATAATTAGCATGTTTTTGTGCAAAAATAAAAGAATAAAGATTAAAAAGAAAAAGAGGGAAATATTTTGAATAAATATTGAGCAACCTAGCCCAAGGGAGGGCTCAGCATGCGCCTGACCGCATAAAAGCCAAAGTAGAGGGAGATAGGGGCTCATGAGTGTACATATCTATGTAAATAGAATAAAAATATTTTCCTCACAAAAATAGACTCAATTAGGCTTGTAAATATTTGTATATATTTATAAGTATAAAAACAAGATAAAAATAGCAAAAATATCATTCATGTACATGATCACCTTGTATATAGACCACCACATCTATATTTATTTAGCCTTATAAATAAATAAAATTAATTTCCAAAATTTTTGTAAATATTCTATATCATATAATATAAATAAATAAAATAAAAACAATTAAAACAAAGACAAAATAAAAATAACAAAATTAAAAACATAAAAATATATTGTAAATATACCATGTATGTAAATGTACATATGTATTTATTTCACCTATGTATATAAATAATAAAAATAAAATAAAAATATCTTTTTATTCCTCATTTTATAATATACAACAACAACAACAAAGCCTTTTCCCACAAAAATTTTATAATATAAATAAATAAAATATAAAATGGGAATAAAATTGTATAAAAATAACAATTAAAAATCAAAAATTAAAATCTTATATATTGTATATATACCTATATAACCCTACTATGTACATACCTTATTTTTACTTTAAAAAATTAATTAAAAATCACTAAAAATAGAAAAAAAATTAAAATAAAAATATTTCATGTTTTAACTTTTTCATAATTCGGCCATTTGCTACCCTTATTTTCACTTCCAAATATCAGCCACGTGGCCGCTACCCATTAGCCCTGGGGATTGTTGACCGCCCGGTCAACTGCCCCCCAGGACCACTTCCCATGGGCTATGACACCCGACCCGACTTCTCAAATTTTTCGTGTCTAAACCCGATCCCCTACCACCTAAACCCAGGGTCCGAATCGTTAATGACATATCCGACACCCTCGCCGGAGCCACCGCATCAGGATCCGCGCTCCAGAGTGCCCTACCCGCGCCCTTCTTCCCGGACCCTCCAGCGTATAAAGCTCCAGCTCCGCCTCCTCCATTCTCATCTTTGGCCATTCGTTTCACTCCCCAGTGAGCTCCAGTGCGTGCGTGAGAGTGACAGCTCACTCCAGGTGCTGTCGCAGCGAGGAGAGGGAGCGGATTCCACTGATCCGGCGATCAAGCACCGCCGTGCTCCGCCCAGAGCCGGAGCTCGAGCCTCGGAGGGAGACGCTCCTCGAGGCCACGACCCAGAGCATCGCCAGCTCGTCCCCGGTCTCATCATCCACCCAGGTAGACCCTTTAGCCTTTCCTTTTCGCTAATTTTAGATTACCCCATTTCGTTCCGCCGCCGTTCTCCCCCGATTCCGACCACGTCCAACCTCCGTTCGACCATCAGGCTTCGCCATAGCCTCCGCCTTCTTCCCGCGCACCTTCTCCATACCTCCATCCAACCCAGCTCGCACAGGAATTGGGGCTCAAGCTCCTCCGTCCCACCTTCGCCGGAGCTCACCCATATCAACCCTCCGATCACCTTCACCCCGCCTAACCGGATCGAGGCAGTTTGCCCTCGACCCGCGAGCCTTCTGGTTTGCTTTTCAGGTACATCCAAGCCCATCTTAGGGCTTGGACCATTCGGTCCAGGAGCTCTACCGCCGCCGACCTCGCCGGAGCCCTCCAGGGCTCGGCTGGGTCATCGGAAACCACCATCAGCTGCGGAGCATCATCGCGGAGCCTCTCCGATCTTCAGGAGCAGCAGAGGAGGCCTGGAGCGTTCGCCTTGGGCCGACGAACTTCGCCGGCCAACTGTTCTTCCGGCATCTTCCCCGACTGTCCGATCGTCCTCGACCTCCAGTTCATATCTCGACCGTCCACTTGAGGAGGTCCCGTCATCGTCAGATCCTTGGAGAGGAGATCTGGACTGCCCGATGCGAGAGGGTTAGCCACCTACGCCCTTCACTGTTCGATCCCCCATGTGGCGAAGCCTCCGCCGTCGGATTCGCCCGAGGAGCTTAGCTTGGGAGCGCCAGTCACCCGTCACCGTCAGATGCTCCACGTGGCATCCATCCAGCGGCTCCATTAATAAAGGGGTAAATATTACTTAGGCCCCCTCTTGTTTTGTCTTTACTATTGAGTCCTGTAAATATTTTAGGTAGTTTATTTCAGTTTGGATATTTGCATAGAGGACCCCGCTCTTTATTTAGTTTGCATTTATGCCCCTGTATGTGATGTGACACGTGTATCGACACGTGACTTTCTGGTGTATTTGCATTCCGTGCCCTGTAGTTCTGAGTTGTTAAGTAATGAATGGAAACTTTTGAGATATTGTATTTATACCCCTGTGCGTATTTTTATTGAGCATGTGCGGATATTTTTCGGTTATTTGCAGATAAGTCCTCAGACTTTTGGTACCTGTTACCAAATAGTCTATAGACTTAGTTTTTATTACATTTGGGTCCCTGGGTTCCTCAAGCACGCGCGACGCACGTGTTTACCTGGGATTTTTGCACCAGACCCCTCAAGACTTCGGGTATTTGCACTTAGGTCCCTGTGCACAATACCCTCTTTCCATTTTTGAATAAAATAGCAAATCACCTCCAAATTTAATGAAAATTGGATACATGGCTCCTGCCACGATGTAAACTTTTCTATAAATTTTGGAGACATTTTAGACACTGTTTGATATTTTTACAAATTCAAAAACACGTATTTTCTTCACTGTCTGATTTGAAAAATCACAAAAAAATATTAAAATTCATTTAAAAATTACAAAAAAATTTACTTATTGTTTGTCTTTGCTTGCTTGATTTTCTAGCCAATTTTGGCTATTTTTCATTATCTAAAACACCTAAAAATTGAAAAACGCTCAAAATCTCATAAAAATTCTAGTAAATAAATTAAAAACCCAAAAATAATAATTTAGGTGCTCAAATTTTCCTTGTTTCCTTATCTTTACAGGAACATTACCTCCAAACTAATTTGGGGCTTCTATATTTTATCTAGGTTCTTTTAGCTCGGCTGGACAGTACCTATAGTTTCAGTCCTTGTTTGATTTTTAGAAAATTAAATAAACATCAGAAAAATCTCAAAAATTCATTAAAAACAGTAAAAATTATAAAACACAAAAAATATTTTTATTTGAATTTTTGGTTGATTTTTAGTGCATTAAATAAATTGTTGAAGTGCCTTGTTCTCTTGTTTTTATTATTTTCTTAATATCTTAAAAATCCAAAAAAATATAAAATAATTAAAAACCACCAAAAATACATTTTTCTTCTTTTTTTTATTTTCTTTTTGACTACTTCGTAGGCCACGAGGCCAATTCGTGCTCCTTGTGTTTGACCCTGGTCGCTATACCAGGTTAAATTAGTAACAAGACCGCTACCGTGTTTGATTTGATTTTATTTCTGATTGGTGGTCTCTTCTTTTTCTTGATTGAGCCGTCCTGATCGCTTGGGTCGCAACGACCGTTTAGCACCTTATTCCTTAGTGGTCGAGATGCTTATCAGAATGGCACTGTTGCCGGGGAGCACGGCTTAGTAGTCTTCATTTTATTTTCATTTTTGTTTTCGCGGCTTTTCGCGGCTCTTTTAGAGCTCGCGGCTTTTAGCGGCTTTTTGTTTATATTTTATTTTTGTTTTATTTTGTTTTATTTTCTTTTCTTTTATTTTTGCTTTTGTTTGATTTTGAGTGTTTATTTTATTTTGCATTTTTGCATATATACCCTCATTTTATTTTCATTTATTATTATTATTATTTGATTATTGGTCTGACCACTTATCTTTTTCTTGCGAGGGCCCGAGGACCGAGGCGACCGATTTCGAGAAGCCAACGCAACCGCGAGACTCGGAGGAGGCTCCCTTCTGTACGGAGCCGCAGGAGAGAGCGAGAGAGAGTTGAGTAGGAGAGGTTTAGTTTAGGTTTTATTTTCCTTTCATTTGATTATTATTGTAATAATACAGGGACTCAGAGACTTGGACTGTGGACTTGATTGACTAGCGGGTCTGTTTCACCGAGCACCGGTGTGCTCGGGGGACCCTTAGGTTTTTCGCGGTTTTTCTCACAGTTTTGGTTTTCTTTTTACTACCTTTGACGGTGTTTACGCGGTTTTTCATCGAGCCCCTAGACTTAGGATTTTCTGCTTGCTTGCGCCGTAATTAGTAGGGTCCCCACACCTAATTATCTGCATGTTCCTATAGTATGATTAATTGGACCTACTAATAATTGATTAATAAAAATAACTGACTCATCTCCTTCATAGCCTACGTTCCGTAGTCTGCCCCGCAAAGCGCTTTCTCCTACCCCCGATGTGTCGGGCAGAGGAGGGGTAGACCGAGACCGGACCTTTGGCTTGGAGGTCGGTGACTAGTTAGACGGTTCTGCGAGTAGACTTGCTCATCTAGGACTCGGTTTTCACCGCTGCATCATATAGGGTAGTTTTTTTCTGTCTTTAAATTTTTGCGCGGATCACTTGCATGTAGAGTGCTGGAGGAAAGGTACGCATTTTTATCTTTGCATGCATCATTGATTTCATCGCGCATCAGCTTTTTCGTCTTCTCCCCCTTGTTTTTGACTAAATAACCATGAGAACCGAAAAATTCGTTAGGCCTTTGTTTTTATTGAAAAATATTAAAAAAAAAAAGAAAAACCATAAAATTGGGACTGCTAAAACTATTGACCCTAAAAGACACTCACCTTAAAAATTTGTCTTGGGGAGAGCAACCCCCTCATTGTTTGGTTTGCTTGCGCGGGAGAGTGACCCGCACCCTAGGTAGAGCCCTCCGGTGCTATTTCCAGCTGACTACCGACTCTTCCGTGCGGGCCAGTCGGTTGGAGTAGTAGCGGGTATCCCAACAGGTCACGTAAGCGCTCTGATAGATTGCTTGTTCACCTAATAAAAATTGACAAGATAATTTGACCGAGCCTTTACGGTCTTCAGCTCGTGTTGTGTTGGTGAACAGAGGGTTTGGTTGCTCATCATAGTTTCTCCAGATCTCATCCTCCCTACTCGTCAGATCACGATGATGGGTAGACGCTCTCTTAGGCAGCCTCTGGCTGCACCGCTTTCGGGCACGTCTACCCAATCATCTAGGTTGGCCCGCGAGAGCCAAGACCAGTTCTCCGAGCCCGAGTATGACTCCGCCCTGTTCCCCCTCGACCCCCTTTCTTTCGGTTCTGAGAGATATGAGCCAGAGGAGAGAATAGCAGATTTGACAGCACCTGAGTTTGGCTCATTTGATTTTGCAGACGTCATGGCCGGTAGTTCTGAGGATCGTTCCCGAGGTCAGCCTGAGCACTTTGTGCTGGACCAGGGTACGATCAACTCCACCCTGATCGCCTCACTAGAGACCGTTCAGCAGCAGCTGACGGATCAGGGAGCATTCATGATCGATATGAGGAGAGAGATGGAGCAGATGAGAGCAGAGCGAGAGTAGAGGAGAGAGGGACCGAGGATCCCAGAGGATGCAGATGCAGCAGCCGCCGCAGCCGCCGCAGTCGCAGCAGCCGCCGCAGCCACGGCAGGAGGACCACCGAGACCGATGCGGGAGTTGCACAACCCCAGATCGACGCTGACGCACCACTGGGTAGTACTTCCAGCCATCGTGGAGGACTTCAAGTTCCCCCCGAACACCTTGCAGCTACTCCCCCGCTTCCATGGACTTGCGACTGAGGAGCCCCATCTCCACTTACAGGAGTTTCTGATGATTTGCAGTACTGTCCACGACCGTCAGGTGGACCAGGACACGATCAGGATGATCGCCTTCCCCTTTTCCCTAGCAGTCAGAGCAGCCACCTGGCTGAAGCATTTGGGGAAGTTCGTTTACACCTGGGAGCAGCTCCGCACCGAGTACTTGAACAAGTACTATCCACTCGGGCGGACCAATGCAGCGAGAGCCCTCATCAGCAACTTCTTCATGCTTACCAACTAGCAATTCCATGAGGCATGGGAGAGGTTTCGTGAGCTTACAGATCGATGCCCGCACCATGATATTTCCAAGCCCAACCTTGTGCAGAGATTCTTCAACGGGCTAACACCAGAGCTCCAGGGCTTGGTGAATGCTTCTTGTGGCGGGTCCTATTTCACCAAGGATCACGACCAGGTCTGGGCCATCTACGAGGAGATGGCCGAGAACTATATGGTGATGTCCCAGACCAGGTTATACACTCAGGGCAGACCCCAGCAGCAGCCAGGACCCGTGCAGTACCAGAGGATAGCACGGGTCGATGCCGGTCCATCCAGTTCATCCGCAGTAGCAGCAGCACAAGCAGAGTCATCCGCTGCGGACATGGGTATTATCAGCGAGAAGTTGGATCGGATGGAGCTAATCGAGAAGAAGCAGTGCCAGGGAATCACACAGATGGAGCAGATGGCACAGACTCTGAGCGACATGAAGACCCAACTCATGTGTCTCCAGGAGGCACAGACGGCTTCACAGCCCCGTCTTCAGTCGCGAGGCGATTCCGGCGGCAGCAGCAGCTCGTCCCAGCGCTCCAGCTCCTTTCAGCAGCCTAGACATGTTCACCTTGTACAGGCGGAGCCGTACCAGCAGCAGCAACCCTCTTACCAGTCACCACCATCTCCAGACATGCAGATGGTGGTATACCAGCCGGATCAGCCTCTGGCAGTACTCCCGCCAGCCCAGTACGACGCAGAGCCGTTGATGGATGTCAACGGGATTTGGTATGACCGTCCTCAGCCTGGGATCCGATAAGACCATCCCGGATTTAGGTGGGGGAGTGGAGGTACCCAGCCCCAGCAGCAGTCATCCGGTCAGGGAGGGCAGTATAGCCAGCATAGGGATCACCAGCAGCAGCAGCCCCCAGTCTACCAGCCACACCAGCAGTCATCCTTCGTTCCTCGTCCCTATCAGCAACAGGGACAGTCTTGGAGGCGTGAGCAGCAGGCTCACCAGCCACACCAGCAGCAGCATCCTTCCTCTTACCCCTCTCACCAGCAGCACCAATTCCAGCAGCCTCAGCACCAGAGAGGCTACCCGTCAGGCTCTCATGGTTCACCATATGAGAGCCCCACCTTGGACGACATAGCCCGCCTCCTCACGGACCAGCAAGCTACTTTCAGACGGGAGATGGACGAGTTCCGCCAGGAGATGCGGGACATTGTGAGAGGGAAGGCCGCCATACCTGCCCAGATAGAGCCGAATCCCAACAGCCTGAAGCGGAAGTCTGAGCAGGTAGTTTACACTGAGCATGCCACTCCTAGTGATCCATTTGATGATATGTCTTCGGATCTTTTTGATGCTGATTTTGTTACACTTAGGAGCGGTAGGACACCAGCAGGCGGCGTCGCCTCGTCTGAGCTACACTACGAGGACACTCTTAGAGCGCCAGAGGAGGAGGAGAGCGGTACTGAGGCCGCTCATGATGATGATGACGGTGGTACTGATGCCACCAAGGATGCTGATTTCACCGGCGGTACTGAGGCCGCCGCTTCACCAGTTCGAGGAGGTGGTACTGACGCCACCCGAGTTGCCGAGCCAGCACGCGGTACTGAGGCCGCGAGACGTCCAGGAGAGCCAGCCCGTGGTGGCACTGAGGCCACCTGTGTTCATGTAGAGAGAGCAGTTGTTTTTCCTCATGCTGATGTATCTCAGAAACTGTTTTGAATAAAGGAAAAGGTTTAGTTTCTTCTGGTCCCACTGTGGTGATTGATGTATGTGCGGATCCGGCCGTCGAGCCGTCTAGACCTATCCCTAGTCCTTCATCTGAGAAGGACCCTGTGATCCCCTTCCCTAGAGCCCTTCTGATGGGGAAGGGGAAGAAAAAAGAAAAAGACCCAAAAAAGAGAGAGCAGGAGGAGTTCAGCCAGAGCATGATCAATAGATTTCACATACAGCTGACCCTTTAGGAGGCTTTGCAGCACATCCCCCTTCTTCAGCATTCGTTGAGAGACAAGACTACAGTCAGGAGGAGGAGGAGGAACCACCAGTCAGAGATTCATGTGCTGACGAAAGCCACGTGCTTCGTGATCCAGAACCGTCTGCCGGCCAAGAGGCCAGATTCAGGAGCCCCATATGTCAGATGTCATATTAGTGAGCAGAGGTTCGACCGGACTCTATTGGATAGCGGATCGTCTATCAACCTCCTTCCGGCAGCCCTTCTCGACCGCTTCGAGTTGGGCACTCTTAGACAGAGCAGAACAGTCCTTCAGTTTGCTGATAGATCTGTCAAGAGTCCGAAGGGGTTGTTGCGAGACGTTATCGTCACTATTCAGGGCCTGCAATTCCCCGTGGACTTCGTAGTGTTGGACATGGAGATCCCTGATTCAGTGGCCGATACCCCCATCATTCTCGGTCGTCCTTTCTTGGCCACAGCCAAGGCGGTGACTGACCATGATAGCGGGAAGGTATACTTTCGCGTCGAGGGCGAGAGTGTACAAATAGAGACGGTCGAGGACTACAGAGCCAGAGAGAGAGCATGCTCAGAGACCAGCACAGATACAGAGCAGCTGACAGATGCCGGGCTAGACATCCACCATGACTGTGATTTTGTGATCACAGATGACGAGGCAGCATGGGCAGACCCTGCAGCACAGGCCATCCTCTCATTTTCAGACACAACTGATGCAGAGATGACAACAGAGGAGAGCTTGGAGAGCACAGCCCTGGTCCAGGATACTACAGAGGCAGCAGAGCCGGTTCTTGACCGCGACACAGAGTTTAGTGATGGTGGTACTGAGGCCACCTTGTGTGATGGTGGTACTGATGCCACCTTGTTTGATGCAGATCCCTCGGATTCAGAGTCTGATTGGGCAGATTGCGAGGATCAGATGCCAGACCTGAGTCCCACAGAGCCTACAACTGCGGAGGAGGTAGATGCAGAGCAGATCAGAGACAGTACAGTTGAGCAGCCTTCTCCAGATTCAATTTGCAAGAGTTCGTTTTCATTCTCCCAGGCAGATTTGTCAGATTTAGCAACATACAATCATCTTCTTCCGAAGCCAGATTTGCCAGCACCCAGCTGTCCAGAGCTGAAGCCGCTCCCTACTTCGCTGAAGTATCGATTCCTTGCGGGCGAGCCTGAGATGTACCCAGTCATCATCTCCGCCGATCTGACTGGAGAGCAAGAATCCCGTTTGATGGGGGTTCTTGAAAAGAAATGCAAGGCAATTGGATGGAGCGTAGCAGATCTCCATGGGATTAGTCCATCGTTGTGATCCCACCATATTTATCTCGAGGAGGGGGCGAAGCCGTCGCGTGAGTTCCAGCGGCGGCTGAACCCCAACCTGAGAGAAGTCGTCATGAAGGAGATTTCCAAATGGTGGAGCGCAGATTTTATTTATCCCATTTCCGACTCCAAGTGGGTCAGCCCCTTGCATGTGGTGCCCAAGAAGACGGGCATCACGACTGTGATCAGTGAGTCGGGAGAGGAGATTGCTACACGAGTACCCACCTCTTGGAGGGTCTGTGTTGACTACAGGAGACTCAACCAGGCCACCAAGAAGGACCATTTCCCCCTGCCTTTTATTGACCAGATCATTGAGAGACTGGTAGGGAAGAGCCATTATTGCTTCCTGGATGGGTACTCGGGCTACAACCAGGTGGCCATCGCTCCTGAGGATCAGGAGAAGACCACCTTTACCTGTCCCTTCGGTACATATGCCTTTCGACGCATGCCATTTGGGCTATGCAATGCCCCTGCGACTTTTCAGAGATGCATGCTGTCGATCTTTTCGACATGGTAGGGGAGTGTTTGGAGGTCTTCATGGACGATTTCTCGGTCTACGGCGACGGATTCGACTCCTGTCTTGACTGCCTAGACCGGGTACTCCAGCGATGTATAGAGGTCCATTTGGTGCTTTCTTGGGAGAAGAGTCACTTCATGGTGACTCAAGGGACGGTGCTTGGCCATATCATCTCCAACAGGGGCATGGAGGTTGATCCGGCCAAGGTTGACGTCATTAGAAAACTCGCACCGCCGTCCATTTGAGGCAGCTACGCTCATTCCTGGGGCACGTTGGGTTCTATCGGAGATTCATTCATGATTTCAGTAGGATTGCCCGGCCGTTGACTGGCCTCTTGATGAAAGACACCGAGTTCCTTGTCGATGACAAGTGTCTCTCGTCCTTTGCGACTCTCCAGCAGTGTGTGATTGAGGCTCCTGTTCTTCAGCCGCCTGATTGGTCTCTCCCATTCGAGATCTTGACGGATGCCTTCGATTTTGCCGTAGGAGCCGTGTTGGGACAGAGGAGGGATGGAGTCCCCTTTGCTATTCACTACGCTAACCGCACATTGGATTCCGCACAGCGGAATTATACGGTCACAGAGAAGGAGATGCTAGCCGTAGTGTTCGCCCTAGATAAGTTTCGATCTTATATCATTGGATCTAGAGTGACCTTGTACACTGATCACACCGCCATCCGGTACCTCATGGCAAAGAAGGATGCCAAGGCCAGACTTACTAGATGGATCCTTCTACTCCAGGAGTTCGACATTGAAATCAAGGATAAGCCTGGAGTCAAGAATGTGGTGGCGGATCACCTCTCCCGTTTAGAGCAGCCTGAGGAGTCTGAGCAGATTGATCCCATTCGTGAGACCTTCCCAGATGAGGCGATCCTTGCTATCGCCTCACTCCCGTGGTATGCCGATATTGTGAACTTTCTCGTTGCTGGGAAAGTCCCACAAGATTGGCCTAGGAAGAGGCTTGAGACTTTCCTTGCGAAGGCTAAGTCCTACCACTGGGAGGATCCCATCCTTTACCACGAAAGAGGGGATAGCGTCTGGCATCGGTGCATTCCTCAGGAGGAACACCATAGCGTCCTCACTTACTGCCACAAGCTTGAGGCAGGAGGACATCATTCTGGGAGGAGAACGGCACAGAAAGTGCTCCAATCCGGCTTGTGGTGGCCTACCCTCTTCAAGGACTCTGATGAGTTCGTGAAGAGGTGTACTGACTGTCAGAGGATGGGCACTTGTGGACAGCGTGATATGATGCCGATGCAGCCCATTCACTTCTATGAGGTTTTTGACGCATGGGGCATCGATTTCATGGGTCCATTCCCTAAGAGTCAGGGATTTGAGTACATTCTGTTGGCCGTGGATTATGTTAGTCGTTGGGTTGAGGCTATCCCCGCCCGAGCCGCTGATGCGAGGACAGTTTGCCGATTTTTGAGGAAGCATATCATCACGCGGTTTGGGGTTCCTAGAGTTCTGATTTCAGATGGGGGGTCTCATTTTATCAACGACCAGGTGAAGGCACTTGCTAGCGAGTTCGGTATAGACCATCGTGTTGCTACACCTTACCATCCACAGACGAATGGTCTAGCCGAGGTGTCGAACAGGGAGATCAAGACTATATTGCAGAAAGTCGTCCGCCCTGACCGAAAGGATTGGTCACAGCTTTTGGACTCGGTCTTGTGGGCATATAGGACGTCTTTCAAGACACCATTGGGCACATCTCCCTTTCGCCTCGTTTATGGCAAGCCGTGCCATTTACCTGTTGAGCTGAGGCACAGGTCACTATGGGCAGTTACAGATATACTTATGGATCCAGATGGTGTAGGAGACCAGAGGAGGGCAGAGTTAGCAGCCCTAGAGGAGTTGAGAGATACCGCTTTCTCAAACAGCCTACAGTATAAGGAGAGAGTGAAGGAGTGACATGATTCTCACATCAGCCACAAGCATTTTGAGATTGGACAGAGAGTATGGCTGTTTGATGCGAGGCTTCGTTTATTTCCAGGGAAGCTACAGAGCAAGTGGAAGGGACCCTACTTGGTGAGAAAGGTACACGACAACGGTAGCATTGATATATCCGAGTTGTCCTCTGAGAGTACCTTTCGAGTGAACGGCCAGCGGCTCAAGCCATTTCTAGATCATGAGCCGCGGGTCGTTGATCTTGCCCCTATTCATTTTGCGTGAGATGTAGTCTTTGACTCACATCTAATGCATCTCATGCATGAGTTTCACTGATCTTCCGCCTTGTATAGATCCAGATGTCTATATCACTACATTCTTTGGTCCCACATCCCTTTCTTCATCTATTGATTATGCTATACTTAGGGTGCACTTTACCCTAAGTATAGGGGGGATGTGAGACCTTTGGGTATTTCTTTTGCGTCTGTCTACCCCTATTTTTGTTGCCTATACTTAGGGATACTTTACCCTAAGTATAGGGTGGTAGACCCTGTACATTCTCCACTCGGTTCTCCCTTAGTGTACAGCCTGCTATACTTAGGATTACTTGATCCTAAGTATAGGGGGAAGACCCGAGACCCTCTTGACTTTCTATTCATCTATTCGTCTCTGTATATAGCCTTTCTTTTCACTTCCCTATACCTATCACGAGTTATGTCTTCTTCATCGCTCTTGACTCTGAGGACATCGTTCGAGCTAAGTATAGGGGTGTGTGTATATATTTCATATATACTTTAGCCATAACTCGTACTTTGTGTGAGTGTGTTAATAAATAAAATGGCTAAAAACCTGAAAAATCACAAAAATTAAAAATTTTTCATGTACATAACATTCTTTTATTTGCACATAAATAGCTAGTGTACAAATTATTTTGGTAAAAATGATGTCAAAAATCTTTTGTGTAAAGCTTGTGTAAATATTTGCTTATCAAAATTATGTATATAGTACAAAATTTTTCCAAAATGTTTTGAAAATCAAAAGTTTGCAAAAATCTTGTGTAAATGTGTGTAAATATCTTTTTGCAAAACTTGCACCTCATGCATCATCCATTCATGATTTCAAAACATTTTTCAAAAATTTTGCATGTTTGTAAACTTTGTGTAAATAGCATCTTTTTGTACATATGTATATAGTTTTTCTGGATGATAGTTGACATTTAAACTAGCCTGGAATCAAATTGAGGAATGGAGCTTGATTAAGATCTTAATCCACCTAATTTCTAAGAGGAACCTTATATGGCTTAGGTTTAAGGCTTTTCAGGTCCATGGTGACTTAATTCTTTGAGTCCACTAGGCTATGATCACATGTCATCTCAATGAGCCTAAGTAGAGCACTTAACAACAACACATGACTCTTAATAGAGTATGGCTTTACTTGGACACCAACATTATGCACCGAGCTCTCTACGGATGAGGTGGTGAGGAGGCAGTCTTCCTTGACTTGGGGTAGCATATGAGGGTAGTACTTCTAGGCGGAACCTCTCTTCTTCTTTTAGTGAAGGAAGTGCGTCTCAACTTGGTCTGGTTGCCATGAGGTCTAACGACGGGAGTTGTGGGTTGCAATAAAGCTTCAAAAGAGGGATAGTCTACTGGCTCAAGAGGAAAAACTCCTTGTACATATGCTGCACATGTATATGTTGTATAGATGCACTTGAAAAAAAATGCAAAAAGAAAATAACTCCAAAAAAGTGGTGGGTCTGATAGAAAATGATAATCCCACCGGAGTATGTATATAGAGTGCAATAAGCAAAGCTTGGTTTCATGATCCACCTGATGTAGCTTACAACAGGGAGACTTGGCTACACTGGTCAAGCTCCCAAGGGTACATGGCTACACTGGCCTTGACCCATTCTCTTCTTCCTCCTCTACTTGAGCCGGTTGAACTTGAACTTAGAAGGGAATACCCCGCTCCTCGAGGAAAGAGTGGCCAGATTGAGGTCATAGAGTTACCTTGTTGGGGAGGGTTGTCAAGTTGCCATTTCTGAGGTGGAGAGCTTAGACTTCACATTCACAGAACAAGAAAAGATTCATGGTCTTCAGGGTTTGTGATTGATGACTTGTTCTGACCGGGAGCATTGAGGAGTCTTGGTTATAGATTAGTGGAACTTAGAGGCTGTTGAGTTTTTAGGCTTAAGTCCAAATAAGGTTCCGACACATTAATAATCCAAAGATCTGATCGAGCTCCATACCTTAATTTAATGAAGGCAAGTTTAATAATCAGCCTTGATCCATGTACATTCTCTTTTTCTTTTTATTTATTTCTTTTTCACTTCTTTTTCAAATAAGTGTTTGCTAAGGGACTAGCAAAGTTAAGTATAGGGGGTGATGAATACTCATTCATCACTCTTTATTCTTATATTTAGCTACAAAAACCTTTGCAAATGCATGTATATAGTTGTAAATAGAAATAATGATCAAAAGCATGCATTGTGTAAAAACCTATAATTAGCATGTTTTTGTGCAAAAATAAAAGAATAAAGATTAAAAAGAAAAAGAGGGAAATATTTAGAATAAATATTGAGCAACCTAGCCCAAGGGAGGGCTCAGCATGGGCCTGACCGCATAAAAGCCAAAGTGGAGGGAGATAGGGGCTCATGAGTGTACATATCTATGTAAATAGAATAAAAATATTTTCCTCACAAAAATAGACACAATTAGGCTTGTAAATATTTGTATATATTTATAAGTATAAAAACAAGATAAAAATAGCAAAAATATCATTCATGTACATGATCACCTTGTATATAGACCACCACATCTATATTTATTTAGCCTTATAAATAAATAAAATTAATTTCCAAAATTTTTGTAAATATTCTATATCATATAGTGTAAATAAATAAAATAAAACAATTAAAATAAAAACAAAATAAAAATAACAAAATTAAAAACATAAAAATATATTGTAAATATACCATGTATGTAAATGTACATATGTATTTATTTAACCTATGTATATAAATAAAAAAATAAAATAAAAATGTCTTTTTATTCCTCATTTTATAATATAAATAAATAAAATATAAAATGGGAATAAAATTGTATAAAAATAACAATTAAAAATCAAAAATTAAAATCTTATATATTGTATATACACCTATATAACCCTACTATGTACATACCTTATTTTTACTTTAAAAAATTAATTAAAAATCACTAAAAAATAGAAAAAATTAAAATAAAAATATTTCATGTTTTAACTTTTTCATAATTCGGCCATTTGCTACCCTTATTTTCACTTCCAAATATCAGCCACGTGGCCGCTACCCATTGGCCCTGGGGATTGTTGACCGCCCGGTCAACTGCCCCCCCAGGACCACTTCCCACGGGCTATGACACCCGACCCGACTTCTCGGATTTTTCGTGTCTAAACCCGATCCCCTACCACCTAAACCCAGGGTCCGAATCGTTAATGACATATCCGACACCCTCGCCGGAGCCACCGCATCGGGATCCGCGCTCCAGAGTGCCCTACCCGCGCCCTTCTTCCCGGACCCTCCAGCGTATAAAGCTCCAGCTCCGCCTCCTCCATTCTCATCTTTGGCCATTCGTTTCACTCCCCAGTGAGCTCCAGTGCGTGCGTGAGAGTGACAGCTCACTCCAGGTGCTGTCGCAGCGAGGAGAGGGAGCGGATTCCACTGATCCGGCGATCAAGCACCGCCGTGCTCCGCCCAGAGCCGGAGCTCGAGCCTCAGAGGGAGACGCTCCTCGAGGCCACGATCCAGAGCATCGCCAGCTCGTCCCCAGTCTCATCGTCCACCCAGGTAGACCCTTTAGCCTTTCCTTTTCGCTAATTTTAGATTGCCCCCATTTCGTTCCGTCGCCGTTCTCCCCCGATTCCGACCACGTCGGACCTCCGTTCGACCATCAGGCTTCGCCATAGCCTCCGCCTTCTTCCCGCGCACCTTCTCCATACCTCCATCCAACCCAGCTCGCACAGGAGCTGGGGCTCGAGCTCCTCCGTCCCACCTTCGTCGGAGCTCACCCATATCGACCCTCCGATCACCTTCACCCCGCCTAACCGGGTCGAGGCAGTTTTCCCTCGACCCGCGAGCCTTATGGTTTGCTTTGCAGGTACATCCAAGCCCGTCTGAGGGCTTGGACCATTCGGTCCAGGAGCTCTACCGCCGCCGACCTCGCCGGAGCCCTCCAGGGCTCGGCTGGGTCATCGGAAACCACCATCAGCTGCGGAGCATCATCGCGGAGCCTCTTCGATCTTCAGGAGCACCAGAGGAGACCTGGAGCGTGCGCCTTGGGCCGGCGAACTTCGCCGGCCAACTGTTCTTCCGGCATCTTCCCCGACCGTCCGATCGTCCTCGACCTCCAGTTCGTATCTCGACCGTCCACTTGAGGAGGTCCCGTCATCGTCAGATCCTTGGAGAGGAGATCTGGACCGCCCGATGCGAGAGGGTTAGCCACCTACGCCCTTCACCGTTCGATCCCCCACGTGGCGAAGCCTCCACCGTCGGATTCGCCTGAGGAGCTTAGCTTGGGAGCGCCAGTCACCCGTCACCGTCAGATGCTCCACGTGGCATCCATCTAGCGGCTCCATTAATAAAGCGGTAAATATTACTTAGGCCCCCTCTTGTTTTGTCTTTACTATTGAGTCTTGTAAATATTTTAGGTAGTTTATTTCAGTTTGGATATTTGCATAGAGGACCCCGCTCTTTATTTATTTTGCATTTATGCCCCTGTATGTGATTTAACACGTGCATCGACAGGTGACTTTCTGGTGTATTTGCATTCTGTGCCCTGTAGTTTGTAGTTGTTAAGTAATGAATGAAAACTTTTGAGATATTGCATTTATACCCCTGTGCGTATTTTTATTGAGCATGTGCGGATATTTTTGGGTTATTTGCAGGTAAGTCCTTGGACTTTTGGTACCTGTTACCAAATAGTCCAGAGACTTAGTTTTTATTACATTTGGGTCCCTGAGTGCCTCAAGCACGCGCGACGCACGTGTTTACCTGGGATTTTTGCACCAGACCCCTCAGGACTTCGGGTATTTGCACTTAGGTCCCTATGCACATTACCCTCTTTCCATTTTTGAATAAAATAGCAAATCACCGCCAAATTTAATGAAAATTGGATACATGGCTCCTGCCATGATGTAAAATTTTCTATAAATTTTGGAGACATTTTAGACACTGTTTGATATTTTTAAAAATTCAAAAACACGTATTTTCTTCACTGTCTGATTTGCAAAATCACAAAAAATATTAAAATTCATTTAAAAATTACATAAAAATTTACTTACTGTTTGTCTTTGCTTGCTTGATTTTCTAGCCAATTTTGACTATTTTTCATTATCTAAAACACCTAAAAATTGAAAAACACTCAAAATCTCATAAAAATTCTATAAATAAATTAAAAACCCAAAAATAATAATTTAGGTGCCCAAAATTTCCTTGTTTCCTTATCTTTACAGGAACATTACCTCCCAGCTAATTTGGGCTACTAGATATTTTATCTAGGTACTTTTAGCTCGGCTGGACAGTACATATAGTTTCAGTCCTTGTTTGATTTTTAGAAAATTAAATAAATATCAGAAAAATCTCAAAAATTCACTAAAAACAGTAAAAATTATAAAACACACAAAAATATTTTTATTTGAATTTTTGGTTGATTTTTAGTGCATTAAATAAATTATTGAAGTGCCTTGTTCTCTTGTTTTTATTATTTTCTTAATATCTTAAAAATCCAAAAAAAATATAAAATAATTAAAAACCACCAAAAATACATTTTTCTTATTTTTTTATTTCCTTTTTGACTACTTTGTAGGCCGCGAGGCCAATTCGTGCTCCTTGTGTTCGACCCTGGTCTCTATACCAGGTTAAATTAATAGCAAGACCGCTACCGTGTTTGATTTGATTTTATTTCTGATTGGTGGTCTCTTCTTTTTCTTGATTGAGCCGTCCTGATCGCTTGGGTCGCAACGACTGTTTAGCACCTTATTACCTAGTGGTCGAGACGCTTATCAGTTATATCATGGGTTTTCTCTCCAATGTTCTTCAAAAGCAACATGTGGAGATGAGCACATGCCAGGAAATAATGCAGAATCTGAAAGATATGTTGATGAATCTGTGATTCATCACTCTAAAATTTGAAAATAGAGTCTTGTTCCCGAGTAAATAGCAGCATATTTTCCTTTATAGTGCATAATTAGCATGCATGCATGCATTAATAATATATGCATTTTAGCACTCACATTTGCATTAAATAAGAAGCCAAGATCACTTATAAAATATCCACCTATAAAAACATCTCCCTTATAATATATACACCTTTAGTTAATAATATAAGGAAGAAGTTCAGAGATCTCCTTTGTAGAAGCACCCAATAAAGCCCTAGAACCTCTAGATCTTAGAAGGCCCATAACTCCTTCATACAACCTCCAAAATAGGTCTACTCACTTTCAGAGTAATACACATCTAGAGACCTTTAAAATTAGACTAATTTCATCCAATTTGGAGCTCGTAAGAAGAAGTTGGGTTTTTGGGCCTCTATGTATATTATATATGTGTATATTTGTATTCCTGTATTTTTGTATCATATTTGACCTCATCTCCGTTTTTGGTCAACATGAAACTTGTAGATCTTATCAAGATCTACAACTTTCATGTTTTGAGTTTTTCCAAATTCGGCCTCCTTTCCTCTCTAATCTCATTTATTCTCGCAACCACTCACAACTGGCCACGTGGCGCCCTCTGATTGCGCCACGCGGCCCGCTCCCCTTGCCTTAGCCGCCCACGCCCACAACCGTTGGATCTTCATCCCGATCCAACGGTTGTGCTCTCTCCACGTGCGCCCTTAAATCCCAACCGTTTGATCATTCCCGCCTTTCATCATAGCTGCCCATTCCCGCCGCACTCTCCTCGCGCCACGCGTTACATTGTCCTCCACCCGATCAACTCCTAAGAGAATTGATCTCCACCGTTCACGACCTCGAGGATCTCAACCGCCCGATCAAACGCCCATCTCTGATCTAGTCCGCCCGCTCACGCTTCATCTTTAACGCGACACGTGGTGCAATCAGCACCCTTGATCGCTTCACCTAAGATCTAATCCAAGCCGGTCCTTAGCGATCTTTTCTCTGCCGTTGGATCGCAAGATCCAACGACCTAGACTTCGTCTCCTACCTCCAGACTCTCTCTCTCTCCCACGATCTCCACTGCGCCGACCCGTCGCCCCCTTTCTATTCTCGGCCCCACTCCAGTCACCCTCTCCGATCACCAACGCCACCACGACCATCACCACTCTTCCCTCATCCTCGCCAGCTCCCTCACTCCCCACGACTCCCACTAGAGTCGCCCCACGACGACCACGAACCTCACCTCATCACCAGCCCTGTCGTCACCATAAACCTATAAATCACTCGCCATGGGCCACTGTCACGCCCATCTGCCATTACGAGAGGTTCCCTTGAGCTCCGAGCGACCTATTGGTGACAGCAATTGAGCGTATCTCCGAGCGAAGACAGGCTTCTTCTCCGGCGAGATCCACGGCCGCCTCCGCCGTGCTGCAGCCCCCCTCCGTGAGCTGCACGAGCTCAGAACCATCTACCATTCTTCGAGCGACGACCAGGAGCATGCCTTCGAGCTCCATTTCCCAAGTAGAAGCCTCCATCCTCCTCTGATCTTCTTCTTATTTTATTCTTTGATTTCTCCGATTAAATTCGCGCTCCTCCATCGTCTTCTCGCTCCACCATCATCACGTCGAGCTCTGCGACAGAGCTCCGATCTTCGCGCTACGATTATTTTCCTCCAACACCGTACCGTCATCTTCACTCGATCACAGCTCTGCCACCTTGGCGGAGCTCGCTCACCGGTCATCCCCACTCCCTCGCAGGCCTCGCCTTTCACCCAGCACAACTCCACGAGCATGCGCACGCTTCGGCTATCTCCTCTAACCCCCTGCAGGTACATCCATTTTGATTGGTCGGAACTTCGTCGGAGCTCCCTTCGAGCTCCTCCGCCACCGAGCTCCAGTGCACCTCCTCCGCTCCTGAGGGCACCGGACGCCGCGCCGCTTCGCCCCGCATCTTCCGAGCTACTTCACAGCCCCCGCGCCCCTCGCCGACGGCTGGAGGACCGGGCGGAGCAAGCCCAGCTTTGCTGGAGCCCCGCCTTCTCCTCCACAGGAGGCGGAGGGTTATCGGGGAAGACAAGCAGCAGCCGTCCGATCTCTTTGATCGGACGATCAGGAGCCAGCCACGTCGCCAAGCGCCGGAGCAACGGAGAGCCGTTGGATTTATCACGATCCAACGGCGACAGATCAGCCATGTCGCCATCTTCATCGAGCGTCAACAACCATTGGATCCTCTTCGATCTGACGGTTGTTGATCATCCATGTCTTCGTCTGATCAGAGCCAACAACAACCGTCGATCTTCACCAAGATCGCACGGTCCAGAGCTCCCCACATGACCGATCCAAGCCTCTTCCCCGACCTCTAGGCTCGGATCACCCGAAGCTTCCCCGAGCCTCGATCCGAACCTCCAGAGCACCCGAGCCTCGTCCCGAGCCACCGAAGTCCACCGAGCCTAGGGCACCCCACGTGAGCAGCACGTGCAGCCTTGGCAAATTTGAGGCCCCTGAAGGTTTCTGAAATTACAATTTAGTCCCTATGAAGCGACCCCACGTGAGGAGCACGTGCTTCTGTGGATAAATTGCATTCCACCCCCTGCATTATAGGTAATTGCATAAAGGTCCTTATCAACAAATTTTATTTTTAGCAATTTTAATTCCTGTATTGCATTTATACCTCTGTCTTTGCACGCATATTTAGGCATTCATCTTAATTCATTTTTGAGTTTTAAAAATTGCATTGTGTAGCTTACGTTGTCCTCCTCATTATGTGACACTTGGCACATTTTTGTAATAACAGTGGAATTTTTTATTAATTAATTGGTTCATTTTTATCATATTTTGCCCAATTTAACCTTTTAATTAATAGTAATTTCTCTGTAATTTCAAAATTTTCCAAAAAATCACATTAGCTCTAGGATAATTAGCTGCACCTTGTATAAAAATTTCATCTCAATTGCACGTATTTCGAGGCTAAGTAAATTATTTGGTGATTTCCTTAATTCATTTTTAATAGGTTCATTTCACATCAAAATTAAGGTCTGACAAGTTTCCTGGATTCCTCATCTTTAGATCTATTTAGGATAATTTTTATTCCCAAAAATATTGTGATTTGATATTTATTAAAATTAAATTAGTCAAAATCACCCTGCATTCATGTTTAATTCGCAGTTAGTGTCAGAAAATTCCAAAAAAATTAGGGTAGCTTAATTACATCATATTTCATCATCTGGCCAAGTTTCATTATTTTTTGGACTTCATTTGAACACTTATCTGATTTAACATTTAAAACTGGCCTGATTTTTGCATGTGTCTTGCATAAAAAATCAAAAAGACCAAAAATATTTTCCCTATGAAAATCGAACATTGGACATTTGCTAAAAAATTCACCTAAGGAGACAGCTGCCTCCCTGAGTTCGACCTTGGACTCCCAAGTAAAAAAAGCTGCCACTCGAAATTAAGTGTAAAAACATAAATTAAAAGTGGTTTTTGATTTGCTCTCGTTATCTGACTGCAACGAATAGTATTAATTAATTTGGACATTAATTTGCTCGAATTAACAAGGGTAGCGGGAGCGTTATCAAAATGGCGCCGTTGCCGGGGAGGCACGGCTTAGGTTAATTTGCAGTTATTTCTGAGTGTTTGATTTTCTCTCCCCGGGTAGTCTGACTCCCGGTTTTCTTGTGAATATTTTCTATCTTTTAATTTTACATTTTTGTGTCATTCTCTGACCTCAATTTATTTCTGTGCGAGGAACGCGAGGAGTCGAAGACGCTTCGAGGAATCGACAGATTAATGTTTTGAGTGATTTGAGTGAATCTGTAATTTTATTTTTATTTCTTTTTTCACATTATTTCCAGCGGTTCCCGTTTGGCTCTCGCACGTGTAAAAATAGTGAAACTGTGTCCTCGTGTGCTGTGTGGTTTGAATGGTAATTTAGGCTTGCACTAGTGGCTCCTCGAGCCACTCTAGGGTTTGCTTGTGCTCGTAAATTTTAGGACCACACAACCACTTAAAAGACGCTCTTAGACCGCAGATCTAGCCAAATCAACTTGTTCTTCACTCACTAATAGAACTGCTTGTCTAGGAGCGGATTTTATCGCTTGCATTTGCATATAGTGTAAAAAAGCTTTCAATTCTGTTTTACATCCTGCATAAAAGCAAAGGGATCACTGTAAGTCTTCTTAACTCAGCATACACATCATCGTTTTTCGTGCATCGGCTTTTCTCGACTTCCCCCTCTGTTTTTCAAACTTAAATTAAACGAAAATTTGGACTGGACGATAGGCGTGCTGTGTGGTTGGACTAAATCAGTGAGAACTTAACTTAAAACCAGGACTGCTAAACATTATTGACCAAAAAAATAAATAAAATTAGAAAATCTGTTTGCGGGAGATTAATCCCCGACCTTATTTTCAGGCTGAGTGAGGGTACTTGAGTGTGTGTGAACACCTTAAGGCAAAGCCCAAATCCCCGCCTTTCATATCACGTTCCGACTAATCCTAGCAAATATCACAAGTTGATTTTTTAAGGTTCACTGATTAGTACCAAGTAGCCTCCGCCTGTCTCAGGTAGATAGGGGCAAAATTGTGGTACTTTGCGACAAGTTGCCAATAACCCCCCGGGGTGAAGTTCCGGCCTTGTCAGCCTCCGCCTGCTTGCAGGTAGATAGGGGTGTGATCTTTGAATCCATCAACTTGGGATAGGAGCGAAGAAAGGAAGGACTGGCGGTATCTTAGGCGACAGGTTAAACAAGGGAGACGCATCCGGCTCTGAGCCGACTTCCCTTTAGGCCGCATAATCCTTGATATCTTGCTTGAAAAATCACACTTAAAATTTACAAGATTAATTGGACTCGGTTTCGGGTCCTTCACTGTGTTGAGTGTGAACCCAGGGTCTTGGATTGAATTGTTTGCTTCAGGTAGGAGTCAAATCCTATCTTCACTTAGAATTCCCATTTCTTCTCACCAAATCAAGATGAGTGACTGGGGGGATATCGGCTCTTTATTCACCAATCTCTCTTTGAGCCCCCCACGAAACTCCTCTTCATCGACCCAAGCGCACCTTTGACCACCCAGGACTCATGACCCTCTTGAGTTCTGGTTCCCTCACACCCAGTGTGGTTACTCTCAAACCAACCCTTTCTTCTCCTCTGAGCTTATCGAGGAAGACCATCGCCTCGGTAAGAATCCCTTCCTTGATTTATCCTCTGGCACCGACATTGTTTCATGCCCAGGACTAGAGGACAAGATGCCGCCTAAGTAGCCACCACCGGATGAGGACCCATTATGACAGATCCTTAATCGTCTTGCCACAGCCGAACAACAAAATGCAGATCTCATGGCTAGAATGGGACAGATTATTGCAGCAGGAGGAATCGACCGACCAATGGTCGATGCCTACAACCCAGCGGAGAATGAGATACAAAGTTGGTTGGCACCAGCGATTCCCACCGAAGCATTTGAGCTTAAGCCCCACTTCCTTAGCCTGTTACCGAAGTTCAACGGAAACGCCCATGAAGAACCATATGCCTTCCTCCGAGAATTCGAGCTGGTTTGCAACAACCTTAGCCATCCTAGCATTGGGCAGGACTACATTATACTGAAGGCCACCCCATTTGCCTTAGGAGATAAGGCAGCACATTGGCTGAAAAACCTAGGGGTGATATGTACAACTTGGATGCAGTTCAAGGACTTATTTCTGAAGAAGTTCTATCCTCTCAGTAGGACTAACCAAATGAAAACGAAGATCGCCAGTTTCTCCCAGGGACCCAGTGAACCCTTCCATGATGCCTGGGATAGGTTCAATGACTTAGTTTAGAAATGTCCCTGCCACAGCATTTCTAAGGCGATCTTAGTCCAAACCTTGTTATGTGGTTTAACCCCAGAGATGCAGGGGTTAGTCAGTGCCGCCTGTGGAGGAAGCTATCTGAACAAGAACGAGGATGCTGTATGGAAGATCCTAGAGCAGATGGCGGAAACCGGCAGATCGCAGGCCACCAGGGCCCATCAGTTGTCTCCCTCAATCCTATCCAACGAGACAACCCGAAGGACTGTAGCGGATCTGACCGAGGACCTCATCCCCAGCATGGGGATGATTGCTGATAAGTTAACCATGGTCGAACAGATCCACAAGAGGGTCACTGACCTTGAGTCTCTCTCACGTCTACCGAAGCAAGTGGAGAAACTTACTGAGAAGGTAGCTAAGATGAAGCTACCTGCCCCTTCTGCACCACCCGCCTGTGCACAGAGTCCATCTTGTACAGGAGCAGGCACCGGGGCCTCAGAACGGCTGGGTGGAGGATCAGACTTACACCCAACAGGACCAACATGCACCCCCACAAGTGGAGACCGGATACGAGGATCCTTCGCAGGTGTTCAAGATCAACGGGTTGTGGTACAACCGTAACCCCGTCAGCAGACAATCGGGGATGGGGAATGGCCAGCCTCACTGACCTACCCCAGCTTATCAAGGAACCAGCTCCGTCCCCGTGCCGCACTTTGTTTAGTCCAAGTCCAAACAAGGGCACTAGCCTCAGCAGCACCAGTAGCAACAACACACATTTCAACAGGGCCCAGCACCGTCCCACCAGCAGCAGCAGTATCGGCATGACCAACAGGGCCAATACAAAACCTCGTCCGCAAGTCAGCATCAAGCCCAACCCACCGAATTGGAGTCCCTCACCTTGGCGATCCAGACCCTGTCTGATAGGGTCCAACAGATCCATAATGACTATCTGGATATGAGAACCGATCTGAATCGTGTCTCTCGTACCCAGGATCAACAGATGGCTCCAAAGACCCCAATTCCCGCACAGGTTCAGGCCAACCCGAACAGCATAACCCATGGCCAGAACTGACCTCGTGATCAGGTATATTATTCAGATAATTATTTATCTGAACATGAGATCCTTTCGTATGATAATGTGAATCATATGTCCCTCAGGAGCGAAAGGACCATGACCGTACCTGATCGGGCACGGGCACCAAAGGAAGGAGCCGCCAAGTCTCTACCTGAGGAGAACTTGGAGGAAGAAGAGGAGCAGCACCACCATCACCACCAGCAGAAGAAGAGTACGTCTGAGTCCTCGAAGCAGCAACCCCGCACCAGTAGAGAGTCCGACGGAACCGATGAAGAGCCCGCACCTCCATCTGAGGAGGACTATCAAGAAGTCGCAGAAGATGCATCACCGGTTTTGCCTCAACATTTTTCTTTCAGTCAGAGTCAGAGTCCGAGTCTGTTTAAGAGTCCGAGTCATGTACAGAACTCAGTTCCGGATTTCAATGAAAACCTTTCAGTTTCAGAACATGAGTCAGAGTCAATAATCCCTTTCCCCCGAGCTCTCAAGGGTGGAAAGAAGAAAATTTAAAAAATCCAAAAAGATGACCCTGAGATGACAGAATTCTGCAACAAACACATCAAGGTCACAATCCCATTTGACAAGTACGTGGAAATGACCCCTGCCTTTCAAAAATACCTTAAGGTGAGATGCACACCTAATCGGGTTAGCAGGAAGACCAAAAGCCGTGTTGAGAAACACGTTCTATCAGTAGCCACGACTTGTGCAATAAAGAACTTGTTTCCCAGGAAATGAAGAGACATGGGTGCACACTATGTATTAAGTCAGGTTGATGACATCGCGTTTGCATGCACTCTCCTGGACAATGGTTCCTCAATTAACCTAATGCCTACAGCCCTCTATGAGTGGCTTAATCTCGGACCTCTTAGGAAATCTAGAGCCCTCCTGCAATTTGCTGATAAATCAACCAAGAGGTCCCAAGGAGAATTGAGGAATGTTGTGATTAAAGTCGAGGGGCAGGAATACATGGTGGACTTCACTGTCCTAGATATGGAAACCCCTCGTAATTGGAGAGACTCCCAGATCATCTTAGGCAGGCCCTTCCTCAGGACAGCGGGGGCCTTGTTTGATTACAAGATCGGGAAGATCCAATTCCAAACTCCAGGCAGAGATGAGGAACTTGAGATGAAGCAGACCAGATGGCAGAGACCGGATTCCGAATCCAGCACCGAGTACTCTTCAACCGAAGCGGACTGCGATCATGTAGACATAGTTGGGCCATGGAGACAGAACCCAGCCAGCATCGATGAGTCCCCTCCCCTCCGGAGATGATCCCGTGCATGAGTCAGTTTGCGAGGTCCTCAGAAACGAGTACAACCAAGAACTTGCATCGCCCTACATCTTCGATGACTTAGAGGCCCAACTGGGCATGTCAATACTTACCTCTTTAAGACAATCAGAAGATGAGGATGACGAGTCGGACGAGGCTTTTGCCGATTGCATGGAAACCTTTGACGATCCGACTCAAGAGCCGAACAACTTGGTGGCAGCAATTACAGAGAAAGATCCAGCCACTTCCAACACCAAACCAGATTCGATTGAGCCAGAATTCCTAGACGATCACACTATACCTGAGCTCAAGCCCTTACCCACAACACTAAAATACGCCTTCCGTGCGGGTCAGGATAAGAAATATCCGGTCATCAGTTTGCGATTGACCAAGGAGCAGGAATCTCGCTTGCTAGAGATCCTGGAGAAAAACCGCAAGGCGATAGGCTGGTGCATTTCCGATCTCCACGGGATAAATCCCGCTCTGTGTTCGCACCATATCTACTTGGAGAATGAAGCCAAACCCTCTCATGAATTCCAACGTCGTTTGAATCCAAATTTACGAGAGATCGTGAAGAAGGAGATAGAGAAATGGTGCAACGCGTGTTTTATTTATCCCATCTCCGACTCTAAATGGGTGGCCCCAATCCATGTGGTCTTGAAAAAGTCGGGAATTCAAACGACCACCAATGAGGACGGAGAGGAGATCGTGACGCGAGTGCCCACGTCGTGGCGCGTCTGTGTGGATTACAGACGCTTTAATGCCCCGACGAAGAAGGATCATTTCCCCCTGCTGTTCATTGATCAGATTTTAGAGAGACTAGCGGAGAAAGAGTTCTTCTGTTTCTTGGATGGGTTCTCGGGCTACAATCAAGTAGCCATAGCTCCAGAGGATCAGGAAAAGACCACGTTCACATGCCCCTTTGGTACCTACGCTTTCAGGCGCATGCCCTTTGGGTTATGCAATGCTCCAAGTACCTTCCAAAGGTGCATGATTGTTGTATTCGCCGAAATGGTAGGCGAATTCTTGGAAGTCTTCATGGATGACTTCTCGGTCCACGGCTATTCCTTCGATTCCTCTCTTAGGAATCTGGACCGAGTCCTCAAACGATGTTGTGAGGTCAATCTGGTGCTCTCCTGGGAGAAAAGTCACTTCATGGTGACGGAGGACATTGTGTTGGGGCACGCCATCTCCAAGAGAGGAATGGAGGTTGACCCTGCCAAGGTGGATGTGATCAGACGACTCCAGCCATCAACCAACGTCAAACAGTTGCGGTCGTTCCTCGGGCATGTCGAATTTTATCGAAGATTCATTAAGGATTTTTCTAAGATTGCCCGACCGCTAACTGAGCTTTTAGGCAAAGACATGGAGTTTGTTGTTGATCACAAATGTCTTGAAGCCTTTAAGCTATTACCAGGAACGATCTTGGATGCACCTATCCTACAAGCCCCAGATTGGTCTCTACCATTTTGAGATCATGACGGATGCCTCAGACTATGCTGTTGGGGCTGTGTTAGGACAAAGAAGAGATGGCGTCTCATTTGCAATCCACTACGCAAGCAAAGTGCTTGACACCGCTCAGCGTAACTATACAGTTACGGAAAAGGAAATGCTTGCGGTAGTGTTTGCCTTGGACAAGTTCAGATCTCATTTAATTGGATCCAAGGTAATTGTGTTCACTGACCACACGGCACTACGATACTTGATGAAGAAAAAGGATGCGAAGGCGCGTCTTCTTCGGTGGATTTTTCTTATCCAGGAGTTTGATTTGGGCATCCATGATAAACCTGGAAAGAAGAACGTAGTAGTCGACCATCTCTCTCTCATCTCGGAGATCTTAATACTTCCGAGGATTCACCTATTCGAGACTCCTTCCCTGACGAGTCGATTTTTGTTGTCGACTCACTCCCATGGTACGCCAACATTGTGAACTATCTTGTCTCCAAGAAGGTTCCTGAAGATTGGCCCAAGAGCCACGTCGACCGACTGAAGTCGAACGCTAGACACTACCATTGGGAGGATCCGATCCTTTTCTTTGAAGGACCGGATTGTGTCTGGAGACAGCGTATTCCTCAGGAGGAATACCAGAGTGTCCTTTCTTTATGCCACAGCTTAAAGGCAGGAGGACACCACTCCGGGAAGAGGACCGCATGGAAGGTACTTCAGTGTGGCTTTTACTGGCCGACTCTGTTTCGCGATGCCATCACCTTTGCGAAGTCATGCCCAGTATGTCAGAGAATGGGAGGAACCGTTGGTTCCAAGGATGAGATGCATATGCAACCTGTCATCATTTGTGATATCTTTGACGCATGGGGCATCGATTTCATGGGCCCATTCCCTGTTAACCACGGATTCGAGTACATCCTTCTTGCGGTAGATTATCTATCAGGTGGGTGGAGGCTATCCCGACCCGAGCTGCAGACAGCAGGGCTGTCTGTAAATTCATCAGAGAACACATAATCTCTAGGTTCGGGATCCCCAAAATGATGATATCAGACGGGGGTAGCCACTTTGTAAACCAGGAGGTGAAGAAACTCCTGAAGGACTGCGGCATTGAACACTGTGTCGCTAGCCCTTACCACCCACAAACCAATGGTATGGCCGAGGTGTCGAATTGAGAGGTGAAGACTATATTGCAAAAGCTTGTCCACCCAGACAGGAAGGACTGGTCTCAGATTTTGGATCAGGTCCTATGGGCGTATAGGACAACTTACAAGACACCGTTAGGAACCTCCCCATTCCGAATGGTATTCGGAAAGCCGTACCATTTGCCCGCAGAGTTAGTGCATAAATCAGAATGGGCAATTAAGAAGGTCAACTGGAACACACACCTTGGGCAGAAGCAGAGAGAAATGAATCTAAATGAGCTTGTGGAAGTCAGAAACCACGCATATGACAACAGTTTGGTGTGCAAGGACAAAGTGAAGCGTTGGCATGATAAATATATCAGACGAAAGAGCTTTGTTCCTGGACAGAAGGTATGGTTGTTTAATGCTAGGCTGAAGATCTTCCAAGGCAAGTTGAAGTCCAAGTGGACATGCCCATTTATCGTCCGTACGGTGCATGATAGTGGATGTGTCAAGATCTTAGATCTCGCAGATGACGCACCGACATTCCTGGTGAACGGACAACTGTTGAAGCACTTCGTCGAATCCAATGAGCAGTTAGTCCATGTTGAGGAGATTGTATTCATGCGCGAGACAGATTCAGCAGATACACCTCGAGCCGCGTATGAGACCTTGTAGCAGTGAGCTCTAGCCATCATCATCATCTTGAAAGATTCAGACCGACTCACTTGTATATATCATCATTCCTGTACATTCTGTCCTTTCTCCCCCGCGACTCTAGTAACCCATCCCCGCTTCATTAAATCACTATCTTGGACTATACTTAGGATGACCAGATCCTAAGTATAGGGGGGATGAGCCACCTGAGTCGGTTCACTGTACATTCTCCAGATCACATTGATCCTCATACTCACTTCCGTCCTATACTTAGGCTGACCTGAGCCTAAGTATAGGGGGGACCGGTGCCCGCATTGTATATTCATCCACTTCTCTTCTTGACCTCGTCCGCCCCTCTTTTTGACTTTCTTCTACACTTAGGCTGCCAGAGCCTAAGTATAGGGGGGCCGGTCGATTTCTATACATTTTCCATTCTCGTTAGCTCTCCTACGCTTAGCACGAGCTATGTCTTTTTCCTCGCTTTTCATGCTCTGAGGACATAGCACACGCTAAGTATAGGGGGCATGTATATATTACATATATACTTTACCCTTAGCTCGTACTTTCGTGTATTTTTGTATATACTCTATAATAATTACGGGTGGGTAAAAATTGTCAAAAAAAGTCTTCTTATTTACTCTTGCATATCATCCTTGCATTCTAGAAAATAAAAAAAGAGTCTTGCATTTACATTCATCTACATATCATGACATCTGCATCTCATCTGCATATCTTACATATGCAAGGTGAAAAGCTAGTGGGTTCTGAACCAAGTTATGAGTAGATATTGAGGATGGACTTGATTTGATCTTAATCCACCTAATTTCAGAGGAACCTTATAGGAACTGGAGTAAGATTTCTCAGGTCAAGTGACTTAATTCTTTGAGTCCGTAAGTCTATGTTCACATGTCATCTTGATTAGTCTAAGTAGAATATCTCGTGCATACGCATGATTCTTATAGACAGTGACCTAACTTGGACAAGCACAATGCACGTAGCTCTTCATTGATGAGGTGGTGAGGAGGTAGAATCATTTAGCTTGGAGTAGCACACGGGTGGAAACATCCGTCCTCCTCTAGTGAGGGCAGTGCATCTCAACCTAGTCTGGTGGTGTTGACATCTAAGGACGGGATGCTGTGGGGTGCAATAATGCTTCAAAAGAGGGATAGTCTACTGGCTCAAGAGGAAAAACTTCCGATGTACATGATGCACCTTGTATATAGTTCAAAAAAAATGTAAGAACTCCAAAAAAATCAGACAGGTCAAAGTGAAAATAAAATACCTGTTGGAGTATGTATATTAGCAAAGAAATGCAGCTGGATGACTTGGCTACACTGGTCAGGCATCTCGGGATAGGTAGATACACTGGCTACCGTCCATTATTTTCTCCACCCCCTCCTCTTGAGCTGGTCGCACTTGAACTTAGAAGGGAATACCCCGCTCCTCGAGGAAAGAGTTACTGGACCGGGTTATTGAGTTACCTTATTAGAGGAGGCTGGTTCTGAGCCATTTCTGATGTGGAGAGTTACATTTCACTCACACAGTACAAGTAAGAATCATAGTCATCAGAAATTTGCGTTTGAGGATTTGTTCTGATCTGACTGTTGATGTGTCTTGAATAGAAGACTTGTGGAACTTGAAGTCTGTTAGGTCTTAAGTTCAGGTCCCGATAAGGTTCCGCCACACAATTAATCCAAAGGTCGAGTCAAGCTCCATTTTCAACCTTTGTCCATGACCTTTGTATGGAACCCAAAATCATTTCACTCTTGCATTTCATTTTAGTTGCTCGGGGACGAGCAAGGTTTAAGTATAGGGGGTTGATGAATCTGTGATTCATCACTCTAAAAGTTGAAAATAGAGTCTTGTTCCCGAGTAAATTGCAGCATATTTCCCTTTATAATGCATAATTAGCATGCATGCATACATTGATAATATATGCATTTTAACACTCACATTTGCATTAAATAAGAAGCCAAGATCACTTATAAAATATCAACCTATAAAAACATCTCCCTTATAATATATACATCTTTAGTTAATAATATAAGGAATAAGTTCAGAGATCTCCTTTGTAGAAGCACCCAATAAAGCCCTAGAACCTCTGGATCTTAGAAGGCCCATAACTCCTTCATACAACCTCCAAAATAGGTCTACTCACTTTCAGAGTAATACACATCCATAGACCTTTAAAATGAGACTAATTTCATCCAATTTGGAGCTCGTAAGAAGAAGTTGGGTTTTTGGGCCTCTATGTATTATATATATGTGTATATTTGTAATCCTGTATTTTTGTATCATATTTGACCTCATCTCCGTTTTTGGTCAACATGAAACTTGTAGATCTCATCAAGATCTACAACTTTCATGTTTTGAGTTTTTCCAAATTCGGCCTCCTTTCCTCTCTAATCTCATTTCTTCTCATAACCACTCACAATTGGCCACGTGGCGCCCTCTGATTGCGCCTCGCGGCCCGCTCCCCTTGCCTTAGCCGCCCACGCCCACAACCGTTGGATCTTCATCCCGATCCAACGGTTGCGCTCTCTCCACGTGCGCCCTTAAATCCCAATCGTTTGATCATTCCCGCCTTTCATCATAGCCGCCCATTCCCGCCGCACTCTCCTCGCGCCACGCGTTACATTGTCCTCCACCTGATCAGCTCCTAAGAGCATTGATCTCCACCGTTCACGACCTCGAGGATCTCAACCGCCCAATCAAACCCCCATCTCTGATCTAGTCCACCCACTCGCGCTTCGTCTTTAATGTGACACGTGGTGCAATCAGCACCCTTGATCGCTTCACCTAAGATCTAATCGAAGCCGGTCCTTAGCGATCTTTTCTCTGCCGTTGGATTGCAAGATCCAACGGCCTAGACTTCGTCTCCTACCTCCAGAGTCTCTCTCTCTCTCACGATCTCCACTGCGCCAACCCGTCGCCCCCTTTCTATTCTCGGCCCCACTCCAGTCACCCTCTCCGATCACCAACGCCACCACGACCATCACCACTCTTCCCTCATCCTCGTCAGCTCCCTCACTCCCCACGACTCCCACTAGAGTCACCCCACGACGACCACCAACCTCACCTCGTCACCAGCCCTACCGTCACCATCAACCTATAAATCACTCGCCATGGGCCACTGTCACGCCCATCCGCCATTATGAGAGGTTCCCTTGAGCTCCGAGCGACCTATTGGTGACAGCAATTGAGCGTATCTCCAAGCGAAGACAGGCTTCTTCTCCGGCGAGATCCACGACCGCCTCCGCCGTGTTGCAGCCCCCCTCCGTGAGCTGCACGAGCTTAGAACCATCTATCGTTCTTCGAGCGACGACCAAGAGCACGCCTTCGAGCTCCATTTCCCAGGTAGAAGCCTCCATCCTCCTCTGATCTTCTTCTTATTTTATTCTTTGATTTCTCCGATTAAATTCGCGCTCCACCATCATCTTCTCGCTCCACCATCATCACGCCGAGCTCCGCGACGGAGCTCCGATCTTCGAGCTACCATTATTTTCGTCCAACACTGTACCGTCATCTTCACTCGATCACAGCTCCGCCACCTCTGCGGAGCTCGCTCGCCGGTCATCCCCACTCCCTCGCAGGCCTCGCCTTTCACCCAACACAACTCCACGAGCACGCGCACGCTTCGACTATCTCCTTTAACCCCCTGCAGGTACATCCATTTTGATTGGTCGGAACTTCGTCAGAGCTCCCTTCGAGCTCCTCCGTCACCGAGCTCCAGCGCACCTCCTCCGCTCCTGAGGGCACCAGACACCTCGCCGCTTCGCCCCGCATCTTCCGAGCTACTTCACAGCCCCCCGCGCCCCTCGCCGACAGCTGGAGGATCGGGCGGAGCAAGCCCAGCTTCACCGGAGGCCCGCCTTCTCCTCCGCAACAGGCGGAGGGTTATCGGGGAAGACAAGCAGCAGCCGTCCGATCTCTTTGATTGGCAGGAGCCAGCCACGTCGCCAAGCGCCGGAGCAGCGGAGAGCCTTTGGATTTATCACGATCCAGCGGCGATAGATCAGCCACGTCGCCATCTTCATCGAGCGTCAACAACCATTGGATCCTCTTCGATCTGACGGTTGTTGATCATCCACATCTTCATCTGATCGGAGCCAACGGCAACCGTCGATCTTCACCAAGATCGCACGGTCCAGAGCTCCCCACGTGACCGATCCGAGCCTCTTCCCCGACCTCTAGGCTCGGATCAAATGAAGCTACCCCGAGCCTCGATCCGAACCTCCAGAGTACCCGAGCCTCATCCCGAGCCGCCGAAGTCCACCGAGCCTAGGGCACCTCATGTGAGCACGGCTTGGGCAAATTACGTTGAGGCCCCTGAAGGTTTCTAAAATTATAATTTAGTCCCTGCGAAGCGACCCCACGTGAGGAGCACATGCGTCTGTGGAGAAATTGCATTCCACCCCCTACATTATAGGTAATTGCATAAAGGTCCTTGTCAGCATATTTTATTTTTAGCAATTTTAATTCTTGTATTGCATTTATACCCCTGTCTTTGCACGCATATTTAGGCATTCATCTTAATTCATTTTTGAGTTTTAAAAATTGCATTGTGTAGCTTACATTGTCCTCCTTATTATGTGACACTTGGCACATTTTTGTAATAATAGTGGAATTTTTAATTAATCAATTGGTTCATTTTTGTTATATTTTGCCCAATTTAACCTTTTAATTAATAGTAATTTATCTGTAACTTCAAAAATTTCCAAAAAATCACATTAACTCTAGGATAATTAGCTGCACCTTGCATAAAAATTTCATCTCAATTTCACGCATTTCGAGGCCTAAATAAATTATTTGGTGATTTCCTTAATTCATTTTTAATAGGTTCATTTCACATCAAAATTAAGGTCTGACAAGTTTCCTGGATTCTTCATCTTTAGATCTATCTAGGATAATTTTATTACCAAAAATATTGTGATTTGATATTTATTAAAATTAAATTAGTTAAAATCACCCTGCATTCATGTTTAATTCACAGTAATTTAATTTAGTGTCAGAAAATTCCAAAAAAATTAAGGTAGCTTAATTACATCATATTTCATCATCTGGCTAAGTTCATTATTTTTAGACTTCATTTGAACACTTATCTGATTTAACATTTAAAACTGGCCTGATTTTTGCATGTGTCTTGCATAAAAAATCAAAAAGACCAAAAATATTTTCCCTCTGAAAATCGAACATTGGACATTTGCTAAAAAATTCACCTAAGGAGACAGCTGCCTCCCTGAGTTTGACCTTGGACTCCCAAGTAAAAGAAGTTTCCACTCGAAATTAAGTGTAAAAACATAAATTAAAAGTGGTTTTTGATTCGCTCTCGTTATCTGACTGCAACGAATAGTATTAATTAATTTGGACATTAATTTGCTCGAATTAACAAGGGTAGCGGGAGCGTTATCATATGTTTGGTGACATAAACCGACCCAACATTATAATATTATGAAAGAACTCGTTCACTACAAGATGCAGGAAGGAACTCCAGTCCGAGGACATGTACTCAAAATGTTTGGGTACTTATCTGAGATGGAGACCCTTGGGGCAAATATGGATGCAGACATGTAAGCTGACTTCATTCTATTATCTTTGCCCAAGTATTTCAATAATTTTGTGATTTCATTCCACATGAACAAGCTGGACTTGACTAACGCTGGACTTCTTGCCGCATTAAAGTCTGCGGAAGACGTAGTGAAGAAAGACGGTCCCTATGGCAGTGTAATGGTTGCACAGGACAAAGGGAAGCACGGTCGGAAGCAAGGTTCTTGGAAGGGCCCGGTCCAGAAGAGAAAGAAGAAGAGTCAAGGCATTGGCTCATCTTCCAATGCATCCACACTGATAGCATCGAAGAAAACCAACGTCTGTCACCACTGCCAGAAGCCAGGCACTGGAGGCGTAACTTCCCGGAATACCTGAAGTCGGTTGACAAAGGTAAAGCCTCAGCAGGTATGAAATCTACTTTCATCATTAAAACTAGTTTTCTCGTTGGACGAGAAGGAAGTTGGGTTGTAGATTCTGGTGCTTCTGTTCATGTATGCAATTTGTTGCATTTGTTTCAGGAAATTTGGAATCTGGAAGAAGGGGAGATAATCATCTAGATGGGATCTGATGCAAGTGTTGCAGCAGTCGCCATCGGGACCTGTCGACTATCGTTATCTAGTGGTAGAGTCTTAGTACTTAAAGAGTGTCTTTATGTACCTGAAGCCAGAATGAATTTGATATTTATATGTAAACTTGTTAGAAGTGGATATTCATTCCTTTTTCTGTAATAATTTAGTCATAAATTCATTATGATAAATATATTGTGGATGGTATTTTGACTTCTGGTGGACTCTGTGAATTGTGCATTGATAAATGTATCATGAATGTTACTACCACTAATAATAAAAATTCTAAAAGATCCAGGGAGGATGGAAATCTTTCGAATGAGATTTGTCATCAAAGGCTTGGTCATTTATATGTTGATAAGATCAATGGATTGATAAAGGATGGACCTTTGGATTTTCTACAGGTTTAACCTTTGCCTACCTACAAACATTGCATTCAAGGTAAAATGACTAGGACGTCTTTCCGTAACAAAGTTACAAGATGCAAAGTTATTATTGACCTAGTACATACCGATATATGTGGTCCCTTCAGTACCGCGACTCAAAATGGATATCGATATTATTTGACGTTTATTGATGACCATTCGCGATAGGGATTTGTCTTCCTATTACATCAAACCTTTGAAAAGTTCAAAGAATTCAAGGCTTTGGTTGAGAACCAAATCGATAGGAAGATTAAACGGATTCGATCTGATCGAGGTGGCGAGTACCTCTCAGATGAATTCAAAGAATATCTTAAAGAGAATGGAATTGTCTCCAATCTCACACCTCCTGGAGCTCCCCAACTTAATGGTGTTGCTGAAAGACGCAACAGGACTATCATGGATATGGTTCGTTCAATGATGAGCAAAGCACATTTACCACTTAGTTTCTAGGGATATGCAGTAGAGACTGCAATATATGTCCTAAATAAGATTCCTAGCAAATATGTACCTAGGACTCCTCATGAGCTCTAGTATGAAACCAAACCTAGTGTTAATCACTTGAAGGTTTGGGGTTGCTTGGTCCATGCGAAAACGTGGATGCAAGTAAGCTAGAATCTCGCTCTCGTGAGTGTTACTTCATTGGGTATGTTAAAGATGGTATTGGATACCAGCTCCATGACCCTGAGACCCAAAAGGTTTTTGTCTCTAGAGATGTGAAATTTCTGGAAAATGATTTCCTTAAAGGTCAAGACAAAAATGAAGTAGAGGAATAAAGATGAAACACCCATACCTCTTCAAAAAAGTTCGAGGGTGGTTGCACCACCTGAAAGGTATGGATTCCATGTGTCAAGTGAAACTGACAATGATCCTTCTTCATTTGATGAAGCACTCGTGGATCATGACATGAATAAATGGATGCTAGCAATGAAGTCAGAAATTGACTACATGCATAAGAATGGTGTATGGACCCTAGAGGATCCACCTAAAGGGGTAAAACCCATTGGGTGTAAATGGATCTTCAAGAGAAAGAGGGGACCTAATGGGAAAGTGGAGGCTTTCAAGGCACGACTGGTAGCCAAAGGCTACACATAGAGAGAAGGCATCGATTACGATGAGACGTTCTCTCCTGTGGCTATGCTTAAATCCATCAGGACACTGCTAGCTATAGCTGCATACCTTGACTACGAGATCTGGCAGATGGACGTCAAGACGGCTTTTCTCAATGGATACCTCGAGGAGGATATCTATATGGAGCAACCCTAGTGCTTCATAATTGAGGATGGCAAAGTATGCAAGCTGAAGAAATCCATCTATGGGCTCAAACAAGATTCTCGTAGTTGGAACATCAGATTTGACGAAACCATAAAGAGTTATGATTTTGTGCAGAATCCTGATGAACCTTGTGTATACAAGAATCTTAGTGGGAGCGCCATAGTGTTCATCGTGCTTTACGTAGACGACATCCTTATCATTGGTAATGATACATGGATGATGACCAGTGTGAAAATTTGGTTGTCCCATACCTTTGAGATGAAAGATCTTGGAGAAGCCTCTTACATCTTAGGCCTAAAGTTGTTCAGAAATCGAGAAAAGAGGATATTGGGATTGTCACAACATGGGTACATTAAGAAGATTCTTGAACGATTCCGTATGGATAGTTCTAAGAAAGGTTTCCTCCCCTTAAGACATGGTATCCACCTGTCTAAAGGGATGGCTCCTCAAACTGTTGAGGAAAAGAAAGCCATGACTGGATGCCCCTATGCATCAGCTATAGGAAGCTTAACGTACGCCATGATGTGTACGAGGCCAGATATCTTCCATGTAGTGGGAGTGGTAAGTCGTTACCAATCATGCTATGGAGAGCAACACTGGAATGCAGTAAAGAACATATTCAAATATCTAAGACGGACGCAAGATTACATCTTGGTCTATGGAGATGGTAATCTCCAAGTCTTGGGATATACAGATTCTGACTTCCAGCCAGATATTGATGATCGAAAGTCGACAAAAAGGTTTGTATTCCTGTTCAACGGTGGTGCTGTGTGCTGGAGAAGCAATAAGCAGGACACTACAACAAATTCAACAACAGTAGCCGAATACATTGCCACATCAGATGCTGCAAAGGAGGCAGTGTGGTTGCGCAAGTTCATCCTGGAGCCTGGCGTAGTTTCCTCTGATACTCCCATCTCATTACTCTGTGATAACACAGGAGCCATTTCCCAGGCGAAGGGACCCCAATGGCATCAAAAGAGCAAGAACGTGGAAAGGAAATACCACATCATTCGGGAGATTCAAAAGCATGGTGATATCATCTTCACCAAGGTGGCCTCCGTCGATAACGTTGCTGATCCTCTTACCAAACCTCTGACACAGAAGGTTTTCAACCATCATGTATTGAGTATGGGTTTAAGGATTGTTCCTGAATGGTTCTGAGGGCTAGTGGGAGATTGTTAGCCATGTGAGCCCGAGGCGAACCATTCCTACAATAAATGTTATTGTAATAAATGATTTATCAATAACAGTTATTTATTGTTTTTCACTCCCTTTCTGAGATTAAATGAATGAATGCACTATAAGGTCCCTCTGTACAATAAGGGTTATGTACCATGACCAACTTGATAATCATACAACTGTTGATTCATTGATTGAATCATAGAGGCTGATGCTTGGATGAATATCTAAGGAATTAGATAGAGGACTCATTAAGCATCATCAAATGATTATTAAGTGATGATCTCCATCCTGAGTAGGAGATGGCAGTCCTTTCTCATTTGGTTGATATCTATCCGGCCTCTTGATGCAGGTTCTCTGCATGGGAATAGTGATTCAGAGGTGTCAGATTAGTTGAGTCAATGGGTTGACTTAACGAGATCGAGATAACCAAAGACCTACGTTGAAAACTGTCACAACATAGGCATGCATCCTCTAACTAGAGACAGATGTGTTACTATATGTCTGAGTATGTACATTTGGCAGACCAATAGGTTGATGACCTAACCAAGGTCTATACACCGACGAGCTGGTGTGCATGCAAGGACATATGAATAATACGATCTCTCAAAGGGATCATAAAGGTTCACATGTGAACCGGAAGACATGAGCTCACTCATGAGGTATTGGGACTAATCAAATTCCATGCATGGTCGTCATGCTTTGGAAGCATGACAAGAATTTGAAGGTATGATATATGCTCTGGGAAATCCTATGATCAATACCAATTCCCAATGACCAAGATTGAGAAACTTGGTGATCAAACCCTGAAGATGACAATGTAAAATTGATCTATATCTTCAGGATGATCATAGGTCTTCCAATATGCAGGATGTACAGGTGTTGGGAATACCTGAGGGTGATGTCATCATAAACGATTGTATAACCATGACCTTCCATTCTGAGGGAGTGATGAAACATGTTTGGATTTTAATGACTCCTCTCAGTAGAGAAGTGACATAATCTTAGTCCATGCATTGGACATTGATCTGAATGAGATTCAGATGCAATGAGAAGATTATGTCTACGACCTTGATTCAATCAAGCATCTGTGGGAGGTCCATGAGATCTGGATTTGAGATGTGATCTCAATATCCAAGTCACTATACATGGAGCAATAGAATCGCCCTATCCTTATCTCCAAGTATTTGTGGAGAAAGTGCATTATTCTTGAAAGGGTTCAAGAATAATTCCATAGTTGAATTAACTCTAAGCATTGAGAGATTGATAATTAAATGTGATTTAATTATCTTGATGCATGTGGATAATTATCCAATATAATTAAATGTGATTTAATTATTGTGGATAAGAATAATGTGGATAGCAATATCTAATTATTCATAATACATTATAAATGTGATTTATAATGTATTAGAGAGAGCTAATTATGATTTATATTTGTTGATTAATTATTGGTGTGAATTGGATTCACATTGTATAATTAATTCAAAATGTAAATTATTTTTTGTTTTGGGTTGTGAATATGATTTACAAATTTCCAATGGTAAGATTGCAATATTCTCAAAATTAATTATGAATTATTTTTGTAGAATAAATCACAACAAAAGTTGTTGGAAAATATGGGAGATTTTCATGGAGATATACAATCTCATGAGATTGCATGAGATTGCCTCCACCATGGAATCATGGTGGACGGTTACCAAGTCCCACAAGGAAATTGGTAGCCGTCCTACCTATTCCATGCGGAGATGTAATCTCCATGCTAATCTCTCCATATTTGATTAATTTAATTTAGGATTGGATTGTATTTAATTTATCAAATATATTTAATCTAAATTAAATTATTAGTTGTTGGTTTTTTACCAACAACAATATTGACCATTGGATTAAACACAAATCAATCTCATCCATTGATTTGGTGTGTCTCATGGATTGTGATCCATGGAGTCCCAAAACACTATAAATAGAGAGGCATGCCTTGCTCTCTAGGGTTATGCTATTTGAGATACAACTCTCTCTCTCTCTCTCCTTCCACACGTCATCCGTCTTCTCTCCTCCATTGGTGGCCGTCCACCAAACCCTAGAGGAGAGGCTTCGTCGTCGCTTTGCCACCGCGCTGCTGCCTCGACGTTCCTCGGTTCTCCATCTTCTTTGGAGTGCTTCGCTCACGAAGAAGGTGTTCGATCTCGTACGACGAGATCAGGAGTTCACCGTACTTGGATTAACTTCTTTGATTGCGAGGATTACACGACTCATCCTCGCGCTCGCAAGTGTCTTCTCTGATGATCGGACTTGAGACATGAGGTCTCTTTCCGTAGAGACTCGATCAACCACGCTACAAGAGGTATTCCTTTATACTTGATGTGGTTTTAGATGAAACAATCCAAGAGTCATTTTTGGATCATGTGGTTTCATCACATGATTTTTTTTAATTCCACTGCATAGTACTACTAGTCGTTCTTCGTCAATTCCATACGATGCTCACGCTTCCGTGATGCGCTTGAGGATTATCCCATATCCTTCAGGAAAATGGAAAAAAGTACAACTTTTTCTATTATGGTTACCCTCTTGTTCAGTTGATCGATCATGTTGTCATGGTTGATCAATCAAGTGAGGTCGATCCATCATGTGATCAAAAGTAGCCACTAAAGAGATGTTAAAATTGAATTTGAAAGATGATTGGTCAAGGCTATCAATTAGTTAATCAAGAAGTAACGGATCATAACGAGGGTGGTCGAGCATTGATCGATCAGACCTATAAGCTGGCTGATCATAGGAAGATCGACCATGTATAGGGCTGCTAATCAAACCGAACTGTAATGAACGAACCAATGTTCGAGTTCGGTTCAATAAGAAAGTTTGAAGGTTCGAGTTCGAGTTCAGTTCGATAAATGTTCGATAGAATATGTTCGAGTTCGAGTTCATTTAGAAATGAACGTTCGAGTTCGGTTCGATAAAAGTCCATTAGCAATTTAACTTAAACTTATTTATATCAACAGGTTGAAAATTGGATTTCGATAATGCGATTCGATGAGCAATAAAAATAAGAATTTATTCAAATAAAGTACTACACAAGTCAATACAAATACCATAATTTCTTTACCCTAAAATTTATCATGTATAAAAATACAAAGTTATACACACAAATACCACACACATATACATATATCAAACTCGAACCTTTATCGAACGAACATACGTTATGTTCATGTTCGGTTCGTTAAGCTATCGAACTAAAATTTGTCAGTTCATTTAGAAACAAACGAACATTTTTAGAACTATTATCGAACAAACTCTAATCGAATATGAACATGTTTAGTTCAATTAGCAACCCTAATCAAAGGAGAGAGTTGACCAGTCAAGAGCTTATTCTGATTGTAATATCGTGCTGATTTAATTAAGCATACATCTTATAATCAAATATACATTAATTTTGTAATGAAATCATGTATCAATTTATAACAATGATGACACAAAACTCTTGATTCAGGGCTCTGATATTCTAACATATTCTTGCCTTTGAAATAACATGTACTCCTGCAAGTCAAAGAGATATAATATGCAAGCGACTTGCGACAAGTGAGTGTCATCATTAGAACAAAAATAATATGAGAAGTAGCGCACATGTTCTAGTATGGATATAAAGAACTGATAAAAGGAACTTTAATACTTCTGTGAGTCTCATCTCAAATTATTTTCGCATGATCAATACAAACTCATTGCAAAAATTTGTACTAAATAACTCAAATATAATATCATTAACCTACATTTGAACTATCAGAATTTCCAAGGTTTTCTTAATAAATAGTATGTAATAAACTTTTCATACCTAAAAACTAACTTAGTTAAGTAATTTTTAAGTCTCACATGCCAAACTCTAGGAGCTTATTTCAATCATTATAGAGCTTTCTTAAGTTTGTATACATGTTTAGGATTTTATCCATTTATAAAACATGGTGCTTGTATCACATACTTCATCTTTAATAGAAAAGTTCATAACTTATTTTATTTAGCAAAGTTCTTATTCAAATTATGTTTAGGATATAACAAGTAGTGTTAGTAGCTTCTACCCAAAATTATTTAGGTAATCTCGATTCAATAAGCAGAGTCCTAGAGCATTCTTGTACTGTTTGAATTTTCCTTTCAGCAATAATATTCTGTTGTGATGTTTTAGGAATTGAGAACTCATATTTAGGCCATGTTTCTCAAAGAAGCTAAAAACTTTGATTTTCAAAATTGTCCCCATGACATATGTGAATTCCAAAAATCCTTGAGTTTTCCTCTTTTTTATGCTTACGTATTGAATATTACAAAGATGTCAAAGGTCTAGTCTTTGTTCTTTATAAAGACCACCCACATGAACATAGAATAGTCATCTGCAATAACTAGCAAAACTTACAGTCATTAAAACTTTTTATCCTAGTTGGACCAAAGTGATCTAGATATAAAATTCTAATGGACCGGGATTGAATAAACGAGTCTTACTGCTAAGGGTAGCTTTGTGAATTTTCCTTAATGCACAATCATCACAATGGATTTTTGTCTTAAGGGATTTAATAGGTAATCCTCCAACTAAAGTCTCTCTAAACTAACTTATTCAAGTATTTGTAGTAAAGATGTCCTAATATTATGTTGTATAATGATCAATATGTATTATCTACTAATAAATGGTCAAGCACACCATTCTTATTTAATTCTACAATGTATATTTTTGTAAATTTATTCCAACTAGCAAATTTCATAGATAACTATATAGAATTTCAAAATGATTAGAAAAGAACCCAAATTAATCATCTATTACAGATTTGGCTTACGTCCTTCATCTGTCATAACTTTATTGAAAGAAGACGTACCTTGTCCAACCATAGCAATTCCAACAATCTAGCCCTTGTGATTGTTTTCAAAGGTTGTTGTTCCTCATTTTTTTACTCAAGTTTTATAAATACCTCTTTTACTCCAACCATGTGCTTTGAATATTTAGAGTTCATTATCCATTTTTTTGCGTCTATTTACTACAAAAAATGGATTGTTGAATTGAGTTTTTTAGTGATCTAACATCTTTTAATCTAAGACCTTTTCGTGAACAGGTAGTTACACCTTTCCTATATGTAATGGCTCCAGTACCAAATAAAAAAGATAGATCATTAAAAGAAGAGGGGGTTGACATTTCACAACTATATAACATGTAAAAATTATTACAAAGATCCAAGGAATTTTATGTGGAACCCAAGCACGTGAAAATCACGACTTAAGATCCTATTATATGATTTCTCATATATACTACTGGCAGAGATGCCTACATTCTTTACCTTCACAACTTCAACTAATGATGAATCTCCATTTCATCACCTTTATTCTATCATTTTGGCCTTAAAAAACCCAGCAAATGCATGTAAATAGCCTCAATTTTTACATAATAGCATTCATTATTTATTGTAATTATGGTACTTAAAATAAGGTTTTTAATGCCAAAATTATAGAATAAAGAGAAGAAAAGAAACATGAATAAAATACTGAAAATATTTTATGACCCTAACCCCGAGACCAAGTCCAGAATGGAGTTGGTCGACAAGGAATAAAGTAGGGGGAGATAAGGGCCAAAAATAGAATAAACACCTCATTTATTTATTCATTAATTATGCATTTTGACACCTATTTTATTCTCTATTATTTATTCACCAAATGAAAAAAGTTTGTACATGAAAGTTGTAGATAATAATGTAAATAAAAATACAAAATTGAGTATGTAAAAAAATAATATACATTGTTCATTTTATACCTAGAATAAAAAGCCAGAAACCAAACTTCACAGACCCATGTCTTTCAAATAAAAACTCAAAACATAGCAAAATCACCTCTAATTGTAGATAACTTTTCAAGAGCTATTTAATGGTAGTGGTGTTATATTTTTTGGAGTTACTGTGTAAAAGTTAGATTTTGGACCCCTATTGTACATTTTACCGATTAAAATATTCAATTTATTTATTATTCATTCTTTTTACAAATCCATATTTTTATATTTTTATATTTTTGTAAATATTATTTATAACACATGAACATATTAAAATTAAAATAAAATCAAAAGGAAAAGGAAAAATAAAATAAGATTATGTAAAATACATAGACAAAAGACCTATGCTTCTATATGTATATAAATAAAGGGGAACTACATTCTTTAATTCTTTAGTTCTTTTATATTTTTCTAATATTGTAAATATTATACATATTCTATTAAAAATATAAAACTAAAATAAAACTCTTATTCTATTAAAAATATAAAACTATAATAAAACTCATTAAAATACATTAAAATAAAATAGTATACATAAAACATAGGAAAAATACCTATGAATATACATATATAATATACTTCCCAATTTATTTAAATACACAAATAACATCATAAAAATCAAATGAAAATATATTTATACTCAAAAAAATAAGTTATAAATATATAAAATAATAGAATAAAATAAAAAAAATAAAATATACAAAATAAAAATAAAATTATACAAAATACATGTAAATATACTTATAACTAAGCCATTAAAAATAAACTTGTAATAAAACACACCAAAAAATAAATAAAAATCATAATAAAATACTACATAAAATAATAAACTTTTTTATTTTATAATTGAAAAGTAATAAAATCATTTTCTATTTTTAATTATTTAATCCTTAATAAAACCTGTTGTTTTGTCTTTTCGTGGCCTACGTGGACCAATGGCAGGCCGCCAAAAGTTGACCACGGTTCTGACCCATTAGACCCATCTTCTCCCTGTTTTTCTGTCATTTTTCGCGGACGTCTCGTCCATCTTTCGCGGACACTTTCTTCAGACGAAATGCCTCTCCATCATTGTACATCCATGCCTGAACCTTGGATCCATTGTATATAGCTCCGATTCTTTAATGTAGGCCGGTCAAACAAGGGTGCCATCTATGTTGATAAATAACCCCATCTTCTCCCCAAACGTTTTTGGCCATTTCTTCACCCTTGGACTCATGGACCTCGGTCCAGAGCGTATCCCCGTAACAGGGGGAGTCCCTTGAGCATCCACGACGGTCTGCATAGGTGGAGATGCGCCCACGATCGAACTCCGGCGAGGTCCTGCTCCTTGGCTCACACCTAGGTTCGAGCTGCGTAATTTTCATTATCTAGCTTAGGATTAGTCTTAGGATCATTTCTGTGCATTTTATTTCATGTTTTAAGTAATTAATTAGTTAGATTAACCTTGTACGTAGTCCACCGGAGCGGAACGATACCACCGTGCTCCGACCATTCACCGACCACCATTTCACCCTCATTTCGCTCCCTTTCGCATTCTCCACCTCCCAACCATCTTAGATCAACCAAAATCCCTTCGATTCTGCGAATCGAAGCTCCTCCACCACCCATCACCGGAGATTCTTCGCCCACCTCATCCCTTACGCTAACAGCTTCATTTCTTTGGTCGAGGAGACCCCCTCGAGTCGTGTGACCTTCCTGTGCAGGTCAGGTGCGTAAAGAAGCACCAGGAGAAGGATTTGTAGTTGGTCGGAGGTTCTTAGAGGTCATGTTCTTCTCCGACCTGACGGGTGACCTCCATGTGACCTCACGCCATTTTGAAGCCTCCAGGAGACAGAGACACCTGCCAGGAAGCGTTTGGGACCCCTTGGAGCCTCGAAGAATGCCGGAGAAGGAAGATCGAGGATGGGGAAGTTCGGTCATTCCGGCCTTCTTCCCTGTTCTTCCCCTTCACTTCCTCGTCGTTGGATAAGAAGGTGGTACCAGATCGAACCTCAACCATCAGATCTTCACGTGCTGCAACCGTGGGATCACGTTAAGTGATCTAGTCTCCACCATTGATCCACGAATCGGTATCAGCCATCAGATGCTCTCCACGTGTCAAGTTAATCCTTCAGAGCCATCTGATCCAGCCTATTAAGGGGTAATTTGCACACATACCCCTCGCCTTTTTTGTATTTAATTATTAATGCTGTAAATAAAATACTATGTGTAAGTAAAATTAGGAATTTTGCATGTAGGCCCTCATACTTTTCATATTTGCATTTTGGTCCCTGCCATCATCACGTGCAATCCTCATGTGACGCTGGAAATTTTGCACAAAGCCCCCTAGTATTTTTGAATATTGCAAAATAGTTCCAGAAAATTAAATAAATGTTATATTCTGTTGGATAAATTGCAAGGCGTTCCCTGTACTTTATTTTGTTTATAGTTATGCCCCTGCTAGGCTATTTATTTTTGTGACTTTTACCTAATTATTAAAAATAGCTACATAGCTCCAAAATTCCACAAAATTGGGTTAGATGCTCCATGCAGTGTACTTACATGCCACGTATCTATTTTGCATTTCTATGCATTTAACCTATTTATTAAAATTAAAAAGGAGCTTAAATACACCCTGTCTTAATTATAAAATACCAAAAAAATATAAAAACTTTTTGAAATATTCCAAAAAATTATATATGTTATATTTTGATATTTATTGAGTCCAAAAAGCACAAATCCCTAAAAATAATAAAAAAATTAAAAAAATTGGAAAGCTCCAAAATCTAACAAAAAATGTAAAAAAACCACAAAATACCAAAAATATGTTTTTATGTTTTATAATTGTCTGTAAATTATTATTTATGTATTAAAATTAATTTGGGTAATTTTGGAACTTATTTATTAATTTTAAAACCCAAATTAAATTCAGATTATGTATTAATTCCATAATTGGGATATTTTTGGCTTTAAAAATACAAAAAAATTAGTAATTTTGTTTGAAAAATACAAAAAACATTAGAAAAATATTAAAAACCAAAAATACATTATTTTACAAATTTTAATTATGTTTACTAGTATTTATAAATATATCTCTACATATTGTGTAAATAAAGCCTTATATAGGCTATATTGCTTTTTTAAAAAAATATGTAAAAAGATAAAAATATAAAAAGAAAATATAAAATCAAAAAATTAAAAATCAAATAAAAAAATATAAAAAATAATATATATATAATCAAAGCCCCACAAAAAACAATAACATGGAAAAGAAAAGAATTGAATACTTTTGCGCATTTATTTTCGCCCCCAACCGTTTGCTCCCAGTGTTCGACCTCTACTTGTGCTTACACACTATATACATTTGCATATAGAGTTATAATAAATTTTAACTCCATAGTTTTGAGATTCAATTGCTTGATTTATTTGTTGTGGGTTAACTGTTAATAAACTGGGATTTATTGAGCAGTCAACGCATCGACTATTGATTCACCTTGTGGATTAATACGACCCTCGATTATTCTCTGTGATCAGATGACACCGTTGTCGGGGAGCAACGTCATTTGGGATGTTCATTATTTATTTGATTCTTCACTCTTGTCCATATTTATTTATTTATTTGCATTATTTTCTTTTTATTATCATTGTGAACTGTCTGACACTCTTCCATGTTTGAATTTGTTGCGAGGGACCACTGCACGACAGAGGCTCTTCTAGGAGAACCTACGCACCCGAGCAATGCGGAGCCGACTTTCTGACTAAGCTGGCAGGAGAGAGCAGCCAATTCCAACCTGGAGGAATTTTGGTGACAGATTCAGAGCTTCTTTTTATTATGCAAAAAAATGTAAATTTATGTGAGAGAGTGACACTTGGCATGTAATAATACATGACTCCCCACACTTCGACTTCTCGAGGTCCAGTGCCCGAGGGATTGTTCCCTTGGGGGCCTCGACAGTTTTGATGTTTTTTGTTTTTTATTTTATTTTATTATTTTGTGTTAATGAGCCCTAGCTTAGGATTGTTTGACGTAGACTAAGGCCCAAATCCTAATATATATGCATGTACGATTTGGGACTTCAATTTTGAAATAATGTTCTTTATGATAATAACATCCTGTATCTAGGCCCAAGAAGTGTTGGAAAGAGACCATAGAAGGGATCTTTGTTTTGTCGATATAAGCCTGGGATTGACCCAAGATAGATCTAACTGGAGGCGAAGAATCCATGTAGCCGACCCTATTTAATTGTGGGAAAAAGGCATTGTTGTTGTTGTTGTGTACGATAATAGCATCCTGTATCTAGGGCGATTTCCTCGGATTGCATCTCATATAGCATAGGTTTCAATTTTGTTCTGCATCCCGCATGGAGAGAGATGGGAGGCAGTGTAAGTCTTCTTACTTAGCATGCATCATTCGATTTTCGACTTGCATGTGATTCCGATCTTCTCCCTCTGATTTTGCTCACCTAGGATGCTTAATGGAAATTAGAACCCCGTTAGGCACGTGCATTGAAAAATAACCAAGAAAAAGTGATAACCAAAATAAATTCGGGACTGCTAACCATACTTGATCTCTAAAAGGAAATGTAATGGATTCCTTGTATTGAGGAGAGCAACTCCCTCCTTGTATGTGCATTTTATTCCTACGCACATGCTAAGGATTAGTGCCCCAATCCCTAAGACTAATTCCGATGTGTACAACTTTCTATGATCACCTAACTCTAAAATCGACAAGATAAAAAGACCACTTCTCGGTCTCCACTGTGTTGAGTAGGTGAATCGGGGTTTACTTTGTGTATTGATTGTGACTTGGAGTCCATTTGCAATTTTCTCTTTGAGTTATCAGTCCCGTCTATGTGAGTCATCCATTTTTCATCTTTGAGTCTCTCTACCTATCTTATACATATATACCTCCTCATTTACATTGAGTCATGATATTGGCGCTTGGGTTCAATCATCTTCGTCAGATCCTTCGTCTCGCTTCTTGCCACCCTCCTTGTGTTCCCTGTATCATCTTTTCTATTATCCAAGATTGTTCTGCTTTTACAGATCGCCCGCATCAAGGATTTTTGAGCGGCAATTGATTGTTGGTGTAAGGCGGGTATGTTTTGAGGATGCTAAGATTGATACCTTACATTTGGTGGATCTGAGTGTAGATTTGTGCTTGGATCTTCTTGAGGATTTCTTTTATGATGCATGATGATTAGATGTGATTCTTTATTGAGGATTTAGATCTCACACACCAGATTGAGGATGTGACCTATTTTCAGGATTAGATGATTATATCGTGAACTTTGATTGATCTATCTTTTTTGAGGTTCCACCCATCTTGATTTTGAGGAATGATTGTTTATTCTGATTTGGACTTCTCCTTCTCGGCAAAGGTGTGTGGAACCCACATGATCATCTTCATCCACCTTACTGACTCATCCTTGATCTCCTGCTTCTATCACCCACCTAAGGCACTTTGAGGATTCTTGATTATCTTTCGTGCCATCTCAGCAAGATTAGATTGACCTGAGGGACGTACTATGATTGATATGATTATTCATCCCTCGATTATCTTATGCCCTCCGGATGAATGAATGTTTACTTTTGAGGACATGAGATTTGATGCCAGCAATCTCCAGACTTGATTGACCTAGCTCGCATTGTTCCCCGAGGACTATCGACGGGAAAAATGCAACATTTTCTCTATGCTCGGTTCCCCTTTCTGACTGTGTCTCTTATTAATGGGAGCACGGAGCCGAGTCATCTGATATGCTTTCGGTCCCCATTAGTTCGATGTTTACCCGATCTGTTGATCATGGGACCCGTCTGACTTGACTCCTTTGAGTCCGCTGTCCTTGACGGTCCTCGCAAGGATGAGCCATCTTTCTCTGATTATTCGATGCCTAGTTCATAGCGCTCCCCGAGGGTTGTCTACGGGGTGCTACCACACTTTCTTGATTTGTCGATCTCTTCTGCTGGTAGCCAATCTATCGCCTACCGAGACCGCTCTTGCGATCCGTCTGATGGACCAGGCTCCTTTGAGCATTGTCACCTTGACGACCCTAGCAAGGGTGAGCTTATGTTCTGATTATTCATTGACTAGCATGTACTACTTCTCGAGGGTTATCTGCGGGAAAGTACATCATATTTTAGGTGCTCAGCTTCACTTCTGGTGCTTCTTTTCAGTTGGGGCATGAAGCTGAGTCTGCTTATTTTGGTACTCGGTCTCTTCCCTTGGTTGTGTCTCCTTTTTGTTGGGGCACAGAGCTGAGTCTTCTGATTATTCTCTGACCCGCTCACCTTGAGGACCCTCGCAGGGTTGAGTCCTGGTGCCTGGTGTGCGGTGTGTCTTTTAACCTTCTGATTTTTAACCATACATCACGCTGCTACATTTGGAGTATAATATTGTCACTAATTATACATCTTTGAGACTATGATTAACTCGAAGGGGTCTGTACTGTTCTTTCTCCCTCCAAGTCTTACGGTACCAGCTCCACCCACTCATTTCACTCCTTATGAGCCGATGTTCTACTTTTTCTACCTATGACTTGTTTAGTTTTCGATCTCTGTTATCCTGGTAGCTGACACCCACTTGATTGCCCATCAAAGTGTCTTTTCACCTTCTGATTGCGTCCTCGTTCTCACATGGAAACAATGACAAGAGCACGGTACTCGCTTACCAGATATCGTCCTGTACCTCACCAATCTACCTTGTTGTATATATGTGTTCTGTCTTCTATTCCTTCTTTCTCTCGAATGTTATGTGTGCCCCAAATCTATCGCCATATCTTTGTGTCTACACTTAGGACACACCTTGTCTTAAGTATAGGGGTGTACATACCGCGTTGTTCTTTCTATGTCCTATTTCGTCGCTCATGTTGTTACCTACACTTAGGGATATTTCACCCTAAGTATAGGGGGAGTGATACGTACTTTCTCCACGATCTTCTCGTACATCTATAGATATCTATCTTTTCTTCTTTTCTTCTTTTCCTTCTCATTTTTCTTTTTCTACAGAAAAGGTATCGCCCCTTGGTGTCAGTTTTCTGTACTTAAGACGTACTTTGTCCTAAGTATAGGGGGAGTATGCACCACGATTCGTTCATTCTTTGATCCCCTCCACTGTGTCCTCTCTTGTTGATTTGATATTTCAACCTAAGTATAGGGGGAGACAGCCCGAGCTGTGATTTATTTATTTTAAATTTTCATTTATTCCCACCCGTGACCCTCCCTACGTTGTGTACAGTCTGCTATACTTAGGATTATTTGATCCTAAGTATAGGGGGTCGGTCACCTTCTTATTTATTTATATCTTTATTTTTTCATTCTTTACTCAGTCGTTGTAGTATAGGCTTTTCTATACTCAGTACGAGTTATGTCTTCTCTTTCTCTTTTTTCGATCTATGAGTACATAGATCATGCTAAGTATAGGGGGGTCGTATATACTCTGTATATACTTTAGCCATAACTCGTACTTTCATATTAATTAATAAATATGGCTGAATATATTATATATACATAAATAGATATTTCATTAAAAATCATTCAATAACAGAAGTCATTCCTCAAATTATTTTTGTATTTACTTATTAATAAATCAAGTTAAAAATATTTTTGCAAAATGATTTGAAAAATGATGTGGATCGTTTGGAAAACTTGTTATGAAATTCAACCTTTGTAAAAATATTTTTATTTGAAAAATTCTTTTCTTTGTGTGAAATAAAAGATTTGAAAACCTATTTACAAATGATTTGGAAAATATTTTGTAAAAATACTTCGAAAAATGTATATACATTGTGTGAAAAATCTTTGCAAAATGACTTTCAAATATTTGTAAATGTTTGTAAAAATTATGTTGTACTATAGTTTTGAAAAATGTTTTCAAATAAATTTGAGGAATGCATGTATCACTAAAATAGGAATAAAATGCGTATATAAATCAAAATAAAATTCTTTATCAATTGTATATATGTACCTATAATAAACTTATCAAAGTCTGAAAATTCTTTAAAATCCCTTAACTCTTGTAAAATAAAGAAACACACCCGTGTAAATATCTGTAAATATTTTATACTATGTGTGCTGAAATTCTTTTCCAAAATTCTTTTTGTAAAAAGATTCTTTGATTATTAAATTCTTTGAAAAATTGCATCATCTTTCTACATTGTGCATATCATTTGCATATTATTCTTTTGAGCTTGATGATTGAACTAGTCCAATAAATTCGAAGATTAGAGTTTAGTTGGACCTTACTGCACCTAACTCCACTGGAACCTTATGGGGACTAGGTTTAGGGTACTTCAGGTCCAATAGGACTTAATTCTTTGAAACTCAGGGCTGGGTTCAACTCACCTAAACTGACTAAATAGAACCTTTCGAGATGCACACATGACTCTTATCAGCCGTGACCTAACTTGGATACTTGCACCTTTCACTTGGCTCAACTCAGTTAAAGTAGTGAGGGGGTTGGATTTGCCAGTCTGAGACACACACGGGTGGAAACATTCGTCCTCGTCTAGGGAGGGAAGTGCACCCCAACCTGGTCCAGTTTCAATGAAGTCTAAAGATAGGAGAGTGTGGGTTGCAATAAAGCTTCAAAAGAGGGACAGTCTTCTGGCTCAAGAGGAAAAACTCCTTATGTAAATGCTGCTATGGATAGTATGTTAAAAAAAATTCCAAAAAGTAGACATGCTTGAAAATAGAAATAAAATGCATGCCAGAGTATGTATATAAGTTGTATAGAAAATAAGTAAGCTTGAGCATCAAAGTTATACCATGAGAGTCTGCAGCTGGATGACTTGACTCCACTGGTCTTGCATCCTAGGATAGGTAGCTACACTGGCTATCGTCCATTCTTTTCTCCACCCCCTCCTCTTGAGTTGGATGCCACTTGAACTTAGAAGGGAATACCCCGCTCCTCGAGGACAGGGTGCTGGATTGGAGAATCATTGGATTGTCATTCTGGAGAAGTCAGTTCCTTTGTCATTCCAGTTGGGGAGGGCCACTATCACTTACATTGTACAAGTCAAATTTTTAGTCATAAGGGTCTGCATATGATGTAGGCTAGTTCTGACCTAGTTATTAAGGTGATTTGAGCTGAGTTCTGTGACTTCGCGAAGGCTGTTGTGCTTTACATTTGGTTCCCAATCTGGTTCCACATACATTCGCACATCAAGGTCTAATCAAAGCTCCAAACTCTGACTTTATAAGGGCAAATGTTACAAAAGCAATTCTCTTCACTCTATCCTTTTCTTTCTCTTTTTCTTTTCTTCTTATTTTTCATTCATTTTGTACTTATTGCATAAGTATTTGCTAGGGACTAGCAAAGGCAAGTATAGGGGGTGATGAATCTCCATTTCGTCACCTTTATCTTATTGTTTTGGTCTTAAAAACCCCATCAAATGCATGTAAATAGCCTCAAGTTGTACATAATAGCATTCATTATTTATTGTATTTATGGTACATAAAATAAGGTTTTTAATGTCAAAATTATAGAATAAAGAGAAGAAAAGAGAAAGGAATAAAATATTGAAAATATTTTATGACCTAACCCCGAGACCAAGTCCAGAATGGAGTTGGTCGACAAGGAATAAAATAGGGGGAGATAAGGGCCAAAAATAGAATAAATACCTCATTTATTTATTCATTAATTATGTATTTTTGACACCAATTTTATTCTTTATTATTTATTCACCAAATGAAGAAACTTTGTGCATGAAAGTTGTAGATAATAATGTAAATAAAAATACCTATAATTGTAGATAACTTTTCAAGAGCTATTTAACGGTGGTGGTTTTATATATTTTGGAGTTACTATGTAAAAGTTAGGTTTTAGACCCCTATTGTACATTCTACCAATTAAAATATTTAATTTATTCATTATTCATTCTTTTTACAAATCCATGTTTTTATATTTTTATATTTTTGTAAATATTATTTATAATAAATGAACATATTAAAATTAGAATAAAATCAAAAAGAAAAGGGAAAATAACATAAGATTATGTAAAATACATATACAAAAGACTTATGCTTCTGTATGTATATAAATAAAAGGGAAATATATTATTTAATTATTTTATATTTTTCTAATACTGTAAGTATTATACATATTCTATTTAAAATATAAAACTAAAATAAAACTCAATAAAATATATTAAAATAAAATAGTATACATAAAACATAGGTAAAATACCTATGAATATACATATATATAATATACTTCCCTATTTATTTAAATATACAAATAACATCATAAAAATCAAATGAAAATATATTTACACTCACAAAAAAAGTTATAAATATATAAATAATATCATAAAATTAAAAAATAAAATATACAAAATAAAAATAAAAATATACAAAATACAAGTAAATATACTTATAACCAAGCCATAAAAAATAAACTTATAATAAAACACATCAAAAAAATAAATAAAAATCTTAATAAAATACTACATAAAATAATAAACTTTTTTATTTTATAATCGAAAAATAATAAAATCATTTTCTATTTTTAATTATTTATTCCTTAATAAAATCTGTTGTTTTGTCTTTTAGCGGCCTGCATGGACCAATGTCGCCAAAAGTTGACCGCGGTCAACTGTCTCATCTGGGACTCTGACCCGTCAGACCCGTCTTCTCCCCATTTTCCTGCCATTTTTCGCGGAAGTCTCGTCCATCTTTCGCGGACGCTTTCGTCAGACGAAATGCCTCTCCATCATTGTACATAATGCCTAATCCTAGGATCCATTGTATATAGCTCCGATTCTTTAATGTAGGCCGATCAAATAAGGGCACCACCTATGTTGATAAATAACCCCATCTTCTCCTCCGAACTTTTTTGGCCATTTCTTCACCCTTGGACCCCTGGACCTTGGTCCAGAGCGTATCCCTGTGATAGGGGGAGTCCCCTGAGCATCCACGGCGGTCTGCGGAGGAGGAGATGCGCCCACGACCGAGCTTCAGCAAGGTCCTGCTCCTTGGCTCACACCCAGGTTCGAGCTGCACCATTTTCATTATCTAGCTTAGGATTAGTCTTAGGATCATTTCTGTGCATTTTATTTCGTGTTTTAAGTAATTAATTAGTTAGATTAACCTTGTTTATAGTTCGTCGGAGCTCCGCTCCAGCGAACGATACCATCGTGCTCCGATCTTTCACCGACCACCATTTCGCTCCCTTTCGCATTCTCCACCTCCCAACCACCTTAGATCAACCAGAATCCCTTTGATTCTGCGAATCGAAGTTCCTCCACCACCCATCGTCGGAGCTTCTTCGCCCACCTCATCCCTTACGCTAACAGCTTCATTCTTTTGTTGAGGAGACCCCCTCGAGCCGTGTGAGCTTCTTGTGCAGGTCAGGTACGCAAATAAGCGCCAGGAGAAGGATTTGTAGTTGGCCGAAGGTTCCTGGAGGTCATCTTCTTCTCCGACCTCGCGGGTGACCTCCATGCGACCTCATGCCACTTTGAAGCCTCCAGGAAATAGAGACACCTGCCAGGAAGCGTTTGGGACCCCTTGGAGCCTCGAAGAACGCCGGAGAAGGGAGATCGGGGACGGGGAAGTTCGGCCGTTCCGACCTTCTTCCCTGTTCTTCCCCTTTACTTCCTCGCCGTTGGATCAGAAGGTGGTACTAGATCGAACCTCAGCCGTCAGATCTTCCCGTGCTGAAGTTGTTGGATCACGTTAAGTGATCTAATCTCCACCGTTGATCTGCGAATCGGTATCAGCCATCGGATGCTCGCCATATGTCAAGTCAATCCTTTAGTGCCGTTCGATCCAATCTATTAAGGGGTAATTTGCATACATACCCCTCGCCTTTTTTTATTTAATTATTAATGCTATAAATAAAATATTATGTGTAAATTAAATAGGGTATTTTACATGTAGGACCTCATACTTTTCATATTTGTATTTTGGTCCCTGCTAGCGTTACGTGCAATCCTCACATGACGCTGGAAATATTGCACAAAGCCCCTAGCATTTTTGAATATTGTAAATAGTTCTGGAAAATTAAATAAATGTTTTATTCTATTGGGTAAATTGCAAGGTGTTCCCTGTACTTTATTTTATTTGTAGTTTTGCCCCTGTCATGCTATTTTTTTGTGACTTTTACCTATTTATTAAAAATAGATACATAGCTTCAAAAATTCCATAAAAATAGGGTTATATGTCTCATGCTGTGTACTAATGCGCCACGTATCTATTTTGCATTTTTGTGCATTTAACCTATTTATTAAAGTTAAAAAGGAGCTTAAATAAACCCTGTATAAATTATAAAATACCAAAAAATATAAAAACTTTTTGAAAAATTCCAAAAAAATTATATATGTTATATTTTGATATTTATTGAGTCAAGAAAGCAAAAACCCCTAAAAATAGTAAAAGAAAATTCAAAAAATAGAAAGCTCCAAGATTAAATAAAAAATGTAAAATTCCGCAAAATACCAAAAATATGTTTTTATGTTTTATAATTATCTATAAATTATTATTATGTATCAAAATTAATTTGGGTAATTTTGGAACTTATTTATTAATTTTAAAACCCAAATTAAATTCTGATTATGTATTAATTCCATAATTGGGATATTTTTGGCTTTAAAAAATTAGTTAAAATTTCTGGAAAAATACAAAAACATTAGAAAAACATTAGAAACCCAAAAATACATTATTTTATGAATTTTAATTATGTTTACTAGCATTTATAAATATATCTCTATATATTGTGTAAATAAAGCCTTATATAGGTATATTGCTTTTATAAAAATGTAAAAAGATAAAAATACTAAAAAGAAAAAAAATCAGAAAATTAAAAATCAAATAAAAAAATATAAAATTAAAAATAAAATAATATATATATATATATTTATAATAAAAAACCCACAAACAATAATGTGGATAAGAAAAGAATTGAATAATTTTACGCATTTATTTTTGCCCCCCACCATTTGCTCCCAGTATTCGACCTCTACCTGTGCTTACACACTATACACATTTGCATGTAGAGTTATAACAAATTTTAACTCCACAATTTTGAGATTAAACTGCTTGATTTATTTGTTGTGGGTTAATGGCTGATTAACTGGGATTTATTGAGCGGTCAACGCATCGACTATTGATCCGCCTTGTGGATTAATACGACCCTCGATTATTCTTTGTTATCAACTAGGTATAGTAGAAACCCATGTGCAACATGTATCTTTCTTTAACAAACTTCAAGAAAGCGTTTCACTATTTTCCGGAGGAAGCAACATACATCTTAGGTACCATATTTATAACTTAAAGAGAACTAGAAGTTCCTTTACTAATGATGATATAAATCGATTATGATAAGAATACGTATTTTAGAAATCTTCCTTGAGAATGTAGAATTGATTATGCAAAGCAATGAAAGTTATAGTTGGATCTCCAAATATCGATTAATGTGAGCTCAAGGCGATGTTAGCATTTAAATGTGTGATTGTAATTGAGAGCTTCAAGGTGCTAAAGATAAGACTGATGGAAAGAATTGCTCTCTTGAAAAGTAGAGCATATTCAATTGTAGCAAGTGGGATGTATCCAGAGGAGTCCAAACGATATTACACTAGAACACTTATGCAATGTTAACCTTGGTACCCCTTATTTAGTCGAAATTCATAATTGAGGCATGCAATGATGATTCTTCATTGCAATGCATGAAAAACTTGTCCAATTTGAAAGGAATCATGTATGAAAGTCTTGTACTCATACCTCAATATGACACAATTATAAGAACATTGTGGGTACTCAAAAGTAAGTTAGGTGAGTCAAATAATGTTGTCATGAACAAACTAGACTTGTTGCACAAGGACACACTCAGAAGGAAGTCATTTAATTCAAGTAAATCAACACACTTGTTGTTAGGATTAAACCAATCTGAATGTTAGTGGCATTCACATGTTTTAAAAGAATAATTCTTTAGATGGATGTGAGAAAGTGTAGTTCTTATTGACTTCATTAAAGAAGAAATCTTTGTCAATCAACCCCTTAGTTTTGTAAACCCAACCAAAACCAACATCTTGATTTCAAGCTTAAGAAATCTCTTTATGGAACTAACCAATCCCATGGAGCATGGTATAGTAGAATTAGAGACTTCCTAATTAGCTCATATTTTAAGGTTGGAAAATTTGATTATACTTTGTTTGTTAAAACATAGAAGTATAGTTTATTGCTTATTAAAATCTATGTTGATGATAATGTGTTCAGTTCTATTAATGCATCTATATGTAAAGATTCACTAAGATTTTGTAGGAACAATTTGAGATGAGCATAATGGGAGAAATGAACTTCTTTCTTGGGTTTTAGATCAATCAAATAGACCAACGAATTTTCTTCTCATAAAAGAAGCACAAGAAGAGAGTCTGAAGAGATTTTATATGGACAAATGCAAAGTAAGGCCTAGAAAATAGCTCCATCATCGCATCATGACCTAGAGGAGGCATGAATTCTTTGAGCATAAATTGTATAAAGGTATGATCGTTTATCTACTTTATCTAACTTCAAGTCGACCTGAATTCTTCTTTAACACATGTTTATAGCATGTTTTTGTCTAATCCAAAAGGCTAATATCCAGCTAACCTCTTAATGTAGTTACCACGTATAGGAGTAGAGATTTGAACGTGTCAGATAAGTCAGGTCTCGATGTTGACTAAAAGTCAATATGTTGAATAAAGATTACATGTTGGCCAAAAGTCAAAATGTTGACCAAAAAGTCAAAGTATTGACTTTGAGTAAAAGTGTTGACCTAAAGAGATCGAGAAAACTTAAAACCTAAAATAGCATCACAAACATGCAAACATCCTCTGATTGGAGACAAATATACATTTATATATCCAAGTATGCACATTTTGCAAACTATTAGATTGATAACCTGACAAGGCATGTTTACCATCAAGCTGATATGCATATAAGGAATGTGAGATGTATGATCTCATGAAGGAATCATACATGTTTAAAATTTCTAAACTAGGAGATGAAGTTCAATCATAAGACATTGGGGTCTCTACAATTCAATCCATGGTTATCTTATTTATGAAACTAGACAAGAATTGATGAAAATTAATATATGCTTTTCATAAATTATATGATTGATATTGTCACCCAATGATCAAATGAGAATATATTCAATACAAGAAATACCAAGATTAATGAGCATATATGGGCATGTTCTAGGTGAGCACGGTTCCTCGTCCCTTGGCAGGAGAGCACCTAGAGAGCATGTGTCCTCTCCCACCTCCCTACCCATTTGAATTTTAGCGCACAAAATTAAGTGGCATGTGGAAAATTAGGGGCAAGCACTTGGGAAAACACCTAGCACATAAGTGTGCTCGCCCACATCTAGTAGATAGAATGCAGTCGACCCTTTCTTCTTCATTCCATACAAAAACCATCCCAAAATGATTGCTCTATCAATCTTTTCTCCCCATCCCTTGTGTTTGTCGACCCTCATTTGGCTCATCCATGCACCTTCCTTATTCTGTCATGTATTTTGATACTTCCTCTATCTTTTTATTTTGATTTTCATTGCATAATATCGATGTGTGTATGTATATGTCTGATGTTTTACGGTTTGCAAAATTTTATTGGATTATAACATTATTCATTATTATCCAAATTCATTAACATGTTGTTTGAATATTAAATGATTAAATTGATATAGATTAAAAGTTAGATGGGATTTTGACAGACTATTCTATATAGAAATAAACATGTATGCAAGGTGTATGATGAAATACACAAGTCACTACTATTAGAAAATATAATGTGATATATGCATATATTCACCTTTGTATAAAACTAACAATATAGTGATTATGATAGATATATTTAGGATTCTCAAATGTTAGTATATATGTATCATTTTGTGTAAACCTTAGGTGTATAATACACGTGTTATTATACATATAAGTATATATATGGGTGGTCTCTATATGTATACATATATAGTGTGCGTGTTTGGATATGTAGGGTGTGTATAGGTGCATTGAGTATGTGTGTATGTATGGGTTTGGGGGTATTTGTGAGTTTATAAGTGTATAGTAGGCACACGTGTGTAGATATGTATGGGTTATGTATTTGTATACATATATATGGTGTACATGTTAGTAGGATATGTGGAAGGTGTGTATGTATAAATGGTATGTGTATATTTGTAGGTACGGATGTGTGGGTATATATGTGTTTATATGTCTCAGTATGTGGGTGTATAGTAGCATGTATATGTGGATAAGTGGGTGTATATTAGCCATGTATATGTGGGTACGTGATGAAGAGGGCTTTGCTAGGGGTCTAAATATGTCTCACACAGGGCGGAGACACGGTCGTTGTGGCAACTAGCAAGAAAACCTTACTTCAATCAACAATTAACCTACAATATATATCAAGCAATTAATAGTAAAAATGTGGAGTTAAAATTTGTTATAACTCTACAACAAATGTGTATAGGTGTAAGCATGTGTAAAGGTCGAACTCATGGAGCAAATGGTAGATGGGGGCAATTAAACTCAAAAACTTGTTCTTTTCTCTTGTCCATTTTCTTATTGTTTTTGTGGGTTTTTATTTTTATACATTTTTGGCTTTTAAATATATATATATATATTGTTTTTAATTTTATATTTTTGTATTTTCTTTTTATATTTTTATATTTCTTTTTTTCAATGTATAATAGAATATATAAGGCTATATATGCCATAATAGATACTATGGATATAAATATAACTAAACTAACTAAAAATTATAGAATTAAATATTTTTAGGTTTTAAATATTTTTTAGTGTTTTTGTGATTTTTATGAAAATTTTGCTAATTTTTATAGATTTTTTAAATAAAAAGATCCCAAATCAGGGATTAAATAATAGGCCAAGATTGAAATGAAGATGAAAAATATCAAATTAAATCCAAAATTCTTTAAATCAATTTTAATATGTTGATAATTATGCACTTAAAGTTCAGAAATAAAAACATATTTATGGAATTTTTGATGATTTCTCATATTTTTATAAAGGATTTTGGAGCTTTTTTTATTTTTAACTTTTTCTATTTTGAGAGATTTTCGATCTGAAGTTACTACATACTAAAATATTCAACATATATTTTTTTGGGAATTTTTCTAAACATCTTTATATTTTTTTAGTATTTTATAAGTTAGATAAGGACAAAAAACAAGCTCATTTCATTTTTAATGAATAGTAAAAAGGTTCAAAATTGCAAAATAAAAATATGCCGTGAAAGTACAAGCAATCAAGGGCCTACAACTTTTTGTTGTGATTTTTAAAGCACAATAGCTATTTTAAATAAATACAACAAGCACACAAAAATATATAACATAACAACGGTATAGATGTAAATAAAATAAAGTGTGAGGGCCTCTGTGCAATTTTTCCATAAAATAGAACGTATATTACATTTTATTGGACTAAAGTAAATACAAAAAGTCACAGGGGCATTCTTGCAAAATGTCCACCTCACGTGGGACGACACATGAGGTGACTTGGCATGGACCTAAATGGAATATGAAATAAATACAGGGATCTGCATGCAATTGTTCCACATTTTTTTAAACTACATATTTTTATAGGGTTAAGTAATAAAAATGGAAATGAACAGGGATAAGTGTGCAATTTACCCCAATATAAGCGTTGATCGGACAATGTAGCGCGTCTCACTTGCCACGTATTGTCATCTGGACGGGCGATACCATTTTGGCCTCCGACGGTCTGCATTAGATCTCAAGGTTGAGATCTATGGTGAAAACGCGGCCTAATCGGACGACATCTGGCAAATCTGGGAGGACGTTCTTGATCCAATGGCTCCCGAGGTTGGTTAAGAACCATGAACGAACTCGCATGTGGCAAGTTTTGATTTGATCTTGCGGGCTCCTCTGACCACCTCTTGGGGCTCCGACGGTCTCTCTGTGCTCCTGCGAACCTCCCAAACGTATGGGCTCCACAAAATGGCTGGAGTCTTCTTCGGATGCTCAGACGAGACCCCGAACCTGGGGGATGTTTTTGTGAATAAAAAATGCCTCAATTGAGGTTTTCACACTCTAGAACCTGCATGGTTAGTATAGGCAAGAAAAAATGAAGGGGCTAGAGGTGTTTAGGGGGTGGACATAGTGGAATGCAGTGCAACGGAGAGGTCTTAGGCGACGGCAGAGGTGGGCCTATGATCTCCAGATTCATGAAGGATCTAGGTGAGTGGAGGGGTTCAGGATGAAGGAGATGAAGGAGAAGCGAAAGGGAGCGAAGCGGGGGTAATAGGCAAGAAAGAAAACAGTCGACCGCCAGTGGAGGGGTTTGCCGGAGCTCAACTCCGGCGAACTATGAAGGAGGTTTTTACACTATTTTAATCAATGAAAACTTAATATAATGACAAGAAATAAACCCTACAACTATTGACTACTTAAAAAGTGAAGAAAACAACTCTTATACCTCCTGGTGAAGCAGGGAGCAGGGATGGCCAACGAGTTGCCGTGGGTGCACCTCCATCCTCCTCCATTCGCTTCATGCTGCAGGGGACCTCCAGTTGTCACCTGGATGAGCACTTGGCCGGAGTTGAAGAGATTTCAGGCTCTGGAAGTGACCAAATTCGAAGAAGGAGGGAGGTTATTATTTAAACATAGGTGGATCACCCTTATTAACCTAGGGATTTGGAGGAATCGATGCTATGTACAAGAGATCTATGGGATTGGGTGAATCCTGGATGATCAGGGATCATTATTGATGAAGGGCTCAAGGGAAAATGAAATCTAGTGGTAGTGGGAAAAATGGATGAAATCAGGGGATTCGACAGGTCTGACGAAAGTCAGAGGCGCCCATGGGGAGTTGACTGGGGGTCAACAATCCCTAGATCCTGATTGGTCTAGGTCGGTCCGCATAAAGACAAAATAGCTATTTTATTAGAAATTAATTAATTAAATATAGTTATTTTTTTATTAATTTTTGAATATAAAACAAAAAATGTTAATTATTTTATGTAGTATTTTAATATTAATTTTATTTATTTTTTGGTATTATTATTCAAGTTAATTTTTAGGGGTGTATTTATAGGTATATTCATATATGTTTTGGCTATTTTATTTTTATTTTATATATTTTATTTTATTATTTCATTTTCTTATTTTATATATTTACAAGTTATTTTTAGGTACATAAATATAGTTTTATTATTTTTTTGATATAATATATACACTTAAATAAATATGTATAATTATTATATTGGTATAGTTATTGTATATTAGTTATTTTTATTTTAAAGAATTTTTCTTTGGTATTATTTTTTCTTTGTATTTTTAATAGAATATAAATACTATTTACAATTGTATAAAAATATAGAAGAATGAAGAATAAAAGAATAAGATTCCCTTTTGTTTATTTACAAGTATTAGCATATGTATTTTTCCCATATATATACTTATTTTATTTTATGTTTTATTTGGTGGTTTTATTATAGTTTTAGTATGTAAATATATTATAATAATATTTACAAAATCACAAAAATATAAGATTGTAAAAATAATAAAGAATAAATAAATGAATATTTTATTCGAGTATATTTTACAATAGGGGTCCAAAACCTACCTTTACACCTTAACTCCAAAAAATATGAAACCACCTTCATTAAATAGCTTATGAAAAGTTTTATACAATTAAAGGTGATTTTGATACATTTTGAGTTTTTTATTTGAGAGATACATGTCTGTGAAGTTGGGATTTTGGAATCTTATTCAGAGTATAATTTTTTGGATGTATATTATTTTTGCATGAAATCAATTTTGTATTTTTCTATACATTACTATCTACAACTTTTATTTACAAAGTTTCATTATTTGATGAATAAAAAGCAAAAAATAAAATAGGTCCCAAAAATGAATAAAGAATGAATAAATATTGGGATTTTTATTGTTATATTGGCCCTTATCTTCCCCTACTTTATTCCTTGTCGACTACTTCAATTATTGACTTGGTCTCGGGGTTTAGGGTCATAAAATACCTTTAGTATTTTATTATTTATTCTTTTTTATTCTGTAATTTTGATCTTAAAAACATTATTATTTACACAATGAATGCAATAAATGATGAATGTTATTTTGTGCAAATTAATGCTATGTACATGTAAGATAGGGTTTTTAATTTTTAAGGCCAAAATGATATAATATAGGTGATGAAATGGACATTCATCACCCCCTATACCTGCCTTTGCTAGTCCCTAGCAAACACTTACGCAATAAGTGCAGAAAATTTAAAATAAAGAAAAGGAAAAAAAGAAAGTAGATTGAAGTTAATTTTCAAACTTGTCTTCACAAAATAAAAGTTTGGAGCTCAAGTCAAGCCTTGGTGTGAAAGTGTGTGTGGAACTTGGTCGGGAACCAAATTTAAAACACAACAGACTTCTAGAGTCTTAGGATTCGCTTCAAACCACCTCAATAGCCATGTCAGAACTAGTCTACATCATACGCAAACCCTAATGACTATGAAGCTGACTTTGTACGTTGTAAGTGATAGTGGCTCTCCCCAACTGAAATGACAAAAGAACTAACTTCTCTAGAGTAACAACCCAATGATTCCCCAATCCAGCAACACTTTCCTCGAGGAGCGGGGTATTCCCTTCTAATTTCAAGTGCATCCAACTCAAGAGGAGGGGTGAAGAGAAGAATGGACGGTAGACAATGTAGCTACCTATCCTAGGATGCGTGACTAGTGTAGTCAAGTCATCCAGCTGTCGGCTCACATGATACAACTTTGAAACTGAAGCTTGCTTATTTACTGTATAAATATGTACACTCCGGTAGGCATTTTATTTTCAATCAGGTTTGTCCACTTTTTTGGAGTTTTTAATACTATATATAATAACATTTACATAAGGAGTTTTTCCTCTTAAGCCAGAAGACTATCCCTCTTTTGAAGCATTATTGCAACCCACACTCTCCTGTCGTTAGACATCGACGCCATTGGATGGGTTGGGGTGCACTTCCATCCCTCGAGGAGGACGAATGTTTCCACTCATGTGCGTCTCAAACCGACAAATACAATCCCCTCACCACTCCAACTGAGTTGAGCTAAGTGAAAGGTGCAAATGTCCAAGTTAGGTCATGACCGACAAGAGTCATGCGTGCATCTCGAAAAGTTCAAGTTAGTAAGTTGAGGTGTCTTGAACCCAACCCCGAGTCTCAAAGAATTAAGTTTGAATATACCTTAAGTACCTTAAATCTAGTTCCCATAGGGTTCCAGTGAAGTTAGGCGCAGTAAGGTCTAACCAAGCTCCAATCTTTGACTTTACTTAGACTAGTTCAAAGATCAAGCTCAATCCGAAAAATGCGAATGATATGCAAATGCTATGTACAATGCAAAAGGCATTTTGATGATGTAATATTCAAAAGATTTTGAAATAAAAGATTTTTATCACAAAAATAAGAAACTGTGCATCTATTTATACGAGTGTGCCTCTTTTTATTTATTTAAAAGAATTAAGAGTTGAAAGAATTCACAGGTTAAATATTGGTTATTGTTATAGGTATCTATATACAATGGGTAAAAAAATTGTATTTATATACGTATTTTATTATATATATAATGATACATATATTCCTCAAACTTATTTGAAAATAATTTTGAAAACTATAGTACAAAGTAATTTTTGCAAATACAAACATTTGAAAGCCATTTTGCAAAGATTTCTCAAACATTATATATAGATTTTTCAAAATATTTTTGCAACCATTTTCAAAATCATTTGCAAATAGGTTTCCGAAAGATTTTATTTCACACAAAAAAAGAATTTTTTACAACTAAAATATTTTTGCAAAGGTTGATTTTATTTCACAGAATATTTTCTAAATAGTTTTCAAAATATTTTTCAAAAAGATTTTCAAACTATTTTTCAAACATTTTGCAAAAGTATTTTTAACCTGACTTATTAATCAGTACATACTAAAAGAATTTAAGGAACAATATGCATCATTTTGTTATTTATTTTAATGAATTGTATATGTATGTATAGTATTTTAGCCATATTTATTAATAATACAAAAGTATGAGTTATGGCTATAGTATATACAAAGTATATACAACCCCCTATACTTAGCTTGAGTTATGCCCTCATAGATTGAAAAGAAAAAGATAAGACATAACTCGTACTGAGTATAAAAAAGCCTAAAAAAATGAACGAAGAAACAAATGAGAAGTCGAACGTACCCCTATACTTAGGATCAAATAATCCCAAGTATAGCAGATTGTACACAAGGCAGGGAGGGTCAAGGGTGGGAATGAATAGATCACAGCTTGAACTATCTCCCCTTATACTTAGGGTGAGATATCCCTAAATATAGCAGAGAAAATCAACAATAGAGGAGACAATGGAGGGGATCAATGAAAAGAAAGATACAGAGGATGAATGTACACTTCACTCCCCCTATACTTAGGGTAAAAGAGCCCTAAGTATAGGCAACGACAAGAGTGATGAAACGGAACAGAAAAAGAATACAAACTAGGTGCACCCCCTATACTTAGGACAAGGTACGTCCTCGGTATAGTCACATAGATATGGTGAATAATCTGGGGTGCGCCTGACATACGGAAGAAAGAAGGAATGGAAAGACAAAACAAATATATACAAGAGGTACATACTTGTAAAGTGCAGGATGATATTTGACAAAGGGATACCATACTCTCATCATCGTCTCCCTGTGAGAACAGTGATGCGGTCAGAAGGGAAAAGACACCCATTTATTCAATCAAGTGGGTGTTCTCTACTGGGGTCAACAGATCGAAAACTAAGCCCGAAATCGTTAGCAGAAAGTAGAACATTGGCTCATAAGAATAGAGTGAAGGATCAAAGCTGATACCGTAAGACATGGAGGAGGAAGGATCAGTACAGATTCCTCCATGTCAATCATATTCTCATCAAGATACAAAAAGTGGAGAATAGGAGACTCTCTACGCAAGTCGATATTCGGTGGACATAATGTTGATAGATCAAGGATACACCGAACATCACAACACATGGCTCAAGCATGCGAGGGTCATCAAGGTGAGCAGACTCAGATGAGTCAAAGATCTCAGAATAATCAGAATACTCGGTTCCATGCTCCAACAAATTGGAGACACAACTAGAGGGAAGACCGAGTACACGAATCAGAAGACTCGGCTACGTGCTTCACCAAATTAGAGACATCGGTAGTGATGTCGAGTACCCACAAAATGATGTATCCTCCCGCAGATAACCCTCGAGGAGCGGTACATACTAGACAATGAATATTCAAATAGAACTCATCCTTGCGAGGGTCGTCAAGGAGTATGGACTCAAAGGAGTCGAATCCATCAGTCGGATCATCAGAAGTGGGCTTGTAGGTGACATATCGGCTACCCAACATAAAAGACCGAAAAATCTAGACAATGCCACAACCTCTTGCTGATCCTTGTAAGGACCATCAAGGAGAGAAGACTCAAAGGAGTCCAGAAAACTAAGATAACCGATCTCGTGCTCCAACAAATTGGACATACAATCATATAGTGAGATCGATAACACATATTAGATGACACAGTTTCATGTTCCATCAAGATGAACACACAAGGAGTGAGTGAAACCGATCGTAAAGAAAATGTTGCATCCTCCCGCAGATAGTCATCGGGGAGTAATGCAAACTAAGTCAGTGAAGATCAAAGGAATGCTGGCATCAAATCTGAGGTCCTCCAAGAATATCAATTAATCACCAACATGAGGGCATAAGACCAAGGGAGGGATACAAAATCATCAGGTAATTCACAATGTGATCCCTCAAATCAACCAGATCAGCTGAGATGGAACAAATTGCAGACATAGATCCTCTAAGTGCTAAAGGTAGATGGGAAAGTCAGAAGATGGAGGAAGGATCCGTAAGATGATGAGTGAAACCATGGGGGTTCTGGGCACCGTCGCTTTGAAGCACATATATAGATAGTTATCAAATCTTTGAATCAAGATGGGTGTAACCACAGAAGAGATTGTACAGTCAGAACTCATGGAATCATCATCAAATCATTAAAATAAATCACATCCTCAATCCGGTGTACGAGATCAAAAATCCTCAATAATGAATCACACATGTAATTGTGCCAAAATCAGAGTCCTCAATAGTTTCTAGGCACATATCAAAATTTGGATCCACCAGAGATAGCACACCAATCTCAGCATCCTCAAACCTGCCCGACTTACTCAAATAATCAATGTAATCCATAGCCTCGATGCGTGCCTTATTTTCCAGTACAAAAATTCTCGGTGAAAGAAGAGATGATACTGAAGGGGACGAGGAGTGGGGGGGGGGGCGAGAGGTAGGGATAACATAGACAAAATTGCGGCTCAAGGAGAAAGTCTCATGGAGTCGGACCAGAGATGTTGTGATATGAGCAAGGAGACAACCGCAAAATCCGGCTGCAAGAGTAAAGATCAATACTCGATCTTACGACTCAAATAAAGAAGATAAATCATATGGACAAGGGAGGTGAGATAGGCTCAATCAAAAGTAGAACTCACAGGCTCAAGGATCTACGAACTCAAAGAATGATAAACGAGAATGGACCAAAAGTTACAATCAATGTACAAAGCAAACCCATGTTCACCTACTCAACACAATGAAAACTGAGATGGTGGTCTTTTATCTTCTCCTTTTTAGAGTTAGGTGATTTTCAACAAAGTTGTACAAGCACGAAGATAGGCTTGGTATTGGGGCACTAATCCTTAATGTAGATGTGAAAATAAAATCACAAACAATGAGGGGGTTTCTCTCCCCAAAGCTATGAGTCCATTACTTTTATTTTAAAAGTCCAATAGAGTTAACAGTCCCGCTTTTATTTAGGTTATTACTTTTTTTGTTATTTTTCAATGCACGCGCCTAACGAGTTTCCAATTCCATTTAGCATCCTAGGTGGTCAAAATCAGAGAGAAGGTCGGAAAACCATGCAAGTCGGAAATCGATGATGCATGCAAAGTCAGAAGACTTATAGCGCTTCCCAGCTCTCTCCATGCGGGATGCATAACGGAATTGAAAGCTATACTATATGCAAATGCAAGCCGATGAAATCACCCTAGATCAGAATATATTATTAGCGTAAAGCACCAAATGCTAATTATTTAGAAAAGAGACCAAGGTCTGGTCTTCGATGCCACTCGGTGCCTGCCACAACGGGTCCTGCATGCACTGTATGTGACCCCTCTTGGCACGCGATCTCAAATCCAAATAATTAACAATTACGATTTGACTAAGTCCAAAAACAAATCTATAGGTACATGCAAATATATTAGGGTTTGGACCTTAATCTATCGATTAAGCACATCCTAAGCTAGTGTCTCATTCACACAAAATAGATAAAAATAAAAGTGAAACACAAATAAAAAAGAAAGCGACGAAAACACGACAAAATCCGATGAGGCTGAAGGATATTGTTAGATCCTCAAGCGCATCACAGAAGCGTGAGCGTCATATCGAATACGACGAGGAGCAACTAGTCGCACTAGTTGCTCGATGTAGCAGAAATTAAAAATTTTCATACGACGAAACCACATGATTCAAGAACACTTCTCGGATCGTTTTGACTAAACCATAAACAAGTAATAGGATTACCTCTTGAAGCGTGGTTGCGATCGAGTCTTTAAATGAAGAGACCTCCTCTCTCAAGTCCGATCCGACGGAGGAGACGCTTGCGAGCACGGGGATGAACCGCGTGCTACTCGCAATCCATGTTGATGATCCAAGCAGTGGATCTCCTGATCTCGACACACAAGATCCGACGTCTTCTTCTCGAGCGAGGCGAACCGAAGGAGACGGAGATCCACGAGCAGACGATCAGGTAGCATAACGACGACGCTGCGGCGATGGAGAACCTCTCTAGGGCATCCATGGTGGACGGCCATGAGAGGGAGAGAGAGAGGGAGTAGGTGTGTAGAGAGAAAGAGAGAGAGATGTACTTCACAAGCATTATGTGTAAATTAGAGAGCATGGTATGCCTCTCTCTATTTATAGGGTTTTGGGATCCATGGATCTCAATCCATGGGACATATGAAATCAATGGATGAGATTGATTTATGTCAATCCAATGGTCAATATTGTTGTTGGTAAAAACCAACAACTTTAGATTAAAATATAATTGACAAAATCAAATAAAAATCAATCTAATAAATAAGGAGAGAATATGCATGGAGATCAAATCTCCCATGCATCATCAAGGTGGACGGCCACCAATTCCAAATAGGACATGGGTGCCGCCCACCACATACCATGTGGGGGCAATCTCATGGAAATCCATGAGATTGCATGCTTCCTTGATTTTCTCCATTATTTATTTCCAACAACTTTTGTTGGTTATTTATTCATCAAAAAATAATTCACAATTATATTTGAGAATATTGCAATCTTGCCATGGAAAAATTGTGAATCATTATTCACAACCCAAAACAACATATAATTTACATTGTCAATTAATTACACAATGTGTATCCAATACACATAATAATTAATCAACAAATATAAATTATAATTAGCTCTCTCTAATACATTATAAATCACATTTATAATATATTATGAATAATTGGATATTACTATCCATATTATTCTTATCCATGATAATTAAATCATATTTAATCATCTTGGATCTCTTTATCTCATGTGTTCAAATAATATGAATCACATTCACATTATTCACATGTTTGATAATTAAATCACATTCAATTATCTTAGATAACTCTCTTTATAATATGAATCAAATTCATATTGATCTTGATAATTAAATCACATTTAATTATCCATTTTCTCAATGCTCGGATACATATTATCAACAATGAAATTATCCTGAACCCATTCAAGGATAATGCGCTTTCTCCACGAATACTTGGAGAGAAGGACAGGGCGATTGTATTGTTCCACGTATAGTGACTTGGATATTGAGATCGCATCTCAAATCCAGATCTCGGGCCTCGCATAGATGCTTGATTAAATCAAGACCGCAAATCTAATCTTCTCATTGGATCTGAATCACATTCAGATCAATGTCCAATATTTGGACTAAGATTAGGTTACTTCTCTACTGAGAGGAGTCACTAAAATCCAGACCCGTTTCATCACTCCCTAGGAATGGAAGCGTCATGGTTATACAATCGTTTATGATCACATCACCCTCAGGTATTCCCAATACCTGTACATCCCGCATACTGGAAGACTCAGAATAAACCCGAAGTATTAGATCAACTTTACACTGTCTACTTCTGGGTTTTATCAGTAAGTTTCTCATTCGATCGTTGGGAGTCGGTATCGATCATATACTTTCCAAAAGCATATATCATACCTAGGTCTTGATCATATACTTTCCAAAAGTATATATCAAACCTACAAATTCAGTCAAGCTTCCAAAGCGAGACGACCATGCGCATGGAATTTGATTCTTCCCAATATCTTACGAGTGAGCTCATGTCTTCCGGTTCAGTAACTGAACCTGTATGATCCCTTTGAGAGATCGTATTACTCATATGCCCTTATATGCATACCAGCGCGTCGGTGTATAGACCTTGATTTGGTCATCAACCTATTGGTCTGCCAAATGTACATACTCAGACATATAGTAACACATCTGTCTCTGGTCAGAGGATGTGTGCCTATATCATGTCAGCATACGATATAGGACTTTGGTTATCTCGATCTCGTTAAGTCAACTCTTTGACCTAACTAATCTGACACCTCTGAATCACTATTCCTATGCAGAGGACCTGCACCAAGAGGTCGGTCAGATATCAACCTAACTGAGAAAGGATTGCCATCTCCTACTCAGGCTAGATATCATCTCTTAATAATCATTTGACAGTGCTTGATGAGTCCTCAATCTAACTCATTAGATATTCATCTAAGCACCAGCCTCTATGATTCAATAATTGAATCAACAGCTGTATGATCATTAAGATGGCCATGGTACATAACCCTAATTGTACTAAGGGACCTATTATGCAAATTATTTACTCTTTATTTCAGATTAAGGAGTGAATTGCAATAACATTTATTGCATAATGGCTCGCCGTGGACTCGCATGTCCAACAATCTCCCACTAGCCCAAAGAGCCATTAATGGGCTAATCATTTAAACCCACACTCATGTGACAATCATATGCTATTTAGAATATAGCTAGGTAAGCTGATAAATCACTCTGTTCCCAAGAGACTACGCCAAGTCCTTTTACGGCACTTGCATATCTCCTAGTAAAAGTGCTTGCATCCAATGCGAATGTTGCATCCTATGCAACCAATACTCAATTTTGACGGTTATAGTGTCCTTGACACTACATCTTATTAATTATCATAACCAGTATTCCCATAATCCTTATTAGAATACCTTCATTCCTGGAAATCTCTATCTCCTAAGGTATCTACAGTTAAGACCCTTATAGATCACCATCTACAATATCTTAAACTTTTGAAGATAAGACTTTGAGATCACTATCTCTAAGTTTCATCATCTTTGAAGATATTATTATTACTCCAATCAAGTGTTTATCTCCATAGTAGGATTAGTAACAGTTTACTACTCCCACTGCATGGTAGACATCTGGTTCTTGTACACATCTAGCATACATTCAGCTTCTCATACCTGATGCACAAGTGCAAGCAGTTCTAGCATTCACTTCCTCAACTCTTTGAGGTGCTATCCCTCTAGGCAGGTCACTACCACATCTTAAGGAAGGAAGCTTTTCTTGGAATTTTCCAGAGAATGGAATACGTCCAGAGTGTACTACTAATGCGACAGTCCAAATACCCTCTTCTCTTTGCTTCTGAACGACTTTAGAACTAAGATCTAAGAGGTATCCTTGAGATCATATCTCGAGGTATGGGATAACTAGATTATAAAACACTTATTATTATCATCCTTAGATCATTCCAAATGATTAGTATAATATCTACATTTAGCACGATGAACACAATGGCACTCCCACTAAGCTTCACATGGTTCATCAAGATTTTATCTGAAATCATAACATTTATAATTTCATCAAATCTTATGTTCCAATTACAAGAAACTTATTGGAGTCCAAAGATGGAGTTCTTCAGCTTTCACACCTTGCTTTCCTCAACCATGAAGCCCTGGGGCTACTTCATATGAATATCCTCAGAGAGGTATTCATAGAGGAATGCAATCTTGACTCACATCATGAAGATGTCATAGACAAGTTGTGTAGCTATAGTTAGCAATATTCTGATGGGTTAAAGCAAGGTCACTGGAGAGCAAGTCTTATCGCAAGCAATGCCTTCTCTTCGGTGTGTAGCTCATGGCTACGAACCATGCTTTGAAGGTCTATACCTTCTCATCAGGTTCCCTCTTTCTCTTGAAGATCCATTTACACCATAATGGGTCTGACCCTTATAGGCGGATCCTCGAGGGTCCATATACAACATTGTATATGAAGTCTACATTAGACTTTTATTGCTAACATCCATCTTTCCATGTCATGATCCTCAGGAGCTTCATAACATGAAGACCGATCATTTTCAGACTTAACTGACACATGGAATACATCCTCAAATTTATTTGAAGAAGCATTAGTGTTTCATCTTTAATTTTCTATTTAGTTTCCGATCTCAGGAGCCTCATTATCTTCTTAAGATTAAATGAGTTCCTTTACTTCATTTTCATCTTGATTCTTAAGAGAGTCATCCTCTAAGAATCACATTCTTAGATATGAGATCCTATAAGAATCTTAAGGTCATAAAGTAGGTATCCAATAACATCCTTTATTTTCCTAATGAAGTAGCACTCTCTAGCGCCAGATTCCAGCTTAATTACATGGAACCTTATTAAGGATATATATTGTAGTCTCTACTACATATATACCTTGGAAACTAATAGATAATCATGCTAATATTCATCATTGATTATATCATGTCACACATGATCCAATTGTATCTCCCTACAACTCTATTGAGTTAAGGTTCATTAGGAGGATTGAGATAGGAATGATATTCACATATCCATAAGGTATTCTTTGAATTCATCTAATAGGTAATGACTACCTAGATTAGATCAAATTCATTTAATCTTCCTTCAAACTTTGGTTCTAAACCAAAATTGTGAAATCTTTGAACATTTCAAAAGTTTCTAAGTGAAGAGAAGAAATCTCATATCATACATAACCATCAATAGATATCACATATCCATAATGTTTACTATGATGTATATGATTCACATACATCAATATGTATGAGATCCTGAATACCTTGACATCTTACATCTTTCCTAAAGAAGGGTGTATTGGACATTTTACTTTGAATACAATATTCATAAGTATGTAAGATTTGAACCTTTAGTCAATCTAAAGTTTCATCTCTTATCAGTCTATTGATCAAATCAACAAACAAATGTCCAAAACATGATGCCAGATCATTATCAAATTATCTATGTCCTCCTATTGATCTTTAAAGGTTTAATTTTTAGTATTAGAAATATTAATGAACCATTCATTAATTTTCTAATTTAGTGGAGTCCACTAGATGTTAGATTACTATCTGAAATATCTCCATCATAACTCTTTATGATAGGTCTATTCCAGATTTCATGTTTATTCCCAACATTTAGAAATAAACAATAAGTGTATTCTAATATCTAGGTCATAGAGACATTCTCTAAGACTAAGGGCTCCCACTGAAAATATGAAGTATATTCATCCGGTGGAAATTGTTGCAACAATTGCATCAATTCCAACATTTAAACCTTAAGATCAAATTTCTAATATTCTAATACATATGCAACCAATTGCAAGTGTCATTAGAAGATTGAGATACAATTATTAGACTTTATCTTATCAAATAAGTAAGTCAATTTCAATGATTATATGTAGATTATTCTGATGCACTATCTGATTCCTTCTCTAAGGATTCTAGATAGATTTGATAGTCATACTATCAACACATCAACTTTTTGCAGTATTGGCATTCATCCAACTCTTTGGATGTCATATGGTAGTCACAGAAGTACAGTCAACTCTTTGACTATATTTCTTACTTGGGTCCAACCCATGCTTTCACTGCGCTCCCTTTGTCTATAAGCAACTATTGCTCAAGACCAAGGATCTCTTATGTTAAAATCAAAAATTTCAATATAAGAGTATATGCTTCATTCAATTCATACAATATGAATATTATGAAGCATCATGAATGACCAGAGTATAGACAGTAGAATGATGACACTCATCGTATCTATATCCATCTAAACTCTTAAAATATTGATTCAGGTAGGTACTCAAACAATTTGAATACATCATCTCGTATAGACCCACCATTCTGCATGATCCAAAAAACCACATCAATCATGATTAAATGTTGAGCGCACATATGTATGCCAGAACATCTTCTTAGAATTTTATTATAAGGATTATTTGATAATTACGATCATTATCGACATGTCACTTCAAAAGTACATTCGATGAGATCAAGACTTATAGAGACATACAAACCCTAGGGTTTCAGTCCTATTGTCTATTTAATTGTCATTCCTCATTATTATGAGGAAACTTGCACATCGCAACCACATACATTATGTGTCCAACTGCAAGTACAATATCTGGATCATGAGTCCAATCCATGATATTTTAGTGGTTATTATTGAGTATAACATTGAGTGGGTTTAATGAAGGATTATCTGAAATAAGAAATCTGCATAAGTGTATATATTTATATATATACATATTTTACTTTGATTTAGGAATTTTTATATCAAAGTTGTCTTGCCTTGTCAACACTGAAAGTTCATTCCCTTAGTCACTTTCAATGTAAGAGATATACTTACCATTATATCTCAGCAAGATCTGGGATCTCCTTCCTTATCTTTGTTACATCCCAATAATATGAGAATCTGCAACTCTGATAAAAAGAAGCGGGAACACATTCCGCCTTGCAAATCCAACTTGCATCTCCCAATTCGGTCTTTAACACCCGAGCCCAACACCCCTAAGGTAATGTTGACCCGTCGTTAATTGAACCAACCGTCAATAGGAATAGAATTCTCTATGCGCAATCCAATATCGCCCCAATAATATGAGGATCCGATATTGGGGTCACTACGCATACGGCCTTACTCTTTCGAGAAGCAAAGAGCCCGATCCAGATGCGCTTGCATATTGGAGCTGTCACTTCGGACATGCGTCTCCTATATACAATCCCTGGCGACGGAACCCTTCGCCTTGACGGGAGACCATGGATGTCACTTATGTGATCCTCCATATCATATTCAAATTCTAATTAGTTATCATGAATCATATTCACATAATTAATTCTTCGAAGGGAAATAATAACTCTATTCATATAGAATGGTTTAATTGGATATAATTAACTCAATCATATTAAATTAATTATCAATCCAATTCAATCAATCAAACTTGATTGTTATACTTGAATATATAAACGTATTAATTCATATTTTAATAATTAGAAAAAATACAACTTAATCCCTCAGACATTATCCCGGCCCTACCCGCTGTCATGGCCAGTGCAGGCGAGAGTGGGACGGACCACATACGTTGCAACCCGCTACCCCAGCGATCTCCGACTAGTCACCATATCCGCCTCGGGAAAGGATAATGCCAAATTGATTAATTTGTACTTGAGATGATCATCGGTTCTTCAACCGAAATTATACCATATAGTAATCAAAACAATTTTGATTATAAGGAAATTTGCTAGACAAATTCCCAATCCTATTCAAGTAAGGAGTTTGATGTTTGTGTTTTCAATTATGATTTAGATCAAATCTAATCAATTAATTGGTTGAGGCCAAGTCAATTAAGGAAATAATCATCTTCCAATATTTATCAAATATTTTCCATAATTATTTCTCGAAATTAACAATTAATTTCATTAATTGACAATCACATGGTTCTTGATTAGGAATGTAATTTCAGCAGTGACCCCTACTTACTAAAATTAGCATATCTCAATCATATTAAATCCAAATTAGACAAAATCAATTTTCATGGATTGCTAATTTGATTTAGGACAGAACCTAAGTGATGTTTAACGCATTTCGAGGCAAGTCTAAACAGTAATCAACATTTTAATCACGTTCAGATCTACAGTTCCCGCAACAGTGCATACATGTTCATTAAAACAACCATATCTCGAGCATACGACATCCGATTTATGCAAACTCAGATCCTATGGTTTTCTTATTTAATGGAGAACAAATTACAAGTATTAAATTCGTGTTTAAACAATTTAAACAGTGCCGAATTTATTTACTAAATAGATCTGCGAAATCAAATGCGATGAAAACTTTCGCGACCTTAACGAACCCAAGTCGTCCTCGGTTAGCGAATCATATTCGAAACCATCGACCTAAGTCTCTGATACCACTTGAAGGATATTGTTAGAACCTCAAGCGCATCACGGAAGCGTGAGCGTCGTACCGAATACGACGAGGAGCGACTAGTCGCACTAGTTGCTCGATGCAGCGGAAATAAAAAAATTTCATACGACGAAACCACATGATTCAAGAACACATCTCGGATCGTTTCGTCTAAACCACAAACAAGTAATAGGATTACCTCTTGAAGCGTGGTTGCGATCGAGTCTCTAAACGAAGAGACCTCCTGTCTCAAGTCCGATCCGACGGAGGAGACGCTTGCGAGCGCGGGGATGAACCGCGTGCTTCTCGCAATCCATGTTGATGATCCAAGCAGTGGATCTCCTGATCTCGACACACGAGATCCGACGTCTTCTTCTCGAGCGAGGCACACCGAAGGAGACGGAGATCCACGAGCAGACGATCGGGCAGCATAACGACGACGCTGCGGCGATGGAGAACCTCTCTAGGGCATCCATGGTGGACGGCTATGAGAGGGAGAGAGAGAGAGTAGGCGTGTAGAGAGAAAGAGAGAGAGATGTGCTTCACAAGCATTATGTGTAAATTAGAGAGCATGGTATGCCTCTCTCTATTTATAGGGTTTTGGGATCCATGGATCTCAATCCATGGGACATATGAAATCAATGGATGAGATTGATTTATGTTAATCCAATGGTCAAGATTGTTGTTGGTAAAAACCAACAACTTTAGATTAAAATATAATTGACAAAATCAAATAAAAATCAATCTAATAAATAAGGAGAGAATATGCATGGAGATCAAATCTCCCATGCATCATCAAGGGGGATGGCCACCCATTCCAAATAGGACATGGGTGCCGCCCACCACATACCATGTGGGGGCAATCTCATGGAAATCCATGAGATTGCATGCTTCCTTGATTTTCTCCATTATTTATTTCCAACAACTTTTGTTGGTTATTTATTCATCAAAAAATAATTCACAATTATATTTGAGAATATTGCAATCTTGCCATGGAAAAATTGTGAATAATATTCACAACCAAAACAACATATAATTTACATTGTCAATTAATTACACAATGTGTATCCAATACACATAATAATTAATCAACAATATAAATTATAATTAGCTCTCTCTATTACATTATAAATCACATTTATAATATATTATGAATAATTTGATATTACTATCCACATTACTCTTATCCATGATAATTAAATCATATTTAATCATCTTGGATCTCTTTATCTCATGTGTTCAAATAATATGAATCACATTCACATTATTCACATGTTTGATAATTAAATCACATTCAATTATCTTAGATAACTCTCTTTATAATATGAATCAAATTCATATTAATCTTGATAATTAAATCACATTTAATTATCCATTTTCTCAATGCTCGGATACATATTATCAACAATGAAATTATCCTGAACCCATTCAAGGATAATGCGCTTTCTCTGCGAATACTTGGAAATAATGACAGGGCGATTGTATTGTTCCACGTATAGTGACTTGGATATTGAGATCACATCTCAAATCCAGATCTTGGGCCTCCCATAGATGCTTCATTAAATCAAGACCGTAAATCTAATCTTCTCATTGGATCTGAATCACATTCAGATCAATGTCCAATATTTGGACTAAGATTAGGTTACTTCTCTACTGAGAGGAGTCACTAAAATCCAGACCCGTTTCATCACTCCCTAGGAATGGAAGCGTCATGGTTATACAACCGTTTATGATCACATCACCCTCAGGTATTCCCAATACCTGTACATCCTGCATACTGGAAGACTCAGAATAAACCCGAAGTATTAGATCAACTTTACACTGTCTACTTCAGGGTTTTATTAGTAAGTTTCTCATTCAATCATTGGGAGTCGGTATCGATCATATACTTTCCAAAAGCATATATCATACCTAGGTCTTGATCATATACTTTCCAAAAGTATATATCAAACCTACAAATTCAGTCAAGCTTCCAAAGCGAGACGACCATGCGCATGGAATTTGATTCTTCCCAATATCTTATGAGTGAGCTCATGTCTTCCGGTTCAGTAACTGAACCTGTATGATCCCTTTGAGAGATCGTATTACTCATATGCCCTTATATGCACACCAGCGTGCCGGTGTATCGACCTTGATTAGGTCATCAACCTATTGGTCTGCCAAATGTACATACTCAGACATATAGTAACACATCTGTCTCTGGTCAGAGGATGTGTGCCTATATCATGACAGCATACGATATAGGACTTTGGTTATCTCGATCTCGTTAAGTCAACTCTTTAACCTAACTAATCTGACACCTCTGAATCACTATTCCTATGCAGAGGACATGCATCAAGAGGTCGGTCAGATATCAGCCTAACTGAGAAAGGATTGCCATCTCCTACTTAGGCTGGAGATCATCTCTTAATAATGATTTGACGGTGCTTGATGAGCCCTCAATCTAACTCATTAGATATTCATCTAAGCACCAGCCTCTATGATTCAATAATTGAATCAACAGCTATATGATCATTAAGATGGCCATGGTACATAACCCTAATTGTACTAAGGGACCTATTATGCAAATTATTTACTCTTTATTTCAGATTAAGGAATGAATTGCAATAACATTTATTGCATAATGGCTCGCCGTGGGCTCGCATGTCCAACAGATGCCCCAAAGGGAACAATCCCTCGGGCAGTGGACCTCGTGAAGTAGCAGTGTCTGGAGAGTCAGAATTATTACAAATTAAATGCCACTCTCTCTCACTTGAATTACAAAATAAAAATAAAAAATAAAACTGAAAATTGTAAGAAAACTGTCTCCAAAATCCCACCAAGTCCGCATTTTATGCTCTCTCCTGTCGACTCAGGTAGAAAGCCGGCTCCGCCTTGCTTGGGTGCACAAGTCCTCCTAAGAAGTCCTCCCTCGTGCAGCAGTCCCTCACAACGAATTCAAACAAGGAGAGGTGTCAGATAGTTCACAATTAATATCGAATGAATATGAAAATAAATAGACAAATCATCATTTATAGACATGAGAGCATGAACAAATAAATAGCCCCAATCTATGCAGCGTTGCTTCCCAACACCGGCGTCATTTGATGAAGAAGGCTTTGTCAGGGGTCTAATTATGTCTCACACAGGGTGGAGATAGTCTCTGTGGTGACCCGCAAGAAAACCTTACTTCAAGCAACAATTAACCCGCAATATATATCAAGTAATTAAGAGCAAAAATGTGGAGTTAAAATTTATTATAACTCTACAACAAATGTGTATAGGTGTAAGCATGTGTAGAGGTCAAACTTAGGGAGTAAACGGTATATGGGGGAAATTAAGCAAAAAAAACTTGTCATTTTCTCTTGTCCATTTTTATTGTTTTTGTGGGTTTTTACTTTTATGCATTTTGTGGCTTTTTAATTTTTATATATTTTTTGTTTTTAATTTTATATTTTCGTATTTTCTTTTTATATTTTTATATTTCTTTTTTTCAATGTATAATAGAATATATAAGGCTATATATGCTATAATAGATAATATGGATAGAAATAAAACTAAAAATTACATAATTAAATATTATTACGTTTTAAATAATTTTTTAATGTTTTTTTCTGTATTTTTTTTACTAAATTTTATGGATTTTTAAAATAAAAAGATCCCAAATCAGGGACTAAATAATAGGATGAGATTGAAATGAAAGAAAAATAACAAATTAAGTCCAAAATTCTTCAAATCAATTTTAATAGGTAGATAATAATATACTTAAAGTTCAGAAATAGAAAAACATATTTTTGGAATGTTTGGTGATTTTTCATATTTCTATAAAGGATTTTGGACCTTTTTTTAGTCCTTTTCTTTTTCTATTTTTAGGAATTTTGATATGGAGTTACTACATACTAAAATAAACAACATATATTTTTTGGGAATTTTTTAAACTTTTTCCTATTTTTTGGTATTTTATACGTTAGTCAGGGATAAAAACATGCTCATTTCATTTTTAATAAATTGTAAAAAGGTCCAAAATTACAAAATAAAAATATAGCATGAAACTACAAGCAATCAAAGGCCTATATCTATTTTTTGTGATTTTTGGAGCACAATAGATATTATAAATAAATACAATAAGCACACAAAAATATATGGCCTAGCAAGAGGCAAGGGTATAGACGTAAATAAAATAAAGTGTGGGAGCCTCTTTGCAATTTTTCCAAAAAATACAATGTATATTACATTTTATTAGACTGCATTTAAATAAAAAATCCCAAGGGCATTCTTGAAAAATGTCCACCTCACGTGGGACGACACGTGAGGTGAACTAGCATGGACCTAAATGGAATATGATACGTATACAGGGATCTGCATGCAATTGTTCCTCATTTATTTAATTTACATAATTTATTTACTAGGTTAATTAATAAAAACAAAAATGTACGTGGCTGTGTGCAATATACACCAATATAGGCATTGATCGGACGGTGTAGGGCGGCTCACTTGCCATGCATTGTCATCTTGACAGGCGATACCATTTCGGCCTCTGATGGTCTGGATTAGATCTCAAGGCTGAGATCTATGGTGAAAACATGACCCAATCGACGACATTTGGCGAATCTGGGAGGACGTTCTTAATCCAATGGCTCCCAAGGGTGGTGGAAGAACTGGGAACGAACTCGCCTGTGTCGAGTTTTGATTTGATCTTACGGGCTCCTCCAATCATCTCCTGGAGCTCCGACGGTCTCTCTGTGCTCCTGCAAACCTCTTAAAACGTATAGGCTCCACAAAATGACCGGAGTCTTCGTCAGATGCTCAGACGAGACCCTGGACCTGGGGGGTGTTCTTGTGACTCAAAAATACCCCAATTGAGGTTCTCATGCTCCGGAACCTGCATGGTTCACATAGATAATAAAAAAATGAAGGGGCCAGAGGTGCTTTAGGGGATGGACGGAGTGGAATGCGGTGAGACGGAGAGGCCTCAAGCGACGACGGAGGTAAGCCTCTGATCTCTAGATCCGTGAAGGATCTGGGTGAGTGGAGGTGTTCGGACGAAGGAGAAGCAATAGGGAGCGAAGTGGGGGTGATAGGCGCAGCGGAAAACAATCGACCACCAGTGGAGGGGTTCGCTGGAGCTCAGCTCCACCGAGCTACGAAGGAGGTTTTTAAACTATTTTTATCAATGAAAAATTAAACTAATGACAACAAATAAACTTTATAACTAATGACTACTTAAAAAGCACAGAAAACATCTCTTATACCTGCCAGTGAAGTAGGGAGAAGGGACGACCGACGAGCCTCCATGGGTGCACCTCCATCCTCCTCCTTCCGCTTCAAGCTACAGGGGACCTCTAGCTATCTCCTAGATGAGCACTTGGCCAGAGTTGAAGAGATTTAGGGCTCTGGAAGTAACCAAATTCGAAGAAGGAGGGAGGGTTTTATTAGACACAGGTGGAGCACCCTTATTGACTTAGGGATTTGGAGGAATCGACGCTATGTACAAGAGATATACAAGTCAGCGTGAATCCTGGATGATTAGGGATCATTATTGATGAAGGGCTGAAGTGCAAAAGGAATCTAGGGGTAGCATGTTAAATGGATAAAATCAGGGGATTCAACGGGTCTGACGAAAGTCAGAGGTGCCAGGGGGAGTTGAACGGGGGTCAACAATCTCTAGGCCCTGATTGGCCCATGTTAGTCCGCATAAGGACAAAATAGTTATTTTATTAGAAAATAATTAATTAAATATAGTAAATGATTTTATTAATTTTTAATATAAAATAAAAAATGCTATTATTTTATGTAATATTTTAATATGAATTTTATATATTTTTTGGTGTTATTTATTACAAGTAAATTTTTAGGTGTATTTCTAGGTATATTAATCTATGTTTTAGCTATTTTATCTTTATTTTGTATATTTTATTTTAATATTTCATTTTCTTATTTTATATATTTATAACTTATTTTTAGGTACATAAATATATTTTTATTACATTTTTCTGATAAAAATATATAAACTTAAATAAATAGGTATAATTATTATATAGGTATAGTTATTGTATATTAGTTATATTATTTTTTAAAGTATTTTCTTTGGTTTTTTTTGTCTTTGTATTTTTAATAAAATATAAATACTATTTACAATAGTATAAAAATATAGAAGAATGAAGAATAAAAGAATAAGATTCCCTTTTATTTATTTACATGTATTAGCATAGGTATTTTGCCCATATATTTTATATACTTATTTTATTTTAATATTTTATTTGATGGTTTCATTATAGTTTTCATATGTAAATATATTATAAATAATATTTACAAAATTACAAAAATACAAGATTGTAAAAATAATAAAGAATAAATAAAATGAATATTTTATTCGGGTATACTATACAATAGGGGTCCAAAACCTAACTTTCACATCTTAACTCCAAAAAATATGAAACTATCTTCATTAAATAGCTTATTAAAAGTTATACAAAATTAAAGTGTGATTTTGATACATTTTGAGTTTTTATTTGAGAGATACGGGTCTGTGAAGTTGGGATTTTGGAATCTTATTCAGAGTATAATTTTTACACTGTATATTATTTTGGGATTTTTACCTGGCATACCCTATACACTTTGTCAATTATCTCCACGGCCTTTTAAACAACCTAATAGCCCTCCACCCCGTAAACTTGCCAACTCTTACCCATGAACCCTCCGGTTAATCTATTTGAAGCACATGGGGGTTCTTGGGGTAATTTACGAGGTCGATGGGATACTTACGTTGTGCAAAAGGTTATAGAGGTAATTTAAAAAGTTTATGAGGCCTGTCGTGTAAAAATCTTTGTTATTTTTGCATGAAATCAATTTTGTATTTTTCTATACATTATTATCTACAACTTTTATGTACCAAGTTTTTTTATTTGATGAATAAAAAGTAGAAAATAAAATAGATCCCAAAAATGAATAAAAATGAATAAATAATTGGGATTTTTATTGAAATATTGGCCCTTATATCTCCTACTTTATTCTTTGTCGATTAATTCAATTCTTGACTTTGTCTCGGGGTTTTGGGTCATAAAACACATTTGGTATTTTATTCTTTTTCCTTTCCTTTTCTTTATTCTATGATTTTGGTCTTAAAATACTGTATTATTTACACAATGAATGCAATAAATAATGAATGTTATTTTATGCAAATAAATGCTATGTACACGTATTGTTGGGGTTTTTAAGGCCAAAATGATAGAATAAAGGTGATGAAAGGGAGATTCATCAGTATGTGGGGATGTTTGGGTACATGCATATTGTGCATGTATGTGTAGTTGAGTGCGTATACTTTTATGGTGCTCGTGTATGTATGGGAACGGAGGATGTGTGACTTTACAGGTATGTGTGGATATGTGGGTTTGTGTATACATGTATAGTGTGGCATGTGTTCGAACAAGGATGAGATACCTTATAAAAATGCAATCTTAACAATAATTTAGTATATTTGTTTGTGCATGTATGTGCAGATATGGGGCGTATGTCCTAGTAATTCCATAATAAATAAAATAATCTATGAAAAATTAAAATACTCATACATTCCTATTAATATACTCTAACAAACATAACTTCAATTTTCAAAAACATCAATTTTATATAAATAAATAAAAATTCATAAAAAATTATTTTACATTAAAAATTCAAATAAACTCATTAAAAAACTAGTAAAATATATCACATAGAATGTAATACATATTAAAACATATATAAAGATGAAATAAAAATACAAAACAAAAAGCATAAAATTTCAAAAATAATAAAAAATTTAAATATATATAATTGTATATAAATCATATAAATACGTATAACATATTATTTTAAATTTAATAAATCCTCTATAAAATAAAAACAATAAAATAATTTTATTTCCTAATTTTTGAGCATGTATAAGTATACGTTAGTTCTGTGTTTCTTCTATGTTTTAAATGTGACATACACGCACAAATATCATAGTGGCTTACTTGTGAATTGTGATTGTATGATTACAATGTAATTCATTTCAAGACTATCTTCGAAGTGATGTCTACTTCAAAGCTGCAAAAACTTAGAAAGTTATTTAAATTTATTCAAAAGTTATTATATTATTCACTTGTATAGTTTTTAGAAAGTTGTAATATCCGTCAAGCATCTTTAAATAATTTCTAAATTGAGATAAACTTTGACCAACCATCCTTTCTTAGTAATTGACCATCATTGATCGACCATTAAGTTTTGTCTGATAAACCCATCAAAAAAAAAGTTTTGTCTGATCAATCATCCTTGATCGACGACAACCTTTTGCCTGATCAATCATATTTTAAATTCCATCCCAATGATAAAAAATGACAGCCATACATTTTGACTTGCTCGACCATTTTAATCTAATCGAGCATATCATTTTGACTGAATGGTGATTGTAGGAAATCTTCACTGATTTGTTTCTAAATTTGTTTCCAACATCCATATTTTTTGGAGGAAAAAAATGGGGCTGTCCCTGCCCCATTTTCAGGTATTTTTTTTATTTTTTAAAAATAAAGCCATATATTTTCATCACTATATCCTTCTTATATGTCATTCCAATTTCGTCAGAAACATAGACTCCTATGCCTTCCATCTAGAACAATTAATTTTAACGGTCTTAGAATTCTTATAATTGACATGTTCTAGATGAAGGGCATATGAGTCTATGTTTCTGACGAAATTGGAATGACATATTGGAGGCTTATAGTGATGAAAATACATCGCTTTATTTTTGAAAAAATAAAAAAATGCTGGAAAATGGGGTAGGGCAACCCCATTGAACCCTTTTATGGACCCATATACAAGGGACCCATATTCATTGTAGGAAGACATATTCTGTCTAGAAAAGCTAGAAGCTCTCTCTGAGTTCCTCTCAATAATTGTCTCTCATGTTCTCTAATTTTTTTGATCAATTCTAGGAAAATATTGTTTGAAGATAGCCTCGCAGCTTCATCATCTAATCGATAGAGTTTAATTGCTCACCATTGCTCCAGTTTTTCAGATAACAATCAGAATTCTTTTGGCAGCCTTGCATAGACTGATGATATTTATTTTGTGAATTATATTTCTTATTTACATGTTCTATTTATGATATAATAATTATTGTACTTATATTTGAGAATACCTATGCATTTGTAAATATTCTGTTGGTTATCCGTGATATAACTTATTTTCATTTAAAGATTATCATTGATATATGTGAAAAATGATTGTTATGTTAGAAAAAATTATTGAAAAATCTATTTGATTCTCCATTAGCATCTCTATGGAAACTTGTAGGTATTAGATCCACAAGATTGAAAAAAGCACCATGATAGTAGGTTATGTTGATCAAGTGGAAGTCATAAGAAAATCGAAGTCCGCATGTTCTTTTGCAAGTGCTATAATATGATATGTAGTGTTTATATTAGTGTCTGATAAAATATTGTGAAGCAATAATCTTTGTAAAATGTTAAGATGTCTGCATAAATATCTCTAGCTATTTAGTGAGGCACTTGGTTAGCATGACTAATTGGGAAATCTCGAGTCCGGAAGACTTAGTGTCCTAGGTGGGTTTCCACGTTAAAATATTGTGCAGTGTGCTGATTGGCTTGCTTGTTCTGATTTATATGTGCTTGATGGTAATTTCAATAAAGTTACAAAACTATCTTAGACCACTTTCACTGCCTAGTAGTGTTGCGATCCCGAAACTACATGTATATTAGGTATATGGGATGTGTATGTATATGGTGTGCTTGTATGTGCATATATGTGGGCATGTAACTATACATCAGTATATCATAGATATGGCAGGATGTGTACATGTATATAGTTGATGAATCTCAGATTCATCACTCTAAAAGTGACTAATTAGGCTCAAAATTTTATCAATAATCTTGCATAATTAACATTCATGCATATATAATTAATAATTGCATTTATCATGCATAATTGCATAAAATAAGAAGCCAAAATCCCCTGCCCATTTGACATGTAAACTAGCTAACATCCCTGATTTTTAATTAATTCATGCTAATTACAAATTACCTGAAACACCTCTAATGTTTGCATAACTAAAATAATTAAGAAATAAACCCAAACACTAATTTCAAATCTGTCAAACTAAAATGTTGATATCTCCTCATACAATGTATGATTTGATCGTACTCACTTTTGAACCAATGTACATTCACTACCTTCAAAACAAGACCAAGTTCAATGAATCGGTGCTCATTTGTGAAAGTTGAGTTTTGGGCCTCTTTGGTACATTTTATATTTTACTCGATTTCGACCTATTATTTTTATTACATATTTGAATCTTTTTATTTTATTTCTTTTTTCATTTATTTTCTTTGAATTGTTTTATTAAAATACTCAAAAATCCAAACTTAAAATAAAACTAAAATCAAAGAAACTAATCAAGTTTGAGTGTCCACTAACAATCTATACAAAAGTCATCTTTTTCGTACTTTATTTTAGTTCTTCATTTTCTTAATTAATAAAAAATAAAAAATAGACGAATGTGTAAATATTTTTCTTTAATTTTATCATATTTTCGCAATTTTTATCTTATTTAGAAATGACAAAAAATTAGAAAACACAAAAAACAAGGTATTTTATACACCTAAAGTACCACCAAAATATCACTTTATGCAAATGACCTACGTTGGTTTTAATCCGTTCATGTAAGTTGTAGATCTCATCGAGATGAGTAACTCTCGTGAAGAAAATTTTTGGATCTGAGATCATTTGCTATTTTTTTATTTTTCTTTGTATTTTAATTTTCGAATTTTCTGGGAGTGACACGTGGCTGCTCCCGAGCCGCCACATGTCACCAATTTTACGATTTATTTATATTTCATTTTATAAAAAATTTTAGAAAAAATAAAAAAACCTTGCGGTGCTAGTCACGTGCCTCCACCGCACGTGCCTAGCACGTGCCACCTTCTTCCTCTACTTTCCTCTTTGGGTGCCACCACCACCCGCGTTTGGCACCACACCTTCCTTTTTTGGCCGGCCGCCACCCATCCCCATGCCATATCCAATCGAATCCCCATCTCTGATCCTCCTCAACTCATCATTGCACCACCACTGCCCATCGTGATTTTTGTTATTTTCGTTGAATCTCCCTCTTCTCGCAATCTCCAGATTTGGGGTCGTTGTCTACCCAATCCACTTCTCCAATCAAATCGCCAACCTTCCATCCCTGTACAACCCCACCATCACGATCCTCCCTCGTATCTCCATCGAACCCTATTAGATCCTCGTCTCCAATCTCCTCTTCTCAGTCATGCTGTCATAGCCTCCCCCCCCATATAAAGCTCCTTTCCACACCTCTTGAAAGCTATCCGCCAATATATTGCATGCACTAACAGAGGACACCAGTGGTGATAGCCCGATGCCCCATCCTCCTTGATGAGATCCGAGTCCTGCAGGGCTCGTTGTAGTCTCCCCACAGTGGAGCTGCTTCAGCTCTGACCTCCTGTTGCCGTCGAGCCTTCTTCTTCCAGATACTCCCTTTGTCTGCTCCTCCTTCGCGACCCACATCACCATCAAGCACCGGTAGCGCCCTCCACAACAGTCGGTCATGTGTTGGCCGACCCACTCGTCTTCGACCACGTCTGCACACTGCCTGAGGGTTCTTACCCAACGTGCTCCAAGCCCTTAGTTCCATCTCCAAGAGCGCATCGTGAAGGATATGATAACATCCTTTAGCACATCACAGAAATGTGAGGATCATATCATACGTGATCAGGAGCAACTAGTCGAACTAGGTTCTCAGGGCAATGAATTTTTTTTAAAATCAAACGATGAAACCACATGATCCAAGAACACTTCTCGGTTTGTTTTATCTAAACCACAAACAAGTATTAAGTTTACCTCTTGAGGTGTGGTTGAGATCGAGTCTCTAAATGAAGAGACCTCCTATCTCAAGTTCGATCTGACAGAGGAGACACTTGTGAGCGCGTTGATGAAACGTGTGCTCCTGGCAATCATTGTTGATGATCCAAGCGGTGAATCTTCTGATCTTGTCGCACTAGGTCCGACATTTTCTTCACAAGTAAGGCACAACGAAGGAGACATAAATCCACAAGCAATAGTCCGGTAGCATAACGACGATGCTGCAGCGATGGCGGCTCTCTCTAAGACTCCATGGTGGACGACTGCAATGAGAGAGAGAGAGTTGGCGTGTAAAGAGAATGAGAGAGAGAGAGAGAGAATATGACGTGTCTTTTGTTGATGATGTTGTAACTTAATGAGCAAGGGGTGCCTCTTCTTATATAGTATTTGTGGAGTTCATGGTTCTCAATCCATGAACTACACAAAATCAATGGATGAGATTGATTTGTGCTTCTTTCATTGACCAAGATTTTATTGTAAATATACAACAATAATTAATTTAATTTAGATTAAATATATATTGAAAAATTAAAATAATTAATCCCAAACCAAATCAATCAAGCATAGAGATTCATGGAATGGAGATTTCCTCCTTCCATAAGAAGGGGGGGCGACCGCCCTTTCCTAATGGGAGTTGATGGCTATCCACCCTCCCTAGCAGGACGGTGGCTATCTCTTGTAATCTCATGAGATTACATTATTTCATGGAAATCTCCAATATTTACAACAACACTTGTTGTAAATTATTCTAAAAAAATAATTCATAATTATTTTATGAATATTGCAATCATGCCATTGGAAAATTGTGAATCACATTCACAACCCAAAATAAAATGTGATTTACATTTTCAATTAATTATCTAATGTGAATCCAATTCACATCAATACTTAATCAACAAATATAAATCATAATAGGATCTCTAATACATTATAATCACATTTATAATATATATATATATATATGAATAATTTGGATAGTGCAATCCATATTATTCATATACATCATAATTAAATCACATTTAATCATCTTGGATCTCTATTCTTATGTGCCCAAATAATATGAATCACATTCACATTATTTACTTCTTTGATAATTAAATCACATCTAATTATCTTAGATAACTCTCCTTATAATTTGAATCAAATTCATATTATTCATGATAATTACATAACATTTAATTATCAATTTTCTTAATGCTTGGAAACATTTATCAACAGTGAAATTATCCTTGAACTCTTTCAAGGATAATGTGCTTTCTCCACGGATATTTGGAGATAAGGACATGACGATTGTATTATTCCACATAGTGACTTGGATATTGAGATCACATCTCAAATCCAGATCTCGGGGACATCTCATAGATGCTTGATTAAATCAAGACAGCAAATCTAATCTTTTAATTACATCTGAATCACATTCAATCAATGTCCAACATTTGGACCAAGATCAAATAACTTCTCTGATGAGAGGATCACCTAAAATCCAGGCATGATTCATCACTCCCTAGGAATGGAAGCATCATGGTTATATACTCGTTTATGATCACATCACCCTCAGGTATTCCTAATACCCGTACGTCCTGCATATTGGAAGACCCATAGAATAAACTCAAAGTTTTAGATCTCATTTAGACTTTATCCTTCAGGGTTTCATCATTAGGTTTCTCATTTGATCATTGGGAGTTGGTATCGATCATATACTTTCCAAAAGCATATATCATACCTAGGTGTTGATCATATACTTTCCAAAAAGCATACATCAAACCTTACAAATTCTGTCAAGCTTCCAAAGCGAGATGATCGTACACGGAATTTTATCCTTCCCAATATCTCATGAGTGAGCTCATGTATTCCGGTTCAGCAATGGACCTGTATGATCCCTTTGAGGGATCGTATTACTCATATGCCCTTGCATGCACACCGGTGTATAGACCTTAGTTAGGCCATCAACCTATTAGTCTTCCAAATGTACATATTCAGACATATAATAACACATATATCTCTGGTCAAAGGATGCGTGCCTATATCGTAACAACATACGATATAGGTCTTTGGTTATCTCGATCTCGTTAAGTCAACTCTTTGACCTAACTTATCTAGCACCTTCGAATCTCTATTCTTATGCAGAGTACCTGCATTAAGAGGCCGGTTAGATATCAGCCTTTAGAGAAAGGATTGCCATCTCCTTCTCAAGTTCGAGATCATCTCTTATTAATCATTTGATTGTGCTTGATGAGTCCTCAATCTAACTCTTTAGATATTCATCCAAGCACCAGCGTCGACGATTCAACAATTGAATCAACAATTGTATGATCATTAAGATGGCCATGGTACATGACCCCAATTGTACTAAGGAACCTATTATGCAAATTAGGTATTCTTCATTTCAGATCAGTGAATGATATCTACAATAACATTCATTGCATAATGGCTTGTCGTGGGCTCGCATGTACACCACCTCAACCCAACTCCAGTCTCCGTGATCCATCAACATCAATGACAAGAGACTTCACCACTTAGCTGATGCATCAATCCTCCGTCCCCTCCTTCGACGCCTCTGCTCGGCCCACCGTTGCGCCTCCTCCCTCTCCAATCATCGGGCTCACTGTCCGAGACCCCCTCCCACGTGCACTGTACATGCCTGGGAGGGAACTTACATCGACATCCCTGGAGTCTCTCCCATCCACCAAACACCCCCTTCCACTCCAGAGTCACGTGCCTGGAACGTGAGTACTGGAACTTTTGCAAGAAGCCCCCCAACGGGGTTGGTAGTTACCCTTTAGTCCCTCTCTCTGCATTTCTCTATTTTATTTAAATATTGTAATTACAAACAGAACCTTGTGTTCTTTTATCATTTGAGACCTCTTTATTGCACTATTCTATTATTCTAAAAATAACAATTTGTTCCGCAATTAATTCTTTACCTTATGACATGCTTATGGTATTTTTATACTCTATAGTTAATTAATAATTAATGTTTTTGTAGAAAATTGTATATTTTGCCCAATCTTTGATCAAAAATACATATTTAATCAACATTGCTCGGAAAATTATCAAAAATTCGTAGATAGTATAATTAATTGTGTCTCACATTGTGCCAAAAAAGAATTGCAGTTGCATGCATGTTTTTATCTATAAAAATCATTTTCTAAATTTCAATAATTAATTTTTATTAGGTATTAAACTCAACATTTTTAGAGTTTAGGATTTTTTTTACGATAGTTCATGTATTGATCTATCTTAGATAATTTTATTTCCTAAAAATAAAAAGGTTTAGTATTTATTATAATTAATTATTGTAATTTACCTTGTTTTCTTTTAATCCATTAAATATTCATTTTGCATCCGAAAATTCCAAAAAAATTACAGCGCATATATTTCACCACCATTCACATCTTGGTCAAGTTTCATAATTTTTGGACGTTGTTTAACTGACATTATTTTTCTAGTCCTTTAAATTCGCCTACATTTGCATTTGCATTCTAAAATTGCATTAAAAACACCAAAAATATCCCGCCTCAAAAATCGTATATTTTATAAACGATCACCTAAGTTGTTCTTTTGCCTCCTCAGGTTGGACCCTGGGGCTTGACCAGGCTAAACAAACATAAAATCACTTCAATTAAAATTGATTATATAATTAAGTGGCTATTTCTTGATTGATTCTGATTACACGCCTACAATGAAATGAGACATTTATTTCATTCACGTGTTAATTCACAAATTAAAAGAGGGTTTCTCGGACTCGTCAGATGGTGTCATTGCCGAAAGGCAAACAACTTAGTTTTTTGTCTAGAAAATTAGTGTTAGGTTTTCCACATATTCAGGTAATCTGACCCCCAAGCCTCATCACTGTATATTTTCCATTTTTTTTATTTTATTTTTTATTCCAGCATTTATTGTATTTTATTTTAATTTATTTTCACAATTTATTTTCTTATTTTATTTTTGATTATTTTTGTGTCACTCTCTTACACTCTTTCTCTTATTTTTCTTGCGAGGTACCCGATGTACGTGAAGCGATTTTCACGAAACTGAAGCATCTTCACCGACCGCCCGAAAAGTCGCATTAAAATTAAGATTGAGTCGAGTTGTGAGGGAGCGTAGAGTCTAGGATTTTAATTTCTACATAATTATTTGTAATTAATTTCTCATTTATAGCAGTGTCCATTTGGACTCTCGTGCGTTTAACAAGACCCGAACTTCTTCTTTGTGGTGTGTCGGACCCGTTTCATTCTCCGGTGAGGGCGTGACCTGACTTGAGTAGTTTGTAGGATTAGACTTGCACTACGACTATTAGAGCTTTTAGTATTTTTTTGCTTGTGCTCATAGATTCTAGGACCACACTTCACTTTAATTGAGACGCACATTAGCTTGTTCAACTTAGTTAAAATTTTAACTCAATTATTCCGGACGAATATAACTATTTTCTAGGTGCGGTTTTGTTGGGTTGCATTCCATATAGAATAAATTTTCAATTCTTGCATTTCATCCTACATGGAGATCACGAGGAATCATTGTAAGTCTTCTAACTGAGCATACATCATCTTTTTTCGCGTGCATCGACTTTTCTCGAATTTCTCCCTCCTATTTTGTCACTTAAATTTTAAAAGGACATCGGGACTGGACGATAGACGTGCATTTGTGCTCACCTAATTTTTCAATGATCACCTAATTAAAATTGGGACTGTTAATAAGGCTGACTAAATTAAACCTTACAATTGAATGGATTCATTTATCTGTTCGAGTGATCGAGAGATGACACTTAGGTTAGAGCCAAGCTCCATAATCTTCATTCAGACTACTAGTTTTAAAAATGACTAGAGAATTCTCAGTGAGGGAACTATGGTCTCCCTTAGAAGAGTGGGTGGTTAAAGGACAATGCAATTGGCACCGTCCTGAAGTAACACGGATAGCCGTTTTACGATCCGTACTTACACCCATACTGGCTTAAAGTAGATGCAACTACCCATACAAATTCAGGTCAGTCTTTAGGAAAATTTGTGGCACCTAACAGCTCGCTAATTCTTTTCCAAGATTGATTTTATCATCGATTAAAATTGAAAAGATAATTAGACGAACTCTTGTGGCTTCCACTGTGTGAGTTGGTGAACCTGGGATTTGAATTGTGTTTGTATTGGTATACATGAACTGAGTTTGAATTTCAAAAACTACACACTTGTGCCATCACTCTCTTGTCTGGATTTATCACTTGAAGAAATTAGGGTTTCTTCTGTTGAGTATCCCGTGTACTTGAATATTTTTAACCAAGATCCATTATGTCAGCTCATCCACCTCCTTTGAAATTAATGGGACATTGGTCTCTGTATCCACCAAATTATTTCTTTTCGATCAAACCCAAAACATCTAAACTCTCTTTTGCCAAGAATCCTCCAACATTTGCAGGAGACTCTCATCCTCAGATGAATCCAGTCCACTCTATGAATTCCGATCAATTTTACTTGGAACATCCAAGTTAATTCAACACTCTGTACCTCCCCAACCAATTTCTACACATGATCAAATTCTATCTTAGCCTGACCCATCTTATTCCCGATTTCTTGCAAGAACTCATGAACCATTTGAAGAACAAACTACTATTGAGACAAACGACTGGCGGAGACATCAACCCAAGATGACTTCATCCTCTCGTTACAATCTTGTTGGGATAGGTCAACAATTCACAGAAACACATCCGGATTGGACCTTAGGGAATAACGTTATGACCCAACCAAACTGAATGGAGTAGCCTGAACTTGATAATCATCTATACTGGATTGACCCTGATTATCAAATCTCTATTGACCAACCCTTATACCACTCCTTTAGATAACATGCACATACAGAGGATTGGACCATTGATATCGACACACATGAACCATGTATGTAGACTTCACCACATGAGGACCCAAACAATCATGACCATGGAAAGAGGCTCTACTTAACCCAATAGTACATACCTGAATCACAATTGAGTATGAGACCTATAGATTCCCGCCAACTAAGCAGACTCCGCCCATGATTGATGATGAAAAATTTTTCGAGGATAAAAAGTTAAGACAGAGATGAGATATGTCGAGAGGATCTTCTCCTAGCTCGTGGATTAAAATGGAAGATGGAATGGTTGGATTTAAAGTTGAAAATCTAGATAAAGCTCAGAATCCCACACATCCTAAGGACAATTCTGACAGCGACACCTATACATATTACTCCCTTAAGAATGACTCTGACTCGACTTATAGAATCCCCTCCTCTCCTGTGGAAAGCACCACATCTATACACCACACCGAAAAGACCAAAAAATTGAAAAAAAAAGAAAAAACCATAAAAATCAAATGTGAAGAGGATTTGAAGAATTTGGATCCTACTCTGAGGGAAGCACTGGACAAAAGATTGATTTTTGAACTTCCCTTAATACAATAATTGAACACTTCCCTGACTTGGAAAGATTTGTAAAGAATAAATTAATGCTGAAAAAGTCAGGCAGGAAGAGAACAAGGACTGAAAGACATATATTGTCGATTGCCACCTCATTGGTGATGAGGAGAAAAACCAAGAGCCGTAGAGTGAAGTGGTTACTTAGATTTGACTGTGGAATCAAAGGCACAACATTCACCCATGCCTGAATCGATGACGACTCACAATCAACAACATCCTGACCTCCGTGTTTGACAAGCTCAAACTCGGTCCAATCAGGAAATCAAGAGAGATCATTAGATGGCTGGTCAATCTATAAAATGGTCGAGAGGAACAATTTCAATCATCATTACATTCCAAGGTGCTCCTCTCATGGTGGACTTCACGATCATTGATATTGAGCATCAAGCAGAGTTCACCCAGTCTCCAATCATTCTCGGAAAGCCGTTCTTAGCCTTACCTAAGGCAATTATAGAGTATGAGACTTGAGAAATCAATTTTACCTCATTGGGAGCACTTCGATATTGCCATGTCTATGAGGAAACACGATAATCTAAGGCAACCCACAAAGCCATCAACAACCGTAACCATCAAGCGGTAGAAGAACCCTACCCCACTACGACACCTGAGATAACATATGTTGAGAAGACCATTGATTCAAAGACTCATCCCATCCTCCCATTCCCCGCTGCTTGCACCTCAACCACTATCATGACAAATCCTATGAAAGAACACCTGATACAAGACCTTTAACATATATATGATGCTTATGATGAGGACACACAATCATGCGCTTACCCTGATTCAGACAAGTCCTCCTCTAACCACCTTGATCAAATTGCTCTGATGCAGGAATGCACCGATGTCAATCAATTGAGAACAAATATGCGGGACGTCTGCTGACCAGGGAAGAATATTTCAATGGTTATTCATCTGAAGACCTGATTGTCAGAACCTCACTCCAAGGACCTGCACCTTCATAGGCAACACAAACCAAAATGCCCATTCCGACTACTCCATCGAATCAGTTATCTGGTAAACTGACTAAGAAAGTCACATTCGACACACCGAAAAAGTAATCTTCTGATGATTCCTCATCAGGTCTGGATAAGGTGATCTTTATGAGTGAGCTCAGTTCGGCAACCCTGACGCCGTATCTAAGCAAGCAATCGAATATCGACTCCCATTGGACAGCTCCTTCCCCTCACTACTATTAATCGAGAGCCAACTCTCCTGATCTCATTAAATATACCTGAATAATTTCTTATGACCATAATGAGACCGGTGCTTCAGAATATTCATCATCCGAGGATGAGGCAATTAACTACAAGACTAAGCACATCTTAATAAAGCATCTTAAAAATAAGAATATTTGGAGTACCTCTACCTTCAAGTATTATTCTTCTGAGGATAACTACGATGAGTGGGAATCATCTGATTCATATGCTTCATATTCTTCCTATCAAAACACTCTCTAACATGATTCTTCTAAGGATAACACTGATGATAGCTGTGACTCATCTGCTTTATCTTCTTTCAATCAATATGACCTCCCACCACATGCTCATAAAAAGATTTACCGAAAAACTCCTTAATCATTGGCAACCCTCCCTCCCGACCACATCGGTTCCCTTGTACTTCTTCTTCCTCTACTTAGGCCAAGGCCTAAGTATAAGGGGGAATCGATGCCATATGTATATACCACTCTCCTCATCCACGTCCGCCCTCAACTGCCCCATTTCCACCCTTCTTACATACTTCGGCTGACCAGAGCCTAAGTATAGGGGGACTCAATATCCATTGTATATACTCTCCTCGTTCAAATCCCACGTCCTCGTCCGCCTCATTTTTCACCCTTCTTCTATACTTAGACTTCCACAACCTAAGTATAGGGGGGCGACCCAAATTCTGTTTCTATTTATTTATTTTTTTTCTCTTATGCTTAGCCTGAGCTATGTCTTCTCTGCGCTTCTTGTGCTCTGAGGACATAACACTTGCTAAGTATGGGGATGTGTGTATATACTATGTATAAAATTTACCCATAGCTCATACTTTTACGTAAGTATATATTCATATTTACGGGGTGGGTAACTAACTTAAAAATCTAAAAAAACTAACTAACTTTGTATTTTATGCAACTAACACTACATGTGTAATAAAAGTTTTGAAAAAAAGTTGGCTTCTTCTTCATTTTTTTAAAAAAGGTCTTGCATTAAAAGAAAATTTTGCATAAAAATCTCATAAAAAAATAAAAAAATTATCTACATTCCATACATCTGCACTTCATCCTGCACTTCATGCATATACATTTATGAAAACTCCTTGGGTTCTTAAATCGAGTTATGAGCAGAAACTGAGAGTGGTCTAAACTTGACCTTAATCCACTTAATTTTCAGAGGAACTTCATCGAGAAATAGGATTTTTGAAGATTTAGGTCTTCAACTTAATTCTTTTAGTTCCACATGACAATGTGCAGAATTTGACTCTTAGTATTTAACCTTGTCTCTTCATTCTGGCTACGACTCTTGAATAGGGAATTAATTTGTTCTGCCGTACTATGCACTTATCTCAACTCAGACGGGGTGTTGGAAGGCTGTGTGAGTTTATTTTTTGTATCATGGACATCTAAAGACCGGAATATGGGTTGAAATAAAGCTTCAGATAGGGGATGGATGACTGGGCACATTTTTTTCTAAGACCCCAAAACATTTGCAGAAAGATTCCATATCCGTAGGGGCACAACAAGATCCACGGAGAGTTACCAAAAATCCAAACAAAAAGAAGCCAACTACCAAATAAATATTTGACCAAAAAGGTCCAAGCTTCAAGAAAACCTGTAGATCTTGGTGGAGACTTGGCTAAACTGGCCAGGTTCACAAGGAGAGGTGACTACACTTATCACCATCCATTTCTTTTCTCCTTATTCTAATTTCTCCCCCTTTTCAATTGTGAACACAACGCGACAGGCCTTAGAAGGAAATAATTGACTCCCCGAGGATGAGCTGTTGGAGGATAGATTTTCGTGGTAGTCCAACATTTTTGATGGGAAGAGATAAAACCTCTCATACACATGAGACGTTGTTCAAAGTTTAGTGGGGTATGCTTTGGAAAGATGATTGACCTAAGATGACTTCTGAGCTGAAACTGTGACAATGATGTGTAAAACTTGGAGACTGTTGATTTTAAAATCCTAATTCTCACAGGAGTTCCACCAAACTAATAATCCAAAGGTTGAGTCTAGCTCCATTTTCTCCTTTTGATCATGGTCTTGGTATGGAACCCAATCTCATTCACCTCACTTCATTTGTTTTGATGCTCAGGGACAAGCATGGTTTAAGTATAGGGGGTTGATGAATCTTAGATTCACCCCTCTAAAAGTGATTAATTAAGCTCAATTCCCCCAAAATTCATCTACATTTTATCAATTATCTAGCATAATTAATACATACATATATAATTAATAATTGCATTTTATCATGCATAATTGCATAAAATAAGAAGCCAAAATCACCATCCCATTCGACCTGTAAACTAGCTAACTTCCCTGATTTTTAATTAATTCATGCTAACTCCAAATTACCTGAAACTACCTCCAATGTGTACATATGATTTACAAGAATAAATACAAAATACAAAAAAAAATCACTAACTGAAATAATTGAGAAATAAACCCAAACCCTAGTTTCAGATCTATCGAACTAAAACGCTGATATCATCCTCATAAAATGTACGATTTGATCCTACTCACTTTTGAACTAATGTACATTTAACTACATTCAAAACAAGACCAAGTTCAAGTGAATCAGAGCTCATATGTGGAAGTTGGATTTTGGGCCTCTTTCGTACATTGTATATTTTACTCGATTTCGACCTATTATTTTATGTACATATTTAATCTTTTTATTTTATTTCTTTTTTATTTATTTTATTTGACAAAAGTTTTATTGAAATAAGCAAATCCTAACATAAAATAAAATTAAAATCAAAGAAACTGACCAAGTTTGAGTGTCCACTAACAGTCTGTACAAAAGGCATCTTTTTCATAATTTTTTTAGTTCTTCATTTTCTTAATTATTAAAAAAATCCAAAAAATAAAGTACTGTGTAAATATTTGTCTTTTATTTTATGATAATTTCCCGATTTTATCTTATTTAAAATTACAAATCCAAAAATCAAGGTATTTTATACACATAAAGTACCACCAAAAATACCACTTTGTGCAAATGACCTATTTTGGTTTTGATCCCTTCACAAAAGTTATCTTGTGAAGAAATTTTTTCGATCTGAGGTCGTTTGCTATTTCTTCATATTTAATTTTCAATTTTTCAGGGAGTGACACGTGGCAGCTCCTGGAGCCGCCGCGTGTCACCCATTTCTGGGGTTATTTATTTGTTTTATAATTTGTTTTTAAAAAAACCTTGCACGTGTTGGTCACGTGCCTCCATAGCACGTGCCCAACACGTGCCACCTTCTTCATGCACTTTCCTCTTGGGGCACCTCCACCACTCGCGTTTGCCGCCGCACCTTCCTTTTTTGGCCGGCCACCACCCATCTCCATTCCATATCCAATCGAATCCCCATTTCTGATCCTCCTCAACTCATCATCGCACCGCTACCACCAAATGTGATTTTTGCCGGCTCCGTTGAATCCCCCTCTTCTCATGATCTCTCGATTTAGGGTCATCATCAACCAAATCATCCTCTCCACTCAAATTTCCAACCTTCCATCCTTGGCCGGCACTACCATCACGATCCTCCCTCGTATCTCTATCGAACCCTATCAGATCCTCATCTCTGATCTCCTCTTTCCAATATTGCCATCATCGCCCCATATATAAAGCTCCTTGCTGCACCTCTTGAATGCTATCCACCTATACATTGCATGCACAAATATGGGACAACAGCGGTGACAGCCCGATGCCCCATCCTCCTTGGCGAGATCCGAGCCCCACAGGGATAATTACAGTCTCCCCGCAGCAGAGCTGCCTTCAACTCTGACCTCCTGCAGCCGTCGATCCTTCTTCTTCTAGGTACTCCCTCTGTTTGCTTCACCTTCACGACCCGTGTCATCATCAAGCACCAATAGCGTCCTCCACAACAGCCGGTTGTGTGTCGAACGTCCCACTCGCCTTCGACCAAGGCTGCACCATCGCCTGATGGTTCTTCCCCAACGCACTTCAAGCCCTTAGTTCCATCTCCAGGAGTGCCTCAACCCAACTCCAGTCTCCGTGCTCCATCGACATCAATGATCAGAGACTTCGCCACTCCGTTGATGCAGCAATCCTCCGTCCCCTCCTTCGACGCTGTTGCTCGACCCTCCACCGAGCCTCCTCCTGTGCCAACCATTGGGCTCGCTGCCTGAGACCCCTTCCCACGTGCACTGCACGTGCCTAGGTGGGAACTTGCATCGAGAACCCTTAAGTCTCGCTAATCCACCAGACACTCCCCTCCACTTCGAAGTCATGTGCCTGACACATGACTCCTGGAACTTTTGCAAGAAACCCCCCAACGAGGTTGGTAATTACCCTTTAGTCCCTCTCTTTGCATTTCTCTGTTTTATTTAAATATTGTAATTGTAAACAGAACCCTGTGTCTTCTATCATTTTAAACCTCTGTATTGCACTATTCTATTATTCAAAAAATAGCGGCATGCTTGTGATATTTTTATGCTCTATGGTTAATTCATAATTAATGTTTTCGTGGGAAACTACATATTTTGCCCAATCTTTGCACAAAAATTCATATTTAATCAACTATTCCTTGAAAAATTACCAAAAATTGTGGACATAGAATTAATTATGTTTTACATTGTTACCAATAATAATGGCATTTGCATGCATTTTTCCTCTATAAAAATCATTTTACGAATTCCAATAATTAATTTTTATTAGGTATTAAACTCAATATTTTTAGGGTTCATGAATTTTCTAGGATAGTTCATATATTGATCTATCTTAGATAATTTTACTTCCTAAAAATAAAGAGGTTTGATATTTATTATAATTAATTATCGTAATTCACCTTGTTTGCATTCATCAATTCATTAAATATTCATCTTGCATCCGAAAATTCCAAAAAAATTACAACGCATTTATTTCACCGTCATCCATTTCTTGGCCAAGTTTCATAGTTTTCTGACATTGTTTAATTGACATTAATTTTCTAGTCCTTAAAATTGACATACATTTGCATTCTAAAATTGCATTAAAATACCAAGAATATTCTTCCTAAACACCGTGCACAAAATTTGATAGACGATCACATAGGTTGTTCCTTTGCCTCCCCGAATTTAACCCTGGGGCTTGCCTAGTCTAATTAAACATAAAATCACGTTAATTAAAACTGATCAAATAATTAAGTGGTTATTTCTTGATTGATTCCAATTATCCGCCTACAACAAAATGAGACATTTATTTTATCACACGTTAATTCAAAAAAAATAATAGAGGGTTTCTCGGACTCGTCAATAGTACGTCTATGTGCATACGAGGGTATGTGTGAGTATAAATGGATAAAGAAAAAATGTATGTGTGGGTATAGATGTATGTGTGTACATAAGAACAACAACAACAAAGCCTTCTCCCACAATTAAGTAGGGCTAGCTACATGGATTTTTTGCTTCCATTCAGATCTATTTTGGGTCATTGTCAGGATTAAATCCAAATAACTAAGATACCTTTGGATAGTCCCATTCCAATACTTCCTAGGCCTTCCTTGCCCTTTATCAGCGAGCTCACAAACCCAATTTTCACATTTTCTAATTGATGCATAAACTAAGTTCCTTTGCAATTGGCCAAACCATCTTAAGCAACTTTCTCTCATCTTATCCTCTATGAGAGCTACACCAACTTTCCTTCTGATTGCATCATTCAGAAAACGATCTTTTCATGTATAATCACGCATCCACCTTAGAATTTTCATTTCTACTACTGTCATTCTTTGCATATGTATATGGTTTACAGGCCAACATTCTAATCCGTAGAGCATAGTAGGTCTCATGGCTGCTTTGTAATACTTTCTTTTGACTTTCAAAGTGATTTCTTATCACAAAGAACAATAGAGGCTCCTCTCAACTTTATCCCACCCACATTTATTCCATGAGTAACATCTCTATCAATTTCCTCATATTGTTGCAAAATAGATCCCAAGTATCTAATATAATCTTTATTCTGAATGTTATCATTTCCCATCTTCATCTCGAGCCCTTCACCATTGTTTCCATTAGAAGTACACTCGATATGTTCAGTCTTGGTCCTGCTTATACAAAATATTTTAGTATCTAAGGTATGTCTCCAAACCTCCAGCTTCTCATTTACTCCATCTATTGTCTCATTAATCAACACAATATCACCGGCAAACAACATAGACTACGGTATCTCATACTGAATGTGACCAATCAACTCGTCCATAATCAAAATAAAAAGGAGTGGACTCTAACATGAACCTCGATGTAGACATTGCTTATGTTAAAATAATCAGTCTTCACATGTTGAATCCTTACACAAGATGAAGCCCCATCATACATATCCTTTAGAAGGTTAATGTATAGGACATGTACTTGTCTCTTCTCCAAAACTCTCCACAAATCTCCCTCGAGACCGAAACCTAATCCTTCTTCAAATCAATAAAAATCATATGGAGGTTCTTTTTTTTTAGATCTATAAATCTCTATTGTTCTCCTCTACAAGAGGATAAGTTCAATAGTTAAACAGCCTGGCATGAATACGGATTGGTTTTAGTTACTTTAGAAATGGGCTCGACAGGCTTGGAATCACCCTATTTAATTCATGTCAATGTTGTTGTAGTCGGGTAGTTCGAGATCTATCAAAAATGACCACCCCAAATAATAATATGGAAAATTAAATCTTAATAAGGTTGATTTATTTCTTTTACTTGGGTAAGTCCCAAGGTCGAACTCAGGGAGGTAATGCGAGGTTTCATAATTAATCTTCAAATAATCCAAAATTTAGGTTTTCAAGAGAAGAATATTTGGGGGGGTTGGTACACGTGCATGGGCACATGATATTTTTTTTGCAATTTCCCCTAAGGGAGGGGCATTGGCATAAATTTCCCCCTCATGCATATGGTGCACGTGAGCCAGATCATCTTGGATGGTGGTTTGGGTGCGACCCTCTACATGTATGCATCTCTTTGCCTCAAGTAGCCACCCGAGGCTGTAGGTTTGGAGCACTCTAATGAGCGCTCTAGATGCACCCGATTGATGTTGATCAATGATAGAGAGGTTCGAGACAGAGGTTCCTAATGCCCAGCCTTGAAGGGCCTGCGGTGTCCTACAAGTAGGATCCAACAATTATTGTATCGACTTCTCTTGTGGTACTCATAACGTATCTCAAGCAATCATCAACAGTCAACCGACAATGTATGATAATTCAATGTGAATGTGTGAGTCAAAATTTATTTTTATTTTAACTGTACAAAATATGTGTATAGTGTATAAATACGTGGAGTCTCAAACCATATAGAGTAATGGAGATAGGATAACTATTGTCAATTAATAAAAATAAACAACAATTATTTTTGTGTTTTTTCTATTTTTTTATTTTTGTGAGTTTTAAATTATATTTAATTTTATGGATTTTTATGTTTTATGTTTTTATGTTTTTATTTTTTATTTACTTTTTAATTTTGCATTTTTAATTTCTTTTTATTTTTAAAGATATAATATGTATATATATCTAGATATAGTAATAATAATATAGATATTGTAAATACTATATATGATATTTCAAAATATGAAAATTTAGGAAATATATACAAGAAAAATACTTTTTATTTTTAAGGGTTTAAAATATATACTAAGTATGTATATTTAATAAGAGTAATGGTAATAATTATATAAGTATTATACAATATATATACTCTATACAGATTTTTATATTTCTAAATATAACTATATATACTAAAAAATTACAAAATAAAATGGTTTTGTATTTTTCAAATTTCTCTCTATTTTTGTGATTTTTTATGTAATTTTTTCTAATTTTATGTATTTTTAATGTATTAAATATATCAAAACAGTAGATATAATAAATAGGTCAAATTATCTTGGGTTTTAAAAATAAATAGATAGTCCAGAATTCTCCAAACTATTTTTTATATGTACTATATAATATAAATAAAAATATACAATATAAAACTATTTTTGAATTTTATATAATGTTTATTGATTTTTCTAGGTTTTTAGTGTTTTCTAATTTTTTAGTGTTTTTCTTTTATATTTTTGTGATTTTTGGTCTGGAGTTATAATATATAGTAATTTATATATTCTTTTTTTTAGAATTTTAAAGTAGGATTTATTTTTTTGTATTTTTATATCTAAATAGGGGATAAATAGATCTTAATCTATTTTTAATAAATAGGAAAATGCAATAAAATTATAAATAAAAATTACCGCAAGAACATACATTATATTAAACATCTACATTCTAAAATAATGAAGCGCAAGAGCTAAATTATAAAAATAGAATAGTTATTAAATAAAAACAATACTAGTTGGGGTAATTTTGCAATAAAAATAAGTTCCAAGGGTCTCTGTGCAAATTACCCAAATGTTTTACACTTGTTTTACAAGTTTTAAATCTAAATGAAATAAACAAAATCAGGAGGGCTTCCTTGCAATTTTCCCACCTCATATGTATCATCACATGAAGTGATTCAACAAACAACCAAAATGCAAATACATGAAAGTTTTGGGTTCGGATGCAAATAATACAAAAGTATTAGAATGTAAATGAAAGCTTTAAAAACTACATATTCAATGAAAATAGGAGGTCACAACCAAAATTTACCCACTAAAGGGTTGGATCAAGCAGCAGGGCATGCTCCACGTATCTTCACTTAAGTGTAGACAATCTAGATCAGAAGGTGTCGTTTCATTGATGAAGGACCAGGGTGCGATCAAGGCCTGAAGACGGTTCATATGCCTCAAGATTGGATGGTTGCCAAACAAACTAGGCTGCATGCAAGATCGGACGATAGACGAGCCTCCAGAAAGAACTGGGGAAGAACACCGCTACGACCGGCTTCAATTGTCCCGAGAACCTCTCTCTGTTGGTCTGCTCAGCTCTCAATGAGTGCAAATCATTCATGGGGGCCTTCTGCAGCAGCTGGAGGTCTCATAATGGTCCAGGACCCAACGACGGGGTTTTGGAGCTCAAGTGCGTAGGGGAGTACCTGGAGCCCTTGTTATTGGTTCGAAACCCCTCAGAGGGGGTCCTATAGATGTTCTTCTTGCATAGATAAATGGGGGAAAATCTAGTGGAGCTATCTAGGCTTTTATTTAGTGAGTCGAGGCGAGATGGAGTGGGTTGGTGTGGAGGTCCAGCAAACATTGGAGAACCTCGATAACTCGATCTAGGAGGAGCCGAGGTGAATGGGATGGCTAGAGAGGTGGAGAAATAAAAAGAGAGTGAGGTGAGGTGGTTTGGTGGGTGAAACAAGACATGACAATGGACAAATGATGGTCAAATCCTGATAAATGGATCGGAGAGGGATTCTTAACACCTAGTCTTAGAGGGCTTGTGGTGCCTGACAAGTCATGTCCGACAATTGCTATGTCGGCCGATCTCGCGATATTTAAAACGCCACCAATGAACCCACAATCTAAGATAAATATATAAAAATGTGCGAGTCGAAATTTATTTTTATTTCAACTCTACAAATATGTGTATAATGAATAAGTGTATAGTGTCGAACCACAAAGAACTAGGGTATATGAAAATAATTATTGTCTACAAAAAATAAATAACATCTATTTTGTACATTTTCTTTTTTTAATTTTTGTGGGCTTTTAATTTTATTTAAGTTTTAAGGTTATTAAATATTAAATATTATCTTTTTATGTTTTTAATTTTTTAAATTTTGTTTTCTTTTTCTGATTTTTATTTTCCTTTTCTTTTTATAAAGATATAATAAATATATATCTTCATAATATAATATGCATAATATAAGTAATGTATAAAATATATAATAAATACCTAAAAATCAGTAAATATATAGTAGTATAGTTCTTTTTATTATTTAAAGGTATTAAATATTTTATATGTATTTATAATTATATAATTATATTATTATGTATATAAGTATATTTATGATCTATATAAGATTCTATATTTATAAATATAACTAAAATAGTAAAAAAAATATAAAATAAAATGTTTCCACCTATTTATATTTTATTTATTGTGATTTTTTGATGATTTTTGCTAAACTTAAGGTATTTTTAAAATCTAAAAAACTCCAAAACATTGAGTTAATAAATAAGCCAAATTATTTTGTGATTTAAATGTATAATAAGTTCAAAAGTTCTCTAAATTATTTTTAATATGCTGTAATATTTTTATATAAAAATCTAGAGCAAAAAACTAATTTTTTAGGGTTTTATAAAATTTTTGTAATTTTTATAGGGTTCGGAGGGTTTTTTAATTTTAAGATTTTCCTTTGTACTTTTTTGTGCTTTTTTGTCTAGAGTTATATAATAGTGTAATATATATATATATATATATATATATATATATATATAAAGAGAGAGAGAGAGAGATTTTAGATTAGTTTTTCACATTTTTTATATTTTTTGCATATACATGTGATGAATCTGTGATTCATCACTCTAAAAGTTGAAAATAGAGCTTTGTTCCTGAGTAATTAGCTGCATATTTCCACTTATATTGCATAATTAGCATTCATGCATGCATAAATAATATCTGCATTTTAGCATTCATATTTGCATTAAATAAGATGTCAAATTCACTTGTAATAATCACCTGTAAATACCAAATTTGTATCTATTTTATACTAACTCCAAATCCAATAAAATAAACTCTATAGTGCATATATTACTAACACTAATTATGGAAAAATATCAAAAAAATACTATCTTGTAAAATTGACTAATATAACATAAATCCAAGTTTGAAACTAGGAGCCTTAAAATACAAGGTCCAATTTAGGTCTACTTACTTTTAAATTAATGTACATTCAACGACCTTCAAAACACGACAAATTTTGTTAAAATCGAAGATCGTATGTGAAACTTGGGTTTTGGGCCCCTACTGTATATTGTACATATTGACCATAATACCCTCCAGTTTTATCCTTTTATTTTCTTAATTATTAAAAATCCAAAAAAATAAATTCAGTTGTAAATATTTCTTTCATATTTTTCTATTTTTATTTTTATTTTTTCTTATTTAAAAATTACAAAAAATTAACAAAAGATAAAATGCGGTATTTTATATCTATAAGGTACCACCCAAAAATATATTGTGTACATATGACTTCTTTTGATTTTCAACCCTTCACGAAAGTTGTAGTTGTAGATCTCGTTGAGACGAGCAACTTTCGTGTTGACCACTTTTTGATTTGACCCATTTTGTTATTTCTTTTCGATTTTTCTTTGCATTTAATTTTTGAATTTTCCGGGAGCAACACGTGGTATCTCTTGGAGTCGCCACGTGTCACCCAATTTTTTATTATTTTCGGAATTCATTTTATTATTTTTATTTATTTATTTATTTATTTATTTATTTTATTCTATTTTATTTTACCTTTATTATTTTTAGCCTACTTATTTTACTTATTTTATTTTATTTTTATTTTCCCTTTTACTTCTTCTTTACTTTCTCCCCAATCCAAGTCTCCACTTCCTCCACCATTCTCCCCACTTCTCCACCTCATTTCCAACTTCCCCCTCATCCTTTTTATTCCCCACATCGACTTCATTTTCCATCACCCGTCATTCTACGAGAGAGAGGTTCGAGCCCCTTTTAAGCCGTGAGGAGATAGTTCCTCCATAGACGTCGAGCGATGATGACCAACTGGCGAGATCCAAGGGTCTACACCCACGTCGCAGCCATCCTTCACAGGAAGCTGCTTCATCTTTGAAAGACTCCACCATCCTTCTTGAGGCCAGCCACGCACCGCAGCCCCAACCTTCAACGAAATTACTGGTAAGTAATCCCTCGCAATCTCCTTATTATTTTATTTATTTAACAATTTTTTATTGTTTTTTATCTACAATATTTATCACCACATTAATTATTATCATCACCACCCCTTTCATGTCATCTCTACAGTTTTTTTCCTGTTAAAAAAATACAAAAAAATACAAAAAAATAAAAAGGGGGAAACAGTCTCCGTCTCCTCCAGCGGCCTGCCACATCCTGGCCGTGCCCACCAGCCGCCGCCCCCTTCTTACAGATCAACCTGTCAGTCTCCAGATCGACCGACGCAGCCACCTCACACCGCCCCGCCAGGCCATCGGCGCTTCGCCCATCGCCCCTCCGTGCGACCCCAGAAGAGCGGCTTCATCGCTGCGTCCGCCAGCAGCCAGCTGCCGTGCTCAACTGCACACCACCTCGCGGCCGTCATCCCTGATCCCCATCGCCACCACTGCCATGCTTCCCAGCCATGACCATTGACTCCACCAGCCACCTGGCGTCACCCCCTCGTGGTGCCAGAACCGCCTAACCTCTTGCGTGCGTAGCTCAGCCGTGGCCCACGCGCCCTCTAGCCGGTGACCGCCGCGTGTGCCCCTTGGCTGCACGTTCTTCCGCGCGTACGTCCAATTACCGCCTCCGTCACCCGCGGCTGGCCGCTCCGCCCGTCGATCCTCTACGCCGCCAACCCCCAGCGCCACACCCACTCCTAAAGATCGTGCGTGCCCTAGCACGTCTTCAAGGTTTATTTTATTTCATTTTTTATTTTTTGTGAAAATTACAGTTTCATACATTCATGTTTTTGTAATTGTAACGGTGCCCTTGTGTACATTTTGTTTATTTATTTCACTTTTCTGTATTACATAGACACCCTTGACTTTATGCATTTATTTGGACAGTCATCTTGCATCATTTACATTTTTAGTTAAATCCATAAATACCATTTTTGCGAAATTTCAAGTCTCTTGGATTGCTAACTTAAATACCTATTTGAGATAATTTTTCTTTGGATAATTTAATTTTGTGGATTAATTATGAATTAAATACTAACAATCACTGTGTTCTCAGTAAAAAATCATAGAAAATCACAAATTGTTCAAAAATTCCAAAAACATTAGTGTATCTTCATTTCATCATATTTCACTTCCAGTAAATTTTTCATAATTGTTGCATTTTGTTTTGTATGAAAAATTGCATAAAAACCCCTAAAAATTTTGCATTTTTTATTTATGCATTTTAATCCCAAAAATTCCAAAAAAATACATTTTGCATTCAACATTGGATTAGGTTTGCTAGAAAATTAGAACTTGGCTAATTTGGATTAATTTGACATTAAAATTGATTTGGCTTAGTTGCTTGATTTCTTAATAGCCTAATTCAATAACATTTTGCATTTGGCATTTTTATCGCATAAAAAAATTACAAAAAATTCCACTTGGATAACCGCGAGCTAATTCACCTAATCTGATCCGAAGTTGTTCCTTTGCCTCTTTGGGTCGACCCTAGGGCTTGCCCAGGTTAAAAATACATCAAACCAATGCATTAATTCATTCATTGATTATTCGATTCACACGGTTAATTTTTGATCGATCCTGATTGCCCGGCTACAACAAAAACGACGCATTTTTTAACATTAAAAAGGGCATTTTCAGATACGTCAAATGGCATCGTTGCCAAGGATTCAAACAACTTAGGATCATTTTAGAAAATTAGGTTTTGGTTATCCATTCACTCGGGTAGTCTAGCCCCCGAACCACTTTGTAATTATTCCATTTTTCAATTATTTTTCTATTTATTTTTTGTCTATCTCTCTCTAACATAATTTTTATCTTTTTTTGCAAGGGCCTGGTGGACTTGGAGCGGGTTTCTTGAAGTCGACGCATCTCGAAGTGCATCGGAGGCCGACAATTCGTGGATCAAGTCAGCTGTTGAGACGCCAAAAAGATTTTCATTTTCCTTAACTTGTAAAAAAAAGTGTCTGCATTTACAGCGGTTCCCGTTTGGGTTCTCGCGTGTGTAATTGAATAATAAAAAGAGTCTCTATATTGTGTGGTTGATTGACGTAGGATAAGACCTGCACTCATGGCTCTTAGACTTTTCTTGGGACTGTTTGTGCTCGTAATATATAGGACCACTTTACCATTAAAAGACACACTTAGACCGCAGGACTTTAGCCAAATTCAAATTCATTCTTCACTCGCTAATAGAACTGCCTGTCTAGGAGCGACTTTTCATCGCTTGCATTCATATAGTGTAAAATTTCAATTCAGTATTGCATCTCGCATTGTAGAGAGCTGGAGGCATTGTAAGCCTTCTTACTCAAGCATTCATCATCATTTCCTCGATTGCATCGGCTTTTTTCGATTCTCTCTCTCTCTCTCTCGATTTTTCTAACCTAGGATAAAGATATTGGCACTGGACGGTAGACGTGATTGCTTGTGTGGATTAATCACAGTGACAACTAATCTCTAAAATCAGGACTGCTAATTGAATTGGAAAAAAATGACTAAATTTAACCCTTGTTTGCAGAAGAGTAACCCCGACCTTGATTTCAGGCTGAGTGAAGGTACAGAGTGTGTGTACACACCCTAAGACAGAGCCAAAATCCTCGCCTTCCATATCACGTACCCCGATCCTAGCAGATATCATAGGTTGAACTATTTGGGGTTCGACTGACCAGCGCCAAGTAGCCTCCGCCTGCTTCGGTAGGTAGATACGGGTGAAATAGCGGTGCACCGCAACAAGTTGCTAGTAACCCTCTGAGGTGAAGTTATAAGCCTTGTCAGGCTCTGCCTACTTCGGTAGGTAGATAGGGGCAGTTACTTGAACTTCTCAGCTGGTGATAGGAGCGAAGAAAGGAAGGGTGTTGGTATCTTAGGCGGCAGGTTAAACAGGGGAGATGTATCTGGCTTTGAGCCGACTTCCTGATAGACGGCGTAACCCTTGTTATTTGCTTGAAAAATCACACTTAAAATCAACCAGATTAATCAAACCCGGCTTCGGGTCCTTCACCATGTTAAGTGTAAACTCAGGGTTTGCTCTTGCTTTTGTCTTTGTGTCTGTTTGTATGTGTTATCCTGTGTAATTGCATGTTTTCTACCTCGATCTGCTTACATTCATCCTTTCCTCCTCAAGATGTCAGGATATTGGTCCTCATATCATGTGACCTTTGGTCATTCCTCCTCGACCATATACCGTTCATCTTCACCTTCTCCTTCTTCCATATATCCTCCACTATCCACGGGAGACCCTTACCCGTGGTAGGTTCCACCTCGACCCGATTATGAAGTCAAAACTTCGACTGACTTCTCTACTTCTTCGCATTTCTCACCTGCTCCATATTCTAACACTACAGATCCACTTCCATCTTGGGTTGTCTGTCCTTATTCTCGGGAGCTTGCTGGAATCAATAAACCATACGAAGAGCAAGCCACTACTGAGACAAATGATTGGCAAAATTACTTGGTTGATAGAACATACCGAATGGAGAGGCGTGCACCTAATGATCTTCCTGACTTGATTGACCCTAGTAATCAAGCCTGCATTGATCCTCCTTATCACACATTCGGAGAGCCTATACATTCATAGGTTTGGACTCATGGATTCAATCTAGGAACCCCCTCTTTATTGACTCCATCATATGAGGCTCCGACCAATATTTGCCATTCGGTTGGTCCATAATCTACCTAGAATTACATGCCAGGGTCTAGGTATGTTGAGTATAAAACCCCAAGTTATCAGCAGTATCCTCCAACTGAACAGACCACTCTCATGATTTGTCATGAGAACATTTCGGAGGATGACATTTCTCGACTCATCACGGAAAATGAATCATTTGGTGCCAAGTTGAGAGACATCATGGAAATATTGCACTCAATTTCTGTCAGCTTGGGTATGAAAGTAAAAAAGGAAGTAAGTGGATTTGATGTTGAAAACCGAGTGAACATTAGGGAACCCAGACACTATGTACAACTAGAGTCTATTCTACCTCTATTTTCTTCTAACTAATTACCCTCCAATCCATAGTCAGACCATTCCTCCACCAAAAATACCAAAACAATTGAAAAACAAAAAAATCACATAAAAATTGAAAATGAAAAGATCTGAAAGAATGATCCAGTCCTAAGGGAAGCACTCGATAAGGAATTGATTTTTAATCTTCCCTTAATAAAGGTCGTAGATCACTTCTCCGACCTCAAACGATTTGTGAGAAGTAAGCTGATGCCTAAGAGGTCGGGCAATAAGAGGACAAGGACTGAAAGACACATAGTGTCTATGGCCACCTCCTTGGTGGTGGGGAAAAAGACCAAGAGCCGCAGAGTGAAGCGGTTGCCTAGGGTTGAATGTGAAATCAAATACACTATCTTTACCCATGCAAGAATCGATGATGACTCTCCGATAAATATCCTCCCAACCTCTGTGTTTGACAAGCTCAAACTCAGACTAATCAGAAAGTCGAGAGAGATCGTTCAGCTGGCTGATCGATCTATCAAACGATCGAGAGAAAACATTTCAGTCATCGTTACTTTCCAAGGTGCTCTACTCCAGGTAGACTTCATGGTCATTGACATTGAGCACCGAGGAGAGTTTACCCAGTCTCCGATTATTATCGGGAAGTCGGTCTTAGCCTTGGATAAGGTGACTATAGATTGCGAGACTCGAGAAATCGATTTTACAGCATTGGGAGCACTGCAACCTCACCCATTATTTGATGCACTTTACTCAAAGGTGACCTGCATATCTGCAGACAGTCGTTACCACAGAGAGATATATGAGTCCCGTCTCTCTACTACACCTGAGATATCGACTGTCCGGACGACCATTGGTTCAGAAACTCCCCGCACCTCCACTCCCACTGCTTGCATCACCACCACTATGTCATCTTCAATAAAAGACTCACAACCCGAAGCTGTCATTGAGTCGGACATGACCTTTGTTGATTGCCTTGACCATTTTGATGATCCGAGACAAGAGCCCAATAATGCCAAGCTAACTAAGATCACTAGCACCTTATCGAGATGCGTGCTGACCCTTCAGGAATATTACAATCTATATGGTGACTCGTCTGATGAGGAACCCATGGTCAGCACTGCACCACATCCCAGACCTTCAAAGGAAACAACCAAGACTAAATTAACTCCACATAAAACACGGTTGTTCCCTCCTCTAGTCAGCTATCTAGCGAGAGGAAGTCGAGAAATGATTCCTCGAGGAGTTTCTGCGAAGCCCTCAAGGCGCGTCGCTCTCCGCTCCCTCTCAATGATTCAAGTTCTAGAAAACCGACTAAGAAAGTCTCCTTCAACATACCAGGGAAGAAATTTTCTGATGAGTCCTCATCAGGTCCGAATGAGGTGATTTATATGAGTGAGCTCAGTTCGGTTGTTCTCAAGCCTTATCTAAGCAAGCAGCCGTTGTCGACTCACGTTAGATGATCCCTTCACCTCACTACTATTCATCTGAGGACAATTCTAACGGTGACACACTTGTATATTCCTCACCTCCTCACTCCCGCAAGAAGGTTAGTCATAAACTTTCTTAATCCTTGTATATTCTCATTCCTCCTTGTATATATATCTATTTCCCTCCCTCCCTAGTGATTTGAATCACTCGCCCCTGCTCCATATCATTTCTTTTTATGGCTATACTTAGGATGATCGGAGCCTAAGTATAGGGGGGAGAGTGACCCGAGTCTCTTCATCATTGTATGCACATTCTCTAGATCTCATCGGTTCTTACACTCACTCCTGTCCTATTCTTAGGCTGACTAGAGCCTAAGTATAGGGGGACCGATGCCCGCCATGTATATACTCATCCATTTCCCCTCTTGACCTCGTTCACCCCATTTTTGTTCTTCTTCTACACTTAGGCTGCCAGAACCTAAGTATAGGGGGGCGGGATGACTTCTATACATTTTTGTTATTTTAGCTCTCCTACGCTTAGCATGAGCTATGTCTTTTTCCTTGCTTCTTGTGCTCTGAGGACATAGCACACACGAAGTATAGGGGGGCGTGTATATATTGCATATATACTTTACCCATAGCTTGTACTTTAGCGTATTTTCGTATATAATTACGAGGTGGGTAAAAATTGAATTTTTTAATACATGTATATTTGTAATACTTGTAAAACTCTTGTATAAAAAATTGTGTATCTTGCATCTATACATCATGTCATCATCATCTCATCTGCATATCTAGCATATGCGAAGTGAAAAGTTAGTGGATTCTGAACCAAGTTGTGAATAGATGTCGAGGATGGATTTGATTTGACCTTAATCTACCTAATTTTAGAGGAACCTTATGGGAATTGGAGTTAAGATTTTTCAGGTCGAGCGACTTAATTCTTTAAGTCCGCACGTCTATGTTCACATGTCATCTTGATTGGTCTAAGTAGAATATTTCGTACGCACGCATGCTTCTTTTAGACAGTGACCTAACTTGGACAAGCACCATGCACGTATATCTTCATTGATGAGGTGGTGAGGAGGTAGAATCCTTTGGCTTGGAGTAGCACACGAGTGGAAACATCCGTCCTCCTCTAGGGAGGGTAATGCATCTCAACCTAGTTTGGTGGTGTTGACGTCTAAGGACGGGATGCTGTGGGTTGCAATAAAGCTTCAAAAGAGGGATAGTCTACTGGCTCAAGATGAAAACCTCCTTATGTACATGTTGCACCTTGTATATAGTTCAAAAAAAAGGGAAAAAGAAAAAAAGAAAAAGAAGAAGAGAGAACTCCAAAAAAAGTGGATAGGCCTGATTGAAAATAAAATGCATGCCGGAGTATGTATATTTGCAAGGCATATGCTTCAAAGACTCATACTATGGAAACCTGCAGTTGGATGACTTGGCTACAGTGGTCAAGCATCCTAGGATTGGTAGCTACGCTGGCTACCATCCATTCTTCTCTCCACTCCCTCTTCTTGAGCTGGTAGCACTAAAACTTAGAAGGGAATACCCTGCTCCTCGAGGAAAGAGTTACTGGACCGGGGAATTAGAGTTACCGAGTTAGAGGAGACTAGTTCTTTGCCATTTCTGATGTGGAGAGCTATATCTCACTTATACAGTACAAGTAAGATTCGTAGTCATCAGAAATTTGCGTATGAGGATTTGTTCTGACCTGACTGTTGAGGCATCTTGAATAGAAGACTTGTGGAACTTAAAGGCTGTTAGGTCTTAAATTCATATCCCAATAAGGTTCTGCCACACTATTAATCCAAATGTTCCATTTTCAACTTTTGTTCATGACCTTGGTATGGAACCTAAAATCATTTCACTCTTGCATTTCATTTTAATTGCTCGAGGACGAGCAAGGTTTAAGTATAAGGGATTGATGAATATGTGATTCATCACTCTAAAAGTTGAAAATAGAGCTTTGTTCCCGAGTAATTAGCTGCATATTTCCACTTACATTGCATAATTAGCATTCATGCATGCATAAATAATATCTACATTTTAGCATTCATATTTGCATTAAATAAGAAGTCAAATTCATTCGTAAAAATCACCTGTAAATACCATATTTGTATCTAATAACTCCAAATCCAATGAAATCAACTCTATAGTGTATATATTACTAATACTAGTTATAAAAAATATCAAAAAATACTAACTTATAAAATTGACCAATAAAATCCAAATTCAAGTTTGAAACTAGGAGCCTTAAAATGCGCATATCTCTCTCATACAGTGTCTGATTTGGGTCTACTCACTTTTAGATTAATATACATTCAAAGACCTTCAAAATAAGATCGATTTCATTAAAATCAGAGATCGTATGTAAAACTTGGGTTTTGGCCCCTATTGTATATTGTAAATATTGACCATGATACCCTCCAATTTTATCCTTTTATTTTCTTAATTATAAAAAATCCAAAAAAAATATATTAAGTTGTAAATATTTCTTTCATATTTTTTCTATTTTTATTTTTATTTTCCCCTTATTTAAAAATGACAAAAAAATTAACAAAAGATAAATTGTGGTATTTTATACTATAAGGTACCACCCAAAAATACATTTTGTACATATGACTTCTTTTCATTTTTGACCCTTCACGAAATTTGTAGATCGATCTCATCGAGACGAGCAACTTTCGTATTGATCACTTTTTTATTTGACCCCTTCTGTTATTTCTTTTCAATTTTTATTAGCATTTAATTTTTGAATTTTCCGGGAGCGACACGTGGTAGCTCCTGGAGTCGCCATGTGTCATAACATTTTTTTATTATTTTTAGATTTTATTATTTATTTATTTATTTATTTTACCTTTTTTCCCTTTATTTTTTTTAGCCTACTTATTTTACTTATTTTATTTTATTTTTATTTTCCCTTTTACTTCTTCTTTACTTTCTCCCCACTCTAAGTCTCCACTTTCTCCACCATTCTCCCCACTTCTCCATCTCATTTCCAACTTCCCCCTCATACTTTTTATTCCCCACATCGACTTTATTTTCCATCATCCTCCATTCTATGAGAGAGAGGTTCGAGCCCCATTTAAGCCGTGAGGTGACAGCTCCTCCTTAGACGTCGAGCGACGACGACCAGCCTACGAGATCTGTGGATCTTTACCCACGTCGCAGCCATCCCTCACAGGAATCTGCTTCAACTTTGAAGGACTCTTCCATCCATCTTGAGGCCAGCCGCGCACCGCAGCCCCAACCTTCGACGAAAATACAGGTAAGTAATCCCTCACATTCTCCTTATTATTTTATTTATTTAACAAAATTTTTGTTGTTTTTGTTCTACAATATTTATCACCACATTAATCATTATCATAACCACCCCTTTCGCACCTGGCGCCAACCTCTCGCAGTGCCAGAACCGCCACACCCCTCGCGTGAGCATCTCAACCGCAGCCCGCACGCCCTCCAGCCGGTGACCGCCGTGCGCCCCTAGTCGCGCGTTCTTCCATGCGTGCATCCAATTACCACTGCCGCCGCCCGCGGTTGGCCGCTTTGCCCGTCGATCCTCCGCGCCGCCAACCCCCAGCACCGCACCCGCTCCTTAAGATCGCGTGTGCCCTAGCACATCTTCAAGGTTTATTTTATTTTATTTTGTGTGTGAAAATTACAGCTTCATCCATTCATGTTTTTGTAATTGCAACAGTGCCCTTGTACACATTTTGTTTGTTTACTTCACTTTTCTGTATTGCATAGATACCCATGACTTTATGCATTTATTTGGACAACTATCGTGCATAATTTATTATAATGAGAAATAACACTTTGATGAACAATTAATTCTTTATTATTTTGATATTTATTTACAATTTTTTGAGCAGTTGATAATATATTAAAAATCAGAGTTTGAAATTCAGTGATATTTTACCCATTTTTGCTCTGAAATTCGCACGTAATTAAATATTACTCCACAAATTGTGAAAAAATTGTGGATGATGCCTCTACTTGTGTTTTAATTGCTACCCAAATTTCATCTAAATTAGAGTTGTCTTGTGCATAAATAAATTATTTAGTGATTTCAGTAAATGATTTTTAGTTAAATCCACAATTATCATTTTTATGAAATTTCAAGTCTCTTGGATTGCTAACTTAAATATCTATTTGAGATAATTTTGCTTGTTGATAATTTAATTTTCAGGATTAACTATGAATTAAATACTAACAATAAATGTGATCTCAGTAAAAAATTCATAAAAAATCATAAATTTTCCAAAATTTCCATAAAAATTAATGTAGTTTTTTTCATCGTATTCCATTTCCAGTAAAGTTTTCATAATTGTTTCATTTTTGCACGAAAAATTGCATAAAAACCCCAAAAACGTTTACATTTTTCATTTGTGCATTTTAATCCCAAAAATTCCAAAAAAATACATTTTGCATTCAACATTGGATTGGGTTTGCAAGAAAATTAGAACTTCGCTAATTTGGATTAATTTGGCATTAAAATTAATTTGGCTAAGTTGCTTGATTTCTTAATAACCTAATTCAATAACAGTTTGCATTTGGCATTTTTATCGCATAAAAAATTACAAAAAATTCCACTTGGAGAACCACGAGCTAATTCGCCTAATCTAATCCGAAGTTGTTCCTTTGCCTCCTTGAGTCGACCCTGGGGCTTGCCCAGGTTAAAAATACATCAAACCGCACATTAATTCATTCATTGATTATTCGATTCGTGCGGTTAATTTTTGATCGATCATGATTGCCCGGCTACAACAAAAACGACACATTTGTTTAAAATTAAAAAGGGCATTTTCGGATACGTCAATAGGGAATTAATAGATCCCAAATGATTTTTAATAAAGAGGAAATGTAATGAATGACAATATAAAAATTGTGACATGAATGAACTTAATTTAAAGCATATATTATATTTTTTCCATAATTTCTCAAGCACAAGAGATATTTAATTATAAATAAAAGACACAAAATTAATTATAATGGTTTGGGAGAGGCGTTTTTACAGTATAAATAAATTATAGGGGTTGATGTGCAAAGACATCTAAAGTTTTGAACTTAATTAGAAATTTTATAAATTAGAATGAAATAAAGGAACCCCAAGGGGGTCCCTTGCAATTTGCAAACACACGTCGGGGACCACGTGAGCTGGCCTAACACTGGACCTATGTGTAATTTACAATAAGTTTGGGCCCCCATATGCAATTTTTCTACCACTTTTTAAACTACTCTTAATATTTACAGAACTAATAAAGAAATACAAAAGGCAGAGGGGTGACTTAATAATTTACCCCTCCAAGGCGCACATCAAACAACGGATGGCGCTCCATGTGGCGTGATGGACGGTTCTGGGACACGATGATTCTCCTTTGGATTGGATGATCCAAATTAGATCTGGGTTGTGGTTCTTGATCTAATGGTCTTGGTTGTTCTTGGAAGAACACTCCAATAACAAAACTTAGGCGACCTTCTATTCTCCTATTCTCCTTGCTCTGATCTCCAAATGCTTCGTCGTCGGGTCCTCTATGCTCCTGGGGTGATGCCGCGTCTGCATGTACCTTCAGAAATGTATGGGGTCCGTCGAAGGGACCCTAGATGGTCGGCCACCTAGATCTCATGTTCGAGCTCTAGAATCGTGCTCCAGTGGTTCTAAGTGTCATGGACCTGCACAGAAATATTAAGGGACTCGAGCCGAAGATGCTCGACCCAAGGGTAAAGCTGGATACCCAATGAAGTGGTGAAGTGATGGAGCTCCAGCGAAGGGGCGGATGTGGAGCTTGGTATTCAGATTTGTGCAAAGTTTGAGGTGAACACACGGGGGATTTGCGAAGATTGCAAAGAGGTTCAAAGATGAGGTGGAATTGAGGTCAGGAATGGTCTGGAAAAAAGAGAATTTGGTGTTGGAGCTTAAGCCTCCAACGAATCTAAAATCGAAAATCAAACTATTATAAAGAAAAATTAAAAAAACTAGCACTACACCTAAGCTACTAAAATGAAATGCAAGCTAAATAACATATCTAACAACTTGAACAAGCTCTAAATCTTGGAGCAGACGAAGCTCACCGGAGCTACTTTGGCAAAGCCTGGGCCACTGCTATCCACGACCTTACCCTTGCCTTGAAGGCTGGGGATTCAAAGCTATCACTGATGACCCAACCCAAGAGGGTTCTTTAGGGGTTACGATAGTGGAAAGGGGATTAAAATTGCAAAAGGATGTGGGGGGGGGGGTATTTATAGAAGTGGCTTCTGACCAAAAAGATGGAGAGCTTGCGTACGAGGAGAAAGAGGTTGGTGAGGATTAGGGTATGGGCGAAGTAGAGGGATGGTAGGGCTGCAAGAGGGTGGTGGTCTCAAGAGAAATGGAGGAGAGGGGGAGGCATAGAAATTTGGCATAATCAGAGGTCTCATGACTTGTGACAGAAGAAGAGGTGGAGGTCGGACATTTGATCTGAGGATCAACGGTTTGCGCGCTCTGGTTGGTCCACGTGGACAAACCAGAAAATTCCAGGGATAAATCCCTTATAAAATTGATAATAAATAATAAATGAATTATTATTGTTTGTTAAAACATAAAAAATGTTTACAATTATATGTAGTATTTTATTCCAATATTTATTTATTTTTACATGTTAATTTATAATATGCTAATATTTAAATCATATATATATATATATATATGTGTGTGTGTGTGTGTGTGTGTGTGTGTATAGACTTGTATTTAACCTATTTTATTATTAATTTGTATTTATATTTTATTAATTTTTATATATTTAAATATTTTTATTGTATTTTGCTGAATTTACTTACGTCCTTAAATAATTATGTATACATATTATATGGGTATATAAAAGGTATGTTTACCCATATATTAAAGTACATTATTTATTTTATTGTATTTTTGATGGTTTTTTTTATAGTTTACATGTATTTAAAATAATATTTACAAATATATAAAAGTATAATAAATTTAAAAATATAAAGAATAAATATAACAAATATTTTATACTGGTAAACTGCACAATGAGGGCCGAAAAACTAACTTTTGCATCTTAACTCCAAATTGAATGAAAGCACCTTCATTTAAATAGATAATTTAATTTCATTAACAATAAAGGTGAGTTTGGTGAATTTTGAGTCTGTATGGAGAAGATACATGTTTGCAAAGTTTTCTTTCCGCCTTTTTGTTCTATGTGTCCCAGGAACACTTGCATTATTTTTGAATGAAATAAATTTTGTATTTTTCTTTGTATTTTTGTGTACATGCTTCATATAGATTTATCGATTTGAGGTATAAAATAATAAAATAAAATAGATCCCAAAATGTAATCATTGGGCTATAAAATTAAGGTTTTTAGGTTGTGTTTTCTGTACAACCGGTTGCCCTATCTCTTCCTACTTTATTCCCTGTCAACCATGTCATCGTGATGACTGGGTCTCAGGGCCTAGTGTCACTCACTATCTTGAAAACTTCATTCTTTTTCTTTTATTTCCTTTATTCTTTTATGTTGGTATTAAATACAATATATTATACAAGGTTTTATATAGTGTTTTATGGGAATTATTGAGTGTTGTTTGACATGAATTAATGATATATACATGCATTTAGCTAGGGATTTAAGGCTAGAATGAAAGAATAAAGGTGATGAAATGGAGATTCATCACCCCCCTATACTTGCCTTTGCTAGTCCTTAGCAAACACTTATGCTAATAAGTGCATAAAAAGAAAATGAAGAAAAGAAAAAGAAAGAACTTGGAATAATTTTTTAATCTTAATTTTGTCTTAATAAAATCAAAGTTTGGAGCTTAGTTAAGACCTTTGGATTTCTTGGTTTTTTCGGAACCACATTAGGGTTAGGAAGTATGACACAACATCCCTTAGGTTCCATAATCCTATTATTCAGTTAAATTCATCTTTTGGTCAGAACCATCCTCTCAGTCGCATACTCTTGCAACCTTGAAATGATAGAACCACGTGTGTGAATTGCTAGCTCTTCCCAGACAAACCACTGAACTATCAAAGAGTCTGCTCCTCTGATAATTCTTCCTCGTCGAGACAGATATTTCCTTCTAAGGTCAGGTGCTGCTAGTTTTCACAACTGAGAAAGGGAGAAGTTAGAAGAATGGGAAAAGAAGTTGGAATGGACCAATGTAGTCTCATTCCCTTATGAAGCTCAGTCAGTGTAACCGAGTCTTCACCAAGAAGCAGTCTTTTTCTAGAAGCTCAAAATTTTGGGAAGTTTTTGGTGTAGGCCTTTTTTTTTGGATTTTTCTTTGAATTTGAATTGTTATGCATTCTTGTTTGTGCCCCGACGGATATAAAATATTTTGGTCCGCCCATGTTTTGGGGTCTTGGAAAAAGTTGCGTTAGTTGGCCATTCCTCATCCGAAGCATTGTCTCAATCCAGTCTTCATTCGTTAGATGTCCTGTCTACCAGAAGAAGTGGGTTGGAGCACCTATTTCGGCAATCCCTAAGAATGGTTCATGAGCCACCCTTGATGAAGCAACCTAGCATAGTCCTGACTTAGACTCCAAGATTTTTCAATAATCCATCTGGTTGAGCTAAGTGTTAAGTGCGAGGTTTCTAGTCAAGCCACAATCTCAAGAGTTGTACAGATGATATGAAGGGTTCTAGTTAGATATATTGAATTGATTCATGAACATAGTCTCATGAAACCTAAAGAATTAAGTAAAGGTGACATGAAGCATCTCAATTACAGTCCTTAATGGGTTCCTAAAAATTAAGTGTATTAAGATCTAGATCAAGCTCCAATTTTTAAACTTTTATTTCGGACTTGTTCAATTGTCTTGATAATTCCAAAAAATGCAAATGCTATGTACAATGCAAGAAAATTTTTTGTGGACCAGTTTTCTGATTTTGAACTTTTTATGGTTTTTCTAAAAAGCTTTGGAAATTTTGATGCAAAATTTTGAAAACATTTTGCAAAATTTTATGGATTTTGGAAATTTTGAAATTTTTAAGGGTTTTTCGTATGGGTTAGTGAAAGAAGTATGTGCAAATATTTATACAGGAGTGCATCCTTATTTACAAGAAGTATTTAATAATTTACATAAATTAAGTTAGTTGTTATTTAAAAACTTTTATACTATGATTATATATGTACATAGTTGTTTTCAGATTATTATTCATCATAATTATGTACAATGTTCTCAAAATAACTTGCAAATGTTTTATCAAACATTTTTGGAAACTTATTTTGTAAATAATTTGTACAAATAATTTTCTATTTTTTATAAAAAGTTGAAAATAATTTTGCAAAGTTTTTACAAACAATATGTATAGACTTTTCAAAATATTTTTAGAATCATTTTCCAAACTGTTTGCAAAAAGATTTTCAAAACATTTTATTTAAACAAATGAAATACATCATTACAAGTATTCGAAGAAGATTTTTACAAAGATTTGAAAATGTTTCAAAGAAGTTTTCCAAACTATTTTCAGAAGATTTTCAAGACATTTTCCCAACCATTTTGCAAGCGGCTCCGCCTTCGCCAAGCTGCTCCCCATGGCTGGGGGAGTTTAGCGATGACCTGGGGCTCGAATCGAGCCCCGGCCCAAGCCTTCACCCCGCCATAGCTCAAGGTAAGCTTCTTCGACTCTCTTGTGATTTTGTCTCTGTTTTTTCGTCTTTAATTAGGATTCTACACCCATCTTCGTCCCCCATGGTGGAGAAGTGGAACATAAGATGAAGCTGACGAAATGACAATGCCATGACTCAAAGTCTATCAAGGAGATCTCATCGTCATTAGAGGTAGATTACGAGTTGTTAGCACGGTTGGGATATGGAAACAGAACCAACATGATTGAAAGAGACCCTCTCATCTGGAGAGTTCAGTGTACATGATGTAGTTAAAGTCCTGTAATTATCATAGTCTTGAATAAATTAAAAACCACAAAAAATCACAAAACTAAAATCCGTGGTATTTTTAGCCTTAAAAATACCCTTAAAAATATTTTGAGTCTTGGTTTTATCTCATCTCTAGTTTTGGTCAACATGAAACTTGTAGATCTCATCACGATCTACAACTTTTATGTTTTGAGTTTTCTCAAATTCGGCCATCTACCCTTCAAAAATAAACTTTTCTTTTGGAATAATCTGATTGGGCCACGTGGCCCGTTGTGGGTGAGCCACGTGGCCCACCCTCCTTGCTTCAGCCGCCGCACCCCTGGCCGTTGGATTTCGTCTTGAATCCAACGGCCCAGCTACCTCCACGTCCGCTCTTAGTCCATAACCGTTCGATCAACGCTGGCTTCTCATCACAGCCACACGCCAGCGCCTAGACCATAGCAAGCCACGTGGCTTCATCTGAATCACCCGATCTTCACCATCTCAACTGCTCCTTTCACCTCTATCATGAACCGTACGATTGTTCTCCATCTCAGATCGGGACCGTCTTTTAGTGCCACAGCCAGACCACGACACGTGGCGCACCACTCGCCTTCGATCGTGACACCCAAAGCCTAATCCACGCCGTTCTTTGGCGCTTCGATCTGGGCCGTTGGATCGCACGATCCAACGGCCGAGACTTTGTCTCCCACCTCCGGCCCTCCTCTCCCACACGTTCTCCACCTCGCACACTTGCTTGCCCCTTTCCATTTTTGCCACTTCTGCAGCCATCATCTCCACGATCCCGATGGCCCTCGATGCTCCCTGATACACCACGATCCTCGCGCATGCTTCCACGATCCACGACTCTCCTCCAGTCACCCCATAGCACTCAGCCAAACCACGATCTCCATCACCGGAACCGCCCACTTTGAAACTTTAAAAACGCCGCCTCCTCCTCCGTATTTCCTCGTCCACCTTTATGTAGGGGATCACACAGCCCTCCTCCACCTCCTTGTGACAGGATGAGGTTGCCGAATAGTGCAATGACGACGAGTCCTCCGGTGTTGACCCACCGCTGATCACGGCGGTGCTGCGGAGGCTAACGCCCCGCCCGAGCTCGCTGGGATGGCCGTCCAGCACGTGCGAAGACCCGAGCATCATCCCCGATGCCCAGCCCAGGCTCCCACTCCGCCCAACCTCCGATAAGTCCTCTTGACCTTCTTCGTATTTTTCTTCTATTTTTTGCCCAATTAATTAGGTCTCTCCTATCGTTTTCACCTTCCATTAATCATCTCTCGAGCTCCGCAATGCACCCCCCTTTCATGTGACGCCCTCCGTTCATCTTCTCCCTCTTCCATACCTCCCAACACCTCCGACCCATCTTCTTCGGGTTTGCCGGAGAAGAACCCCGGCCACCACTTGCTCCGCCCCCTAAAGACCGTTCGCCTCGAACCACCTCTATTCCATGTACTGCCCCGCACACTCCGGTTTTTGGACTAACCTAGCAGGATCCTAGATCTTGCACTAACTGGAGACCCACCGGAGCTGGTTTCATAAGTCTCGCCGCCGACATCAAAGCTCTGGTGGCCTAATCCAGAGAGTCCAGCACCTCGCCCGAGCTCCCAGCTTCATCGACATTATTTCAGGAGCGTCGGGCGAGCTTCACCAGCACCAGAGAGGAGTGGCAGAGCTCGGGCTCCTTCGCCGGAGCTCGGTTCCCGCCGCCAGCTGAAGATGAAGGAGGAAGTACAGGCGCCGTTGGATGTTAATCTCCGGCGATCATCCAACGAACCAGAGCCAACCACGTGTCAGAGTCAGAGCACCTCTGATCCTCAGCGTCCGAGCCATTAGGCTTGGAGCTCCCGAGCCTAGCCGAAGCTACATCGAGCCCGAGCCAGCACCCAAGGCTCGTCGAACCAGCGCCGAGCCTCTTCCGCCCTCCGAGCCTGGATGGCACGTGCCTGGCACGTGCGTATCTGGGCAAATTGCAGAAAACCCACCGAAGTTCTTCAATTTGCATCTAGGTCCATGTCACGTGCAGCGCACGCGTATATTGGGCATTTTGCATTGATACCCTCGCGGGTTTTCAAAATTGTAAAAATGCCCCTGTGCGTGTGGGTATTTTATAGGGAAGGTCCCACACTTAACTTTTATTGCATTTTAGTCCCTCCCAGGGACCTGTTGTAATTATTTTTTCCTGTTTTCTTTTATTTATGCCCTTATCTTCTTTAATGCATATCTAGAGCATCGTATTTCCGTTTCAGTTGGTTTCACTTTCATTTCAAAGCTTGCTTGATGTACTTTTTAATGGCATGTTTAATTTCTATTTTGGACTCTGAAATTTTTGATGTTTAATTGATAATATCCAAGTTTCTCTAGGTGCTTAAATTCATGCCTTGCTTCAAATCCATCACGTTTGTATCTCTAAATTGAACTTGAAATTAATTCATTTTTTGCTCATCATTCTGATTTAGGGCATATTATTTGTGTTGCATTTCATCACATTTGTTTGCATGATTAAAATAAAAAAAATGCATGTTTTGTTTTAATGCATTGTCTTGTCCTTCATGCATGTATTTGGCCTATTTGTCTTCAATTCAACACTTAGTTAAATAGATAAAAATTTGGATAATACGAGAAAGGCTCGTGTCCCTGAGTTCGACCTTGATTTCTTGCCAAGTAAAAAAATAATACGACCATCTTATTTTAATTGCTATATTTAAATGAGATGGTCTTTTGATGACCCTTTTCGGTCTGACTGCGATGACAATTTCAAGTGTTAAAACAACACTTTTAAAGGGCCGATTTAGCGGTTCATCAAATGGCGCGTTGCCGGGGACACGACTCATTTCTTGTATTTTTGGATTTTTATTTAATTAATTTAGTGTTTCTTTTATATAGGTCAAATTGTCAATTTGTCTTGCATTGTAAAATTTTCTTTTCTATCGATCTCCAATCATTGTTTTTGTGGCAGGGCCCTTGATTATTCAAGGAGGCGAGGAGCTGGCGCTTCCCACTGTAAGGAGCCGCAGAAACATACGTGGAGCAAATAGGAAAGAAAAAAAAATGTTTCACATTTTTATTTTTGCATGTCATGTTAACTTGTAATAATTCGTCTTTTACAGTGGTCTTCGATCGAAGACTCGCGAGTGTAATCGAACGAATGTGGTTGTGTGGGGATCGTCCCCACTTGAGTGTCGACTTAGGACCAGGCACGCGGCTCTTTGAGCATATTTTCATTTTTCATCTTTTACGTGCTTGCTCGTAGGTAGGACACACTATAAATAAAGACGCACGTAGCATCGCCTCACTTAGCCAAATTTAAAAGAAATTCTTCACCGCTAATAGAAGCATGTTAAGGTGCAGCTTTTTGATCGACTTGCATACATATTGATTTTGGTTTTAAAACAGCCCAAGTTTTTCATGGATTTTCGCCAAATCACTGCATGTTTTATCGCTTAGCCTAGATTGCGGTTTTTATCGAATACATGGTTTTTCTCTATTTCCCTTTCCTAGCTTGATCACCTAGGTTTAATGGAAAATGGGAATGGACGGTAGACGATGAAAGCTTGGTTTATGTGCTAACCTTAATTCAGTGACAACCTTAAATAAAAAATGGGACTGATAATTGCAAGTCAACCTTAAAATGGAGTAAAATTTTGGTTTTGGGAGAGCAACACCCTCAGTTACGCATTGATTTTTACTTAACATTTTTCTCCGCGTTGACAACAAATGTTTTATCACCAATAAAACCGACAAGATAGTAAACCAACCTCGGTTGGTTTCATGTGTGAGTTGGTGAAATTGATGGTCTTGCTTGCTTGATTGAGCCATGTTTGCTTCGATACACTCCCCAGATCCTTAAACACTCCATTCATCTCCGTAGATTCATCCGCTCATCTGTACATCCATCCATCTTCTTCGTTCACCTTGGGTCCCTCCCAACATCAAATTCCATCTTTATACTTAGGCTAATCTCAGCCTAAGTATAGGGGGGACCCGAGTCCCTGTGATTTTCTCCACTCTCCTTTCCTTGCCTTTATACTACGGTTATTTCTAACCAAAGTATAGTGGGAGCCCCTCTTAGCTCCCGTATATTTCTTTATATTTAAATGGACCTATGGACTTGTAACATCTAGTGCTATGAGGACATAGCAAAGTTTAAGTATAGGGGGTATACCGTATTTACAGTATACTTACTTTAGCTATAATCTGAAAAATTTGAAAAAATTTAAAACTTTTTGGCTAAAGTAAAATTCTTTGGACTAAGAGGACTCAAATGTTTTTCACGGCTTTTCCTATACTATGTTATGCTATTTTGATAAAAAAAATTTCGAAAATGATTTTTCCTTGTTTTGAAAAAAATCTTTGAAAATGTTTTGAAAATTGTGTGTGACATAGTTTTGAAAAAAATTCCATCTCTTTTCAAGGAAAGTTGAGTCTAACCTGTGTTTTAACCTTTTATTAAAATCCATAAAAATGAGAAAAATCCGAAAATCCTTTAGGAGCCATTAGTGACTACTAAGCCCAATTAAGTAGCCGCGTTCAGTGAGGGTTCGCCCTTAGCAGATTGGATGGTTTAGAGGACATCGCATAAGGCCCCATCCTCAAGCAACGGGCTTCGGCCTGTACTTACATCCATACTGGCTGAATTGCATATGCTTAATTGAGTTTAGGCATTCCTAATATCTCTTGAAGTATAAAAATTGTTTTTGAATGAAGGAACTGGATTAATCCTCTACTTTCACACTTCCACCCAGGATCTGAATTGTTCAAGAAAATTCGATTTTGTGAGGACTTGAGATTTTAGGTTAACCAGCCTTAGCCATCAGGGTCATAGACTTAATCATCCACATTTCCCTAGATCTCTAGATTTGCATGCTATACTCCATGCTTAGTCTCAGACAAAAAGAATATGATCAGCACATCACATGCACGACTGCGGTTTTGATGAGATGAGTTGACTTTTCACCTGAGGGATTGGGATGAGGAATTCGAGTATGGATTTGATCTAATAATACTCGAGGATGGGATGAAATCTTTGAAGACTTCATGAAACCTGAAAGTCAGCAAATATTAGCCAGTATGAGAACTTCGTTCTTATACTAATCTCTTGATATTGACCTAAGTGCCAAGGTGTGAAATAAATAAAAAAAATGTTGATCAGTGTGCGCCAACTCTTGGTAAAAGCAGTGGAGCTAGCCAAAAATTATACAAGTCAATGAAATCTCAAAGAAAAGGCTCTCATTCCACAAAGTCAAATATCAAAGAGCTTCCACCAAAGGCGAGCGCTCCCAAACTTTTCAAAGTGTCCACTTGGACCACCGCTATTAGGACCAGGAGTCGGGCTTGCACCAAAAAAGGGCTCTGCATCATAAATGCTACAAGTTTGGGTGTCGAAGGTACGATAGGTACTCAAAAGAGACACACCCCAGTGTATTCTCAGGAAAACAAGTGCAGACGGCTCCAACTTCTCTTGACGGATGCACTGATCAACACCAAAAAAAATGTGTTGCGTAAAAGGCCCTAGAGAGAATCCTTATTCCAATGAGAGGGAGAGAAAAAAATGACACAATCCCATGCCCTCCATTACTGGCCATCCATCTTCATTTTCTAAGTCTGATAACTAAAGAGACGGTGGAATGGATGCATGATTTGATTTATTCCCTAGTGTTGAGGATTGGGTCCTTAGGAGAATTTCTTGGACCAAGACTTTGGGTGACAATTTGACTCTACTCTCGGAATCGCAGTCAAAACTAAATTTTCATATCCTTTAGATTATATGTACGTCAGAGAGAGTCTGGAGAATTAGAGGAATTGGGTGCCTCTTGATTAAGGTTGGGTCGAATTCTAGAATTTTGGACCTCCAAAGTTGAGTCGACTTGAACAAATTGGATCCTGTACTCACATGCACAAGGGGGTTAATCCAACTTATTCATTTTCTTTGATGCTCGAGGACGAGCATAGTTTAAATATAGGGGGGTGATGAAACCCAATTTCATCATCTTAATTTTCTATTATTAACCCCCTTGCTTAGCTTTGTGTCAATAAACTCCAGTTAAAGTCATGTAATTATCAGAGTCTTGAATAAATTAAAAACCACAAAAAAATCACAAACTAAAATCCGTGGTTTTTAGCCTTAAAAATACACTTAAAAATATTTCGAGTCTTGGTTTGATCTCATCTCCAGTATTGGTCAACATGAAACTTGTAGATCTCATCAAGATCTACAACTTTCATGTTTTGAGTTTTCTCAAATTCGGCCATCTAGCCCTTCAAAAATAAACTTTTCTTTTGGAATAATCTGATTGGGCCATGAGGCCCGTTCTGGGTGAGCCACGTGGGCCACCCTCCTTGCTTCAGTCGCCGCACCCCTGGCCGTTGGATTTCGTCTTGAATCCAACGGCCCAGCTACCTCCATGTCCGCTCTTAGTCCATAATCGTTCGATCAACGTTGGCTTCTCATCACAGCCACATGCCAGCGCCTGCACCATAGCAAGCCACGTGGCTTCATCTGAATCACCCGATCCTCACCATCTCAGCCGCTCCTTTCACCTCTATCATGAACCATACGATTGTTCTCCATCTCAGATCGGGACCGTCTTTTAGCGCCACGGACAGACCACGACACGTGGCGCACCACTCGCCTTCGATCGTGATGCCCAAAGCCTAATCCACACCGTTCTTTGGGACTTCGATCTGGGCCGTTGGATCGCAAGATCCAACGGTCGAGACTTTGTCTCCCACCTCCGGCCCTCCTCTCCTACATGTTCTCCACCTCGCACACTTGCTTTCCCCTTTCCATTTTCGCTGCTTCTCCAGCCATCATCTCCACGATCCCGATGGCCCTCGATGCTCCCTGATACACCACGATCCTCGCGCATGCTTCCACAATCCACGACTCTCCTCCAGTCACCCCATAGCACTCAGCCAAACCATGATCTCCATCACCGGAATCGCCCACTTCGAAACTTTAAAAATGCCGTCTCCTCCTCCGTATTTCCTCGTCCACCTTTACGTTGGGGATCACCCATCCCTCCTCCACCTCCTTGTGACAGGATGAGGTGGCCGGATAGAGCAGTGACGATGAGTCCTCCGATGTTAGCCCACCGCCGATCACGGCGGTGCTGCGGAGGCTAACGCCCTGCCCGAGCTCGCTGGGATGGCCGTCCAGCACGTGCGAAGACCCGGGCATCATCCCCGATGCCCAGCCCAGGTCCCGCTCCGCCCAACCTCCGGTAAGTCCTCTTGACATTCTTTGTATTTTTCTTCTACTTTTTGCCCAATTAATTAGGCCTCTCCCGTCATTTTCACCTTCCATTAATCATCTCTCGAGCTCCGCCACGCACCCCCCTTTCATGCGACGCCCTCCGTTCATCTTCTCCCTCTTCCATACCTCCCTCGCCTCCGACCCATCTTCTTTGGGTTCGCCGGAGAAGAACCCCGGCCACCACTTGGTCCGCCCCCTAACGGCCGTTCGCCTCGAACCACCTCCATTCCATGTACTGCCCCGCACACACCAGTTTTTGGACTAACCTTGCAGGCTCCTAGATCTTGCACTAACCGGAGACCCACCGGAGCTGGTTTCATAAGTCTCGCCGCCGACATCAAAGCTTCGGTGGCCTAATCCAGAGAGTCCAGCACCTAGCCCGAGCTCCCAGCTTCATCGACATTATTTCAGGAGCGTCGGGCGAGCTTCACCAGCACCAGAGAGGAGTGGCGGAGCTCGGGCTCCTTCGCCGGAGCTCGGTTCCCGCCGCCAGCTGAAGAAGAAGGATGAAGTACAGGCGCCGTTGGATGTTAATCTCAGGCGATCATCCAACGGACCAGAGCCAGCCACGTGTCAGAGTCAGAGCACCTCCGAGCCTCAGCGTCCGAGACATTAGGCTTGGAGCTCCCGAGCCTAGCCGAAGCTACATCGAGCCCGAGCCAGCACCCAAGGATCGCCGAACCAACGCCGGGCCTCTTCCGCCCTCCGAGCCTGGATGGCACGTGCCTGGCACGTGCGTATCTGGGCAAATTGCAGAAACACCCACCGAAGTTCTTCAATTTGCATCCAGGTCCATATCACCTGCAGCACACGCGTATATTGGGCATTTTGCATTGATACCCTTGTGGGTTTTCAAAATTGCAAAAATGCCCCTGTGCGTGTGGGTATTTTACAGGGAAGGTCTCGCACTTAACTTTTATTGCATTTTAGTCCATCCCAGGGACCTGTTTGTAATTATCTTTTCATGTTTTCTTTCATTTATGCCCTTATCTTCTTTCATGCATATCTTGAGCATCGTATTTCCGTTTCAGTTGATTTAAGTTTCATTTCGAAGCTTGCTTGATGTACTTTTTAATGGCATGTTTAATTTCTATTTTGGACTCTGAAATTTTTGATGTTTAATTGATAATATCCAAGTGTCTCTAGGTGCTTAAATTCATGCCTTGCTTCAAATCCATCACGTTTGTATCTTGAAATTGAACCTGAAATTAATTCATTTTTTTGCTCATCATTCTGATTTAGGGAATATTATTTGTGTTGCATTTCATCACATTTGTTTGCATGATTAAAATAAAAAATGCATGTTTTGTTTTAATGCATTGTCTTGTCCTTCATGCATCTATTTGGCCTATTTGTCTTCAATTCAACACTTAGTTAAATAGATAAAAATTTGGATAATAAGAGAAAGGCTCGTGTCCTTTAGTTCGACCTTGATTTCTTGCCAAGTAAAAAAATAATACGACCATCTTATTTTAATTGCTATATTTAAATGATATGGTCTTTTGATGACCCATTTCAGCCCGACTGCGATGACAATTTCAAGTGTTAAAACAACACTTTTAAAGGGCCGATTTAGCAGTTCATCAAATGGCGCCGTTGCCGGGGACACGGCTCATTGGATGTTTGTTTATTTAATTTAGTGTTTCTTTTATATAGGTCAATTTGTCAATTTGTCTTGCATTGTAAAATTTTCTTCTCTATCGATCTCTAATCATTGTTTTTGTGGCAGGGCCCTTGATGATTCAAGGAGGCGAGGAGCTGGCGCTTCCCGCTGCGAGGAGCCGCAGAAACATACGTGGAGCAAATAGAAAAGAAAAAAATGTTTCGCATTTTTATTTTTGCATGTCATGTTAACTTGTAATAATTCGTCTTTTACAGCGGTCTTTGATCGAAGACTCGCGAGTGTAATCGAACGAATGTGGTTGTGTGGGGATCGTCCCCACTTGAGTGTCGACTTAGGACCAGGCACACGGCTCTTTGAGCATATTTTCATTTTTCATCTTTTACGTGCTTGCTCGTAGGTAGGACACACTATAAATAAAGATGCACGTAGCATCGCCTCACTTAGCCAAATTTAAAAGAAATTCTTCACCGCTAATAGAAGCATGTTAAGGTGCGGCTTTTTGATCGACTTGTATACATATTGATTTTGGTTTCAAAACAGCCCAAGTTTTTCACGGATTTTCGCCAAATCACTGCATGTTTTATCGCTTAGCCTAGATTACGGTTTTTATCAAATACATGGTTTTTCTCGATTTCCCTTTCCTAGCTTGATCACCTAGGTTTAATGGAAAATTGGAATTGACGGTAGACGATGAATGCTTGGTTTATGTGCTAACCTTAATTCAGTGACAACCTTAAATAAAAATTGGGACTGATAATTGCAAGTCAACCTAAAAATGGAGTAAAATTTATGTTTTGGGAGAGCAACACCCTCGTTTACGCATTGATTTTTACTTAACATTTTTCTCCGCGTAGACATAAAATGTTTTATCACCAATAAAACTGACAAGATAATAAACTAACCTCGGTTGGTTTCATGTGTGAGTTGGTGAAATTGAGGGTCTTGCTTGCTTGATTGAGCCATGTTTGCTTCGATACACTCCCCAGATCCTTAAACACTCCATTCATCTTCGTAGATTCATCCCCTCATCTGTACATCCATCCATCTTCTTCGTTCACCTTGGGTCCCTCCCAACATCAAATTCCATCTTTATACTTAGGCTAATCTCAGCCTAAGTATAGGTGGGACCCGAGTCCCCGTGATTTTATCCACTCTCCTTTCCTTGTCTTTATACTTAGGTTATTTCTAACCTAAGTATAGGAGGAGCCCCTCGTAGCTCACGTATATTTCTTTATATTTAAATGGACCTATGGACTTGTAACATATAGTGCTATGAGGACATAGCAAAGTTTAAGTATAGGGGGTTATACCGTATTTACAGTATAATTACTTTAGCTATAATCTGAAAAATTTGAAAAAATTTAAAACTTTTTGGCTAAAGTAAAATTCTTTGGACTAAGAGGACTCAAATGTTTTTTACAGCTTTTCCTATACTATGTTACGCTATTTTGATAAAAATAAATTCGAAAATGATTTTTCCTTGTTTTGAAAAAAATCTTTGAAAATGTTTTGAAAATTTTTATTTGTGTGACATAGTTTTGAAAAAAATTCCATCTCTTTTCAAAGGAAGTTGAGTCTAACATGTGTTTTAACCTTTTATTAAAATCCATAAAAATGAGAAAATCCAAAAATCCTTTAGGAGCCATTAGTGACTACTAAGCCCAATTAAGTAGCCGCATTCAGTGAGGGTTCGCCCTTAGCAGATTGGATGGTTTAGAGGACATCGCGTAAGGCCCCGTCCTAAAGAAACGGGCTTCTGCCTATACTTACATCCATACTGGCTGAATTGCAGATGCTTAATTGAGTTTAGGCAGTCCTAATATCTCTTGAAGTCTAAAAAAAATGTTTTTGAATGAAGGAACTGGATTAATCCTCTACTTTCACACTTCCACCCAGGATCTGAAATGTTCAAGAAAATTCGATTTTGTGAGGACTTGAGATTTAGGTTAACCAGCCTTAGCCATCAGGGTCATAGACTTAATCATCCACATTTCCCTAGATCTCTAGATTTGCATGCTATATTCCATGCTTAGTCTCAGACAAAAAGAATATGATCGGCACATCACATGCACGACTGCGGTTTTGATGAGATGAGTTGACTTTTCACCTGAGGGATTGGGATGAGGAATTCGAGTTTGGATTTGATCTAATGATACTCGAAGATGGGATAAAATCTTTGAAGGCTTCATGAAACCTGAGAGTCAGCAAATATTAGCCAGTATGAGAACTTGGTTCTTATACTAATCTCTTGATATTGACCTAAGTGCCAGGGTGTGAAATAAATAAAAAAAATGTTGATCAGTGTGTGCCAACTCTTGGTAAAAGCAGTGGAGCTAGCCAAAAATTATACAAGTCAATGAAATCTCAAAGAAAAGGCTCTCATTCCACAAAGTCAAATATCAAAGAGCTTCCACCAAAGGCGAGCGCTCCCAAACTTTTCAAAGTGTCCAATTGGACCACCGCTATTAGGACCAGGAGTCGAGCTTGCACCATAAAAGGGCTCTGCATCGTAAATGCTACAAGTCTGGGTGTCGAAGGTACGATAGGTACTCAAAAGAGACACACCCCGGTGTATTCCCAGGAAAACAAGTGTAGACAGCTCCAACTTCTCTTGACGGACGCACTAATCAACACCAAAAAAATGTGTTGCGTAAAAGGCACTAGAGAGAATCCTTATTCCAATGAGAGGGAGAGAAGAAATGACACAATCCCATGCCCTCCATTACTGGCCATCCATCTTCATTTTCTAAGTCTGACAACTAAAGAGACGGTGGAATGGATGCATGATTTGATTTATTCCCTAGTGTTGAGGATTGGGTCCTTAGGAGAATTTCTTGGACCAAGACTTTGGGTGACAATTTTACTCTACTCTCGGAATCGCAGTCAAAACTAAATTTTCATATCCTTTAGATTATATGTACATCAGAGAGAGTCTGGAGAATTAGAGGAATTGGGTGCCTCTTGATTAAGGCTGGGTTGAATTCTAGAATTTTGGACCTCTAAAGTTGAGTCGACTTGAACAAATTGGATTCTATACTTACATGCACAAGGGGGTTAATCCAGCTTATTCATTTTCTTTGATGCTCGAGGACGAGCATAGTTTAAGTATAGGGGGTGATGAAACCCAATTTCATCATCTTTATTTTCTATTATTAACCCCCTTGCTTAGCTTTGTGTCAATAAAATCCAGTTAAAGTCCTGTAATTATCAGAGTCTTGAATAAACTAAAAACCACAAAAAAATCACAAAACTAAAATCCGTGGTATTTTTAGCCTGAAAAATACACTTAAAAATATTTCGAGTCTTGGTTTGATCTCATCTCCAGTTTTGGTCAACGTGAAACTTGTAGATCTCGTTAAGATCTACAATTTTCATGTTTTGAGTTTTCTCAAATTCGGCCATCTAGCCCTTCAAAAAAAAACTTTTCTTTTGGAATAATCTGATTGGGCCACGTGGCCCGTTGTGGGTGAGCCACGTGGCCCACCCTCCTTGCTTCAGCCGCCGCACCCCTGGCCGTTGGATTTCATCTTGAATCCAATGGCCCAACTACCTCCATGTCCGTTCTTAGTCCATAACCGTTCGATCAACGCTGGCTTCTCATCATAGCCACACGCCAACGCCTGCACCATAGCAAGCCACGTGGCTTCATCTGAATCACCCGATCTTCACCATCTCAGCCGCTCCTTTCACCTTTATCATGAACCGTACGATTGTTCTCCATCTCAGATCGGGACCGTCTTTTAGCGCCACAGCCAGACCACGACACGTGGCGCACCACTCACCTTCGATCGTGACGCCCAAAGCCTAATCCACGCCGTTCTTTGGTGCTTTGATCTGGGCTGTTGGATCGCAAGATCCAACGGCCGAGACTTTGTCTCCCACCTCTGGCCCTCCTCTCCCACACGTTCTCCACCTCGCACACTTGCTTTCCCCTTTCCATTTTTGTCGCTTCTCCAGCCATCATCTCCACGATCCCGATGACCCTCGATGGTCCCTGATACACCACGATCCTCGCGCATGCTTCCACGATCCACGACTCTCCTCCAGACACCCCATAGCACTCAGCCAAACCACGATCTCCATCACCGGAACCACCCACTTTGAAACTTTAAAAATGTCGCCTCCTCCTCCGTATTTCCTCGTCCACCTTTACGTAGGGGATCACCCAGCCCTACTCCACCTCCTTGTGACAGGATGAGGTGGGAAATGATGACGAGTCCGCCGGTGTTGACCCACCGCTGATCATGGCGGTGCTGCGGAGGCTAACGCCCCACCCGAGCTCGCTGGGATGGCCGTCCAGCACGTGCAAAGACCCAGGCATCATCCCCGATGCCCAGCCCAGGCTCCCGCTCCTCCCAACCTCCGGTAAGTCCTCTTGACCTTCTTCGTATTCTTCTTCTATTTTTTGCCCAATTAATTAGACCTCTCCCGTCGTTTTCACCTTCCATTAATCACCTCTCAAGCTCCGCCACGCACCCCCCTTTCACGCGACGCCCTCCATTCATCTTCTCCCTCGTCCATACCTCCCAACTCCTCCGACCCATCTTCTTCGGGTTCGCCGGAGAAGAACCCCGTCCACCACTTGCTCCGCCCCCTAACGGTCGTTCACCTCGAACCACCTCCATTCCATGTACTGCCCCACACACTCTGGTTTTTGGACTAACCTTGCAGGCTCCTAGATCTTGCACTAACCGGAGACCCACCGGAGCTGGTTTCATAAGTCTCGCTGCCGACATCAAAGCTCCGATGGCATAATCCAGAGAGTCCAGCACCTCGCCCGAGCTCTCAGCTTCATCGACATTATTTCAGGAGCGTCGGGCGAGCTTCATCGGCACCAGAGAGGAGTGGCGGAGCTCGGGCTCCTTCGCCGGAGCTCGGTTCCCGCCGCCAGCTGAAGAAGGAGGAGGAAGTACATGCGCTGTTGGATGTTAATCTCCGGCGATCATCCAACGGACCAGAGCCAGCCACGTGTCAGAGTCAGAGCACCTCCGAGCCTCAGCGCCCGAGCCATTAGGCTTGGAGCTCCCGAGCCTAGCCGAAGCTACATCGAGCTCGAGCCAGCACCCAAGGCTCGCCGAACCAGCGCTGAGCCTCTTCCGCCCTCCGAGCCTGGATGGCACGTGCCTGGCACGTGCGTATCTGGGTAAATTGTAGAAACACCCACTGAAGTTCTTCAATTTGCATCCAGGTCCATATCACGTACAGTACACGCGTATATTGGGCATTTTGCATTGATACCCTTGCGGGTTTTCAAAATTGCAAAAATGCCCCTTTGCGTGTGGGTATTTTACAGGGAAGGTCCCGCACTTAGATTTTATTGCATTTTAGTCCATCCCAAGGACCTGTTTGTAATTATCTTTTCATGTTTTCTTTCATTTATGCCCTTATCTTCTTTCATGCATATCTTGAGCACCGTATTTCCGTTTCAGTTGATTCCAGTTTCATTTCGAAGCTTGCTTGATGTACTTTTTAATGACAAGTTTAATTTCTATTTTGGACTCTGAAATTTTTGATGTTTAATTGATAATATCCAAGTGTCTCTAGGTGCTTAAATTCATGCCTTGCTTCAAATCCATCACGTTTGTATCTTGAAATTGAACCTGAAATTAATTCATTTTTTTGCTCATCATTCTGATTTAGGGCATATTATTTGTGTTGCATTTCATCACATTTGTTTGCATGATTGAAATAAAAAAATGCATATTTTGTTTTAATGCTTTGTCTTGTCCTTCATGCATCTATTTGGCCTATTTGTCTTCAATTCAACACTTTTAAATAGATAAAATTTTGGATAATACGAGAAAGGCTCGTGTCCCTGAGTTCGACCTTGATTTCTTTCCACGTAAAAAAATAATACGGCCATCTTATTTTAATTGCTATATTTAAATGAGATGGTCTTTTGATGACCCATTTCGGCCCGACTGCAATGACAATTTCAAGTGTTAAAACAACACTTTTAAAGGGCTGATTTAGCGATTCATCATGTATATACAACCCCTTATGCTTAACTTGTGCTATGTCTTCATAGGTCAAAGAGAAAAAGTAAGACATAACTCGTGTTAATATAGGAAAGTATATACTACAATGACTAAAGAACAAGAAGTCGGTCACTCCCCCTATACTTTGGATCATCTAATCTTAAGTATAACAGACTTAATACAAAATTGGGATGATCGAGGATCCAGAATTTACAGAATCAATGTAATCGTCTTTTCCTCCCATACTTAGGGTGAAATATCCCTAATATAGATAGTGTCAAAAATTGAGAGACAAGCGAGAGAATAAATAATGAATAACCCGATGACACTCATCCCCCTTATACTTAGGATGAAGCATATCCTAAGTACAACACAAATGAATGGGATGAATGCCATATAGAAGAATGAAAAATATGCGATATTAAAATAAAAAGAAGAAAATTTAATCAAGGATATTTTTGGGAGCATTGTCCAGCTCCATTGAAGCTATTGAAGCAGTAGATTCATCATTAAAAATTACTTGTACAGAATCAACAATGGCCATGAATGTATCATGCTCTAAATATTGCTTCAGCAACTAATCGTTGACAATGAAAGGCTGTGTGTCAGATGATAATTATGATATTAGAAAACTTTCGTTGTTATGCACAGTACTGACTCTGTATGGCCCTCTCCATTTACATTCGATTTTCTTGGGAAGATCTTTGAATATCCACACTTTTTGTCCAGGTTCGAAGGTCTTTCTTCTGATGTGCTTGTCGTGCCAGCGTTTGACCTCCTCTTTGTACATCAAGTTGTTGTCATACATGTAATCTCAGAATTCCAAGAGCTTGTTCAGATCCAGTTTCTTTGCTGACCACCTTTTTATGAGTCGAGGTTACAGATATTCACTGCCCAAAGTAACTTGTGAATTAATTCCACGGGTAGGTGGCATGGCATTCCATGGACAAGGCGATAGGGAGACATACCCAAGGGAGACTTGTAGGCATTTTGTATGCCTAGAGAACTGAGTCCAGGAGCTGTGACCAATTCTTTCGGTCCGACCTCAGAAGTTTCTGCAGGATAGTCTTGATTTCTCTATTGTATAATTCATCCAAGTTGTTTGACTGAGGATGATAAGGAGATGCGACTCGATGATCGATGGCATACTCATTCATTAATTTCTCTACTTCTTTATTAATGAAGTGGTTACCCCCGTTTGAGATGAGAATTTTGGGTATCTCGAACCGCGATATGATGTTATCTTTCAGAAATCTATATGTTGTTATACTATCTATGGCTTGAGCAGGGATAGCTTCATCCCATCGATTCATAATCTAGGGCAAGCAAGATTTATTTGAAGCCCTCCCATGAAGTCGATTCCCCATGCATCAAATACATCATATATCTAGATAAATTTTAGGGGTATGCTATCTTTAACACAAAGGGTTTTCCCCATTTTCTGATAATTGGTACATGCTTTCACATATTCATTCGCATCCTTGAAGAGTGTGGGCCACTAGAGGCCACAATGGAATATCTTTCTTGCGTTATACTTCTAGAATGGTGTCCATTAGGTTCAAGCTTATGGCAGTGCTAGAGGATACTTGTGTACTCATCTTGAGGAATATACCGACATAAAATGCAATCCACTCCTTCCCTGAACATGTATGCATCTTCCCATTGGTAGAAATAGATAAAGGAAAAGAACTTGTCCTTCTTGATTTTCGTCCAATCTTGTGGAACTACCCCAGAGACAAGGTAGTTCACAATATCAACATACCAAGGGAGCAATCCAATGTTGTGGACGGATTCATCAGGAAAAGTATGTGTGATTGGTGTACTGCTCGATTGAGTATCTTGGTTTTCAATTATGGAGAGGTGATCTGCTACCACATTTTGAACTCCAGGTTTATCTCTGATTTCTAGATCAAATTCATGGAGGAGAAGGATCCATCGGAGTAGATGTGACTTGGCATACTTCTTCTGTTGTAGGTATCGTATAGCAGAGTGGTAGTTAAAACAATGACTTTAGATCCAAGAAAATAGGATCCAAACTTCTCTAGAGTGAAGACTACCACCAACGACTCTTTTTCTGCAACTATGTAATTTCTTTGTGCTCGTCGAGTGTCTTGCTGGCGTAGTGAATGACATAGGGTATCTTTTCTCTTCTTTATCTTAAAACAACCCCAACTACAAAATCTAAGGCATCTGTCGTGATCTTTAATAGAAGAGACCAATCGGGTGGATGTAGGACTAGAGCATGAGGGACAAGATCTTTCAACTAATAAAATGCTTGGAGAACCTGTTGATCTACACTGAACTCGATCTCCTTGCAAAAAAGCTCGATTAGAGGTCGGGTAAGCTTGCTGAAGTCCTTGATGAATTGGAGATAGAAGCCGACATGCCCTAAGAATGACCTCACATTCTTCACATTCTGAGGTGGCTTGAGTTTAGCGATCACATCCATCGTCGCAACATGGCCCGACACAATTCCTCTTGTGAATATGAAGTATCTCTTTTCCCATGATAATGCAATATTAACTTCATGACACTTATGCAATACTCTGTCTAGGTGCATAAGGCATGAATCAAAACTATCACCATAGATGGAGAAATCATCCATGAAGACTTCAAGAAAACTCACGACCATGTGGGCAAAGTGATGAATCTATGATTCATCATAGATTCATCATCTTAATATATTAGTCTTAACTTTATTCCCTGAACAAAACTTCAATAAAACTCCCTAAATTAAATAAATTAAGAAAATATAACTCTTAATAAAATGGGCTAATTATCTTATAAATAAGTCCACAAAATAATACCAAAATTAAAAAATATATAAAAATAGTGTTGAAAAATGTTTGTAAATAATCTCTTGTAAATACTCAAGCTTCCTTGATTTTTAATAAATTCATAAAAACTCCTTTTGATTTAAATCTTTTTTAACTTGTACATAAAAATGTATATAAAAATACAAAATAATTTTTACCTTGAATAAAAACTTTTAGATCTTGAATAAAAAAGACATAAAGTCCAACTTCTCAGCTAAATTCTTGCTCCGAATGAACTCCAAATTCACCATACTGATGAATCTCCATTTCATCAACTTTGTTCTATCATTTTGGCCTTAAAAACCTAGCTAATACATGTAAATGACATTACTTTCTACAAAATAGCATACATTATTTATTGCATTTATTGCGTAAATAATACTGTTTTTAATGCCAAAATTATAGAATAAAGAGAATAAAAGAAAAAAGGAAGAAAATATTGAAAATATTTTATGACCCTAAACCCCGAGACCAAGTCAAGAATTGAGTTGGTCGACGAGGAATAAAGTGGGGGAGATAAGGGCCAAAATGCAATAAAATTGCCTTTTATTCATTCATTATGTATGCATTTTTGACACATATTTTATTCTTCATTATTTATTCATCAAATAAAGAAACATTGTATACAAGTTTTATATAATAATGTAAATAAAAATACAAAATTGAGTTTGTACAAAAATAATATACAGTGTTCATTTTATACACAAAATAAAAAGCCAGAAACCAAACTTCACAGACCCGTATCTTTCAAATAAAAACTCAAAACATATCAAAATCACCCTCTATGTATATAACTTTTCACGAGCTATTTAATGGCGGTGGTTCTATATTTTTTGGAGTTACTATGTGAAAGTTAGGTTTTGGGCCCTCATTGTACATTTTACCGATTAATATTCAATTTATTAATTATGTATTATTTCTACAACTTCTTATTTTTATAATTTTGTAAATATTATTTATAACACATGTGCATATTAAAATTCGAATAAAATAAAAAAGAAAAGGAGAAATAAAATAAGTTTATGTAATTATATAGGAAAAACACCTATGATTATACCTGTATATAAATAAAAGGGGAAACTTATTCTTTAATTATTTATTCCTTTATAATTTTATAATATTCTAAATATTATTTATATTTCATTAAAAATACAAAACTAAAATAAAACTCAACAAAATACATTAAAATCAAAAGATGTCCATAAAACATAGGTAAAATACCTGTAAATAGGCCTATATAATATGCTTACCTGTTTATTTAAGTGTACAAATTACATCATAAAAATTAAATAAAAATATTTATACTCCCAAAAATAAGTTATAAATATATAAAATAATAGAATTAAATAATAAAATAAACAAAAATAAAAAATGAAAATGTATAAAACATAGATGAATATACATATAAATACACTAATAAAAATTAACTACTAATAAATAAAGCAAGAAAAATAAATAAAAATCATAATACAATAATAAATAAAATAATAAAGATTTTTTATTTTATTCTCGAAAAATAATAAAAATCATTTATTATTTTAAATTAATTATTTCCGATTAAATCTGCTATTTTGTCTTTTAGCGGGCCCGCGTGGCCCAATGGGAAGCCAGGGACTGTTGACCTCCGGTCAACTTCCCCTGCGCTTCTGACTTTTGTCAGAACTGTATACTCCCCCAACTTTCACCCTTTTTCTCGGTTGATTTGTCGATCAATCGGCCTCGCTCCTTCAGAGAAAATCATCATGGATCATCCATGATCTACGCCAGATCATTGTATAATTTTTACATAACTCTGATTCATCGATCTACGTCGGTCAATAAGGGTGTGTCAAAAAATCTATAAATAAAACTCCCGAGTCTCCTTCCAAATTTGGTCACCATTAGAGCCCTAGGAGCCCTCGCCTTAGATCTCAATCGTCTTCTCGTGATAGGAGGAGGTCTTGTGTGCTTAGGTGGAGCTCTAGGAGGCCGGGGTGCACCCACGGCCGTCGTCATCGGCGACCTTGCTCCCTGGGCGTCCCCCGGGTATAAGAGCTGTGTCTTTTCTATGCATTTTGTTTAATTTTTCTCCTAGCTTTTATTTCCAATAATTAGTTTAATCCCTACACAGTTAGATTAGCTTAATCACTCTAGCATGTACCTCGCCGGAGTCGAGCCCCGGCAAGCTCCTCCACGTGTCATCAACGCTTTTCCATCCTATTCCCCGTGCCCATTTCATCCCTAATCACCCTACGATCATCCCGCATATCTCGCTCCCTCCATATCCATCGTGGATATGGAGATTCAGGTGCTCCACTCCGCCATTCGCCGGAGCACCTCCGCCCGCCTCACTCCGCTCCATTCCACCACCAATAAGGCTCCCAGAACCCCCATTTTCTTGTACATAAATCTTTTGCAAGTCCGGAGGGCCAAAGGACTCCAAACGGAGTCGAATTTTGAAGACTCAAGGTACCTGGGCACCCATATCTTCTCCGACCTTGCTGGAGAGCTTCGGAGCACCTCCGATGCCTTCGAGCCCTCTGGTCGATTCATGGTGCTTCCAGGAATGAGAAGAGACCCTTGGCGGAGGGAATGGCGGTCGGAGGATCTCACGTAATCAGATCCAAACTCGCCCCAGGCGAGTTCATCCCCATTTCTTCAAGCCATCTTCCCCGCCGTCGAATGAAGATCCGCGCTCCAGAATCGTCCGCAACCGTTGGATCACGCCTAGTTCTAGCCGTTGATCGCTGCCTAGCAATCTAATCTCCACCATTGATCCACAAATCGTCGACACGTGTATTAGTGAAGATCATCCAGCCGTCCGCCAACGCCTTTATGGGGTAAATTGCACATCTCGCTCTGCATTTTTGTCTTTATTATTTAGTCCTATAAATAAAAGTTAACGTTATAAAATAAGTGGAAATTTTGTAAATGGACCCTGAACTTATTGTAATTGCAAAAAGGTCCATTCCATGTCACCTCACGTGCCGTCCCACGTGAGAGGGCAAAATTGCATGTATACCCCTACGGGATTGTGTATTTATAAAAAGTCCAATAAATCGAATTTATTGTTATATAAGTTTGTGAAAATTGCTGGAGGGTCCATGAACTTTATGATATTTGCATTTAGGTCCTTCCAATGCTGCGTCACGAGTAGTCCCACGTGATGGGTAAATTGCGTCTGTAGCTTTGGTATTTTCGTAGTTATTTATTAGTCCAATAAATTCTTAAATACGTTGTATATTTCTGGTATAATTTCATAAAGCCCCATGATGTTAATTTTATTTGCACTTCCCGCTAGGACATATATTTTTGTAGCTTTTATCTACTTATTAAAAATAGCTAGCTTGCTACTAAAAATCCACAAAAATAGGGATAAATGCTTTATGCCTAGTAGATTTATGTCAATATTTTTAATTTGCATTTTTACATTTTATCCATTTATTAAAATTAAAAAAGAGCCTAAATAAGCCCTATCTAAATCATAAAATACCAAAAAATAAAAACTTTTTGAAAAATTCCAAAAAAATATATAGTATGTTTTGATATTTATTGAGTCCAGAAAACAAAAATCTCTAAAAATAGTAAAATAAAAATAATAAAATTAAAAAGCTCAAAAATCCAACAAAAAATATAAAAATTCTATAAAAAAACCAAAAATATATTTTCCTATTTTATAATTATATATATATATTAATATTTATCTATTAAAATTCATTTGAGTAATGTTGGGACTTATTTTTTTAAACCCAAATAAATTTCGGTATGTTTATTAATCCCATATTTGGGATTTTTTGACTTTAAAAATAAATAAAAACTAGAAAAAATTCCAGAAAATAACAAAAAAAATTAGAAAAATATAAAATTGCAAAAATATATTATTTACTATATTTTGGGTATTTTTACATATTTTTTTTATAGTTGTATCCATATATATTTATATTGTATTTGTACATATATATTATATTTAAATCAAGAAGAAATATAAAAAGATAAAAATATAAAAAGAAAATACAAAATCAGAAAACCAAAATTAAAATAAAAAATTATAAAATAAAAAACTCACAAAAAGAATTATACAAATCAATGACTTGGTTGTACATAGATAACCGTAGGCTACCATTTTGCTCTCTGTGGTTTGACCTCTACATGCTTGACTGCTATAAATTTTATGGTAGAGATAATAAATTTTAACTCGCATTTTTGGGATTCATTGATTTATTATGGTTGTGGGTTACTTGCTGAGTAAAGTAGGCTTGTCTTGAGCGGTCACCTCAACGACACTAATTGAGTTTGATTAGCAGACCCTCCGGAGAATCCTCTTTATCAGATGGTGCCATTGCTGGGGAGCAATGAGCGCAGCCTATTTTTACCAGTCATTTTTGTATCATTATTCATCCGATTTATTGATTCATTGTTGTAAATATTTATTAATTTATCTGCAATTAACTATTTGGTTATTGTTGTAAATATTCATTGATGCTGTAAATATTCATTGGTTTGATTGTTTGATTAAAATGCTAATGCCATATTTTTGCTACTTTGATGCGAGGGCCCGCCACGCGAGGACGGGTTCCTAGGTGGCCGATGCAGTCAAGCTTGGAGGAGGTTGGTCTTTTCTTTTTGACCATCTGGAGAGAGCACCAAGGAAGCAGAAGGAGGAATTAGCTTAGAAAAAACATCAATTTTGTAGTTTTATGGTGAGAGAGAATTTTTGGCATGTAATATTTTGGACTCTACTCTTCACAACGAGGTCCAGTGCCCGGGTGTTTGTTCACCTGGGGCCTCATCGTAGTTTCCCGTATTTTATTACCGTCTTTTTATTTTGCTTTCCGTTGTTTTGAGCTTTCTGCCTCATTTTACTTTGTTTTCTGTGCATGGAGCCCCTAGATTTAGGCTGCTTGACTTGGTAACTAGGTCCACACCTTAATAAGAATGCTTGTTCCTATATTCTATTACGCATGGATCTAGTCAAATTAATAATGTTAGTAATTCAGATCTGATATTGCGTGTCGCTAGATGTCGTATATAGAACGTGCAGGACCCGTTGTGGCGGGCACCGATAGGCATCAGAGACTGGACCTTGGTCTCATTTCTGAATAACTACCAATTGATGCTTCACAATTAATAGCAGCTACTATTTGGGGTGATTTTGAATTGCACACTGCCATGTAGATAGGTTTAAAAATTTTGTTTTGCATATCGCATGGAGAGAGCTGGGATGCACTGTAAGTCTTCTAACTCAGCATGCATCATTAGGTTCAATGGTGATATTTCCATCATTGAATCGACTTGCACATCTTTTCCTCTATTTCCCTCTGATTTTGAGCACCTAGGTATTAAATAAAAATCTACAAAAACGTTAGGCCCTTGTATGAAAACAGACTCAAAAAAAGTGAAAACCCAAAAATTAAAATAAGAGGACTGCTAAATAAACTTTGACCTTAATTAAAATATGTAATGGATTATCATTGTTCTGAGTTCATAAAGCCCTTATTGTTTTCAGATACCTTTGGAGGGGACCAAAACCCCTGCCATGAGCGAGGAACGTCCCATAAGAAATAGAGCCCAAATCCCAGTCTGTAACTGCCTTGTGTATCGCCTGGATTTCCGAAGCAATGGTGCTTCTATCGTACGTGACTGAGTAGGGCCTTGTCAACGATAGTGTTCCCACTTTGTGTGGAACATAGATATGGTCTAAAGTACTGAGCATAGGCCACACCTTCACGGGGGTGTCTGTCTCATTGGTTTGCGTCCGAGTAGGTTCTTGCACGCTCACGGGTGATTCCGTTCCGAGCAAAAACCGAAGTATTGGTTTCACATATCGTCTTCTTCTCTCTATTTATTTGGCTGAGTAGGAATCCAGGAAGGGTTACAAGGACTTCAAAAAGCGCAGATACAGGTTACAAAAGAAGGATGACAAGTACAGGATACTTTTCTGGTAGTACTCTCTCTCCTATAGGGTTAGCGTGCTAAGGACTTGTTATAAGATATGCTTGGAATAATAACTCTAAAACTGAAAAGATAATAAGTAGCCGAACCTTTACGGCTTCACATGGCATGAGTTGGTGAACCCAATTTTGTATAAAGTGTTTGTATAGATCTATACTAAGGTTCAAAGATCAAGTCATGCACACTTACACAAATTTTGTCGTATGTTTCTCTTTTTGACCCCTGCTCAGCTCGAGCCTTTTTACTGTTTTGTATTCCGATTTTTTCCTCATTGACCACCGTATCTTTCTTCCGATATCTACTCCCCTATTGCTTCGCGAAGGTGATCCATGGATGATTTAGTCGGGATCCTGCCGACACCTACATCGATTCCATGGACTCGACCTCGCTAATACTTCGAGGCGATTCCTGAGAACCCGATCCGGACCTTGCAGGTCGATCTCCAAACTCCTCATTTTCTACCCTTCCTCTTGACCACCCAATAAACCGGAACCACTCTTGTCCCACTTTCATCGTTGTGAATGAAAGTCGATTACAATCCATATCCTTTTTCATTCACAACACTCTGGAATTGACCTTGATTCCAGATTAATCATGGCAGATGGGATCCAATTGCAGAGTAGTCTGATTGGGATTCTCTCATCTTGCAGATAGAAGACAAACCAAGACCTGGATCCCAATCCAGAATTCTTCTCCTCAGATTCAGTCTCTGAGATGGCTCCTCAAGGAAAGGGCAAGGGTCAGCAGCCCCCTCCATTAGCAATGTGAGCAAGAGGTGAACCATTCCTACAATAAATGTTATTATAATAAATGATTTATCAATAAAAGTTATTGATTATGTTTCACTCCCTTTCTGAGATTGAATGAATGAATGCACTATAAGGTCCCATTGTATAATAAGGGTTATGTACCATGGCCAACTTGATAATCATACAGTTGTTGATTCATTGAATCATAGAGGCTGATGCTTGATGAATATCTAAGGAGTTAGATAGAGGACTCATCAAGCATCATCAAATGATTATCAAGTGATGATCTTTAGCCTGAGTAGGAGATGGCAATCCTTTCTCATTAGGCTGATATCTGATCGACCTCTTGATGCAAGTCCTCTACATGGGAATAGTGATTCGAAGGTATCAGATTAGTTGAGTCAATGGGTTGACTTAACGAGATCGAGATAACCAAAGACCTATGTTGAATACTGTCACAACATAGGCACACATCCTCTGACCAGAGACAGATGTGTCGCTATATGTCTGAGTGTGTACATTTGGCAGACCAATAGGTTGATGACCTAACACAGGTCTATACACCAACGAGCTGGTGTGCATGTAAGGACATATGAGTAATACGATCTCTCAAAGGGATCATACATGTTCACTGGTGAACCAGGAGACATGAGCTCACTCATGAGGTATTGGGACTGATCAAATTCCATGCATGATCTTCATGCTTTGGAAGCATGCCATGAATTTGAAGGTAAGATATATGCTTTGTGAAATCATATGATCTTTACCAAATCCCAATGACCAAGAATGAGAAACTTAGTGATCAAATCCTGAAGATGACAGTATAAAAGTGATCTACATCTTCAGAATGATCATAGGTCTTCCAGTATGCAGGATGTACAGGTGTTGGGAATGCCTGAGGGTGTTGTGATCATAAACGATTGTATAACCATGACGCTTCCATTCCGAGAGAATGATGAAACATGTCTGGATTTTAATGACTCATCTCAGAAGAGAAGTGACCTAATCCTAGTCCATGTATTGGATATTGATCTGAATGAGATTCAGATGCAATGAGAAGATTAGTTTTATGGCCTTGATTTAATCAAGCATCTATGGGAGGTCCATGAGATCTGAATTTGAGATGTGATCTCAATATCCAAGACACTATACGTGGAACAATACAATCGCCATGTCCTTATCTCCAAATATCTAAGAAGAAATCGCATTATTCTTGAAAGGGTTCAAGAAGCATTAAGAAATTGATAATTAAATGTGATTTAATTATCTTGATATGTGTGGAAATTATCCAATGTAATTAAATGTGATTTAATTATTGAGGATAAGAATAATGTGGATAGCAATATCCAATTATTCATAATATTTTATAAATGTGATTTATAATGTATTAGAGAGAGTTAATTATAATTTATATTTATTGATTAATTATTAATGTGTATTGGATACATATTGTTTAATTAATTGAAAATGTAAAATATATTTTGTTTTGGGTTGTGAATGTGATTCACAATTTTCCAATGGCAAGATTACAATATTCTCAAAATTAATTATGAATTATTTTTGGAGAATAACACAACAAAAGTTGTTGGATTAAATAAATGAGATTTCCATGGAGATATGCAATCTCATGAGATTGCTCCCACTTGTAATCAAGTGGGCGGCCACCATAACCAATCTGGAAATTGGTGGTCGTCCACCATGATACTTGGGGAGGCAATATCCATGTTGGTAATCACCCTTATTTGATTGGTTTAATTTTAGGATTGATGTATATTTGATTTGTCAAATATATTTGATCTAAATTAAATCATAAGTTGTTGGTTTTTACCAACAATAATCTTGACCATTGGATTAGACATTAATCAATCTCATCCATTGATTTTATGTGTCCCATGAATTGAGATCCATGGATCCCAAAACTATATAAATAGAGAGGCATACCATGCTCTCTAGGTTATGCTTTTGAAACACATCTCTCTCTCTCTCTCTTTCTTCTACACGCCAACCTCTCTCCTTGGTGGCCGTCCACCAAACCCTAGAGGAGAATAGCCATCGACGCCCTTGCCACCGCATCGCCGCTTCGACGTTCTTCGGTTCTCCGTCTTCTTGGAGTGCTACGCTCACGAAGAAGACGTTCGATCTCCTACGACGAGATCAGGAGTTCTCCGTGCTTGGATCAACATGTTGGATTGCGAGAATCACGCGACTCATCTACGCGCTCGCAAGCTTCTTCTCCGACGATCAGACTTGAGACAGGAGGTCTCTTTTTGTAGAGACTCGATCAACCACGCTTCAAGAGGCATTCCTTTATACTTGTTGTGGTTATATATGAAACGATCCGAGAATCGTTCTTGGATCATGTGGTTTCATCGCATGAAAACTTTTTAAATTCCGCTGCTTAGAACAACTAGTACGACTAGTTGTTCATCGTCGTATTCGATACGATGCTCACACTTCCATGATATGCTTGAGGATTAAACCATATCCTTCAAGTGGTATTAGAGCCTTAGGTTGAAGGTTTTGGATACGATCCGCAAACCTAGGACGACTTGGGTTCGTAGAGGTCGCGAAAGTTTTTGTCGCATTTGATTTTTGCACTTCTGTTTAGTGAATAAATTCGGCCATGTTTAAATTGTTTAAACACAAATTAATCACTTGGATTTTGTTCCCATTAAATAAGGAAATTATAGGATCTGATTTTACGTAATTTGAATTCTGTTTGCTCGAGATATGGTTATTTTAATGAACATGTATTCACTGTTGCGGGAACTGCAAATCTTAACATGGTTGATGAGTTAATTACTGTTTTGATATTCCTCAAAATGCGTGAAATATCACTTAGGTTCTATCCTAAATCAAATTATCAATCTTTGAAGATTGATTTTATCTAATTTGGATTTAAATTGATTGATATATGTTAATTTTAGTAAGTAGGGGTCACTACTGAAATTACAGTCCTAATCAAAAACCATGTGATTGTCAATTAGTGAAATTAATTGTTAATTTCATGAAATAATTATGGAAAATATTTGAGAAATATTTAATGATGATTATTTTTTAATTGACTTGGCCTCAACCAATAAATTGATTAGATTTGATCTAGATCATAATTGGAAACACAATCATCAAACTCCTTCCTTGAATAGGATTGAGAATTTGTCTAGAAAATTTTCTTATAATCAAAAATGTTTTGATTATTACTATATGGTATAATATCGGTTGAAGAACTAATGATCATCTCAAGTACAAAGTGATTGACTCGGTATTATTTTTTCCCGAGACAGATATGGTGTCTAGTCGGGGATCGCTGGGGTAGCGGGTCGCACCGGTTGCGGTCTGTCCCACTCCCATCGGTACTGGCCATGATAGCGGGTAGGGAACGAATGATGCCTGAGAGATCATGATGTATTTATCTAATTATTAAAATTTGAATTAATGCATACTTTGAGATAATACCATATATTCAAGTAAAAATCAAGTTTGTTGATTGAATTGGATTGAAAATTAATTTAATATGATTAAGTTAATTATATCCAATTAAAAACACTCTATTATGAATAGATGTATATTTCCCTTGAAAGAATTAATTATGTGAATATGATTCATGATAATTAATTAAAATTTGAATATGAGATAGAGGATCACATAAGTGACATCCATGGTCTCCCGTCAAGGCGAAGGGTTTCGTCGCCAGATATTGTATGTGGGAGACGCATGTCCGAAGTGACAGCTCCTGCATATGATCCATTTGGATCGGGCTCGTCACTTCTCGAAAGAGTAAGGACGTATGCGTAGTGACCCCAATATTGGGTCCTCATATTATTGGGGCGATATTGGATTGCGCAGAGCGAGTTGTATTCCTGTTGACGGTTCGTTCAATTAATGACGGGTCAACATAAGATTTTTTAAATAATTATTAAAAAAATCATAATTAACTAAATAAGCATGAAGGAAAAAATTTAAAAAAAATAGGTATCGATCGGCACCTGAGGTACCGATTTGGGGCGACCCCTCCAAATCGGCACCTGAGGTGCCGATTTGGACAGAGGCTCCAAATCGGCACCTGAGGTGCCGACTTGGAGATGGCCATTTTACAAAACACACCCTGTTAATACTTTAATTATATTTCAATACTACCGGATACTACAAATTATTATTATGTTCATTAGATGTGAATGAGGACATTTGAGGAATTTTGTAAATAATTTTAAAAAATAAAATAAATTTAATAGGCTTTCAATATTTTCCTTCATCACAATTTTTTTGATCTATCAGTAGAGCTTCGGGCTCTCATCTTCTTCCCAATAACGTTATTGTAAAATGTGAAGTATATCTCTATTTTTAACTATATTCTTCATTATCGATACATACTTAGAATATTTATAATTGACATATCAACAATATTATAGTAAATATAAAGAAATTGAGAGTGTGCTCAACATCATTTACCATTGACATATGTGAACTCAACAACGTACAACTTGACATGAATTAATTTAAAAAAAATACAAGTATTTTATTAAAATCATAAGAGAATAAAGATGAGTTTACAAATAATAAGAAAAATTTTTACAATAACTTAAACTTTCCATATCTTCAGAAATCCCTTCAGACCTCCTCCTCCACCTCATGCACCTCCTCCTTTGTCGTTTCCTTTCCCTCCATCTCCCAATTTTTTGTGAGTCTCCTCATGTGTTGTCTTCTTCTTCTGCTTGGCCATTTGTTCTGAATGCGTTGGAATGTGCCCTGGAGGATGCGGTCTAGCTGACGACTTCCGTGGCGGTTCGATTGTTTGGGATTCCTGATTTCTTGACGTTCGTACACTTGTTGAATGGCGAGGCGGCTCTGATGGAGGAGGCTCAGTGATCCTTACTTCGGGAGAAGGTCTTCGAGGCAGCTCCGGACGTTGTTGTGGTATTATCGTGGATATACCAAACAACTGTCTATCGAAATCAGTTGCCTCCATTTGCCGAACACTATCAAATATCTGCGACTGCAAATCTCTTGAACTATATCGAGTAGACGGTATGAGCTGAGAGGGTCCAGAGTCAAATTGACTCGAAGGTCCAACAAGCGATGGTCCTACAAGGTTGAGACATTTTCATTGTTATAAGTATCACCCCAAGCCAGTTGAGCACATTCTTGCAGTTCACGTAAGTGTAATAGGTACCTAAAAAATTAATCAAACCTAAGAATACAACAACAATTAATAATGTAATACTTTCACTCATTAACGCATACCTTAGAGGCACCATATCTCCGCTGCTGTCTGCAAGAACACTACATCCTATATGATAAAAAATCAGTGCTCTAACCAAAAGGGTCGCTTGTTCTTCATCTTCAATACCCTGGAGCGGATGTTCTGAACTGAAGAAGATGTCACGTATCCAAGACAGCTTCACTTTTCCACTCATTTATCTGAGTGGGTACTACTCCTAACAAACTCATGCATACTGCGTCCCATCCACCTGTAGGAGAATCTGGCCCAGTGACAGGTAGACCATCAACTCTCAATCCACTAATTAATCCCATGTCCTGTAGAGTAATGGTAGCCTCCCCTAAGTTAGGTGAAATGTGTGTGTCTCAGGTCTCCATCTCTAATAAACTGGTCAGTAACGAGGGATCCATTTGGACTCTTCTCATGTTTACCACACATGAAAAACCCGATGCTTCTAACAATCGTTGTACTACATCACTCTTCTTGTCAGAAATGGTGTTTGGTAACTCATTATGCTCTACAAATCGAATCTGTAAAATATTTTGAATAAGAAATAAGTAACAGTATTATGAAACTGTAAATTCATAAAATCTTTAAATTACTTACCGAGCTAGTAGGTTGTGATGACCGATGGTCGTTCTGCATATATAATATTGAGGTATCTACTGGTCCAGGAACTCTATCCATATGTGTCATCTACATTAATAATTATAAATTTCATGAAAACATAAATTATCAATTTGAAATGCAAATGAAATAAAAATTATCCAATTAAAATGTCCTTACATACCCATGTATTCCTATGTTCTGCGTGGACAACTTAATCTATTATGTCCGGGTTGCTTGCAGATTTTACATAATGTCGGCCGTACGCACATTTCATCCATTTCATTTCTAATTCTTCCTTCTACAGGTCTTCCGACTTTTCTCTTCCCGATTTTTGGTGGTAACATAACAGTGGCATCTTCTTCTCCCCAATAACGTCTATCTGGTATGGGATGAAAGAAGAAGTTGTATGCCTAATGGTAGTGATTGCTGGAGAAATACTGTGAACATAGATCATAGTTGTCTACGTGTGTACGCGTACGTGAAGCTGCGGCTATAACATGTGGACATACAAAGTGTTTCATCTGCATAAACCCACACGTGCATTCACTTTCTCGATCATTTAAATTAACATCATATGCAAATCCATCACGATCACAGACTTGAAACTGAGTTAATGAAAAACATTCTATGTGGCATGCTCTTGCATCTCTGGTTTGTTTCTCTAACAATTCTTCATATTTCTTAGTCAAATATGTAGTCATTCCCTCTGACTCTTCACGGCGATCATTGAAATAACCATTTATTCTAAGGAAAACTTTTAGAATAAGAGAAATAATTGGTAAACCGCGTGCTCCTCTAAAGGCACCGTTAAGGCTTTCAGATAAATTGGTTGTCATGTGGCCATAACGATGTCCATTATCTAAACTTAATGCCCAATAACTATGATCGCCATTGTCCTGCGATACGATCCACTGGAAAGCATTTCTGTCTAGAATGCAAATTTCTTGCATCATACTGTTAAACTTGTTCTGACATGGTTCTCGCCCAGCAGCGTAGAATCTGTTTTGAACTATACAATTTCTATGTCCAGCTCTCTGCATATTTGCACGCATATGTCTGAGACAATGACGATGCGTGAATCCCTCTTCCAAATCGGGGTCCAATGGCGCTCTTGCCAATTTGGGCTGGGCGCCCCAAATCGGCACCTCAGGTGCCGATAAATACCTATTTTTTAAATTTTTTATCCGTGCCTATTTAATTAATTCCGATTTTTTTAATAATTATTTTAGAAAAAGTCCGGTCAACATCCCTTAGGGGTGGTGGGTCCGGGTGTTAAAGACCGAATTGGAAGATGCAAGTTGGACTTGCAAGGTAGAATGTGTTCCCGCTTCTTTTTATCCAAGTTACAGGTTCTCATATTATTGGGATGTAACAAAGATAAGGAAGGAGATCCCAGATCTTGTTTGAGATATAATGTAAGTATATCTCTTACATTGAAAGTGATTAAGGGAATGAACTTTCATTGTTGACAGAGCACGAATAATTTGATTTAAAATGCCTTAATCAAATATAATAAATATGAATATATGATTATATAGTGCATTCTTAATTTCAGAAAATGAAGTCCATGAACCTACTAAGCAGGCTTCTGGAGGTCAACCAGTTGACCGGACCGAATTACTCGGATTGGATCCGTAATTTGGAGCTCGTTCTCTCAGCTAAGCGCATAAGTTATGTGCTCTCAGAAGACAAGCATGAAATCCCTAAAATGAAGGAAGAAAAGGCATACAATGACAAGTATGATGAAGATCATGTCTTGTCTAGATGCTATATCCTGGGTTCTCTTTGCAATATTCTTTAAAAACAACATGTGGAGATGAGCACATGCCAGGAAATAATGCAGAATCTGAAAGATATGTTTGGTGACATTAACCACACCCAACGATACAACATTATGAAAGAACTCGTTCGCTGCAAGATGCAGGAAGAAATGTCAGTCCGTGAACATGTACTCAAAATGTTTGGGTACTTATCGGAGCTGGAAATTCTTGGGGCAAGCATGGATGCAGACATGCAATCTGATTTCATTCCGCTGTCTTTGCCCAAGTCTTTCAATAACTTTGTGGTTTCATTCCACATGAACAAACTGGAATTGACGAACGCTGGACTTCTTGCTGCATTAAAGTTTGCTGAAGACGTAATGAAGAAAGATGGTCCCAGTGGCAGTGCAATGGTTGTACAGGTCAGAGGGAAGCGCGGTCGGAAGCAAGGTTCTCAAAAGGGCCCGACCCAGAAGAGAAAGAAGAAGGGACAACGTGTTGGCTCATCTTCCAATGCATCCACACTGATGGCATCGAAAAAACCGACGTCTATCACCACTGCAAGAAGCCGGGGTACTGGAGGCGTAACTGCACGGAATACCTAAAGTCGGTCGATAAAGGTAAAGCCCCAACAGGTATGAAATCTACTTTTATCATTGAAACCAGTTTTCTCGTTGGACGAGAAGGAAGTTAGGTTGTTGATTCTGGTGCTTCTGTTCATGTATGCAATTTGTTGCATTTGTTTCAGGAAACTATAAATCTGGAAGAAGGGGAGATAGTCATCCAGATGGGATCTGATGCAAGTGTTGCAGCAGTCGCCGTCGGGACCTGTCGACTATCATTATCTAGTGGTAGATTCCTAGTACTTAAAGAGTGTCTTTATGTACCTGAAGTCATAAGGAATTTGATATATGTATCCAAGCTAGTTAGAAGTGGATATTTATTCCTTTTCTGTAATAAATTAGTCATAAATCATTATGATAAATATATTGCAGATGGTATTTTGACTTCTAGTGGACTCTATGAATTGTGCATTAATGAGCATGTCATGGATGTTACAACCACTAATAAAAACCTTAAAAGATCCGAGGAGAATAAAAATCATTCAAATATGATTTGGCATCAAAGGCTTGGTCATTTATCTGTTGATAGGATCAATAGATTGATAAAGGATGAATTTTTGGATTTTCTACAGGTTCAATATTTACCTACTTGTGAACATTGTATTCGAGGTAAAATGACTAGGATGCCTTTCCGTAACAAGGTTATAAGATGTGAAGGTATTATTGACCTCATACATACCGATGTATGTGGTCCCTTCAGTACCTCGACTCGAAATGGATATCGATATTATTTGACGTTTATTGATGACCATTCGTGATACAGGTTTGTCTTCCTATTACGTCATAAATCTGAAATCTTTGAAAAGTTCAAAGAATTCAAGGCTTTGGTTGAGAACCAAACCGATAGGAAGATTAAACGGATTTGATCTGATCGAGGTGGTGAGTACCTCTCAGATGAATTCAAGGAATACCTTAAAAAGAATGGAATTGTCTCCAATCTCACTCCTCCTGGAACTCCCCAACTTAATGTTGTTGCTGAAAGACGCAACAGGACCATCATGGTAATGGTCCGTTCAATGATGAGCAAAGCACATTTACCACTTAGTTTCTGGGGATATGCACTAGAGACTGCAATATATATCCTGAATAAGATTTCTAGCAAATATGTACCTAAGACTCCTCATGAGCTCTGGTATGGAACCAAACCTAGTGTTAATCACTTGAGGATTTGGGGTTGCTTGGTTCATGCAAAGAACGTGGACGCAAGTAAGCTAGAATCTCGCATTCGTGAGTATTACTTCATTGGGTATGTTAAAGATGGTATTGGATACCAGCTCTATGACCCTGAGACCCAAAAGGTTTTTGTCTCTAGAGATGTGAAATTTCTGAAAGATGATTTCCTTAAAGGTCAAGATAATCAAAAAGTAGAGGAACTCATTGAATCCCCTGAAGATTTTGAGCTTCCTAGACTAAAAACTGAAGAGGTAAATAAAGATGAAACACCCATACCTCTTCGAAGGAGTTCGAGGGTGGTTGCACCACCTGAAAGATATGGATTCCATGTGTCAAGTGAAACTGACAATGTTCTTACTTCATTTGATGAAGCTCTCACGGATCATGACATGGATAGATGTATGCTAGCAATGAAGTCAGAAATTGACTCCATGCATAAGAATGGCGTATGGACCCTAGAGGATCCACCTAAAGGGGTAAAACCCATTGGGTGTAAATGGATCTTCAAGAGAAAGAGGGGACCTGATGGGAAAGTAGAGACTTTCAAGGCATGGCTCGTGGACAAGGGCTACACACAGAGAGAAGGCATCGACTACGATGAGACATTCTCTCCTGTGGCTATGCTTAAATCCATCAGGACACTGCTAGCTATAGCTGCATATCTTGACTACGACATCTGGCAGATGGACGTCAAGATGGCTTTCCTCAATGGGTACCTCGAGGAGGATATCTATATGGAGCAGCCCCAGGGCTTCATAACTGAGGATGGCAAAGTATGCAAGCTGAAGAAATCCATCTATGGGCTCAAGCAAGCTTCTCGTAGTTGGAACATCAGATTTGACAAAGCCATAAAGAGTTATGATTTTGTGCAGAATCCTGATGAACCTTGTGTGTACAAGAAGCTTAGTGGGAGCACCATTGTGTTCATCGTGCTTTACGTTGATGATATCCTTATCATTGGAGTGATACAAGGATGATGACCAGTGTGAAGATTTGGCTATCCCATACCTTTGAGATGAAAAATCTTGGAAAAGCCTCTTACATTTTAGGCCTGAAGTTGTTCAGAAACCGAGAAAAGAGGATTTTGGGATTGTCACAACATGGATACATTAAGAAGATTCTTGAACGATTCCGTATGGATAGTTCCAAGAAAGGATTCCTACCCTTACAACATGGTATCCACCTGTCTAAAGTAATGGCTCCTCAAATTGTTGAGGAAAAGAAAGCCATGGTTGGATGCCCTTATGCATCAGCTGTAGGAAGCTTAATGTATGCTATGATGTATACTAGGCCAGATATCTGCCATGCAGTGGGAGTGGTAAGTCGTTACCAATCCTGCTATGGAGAACAATATTGGAATGCAGTAAAGAACATATTCAAATATCTAAGACGGACGCAAGATTACATCTTGGTCTATGGAGATGGTGATCTCCAAGTCTTGGGATATACAGATTCTGACTTCCAATTGGATATTGATGATCGAAAGTCGACATCAGGGTTTGTATTCCTGTTGAACGGTGGTGCTGTGAGCTGAAGAAGCAAGAAGCAAGACACTACAGTAGATTCAACAACAGAAGTCGAGTACATTACCGCATCGGATGCTGCAAAGGAGGTAGTGTAGTTGCGCAAGTTCATCCTGGAGCTTGGCGTAGTTTCCTCTGATACTCCCATCCCTCTACTCTGCGATAACATGGGAGCCATTGCCCAGGCGAAGGAACCCAGATGGCATCAGAAGAGCAAGCACGTGGAAAGGAAATACCACATCATTCGGGAGATTCAAAAGCGTGGAGATATCATCATCATCAAGGTGGCCTCTACTGACAACGTTGTTGAACCTCTTACCAAACCTCTGACACAGAAGGTTTTTGACCAGCATGTAATGAGTATGGGTTTAAGGATTGTTCCTGAATGGTTCTGAGGGCTAGTGGGAGATTGCTAGCAATGTGAGCTCGAGGCGAACTATTCCTGCAATAAATGTTATTGTAATAAATGATTTATCAATAAAAGTTATTGATTATGTTTCACTCCCTTTCTGAGATTGAATGAATGAATGCACTATAAGGTCCCTCTGTATAATAAGGGTTATGTACCATGGCCAACTTGATAATCATACGGTTGTTGATTCATTGAATCATAGAGGTCAATGCTTGATGAATCTCTAAGGAGTTAGATAGAGGACTCATCAAGCATCATCAAATGATTGTCAAGTGATGATCTTCAGCCTGAGTAGGAGATGGCAATCCTTTCTCATTAGGCTGATATCTGATCGACCTCTTGATGCAGGTCCTCTGCATGGGAATAGTTATTTGGAGGTATCAGATTAGTTGAGTCAATGGGTTGACTTAACGAGATCGAGATAACCAAAGACCTATGTTGAATACTGTCACAGCATAGACACACATCCTCTGACCAGAGACAAATGTGTTGCTATATGTCTGAGTGTGTACAATTGGCAGACCAATAGGTTGATGACCTAACCAAGGTCTATACACCGGTGAGCTGGTGTGCATGTAAGGACATATGAGTAATATGATCTCTCAAAGGGATCATACAGGTTCACTTGTGAACCGGGAGACATGAGCTCACTCATGAGGTATTGGGACTGATCAAATTCCATGTATGGTCGTCAGGCTTTGGAAGCATGACATGAATTTGAAGGTAAGATATATGCTTTGTGAAAGCATATGATCTGTACCAAATCCCAATGACCAAGAATGAGAAACTTAGTGATCAAACACTGAAGATGACAGTATAAAAGTGATCTACATCTTCAGAATGATCATAGGTCTTCCAGTATGCAGGATGTACAGGTGTTGGGAATGCCTGAGAGTGATGTGATCATAAATGATTGTATAACCATGACGCTTCCATTCCGAGGGAATGATGAAACGGGTCTGGATGTTAGTGACTCCTCTCAGTAGAGAAGTGACCTAATCTTAGTCCATGTATTGGATATTGATCTGAATGAGATTCAGATGCAATGAGAAGATTAGTTTTACGGTCTTGATTTAATCAAGCATCTATGGGAGGTCCATGAGATCTGGATTTGAGATGTGATCTCAATATCCAAGTCACTATACGTGGAACAATATAATCGCCATGTCCTTATCTCCAAGTATCTAAGGAGAAATCACATTATTCTTGAAAGGGTTCAATAATAATTACATAGATCTAAGCATTAAGAAATTGATAATTAAATGTGATTTAGTTATCTTGATATGTGTGGAAATTATCCAATGTAATTAAATGTGATTTAATTATTGTGGATAAGAATAATGTGGATAGCAATATCCAATTATTCATAATATATTATAAATGTGATTTATAATGTATTAGAGAGAGTTAATTATAATTTATATTTATTGATTAATTATTAATGTGTATTGGATATACATTGTTTAATTAATTGAAAATGTAAATTATATTTTATTTTGGGTTGTGAATGTGATTCACAATTTTCCAATGGCAAGATTGCAATATTCTCAAAATTAATTATGAATTATTTTTAGAGAATAAATTACAGCAAAAGTTGTTGGATTAAATAAAGGAGATTTCCATGGAGATATGCAATCTCATGAAATCTCATGAGATTGCTCCCACTTGTAATCAAGTGGACGACCACCATAACCAATATGGAAATTGATGGCCGCCCACCATGATACATGGGGAGGCAATCTCCATGTTGGTAATCTCCCTTATTTGATTGGTTTAATTTTAGGATTGATGTATATTTGATTTGTCAAATATATTTGATCTAAATTAAATCATAAGTTGTTGGTTTTTACCAACAACAATCTTGACCATTGGATTAGACATAAATCAATCTCATCCATTGATTTATGTGTCCCATGGATTGAGATCCATGGATCCCAAAACTATATAAATAGATAGGGCATGCCATGCTCTCTAGGTTATGCTTTTGAAGCACATCTCTCTCTCTCTCTCTCTCTCTCTTTCTTCTACACGCCAACCTCTCTCCTCTCTCCTTGGTGGCCATCCACCAAACCCTAGTGGAGAATAGTCGTCGACTCCCTCGCCACCGTGCCGTCGCTTCGACGTTTTTCGGTTCTCCATTTTCTTGGAGTGCTACGCTCGCGAAGAAGACGTTCGATCTCATACAATGAGATCAGGAGTTCCCTGTGATTGGATCAACTCGTTGGATTGCGAGGATCACACGACTCATCCTCGCGCTCGCAAGCTTCTTCTCCGACGATCGGACTTGAGACAGGAGGTCTCTTTTCGTAGAGACTCGATCAACCACGCTTCAAGAGGTATTCCTTTATATTTATTGTGGTTATAGATGAAACTATCCGAGAATCATTCTTGGATCATGTGGTTTCATCGCATGAAAATTTTTTAAATTACGCTGCTTAAAACAACTAGTACGACTAGTCGTTCATCATCGTATTCAATACGACGCTCACACTTCCGTGATGCGCTTAAGGATTAAACCATATCCTTCACCCTCAGCCAGAGCAAGGACAGATTCCTGATCAAAATCATGTCAATGCACAGTTGTTTGCATCCATCCAAGCTATCCAGCAGCATCTGACAGAGTAAGCCCTCGCACAGACTGTATTTCAGGAAATGTTGAATGATGTGATGAAAAACCTGAAGGAGGAGGAGGCATGCAAGGAGGAGGAGGTGGTGGACCCCGTGATAACCCAGATGAGGAAGATCCTGAACAAGGACGACCGAAACTGACACTGAAAGAGACCTACAACCTTGGAGACAGCCAGATGACCGAGTGGATCCGCATTCCACCGGTGCATGCTCACTTTGAGCTGAAGCCTCAGTTCCTCACTCTTCTTCCCTCTTTCCACGGGAACACTAGTGAAGAGCTGTACATTCCTCTCAGCAGTTTTCACACATCTGCCATACTACCCATTACCCCAATGTCCCTCTGGACATGGTAAAGATGATGGCATTCCCGTTCAGTCTACAGGACAAGGCGCTCTACTGGGTCAACCATCTGGGGAAGGTTGTGACGACTTGGCAGGAGCTGAAGTCCACATTCTTATACAAGTTCTACCCTCTCGATCAGCTCAATCATATGCGAGCCCGAATCAGCAACTTCTCTCAGGGTGCACATGAGAGCATCCATGAAGCATGTGAGAGATTCACCGATCTGCAGGAGAAATGCCCTCATTATGAGATTCCCAGGACCAGCTTGGTCCAACACTTCTTTGGGGGCTTGAATGTAGAAAGTCAAAGGCTTGTTGACGCAACTTGTGGAGGCTCACACTTCAATAAGGATGAAGACATCGTATGACAGATCTTCGAAGAGATGGCCGAGGGAGAGGCCGCTCGCTCTTCATCCAAGGCATACTAAAAGCAGCCCCAGATTCTCCAGAAATAAGTACACATGGTAGTGTCTCGTGAGGCAGAGATAGATGAGAGCTCCAACCTTAGCATTATCGAGGGCCATCTCTCGAAGGTCGATATCATTGAGAAGAGGTCACAGGACCTTTAGAAACTCACTGTGATCGAGAAGAGGACTCATAATCTTGATAAATTAGATTAGATTACCAAGCAGTTGGAGTTGCTGGTAGGCACCATCAACTCTATCCATTCAGCAACACCATCTCTAGATGCTCCAACTGAGAAGAATGACGATCCATTACCGACGCATCAGCCTCAGCCGAGCTAGCAACCACCGATAGTTCAACACGTATATAACGTGTAGACACCTGACTAGGGCCAGTCGCACCAACAGATGGTTGTTTACCAGCCTAATTTCCTCCATCAGTCGGATCCAGCATTCCCACCACCACCCCTGCTTCAAGAAGTAAATGGGGTATGGAGTAACGAAGAGCAGTTGGCTCATCCTATTGGACACCCACAGGGCCAACAGCAAGCCAACAGGCAGTACCACCAACCACAGGGTGGTCGCTTTGGGCAGTCCTCACAACTGCCGCCACAATATCACCAGCCACCCCAGTATGCCAACCAATGGAGGCAGAACCAACACTACCAACGGTCGTCGTACTGCCATCATCTGCCTTATCATCAGTATGCGGCTGCCCCCACCTCCTCAGTATCAGTAGTATTTTCCTCCCTCCTACAATCAGTTTCAGCTTCCTCCACCACCGCAGCACCACCAGCAACCGTTGCCTCAGCTCCCGCACCCGCAACAACAACGTGGTCTGCACGCTGAACCTTCTGAGGCAAATCCCGTGAACCTGACCTTGGATTTCTTGGCCAAGCTCATCAAAGGCCTAGCAGATATGACCAAGAAACTCGATGACCTGACCACCACTAAAACTACCATCCCGGCGTTGGTTGAAGCTAAACCCAACAGCTTCAAAAAGAAGGAGCAGGTAGAGTGTGATGTCCTCTCTATGCCTGTAGAGTCGGATTATTGTACTATTGTTTTATCTAATACTGTAACTCTCAGGAGCGGTAGGGCCTTGTCTTCACCTGCCATCAACAAAGGGGAGAATAAAGCTTCAGGTGAATCGTCATCTTCTGCATCAATTGTGCCCTTTATAGGGACGAGTGAAGAAGAAGGAGGAGGAGGAGCCATTCCAGCTGTCACTGACCACCATCTGCATCAATAAAAATCACAAAAAAATCAGCAAAAACAAAAAGAACAAAAAGAAGATCGTCACCGAAGTAAAGCCACGCTAGCCTTGGAGGAGCCGCCACCAGCAGTCGATCCCATGCCAGCCAACGGAGTGGAGGCCCCACTTTTTGTCCGTCTACCAGTACCAACACCTCAGCTTCCAACTTGTACTCCTTTTTTGTAGTCCGGATGTATAATAGTTTGTGGACGATGGTTTTATTGTAAATAAGAACTCTAATTTGGATTCCAGCAATGTACATATTCCTTTTCCTGATGCAATAGAAAAACCCAAAAAATTGCAAAAAGAAAAAGTGCATTGTCTGATCCTGGAGTTGTGGATATCATTAATAACTTGACTGTTGAGATTCCTCTAATGAAGGCCATGGAATACATGCTAGATGTGAAGAAAGGTCTAAAAGAAGCATGCACAAGCAAGTGTCACCCAGCACAAAAGAACAGACGCCGACAGGTTAAGAAGCACATTCTCACCATGGCCATTGTAGCTACCATCAGCAATCTCCCACATAAGAAGCCTAACAAAGTGGTACCTCTTATCAGTTATGAGATTTTTGATCAGGTCTTCGAGCGCACTCTTCTTGACAGCGGGTCTTCCATCAACCTTCTACCCTCATCACTACTGCAAGAATTTGGGCTATGTCTGCTCAAGCAAACACGAATGATCCTTCAGTTCACTGACCGATCCATCAAGTGACCTATAGGTCTTTTGGAAGACGTTGTGATAAAGGTATGGGAAATGTAGTTCCCAGTTGACTTCGTAGTCCTTGATATGGACTCCCCGCACCCTTACTCCAGACCCCTATCATCCTTGGTTAGCCATTCCTGCACACCTCAGAAGTCGTGGTTGATTATGGGTCTGGCAAGATCACTTTTAGCTCGGGCAGCAAGAGAATCACTATAGACATGATCAGTGAGCCGAAAGTCGTGACTGATGAGAGCCATGCAGCAGACTATGACTTTATTGCAGAAATCAGAGATACACCACTTTCTTTGGATGATCCATGCACCCAAGAAATCCTCTCTCTAGAGGAGGACTTGGGAAGAACAGTCGACACATGCTCTGATGATAATTGGGAGACAGAATCCAATTTGCTGACGCACCTCTTTGACTCCAATGATTCACTCCAGTCCGAACACGATGAGCCTAGTGCAGGACTATTCAGCACATTATCATAATCTCAACAAAGTACTGAGGGTAGTAGCTCTGCCAAAATTCAAGCAGCACATTCTACCACCAGTACAGTTTCCAAAGTGACTAACAAGTTGGCCAGATTAGAACCAGAACTAAAGCCACTTCCAGCAGGCCTGAAGTATGATTTCCTTGTGGGTAAAGAAAACATGTACCCAGTCATCATCAGCAGCAGGCTGACTCCGGAGCAAGAAGCTTGACTTCTCGAGGTTCTAGAAAAGAACTGCAAGACACCTGGTTGGCATGCATCAGATCTCTGCAGGATAAATCCGATGTTGTGTTCACACCATATTTACCTGGAAGAAGATGCCAAGCCGTCCTGTGAATTCCAAAGAAGGATAATCTAAATATCCAGGACATCGTCATGAAAGAAATCACAAAATGGTGTAACGTAGGCTTCATTTACCCCATCTCTGACTCAAAATGGGTGAGCCCCTTTCATGTAGTTACAAAGAAGTCAGGGCTCACTGTGGTTACAAATGACATGGGATAGGAGATATCTACTTGGATACCGATATCTTGGTGTGTGTGTGTGTGTGTTGATTACCACCATCTTAATGCAACAACAAAGAAGGACCACTTCCCCTTGCCATTCATTGATCGGGTTTTAGAAAGACTAGCCGGCAAGGATTTCTTCTGCTTTTTGGATGGGTACTCCGGGTACAACCAAGTGGCAATCACCCCTGAGGACCAAGAGAAGACTACCTTCACTTGCTCGTTCGACACCTATGCTTTCAGAAGAATGCCCTTTGGATTGTGCAACGCACCGGCGACATTCCAGAGATGCATGCTTGCAGTCTTTGTCGAGATGGTGGGTAGTTTTCTTGAGGTGTTTATGGATGACTTCTCCATCTATGGTGACAGTTTCGATTCTTGTCTTGAGCACCTGGACAGAGTACTTCAGAAATGTCATGAAGTCAATCTAGTGCTATCCTTGGAAAAGAGCAACTTCATGGTCACAAAAGGAATTGTGCTGGGTCACGTCGTTTCTAAACGTGGCATGAAAGTTGACCCAGCAAAGGTGGATGTGATTGCCAATCTCGAGCCACCTCAGACAGTAAAGAATGTGTGGTCATTCCTGGGGCATGTGGATTTCTATAGAATATTCATCCGAGATTTCAGTCGCATTGCCCGACCTCTTACAGAACTTCTATGCAAGGAGACTGAGTTCAATGTCGATCAGCAAGTTCTCCTTTCTTTCAATCATCTGAAGGAGCTTATCACTCAAGCTTCAGTTCTATAGCCGCCATATTGGTCTCTCCCTTTCGAGATCATGACGGATGCATCAAACTTTGCAGTTGGGGCTATTTTAGGATAGAGGAAAGACAAGGTTCCCTATGCCATTCATTATGCCAGCAAAGCATTAGATGAAGCTCAAAGAAATTATACTTTAACAGAGAAAGAGTTGTTGGTTGTGGTATTCTCCCTGGAAAAGTTCAGATCATATTTTCTTGGATCAAAAGTTACCATCTTCACCAACCACTCTGCTATCAGATATTTACAGCAGAAGAAGGATGCCAAGCCCAGAATGATCAGATGGATCTTTCTCCTCCAGGAATTTGAATTGGAAATCAAAGAAAATCCTGGAGTTCAAAATGTTGTTGCAGATCATCTCTCCAGAATTGAGCATCAAGAGCCTCCGCTAAACAGTGCACCCATCACAGAAACCTTTCCTGACGAGTCGATTTTGGTTGTAGATTCACTCCCTTGGTATGCTGATATTGTAAACTACCTCATTTCAGGGGTAATACCGCTGGATTGGACGAAGATTCAGAAGGACAAATTCTTGTTGATGATCCATTTCTACCAATGGGAAGATCCTCTCTTATTCAGGGAAGGGATGGATTGCATTTGCCATAGGTGCATCCCTCAAGAGGAGCATCATAGTGTCCTCGAGCATTATCACTCGCTCGAATCTGGTGGACACCACTCTAGAGATAGGACGATAGCAAAAATAATTCAGTGCGGCTTCTAGTGGCCCACATTATTCAAGGATGCAGTAGCCTTCGTCAAACGATGCATTGACTGTCAGTGATTGAAAGGCACCTTCACAGCGAAAGATTCAATGCCCCTGAAGATCATTCAGATAATAGACATTTTCGATGCATGGGGCATCGATTTCATGGGACCTTTCCCTAACATTCAAGGATATGAGCACATCCTTCTTGCCGTCGACTATGTGAGTCAGTGAGTTGAAGCCATCCCCGCTCGAGCCGCAGACAGCCGGATAGTGTGCCGATTTCTAAAAGAGAATATCATTTCACGGTTCGAGATTCTGAAGATTCTTATATCAGATGGGGGGTAGCCACTTCATAAATAAAGAGGTCAAGAAATTAATGAAGGAATACGACATCGACCATCGAGTCGCATCTCCTTATCATCCACAGACCAATGGCATGGCAGAATTATCGAACAGAGGAATCAAGACGATCTTTTAGAAACATGTGAGGCTGGACAGAAAGAATTGGTCCCAACTCTTGGACTCTGACCTATGGGCATACATAACCGCTTACAAGTCTCTCTTGGGCATGTCGCCCTATCGTCTTGTATATGGAAAACCATGCCATATGCCCATAGAATCAATTCATAAATCTTTGTGGCCAATCAACATGTGCAATTTTGACTCACAGAGTAGTGGTCAGAAAAGGAATGATGATTTGAACATACTCCTGGAATTCCAAGACTATGCATACGATAACACCTTGATGTACAAAGAAAAGGTGAAACTCTGGCATGACCGGCACATCAGATGAAAGACTTCGAAGCTGGGCAAAAAGTGTAGTTATTTGATGCAAAGTTGAGGATATTCCTGAGAAAATTAAAAAGCAAATGGACAGGGCCATTTCAAGTTCGTGAAGTGCGTGACAATGGAAGTATTGCCATATCAGAATTGACTCCTGACGCATAGCCATTCGTCGTCAACGGTCAACTCCTGAAGCCCTACCTTCAGCATGATACTTTCTTGGCTGTAGTCGACTCAATCCAGGTTCTGCGCTTTGAAGATACATCCACAACACTGGCAGCATCAAAAGATTCAGACAATGCACCTAAAAAACTGTTCCTCTGATTTCTTCTCTTTTCTTCTTTTCTTCTTTTCTTCTTTTCCTTTTCTATTTTCTTTTTGTACCAAGAAGGTGTTTCCCTTTGTTTTCAGTCTTCTATACTTAGGGCATACTTTGTCCTAAGTATAGGGGGGTGAGTACCCAGAGTCCTTTCATTGATCCTCTTCATTGTCTCCCCTTCTTGTCTATACTTAGGGATATCTTACCTTAAGTATAGAGGGAGACAACCTGAGTACGATCTGTTCATTCTCACCCTTGACCATCCCTGCCTAGTGTACAGTATGCTATACTTACGATTAGTTGATCCTAAGTATAGGGGGGACGGTCAACTTCTTGTTCATTTATTATCACCTCATTCCTTCATTTTTTAGACTTTTCTATACCCAGTACGAGTTATATCTTCTCTTTTTCTTTTTGATCTATGAGGACATAACTTGAGCTAAGTATAGGGGGTCGTATAAATTATGTATATACTTTAAGCCATAACTCGTACTTTTGTATTTTAAATAATACCTACGGCTAAAAATAATGTTAAAATCATCACAATATTCTAATAAAAGATGGTTGCAGCCCCTAAAACTCTTTTGTACATTCTGATTAATAAATTAGGCAAAAGTACTTTTGCAAAATGTTTGAAAAAGAGTTTGAAAAACTTTTTGAAAAATCTTTTGAAAGCTATTTGAAAAATATTTTGTAAAAAGTGTTCAACCTTTGTAAATATTTTTGTTTGTAAAAATATATTTCCTTTGTGGGAAATAAAAATTTTTGAAAAGCGAGTTGCAAATGGTTGGAAAAATGGTTGCAAAAATATCTTGAAAATCTATAAATATTGTTTGAAAAATCTTTGCAAAATGATTTTCAAATATGTGTACATGTTTGTAAAAACCATTAGTGAAAAGTATGTTGGACTATAGTTTTCAAAACGGTTGGAAAATGATTTTCAAAAAAGTTTGAGGAGTGTACACACTTTACTAAAAAGTCTTTATAAATGTATAAAAGTGAGCAATAATCCCATGTAAATCCTTTAAGAACCAAAACCCTTTTATAAAATACATATCCATGAAAAGATATGTGCCCATATATACTGATTAATAAATCAGGTTAAAAATATTTTTGCAAAATAATTTGAAAACTGGTGTGACCCGTTTAGTAAACTTCTTGTGAAATATTATTTAACCTTTGTAAAATGTTTTTGATTGCAAAAATTTTTTCCTTTGTGTGAAATAAAGGATTTGCAAAATTATTTGCAAGTGATTTTGGAAATGTTTCGTAAAAATATTTGTGAAAAATGTATATATTGTTTGAAAAATCTTTGCAAAATAGCTTTCAAATGTTTTTAAATGTTTGCAAAAATTATTGTGTACTATAATTTTCAAAATTGTTTTCAAAAAAATTTAAGGAATAAATGCACCGTTAAAATAGGAATAAAATGCATATATAAATAAAATCCTATATCAATTATAGATACCTATAAAATTACTTTGTATAAACATATAAATCATGTAAATTCTTAATTACTGTAAATAAATAAAAAGAAGCACGCACGTGTAAATAGCTATACATATTTTATACTTTGTGTCAAAAATTCTTTGCAAAATTCTTTGTGTAAAAATTTTCTTTGTTTTCAAACTCTTCGATAAAAAAATTTGCATCATTCTTTGCATCATTGTGCAGAGCATTTGCATAGCATTCATATTCTTTTCAATTGAGCTTTATGATTGAACAAAGTCCAATAAAGTCGAAGATTGGAGCTTAGTCGGACCTTACTACACCTAACTGCGCTGGAACCTTAAAGGAACTAGGTTTAAGGTACTTCAGGTCCATTAGGACTTAATTCTTTGAGACTCAAGGCTGGGTTCAAATCACCTCAACTGACTAAATAGAATATTTTGAGACACATATGACTCTTGTCGGTCATGACCTAACTTGGACACTTGCACCTTTCACTTGGCTCAACTCAATTGGAGTGTTGAATGGGTTGGATTTGTAGTCTGAGACACACAAGGGTGGAAACATCCATCCTCGTCTAGGGAGGGAAGTGCTCCCCAACCTGGTCCAGTTTCAATGAAGTCTAAAGATAGGAGAGTGTGGGTTGTAATAAAGCTTCAAAAGAGGGATAGTCTTCAGGCTCAAGAGGAAAACCTCTTTATGTAAATGCTGTTGTGAATAGTATGTTAAAAAAACTCCAAAAAAAGTTGACAGACCTGAAAATAAAAATAAAAATGCCTACCGGAGTATGTATATATGTTGTATAGAAAATAAGAAAGCTTGAGCATCAAAGTTATACCATGTAAGCCCGCAGCTGTATGACTTGAATACACTGGTCATGCATTCCAGGATAGGTATCTACACTGGCTACCGTCCATTCTTTTATTCACTTTCTCCTTTTGAGTTGGATGCCACTTGAACTTAGAAGGGAATACCTTCTCCTTGAGGACAGAGAGCTGGATTGGGGAATCATTGGGTGGTCATTCTGGAGAAGTCAGTTCCTTTATCATTTCAGTTGGGGAGAGCCACTATCACTTCCACCATACAAGTCAGCTTCATAGTCATAAGGGTTTGCGTATGATGTAGGCTAGTTCTAACCTGGCTATTGAGGTGGGTTGAACCGAGCTCTGTGACTCTCGAAGGTTGTTGTGTTTTAAATTTGGTTCCCAATCAGGTTTCACACACATTCTCACATCAAGGTCTAACCTGAGCTCCAAACATTGATTTTGTAAGGACGAGTTTTACAACTGAAAGCAATTCTCTTCACTCTTTCTTTTTCATTTTCTTTTCTTTATTCTTTTTGTGCTTATTGTATAAGTGCTTGCTAGGGACTCGCAAAGGCAAGTGTAGAGGGGTGATGAATCTCCATTTCATCGCCTTTATTCTATCATTTTGGCCTTAAAAACCCTATCTAATGCATGTAAATGACATTAATTTGTACAAAATAACATCCATTATTTATTGCATTTATTATGTAAATAATACTGTTTTTAATGCCAAAATATAGAATAAATAGAATAAAAGAAAAAAGAAGAAAATATTGAAAATATTTTATGACCCTAAACCCTGAGACCAAGTCAAGAATTGAGTTGGTCGACAAGGAATAAAGTAGGGGGAGATAAGGGCCAAAATGCAATAAAATTGCCTTTTATTCATTCATTATGTATGCATTTTTGACACATATTTTATTCTTCATTATTTATTCATGAAATAAAGAAACTTTGTACATGAAATTTGTATATTATAATGTAAATAAAAATACAAAATTGAGTTTGTACAAAAATAATATACAATGTTCATTTTATACACAAAATAAAAAAGCCAGAAACCAAACTTCACAGGCCCATATCTTTCAAAAAAACTCAAAACATATCAAAATAAACTCTAATTGTATATAACTTTTCACGAGCTATTTAATGGTGGTGGTTCTATATTTTTGGAATTACTGTGTGAAAGTAGGTTTTGGGCCCTCATTGTACATTCTATCGATTACAATATTCAATTTATTCATTATTTATTATTTCTACAAATTCTTATTTTTATAATTTTGTAAATATTATTTATAACACATGTGCATATTAAAATTAGAATAAAATCAAAAATAAAATAAGTTTATGTAATTATACAAGCAAAACACCTATGATTATACATGTATATAAATAAAAGGGGAAGTTATTCTTTAATTATTTATTCCTTTATAATTTTATAATATTCTAAATATTATTTATATTTCATTAAAAATACAAAACTAAAATAAAACTCAACAAAATACATTAAAATCAAAAGATGTACATAAAACATAGGTAAAATACTTGTAAATAGACCTATATAATATACTTACCTATTTATTTAAGTGTAAAAATTACATCAAAAAATAAAATAAAAATATATTTATACTCACAAAAATAAGTTATAAATATATAAAATAACAAAATAAAATATATAATATAAAAAATGAAAATGTACAAAACATAGATGAATATACCTATAAATACGCTAATAACAATTAACTACTAATAAATAAAGCCATAAAAATAAATAAAAATCATAATAAAATACTACATAAAATAATAAACATTTTTTATTTTATACTCGAAAATAATAAAATCATTTATTATTTTATATTATTTATTTCCGATTTAATTTGCTATTTTGTCTTTTAGCGGGCCTGCGTGGCCCAATGGGAAGCCAAGGACTGTTGACCTCTGGTCAACTTCCCCTGCGCTTCTGACTTCTGTCAGAACTGTCTACTCCCCCAACTTCCGCCCTTTTTCCCAGTTGATCTATTGGTCCCCGAGATCTGGATTTGAGATATGATCTCAACATCCAAGTTTCTATGCGTGGAACGTGCAATCGCCATGTCCTTATCTCCAAGTATCCATTGAGAAAGTGCATTATTCTTGAAGGAGTTCAAGGATAATTTCATTGTTGATAATGTCTCTGAGCATTGATGAAAATTGATAGCTACAACTGATTTAATTATCATGAATAATATGAATTTGATTCATATTATTCGTCCATATAAGTAGAGTTATCTAAGATAATTAAATGTGATTTAATAATTAAAGACGTAAATAATGTGAATGTGATTCATATTATTTGGGCAGATGAGAATAGACATCCAAGATAATTAAATGTGAATTAATTATCATGGTATGAATAATGTAGATAGCACTATCCACATTAATTATATATATTATAAATGTGATTTATAATATATAAGAGAGAGCTATTGGTAAATAACATTTACAATTTAAACATATTTACAATTTAAATATTGATGTGAATTGGATTCATATTGGACATTTAACTTAAAATGTAATTTACATTTTATTTTGAGTTGTGAATGTAATTCACATATTTCCAATGGAATGTTTGCAATGTTCACAAAAATAAATTGGATTTATTTTTATGAAATAATTTGCAACAAAAGTTGTTGCAAATATTTGGAGATGTTCATGGAATATGAGATTCCATGAAATAGGAAGGGAGGAGCCACCATCCATGTAAGGAGGATGGACAACCACAATTCCTATAAGGAATATAGTGGTCGTCCACTCCTCTTATGGAACGAGTCTTGCCTCCTTCCTTTATCCAAGGAAAATTGATTTAATTTTAATTAATATATATTAGTTATTGTTCAATATAAATTTAATTTAATTTAATTAATTGTTATTGTATTTTTAAACAAAATCATGGCCATTGAAAGAAATGCAAATAAGTTTCAACCATGGATTTTGTGTTATCCATGGATTGAGATCAATGGACTCCCAAAATATTATATAAGAAGAGGCAACCATATCTCTTCAAGAGAATGTATAGCATAATATGCTCTCTCTCCCCCTCTCTACACGCCAAGTCTCTCTCTCCTCTTTAGAGTGGCCATCCACCCTAAACCCTTGAGAGGGTCGTCATCGTTACTGCATCGTTGTTATGTTGTCGGATTGACCATTCGTGGATTTCTATCTCCTTCGGTGCACCTAACTCATGAAGAAGATGTTGGATCTCGTGAGACGAGATCAAGAGATTCGTTGCTTGGATCATCAACGTGGATTGTGAGGAGCACGTATTTCATCAACACGCTCGCAAGCATCTCCTCCGTCAGATCGAACTTGATACAGGAGGTCTCTTCATTTAAAGACTCGATCACAACCATGCTTCAAGAGGTAACCTTAATACATGTAGGTGGTTTAGATTAAACGATCTGATAAGTGTTCTCGGATCATGTGGTTTCATCGCATTAAAATTATAAATTCCATTACCTCGAGCGACTAGTACGAATAGTCACTCCTGATCGTATATGATGCGATCTCCACCAGTCTGTGATGCACTTAAGGATCTTTTCATATCCTTCAAGTGGTATCAGTACCATAGGTCAGAGGATTCGAATATGATCCGTAAACCTATGGCATGGGTATTTTTTCTGTGAAGTTTCATCGCATTTTGTTCATGCAATCCTGATTTTTGAGATTTTTTTGCATTGTTTAAATGTTTTAAAACATTAGATTATGGTCTCCATTAACAAATCATAGGACTTGAGTTTGCGTGATTTGGAATCCGTTTTCTCAAGTTATGATTATTTTAGTGGACATGTATCCACTATTACGGGAATGGTACTTTAGAACGTAATCAAGATATAACTATGATTTTAGAATGCCTAAAAATGTGTGTCTATCACTTGAATTCTGTTACAAATCAAACTATCAAATTGAAGAAATTTATTTTTCTTGATTTGGAGTTCATTTGCTCAAGATTGGTTAGTTTTAGTAAACATGTGTCATTGTTGGGAACTTAACAAATTTAAACAAGAATCTTGTGATTTCCATTCAATTAATTCATGGAAATTAATGCTTAATCTCTTGAAATAATTAGTTGTTAATTATTTTTGAAATATTTAATAAAGATAATATTTTGAATGATCGTAACTAACAAGATAAGATAATTGATCTTCATCGAATTGGTTACAATGAACTTTCCAACAAACATTGATGGTTGAATAGGATTGGAGATTTGTTTAGCATGTCTCCTTATAATATTAATTAAAATGGTTTTTTTAAATATTATATAGTATAACTTTGGTTGAATGATCTATTATCATCTCAAACACAAGATGATCAAATCACATTATCTTTACCTAAGGCAGATATGGTGTCTAGTCAGGGACCGATGGGGTAGCAGGTTGCTCCGTGAGCGGTATGTCCCACATCCTATGTGTACTAGCCGTGACACTGGGTAAGGAAAGGATAATGCTTGAAGCGATCATGATGTATTTTTCTAATTATTAAGATTTGAATAACACGTATTTTGAGATTATAACATCCTTCAAGTAATAATCAAAATTATTTGTCGGTTGATAAATTATATTGATATTTGATTTAATATGATTGAATTAATTATATCCAATTAAAACACTCTATTAAAATAAAGTTGTTATTTCCCTTGGAAGAATTAATTATGTGAATATGATTCATAATAATTAATTAGAATTTGAACATGATATGGAGGATCACATAAGTGACATCCATGGTCTTCCATCAAGGCAAAGGGTTTCGTTTACAGGGATTGTGTGCAGGAGATGCTTGTTTGAAGGGACAGCTCTTGCATACAAGCGCATCTAGATTAAGCTCTTTGCTTCTCAAAAGAGTAAGGATGTATGCGTAGTGACCCCAATATCGGTTCCTTATATTATTGGGGTGATATTGGATTGCGCATAGGAGTTCTAATCCTATTGACGGTTTGTTCAATTAGCAATAGGTGAACATTACCTTAGGGGTGGTGGGATCAGGTGTTAAAGACCGAATTGGGAGGTGCAAGTTGGACTTGCAAGGCGGAATGAGTTCCCACTTCTTTTTATCCGAGTTACAATTTCTTATATTGTTGGGATGTCAAAGATAAGAAAGGAGATCCCGGATCTTGTTTGAGATATAATGTCAAATATATCTCTTACTTTGAAAGTGAATAAGGGAATGAACATTCAAAGTGGACAAGGAAAGACAACTATGATATAAAAATTCCTATATCAAAGTAAAATATGTATTTATGCAAATATCTTATTTCTGATAATCCTCATTAAACCCACTCAATATTATATTCAATAATAATCAGTAAAATTGTCATGAATTAGATTCATCATCAAAATATTTTTCTTGCAGTTGGACACATATTGTATGTGGTTGCAATGTGCAAGTTTCCTCATAATAATGAGGAATGATAATGAAATAGACAATAAGACAACAACCTAGGGTTTGTGTGACTCTATAGTCTTGATCTCTCATCGAGTGTGTGATGAAACTCGATTTCATCTTCTTAATTCTCCATTTTTAACCCCCTTACTTAAAAGTTATGTCAATAAAAACCAGATAATGTCTTGTAATTATCAGAGTCTTGAATAAATTAAAAATCACAAAAAAAATCACAAAATCAAAATCCATGGTGTTTTTAGCCTTAAAAACACCCCTAAAAATATTTTCTGTCTTTAATTGACCTCATCTCCATTTTTGGTCAAAATGAAACTTGTAGATCTCATCGAGATCTACAACTTTCATGTTTTGAGTTTTCTCAAATTCGGCCATTTAACCCCTCAAAAATCAAATTCTTTAATGCAATAATCTGATTGGGCCACGTGGCCCTTTCTGGTTGAGCCACGTGGCCCGGCCTCTTTATTCCATCCGCCCGTGCCCTTGGCCGTTGGATCTCATCTTGATCCAATGGTCTAAAGATCTCCATGTAATTAAGACAATAAGAAAACACACAACTAGGCCAAATATATTTTAATGTCAAATCAGTTCAATTCAGCCAAATTATATTTTTCCTAGAATCCTATTCCAGATATGAACACCGAATATATTTTTTTGTATTTTTCAGGGTTAAAAAGCAACAATGAAAAATGCACACTTTTTATAGGTTTTTTCGCAACTTTTCACATAAACAGTAAGCAAAAATTATAAAAAATTTACTGGAATGAAAACATCATGAAAGGAAGCTACAATAATATTTTTGGAATTTTTTGACAAATTATGAATTTTTATGGATTTTTAGTGAAAATAGAGTGACAATGATTAATTAATTCCTAATAAATCCATAATATCAAATTATCCAGAGAGCGAATTATCCCAAATAGATATTTATACAAACAATCCAGGAGAGTTGAAATTTCGCAAAATTTAACTAAAAATCAAATATAAATTTCACTCTATGATTTATTTCAGGCACACGACAACTCCACTTTAGATGAAATTTGGAAGTAAGTTAACCACTCTTTAAGGAATCATATCTAATTTTTGTGGAATTTTTAGAGCAAGCGTGGGTTAGATATCAATTAAAGATCATTGATTGGGTAAAATAGGCAGAATTTCAGTTAAACATTTTTAATAATTACCCACAACTCACAAAAATACAAATAAATACTCGGAATGTAGAAATTAGTTGCTCAACACAATGGTCTTTTTCATTGAATAAAAAGACACAAAGTTGATGTCCAAATTAACAGACAAACACAGGGGTATCCGTGCAAAACGAAAATTGGAAATAAACAACACAAATATGTACAAGGATGTTTTGTAATTACTGAAACATAATGGACAAACTTGCAATATTCACAATAAAAATATATAAAAAAAAAAGAAAAGACCTTCTTTCTTCTTCGTTGCAAGGGGAACCCAACAGTAGAGGTGGGAGTCGACGGCGCGGCCCAGGGACGACGAGGAGGGACGTGCGGGCGTGTGGGAGTGGTGGCGGTGAACGGAGGGGCGGTGGCGATGGCCGCATGCGGAGGGGTTGGGCGGTGAAGAGCAATGCGCGCAGCCGTACGCGGCCGCGAGGAGGGCTGGAGCAGGCCGGTTGGGTGGCGGCGCCACACGCACTGCGGAGGGCTGGGGACTGGAGCGGCGGCGGCGAGCCGGGTGGAGGCGGAGGGGGGCGGCGGCTGCTGCCTCCTTCCGGTTTTTTTATTTTTATTGATTTTTTTAATGTTGTAATGAGAATTTTTGTTTTAATTTTTTTAATTTTTAAAATTTTCTTTAAATTGGGAAACAATATGTGCACAAAGAAGGGGGGAAATGAGGGTGTGAAGATGGTGGTGATGTGATAAATATATAAACAAATGAAGGATTTTTGGGTAGTAGAATGATGTGCTAAAAAAATTGCAAAAATGACAAGATAATAAAATGAGAAGAAAAATTACCTATGATGGAGACGGTCGCCTATGGTGTGCTCACGAGAGCACGTTCTTTGCTCAAATCGCCGGCGAGCGATGAGCTCGAGCAATGCACGGATGTGGCTGCGATGTTGGCCGAAAAGCCAACGGATCTCACCGGCGGAGCTCCAACTTCGCCATCGGTCGCGTCTAAAGATGAAGACACAGGCGTCGTTGGATGCTCCTCTCCGGAGCACATCCAACGGCACAGGAATGCCCACGTCGCCAACAAGCTCCATCTCCAGGTGTCGTTGGATCATTGAGATCTAACGGTGATCGACAGGCCACGCGTCAATGCCAGAACTGCCCCGAGCCTTAGTCCCCGATCCTCCAGGCTTGGAGCCCCCGAGCCTATGCCGAGCCTCACCGGAGCTTCGAGTCAACCCGAACCTGCATCGAGCCTGAGCCAGCGCCCGAGCCTAGCCAAAGCAACGCCGAGCCTCCCCCGAACCTCAGAAGCCTTCGAGCCTGGATTGCACGTGCTAGTCACGTGCGACCTGGGCTAATTGTAGGGAGACCCCGCCGACTTCTTCAATTTGCATCCAGGTCCTGATATCACGTGCAGCACATGCGCACTTGGGGAATTTTACAGTTATACCCTCGCGGGTTTTTATAATTACAAAAATACCCCTGTGCGTGTGGGTCATTTATAGGGAAGGCCTCGCACTTATCTTTCATGCTTTCTTTCAATTATGCCCTTGTCTTCTTCTTTGCGTATCTTGAGCTTCGTAACTCCGATTGAGATTATTTCAGTGGCATTTTGAAGCTCTCTTTATTGTCTTTCTTATGGTATCTCTTATTTCACAATTGACACTACGGATTTTGATGTATTATTTTATTGATTAAGTGTCTTGATTTCAATGATTCTCTTGCCTAATTTACACATAAATGAAGAGTGCTTCATTATTTGACCATGATTTGACTTGTATTTTAATGGATCAAGTATTTATGGTCTATGGCTTGTTTGCATTGCATTTCATCACATTTATTTGCATGATTAAAATAAATAAAAAATGCATGTTTTATATTTGCTTGTTGCATTGTCTTGTCTTCGTCCTTTAGCATTGTTTGACCTATGTTTCCAACTCTACACTTAAATAGATAATTAAAAAAATCTAGATAATACGAGAGAGGCTTGTGTCTTTGAGTTCGACCTTGGTTTCTTGCTAAGTAGAATAAAATACAACCATCTGATTTCCTTGACATATCCAACCTAGATGGTTTTTTATGAACCTAGTTCAGCCCGACTGCAATGACCATTGAATATTAATTCCACATTATTAGAGGGTTGAATCTGTGTTTTGTCAGTGTGCTTTAGAAGTATCATGTCGATGATGATCGTAATTGTCAAATAATCCTTCGAAAACCTAAGAAGATGTTTTGGCATACATGTGTGCCCTCGACATTTAATCATGTTTAATATGGTTCACTGCATTATGCAAAATAGTGGCTCAATAAGAGATGATGTACTTCAAATATTTGAGTAACTGCCTGAACCAAAAGTCTTTAAGAGTTATGATGGATGTAGATACCATGAGTGTCATCATTCTACTGTCTATACTTAAGGCATTCATGAAGCTTCATAATATTCATAATGTATGAATTAAATGAAGCATGTATAAATGTTGAATTACTCTTATATTGAAATCATTTCAGTTCAACATAAGAGATCCTTTGTCTTAAAAAATGGTTGTTTAATGATGAGGGGAGCGTAGTGGAAGCACGGGTCAGACCCAAGTAAAAAGGATAGTCAAAGAGTTGACCATGCTTCTATAATTTCGACACATATGGCAAAGAGTTGTATGAATGCCAATACTGTAATAAGCCGACGTATTGATAGTATGACTATCTAGACTATCAAGGATCCTTAGAGAAGATCTTGGATAGTACATCGAAATAATCTATATATAATCATTGAAATAGACTTGCTTATTAGATAAGATCAAATCCTAATAATTGTATCTCACTCTTCTACTAACATATGGCATATGTTTTAGAAGATTGGAAAATTTGATCTTATGGTTTAATAGTCATTTACATGAATATTGATGCAATTGTTGCAACAATCTCCATTGGATAGATGGACTTCATATTTTCAGTGGGAGAGCCCTTAGTCTTAGAGAATATCTCTATGACATAGATATTAAAATACACTCATTGTTTATTTCTAAATGTTGTAAATAAACATGAATTCTGAAATAGACCTATAATAAGGACTTATGATGGATATATTTAAGATAGTAATCTAACATCTAGTTGACTCTATTAAATTAGAATATTAATGAGTTGTTCATTAACATTTTTAATACTGAAAATTTAAATCTTATAAGATCAATAGGAGTATGAAGATCATTTGACAATGATCAAGCATCAAGCCTTGGATATATGTCTGTCGATGTAATCAATAGACTAGTAAGATAATGAACTTTAGATTGTCTGAAGATTCAAAACTTACATACTTATGAATATTGTATTCAAAGTAAAAATATCCAATGCACCTTTCTCTGGGAATGGTGTAAGATGCCAAGGTATTCAAGATCTCATACATATTGATGTATGCTGATCATTTACATCATAATAAACAATTAACTATATGTGATATCTATTGATGATTATTTATGATACGAAACTTCTTCTCTTCACCTTAGAAACCTTTGAGATGTTCAAAGATTTCACAATTTTGATTTAGAACCAAAGTTTGAAGGAAGATGAAATGATTTTATCTAACCAAGGTTGCAAGTACATGTTAGATGAATTCAAGAAATACCTTATAGAGATAGGAATATCATTCCTATCTCACTCCTCCTGATACACCTTAACTCAATAGAGTTGTAGGGAGATACAATTGGATCATGTGTGACATGATTTGACCAATGATGAATCTGTATAATTACCTTAGTTTACAAGGTATATATGTAGTAGAGACTACAATATATATCTTTAATAATATTCCATGGATATGTAAACCCGAGAACCCTCATAAGCTATGGTTTGGAACATAGCCTTGTATTGGACACTTGAGGATTTAGGGTTACTTGGTCCATAACCATGTCATGGATGCAAGTGACCTAGAATCTAGTACCAGAGAGTTCTACTTCATTAGAAATATAAAGGATGATATTGGATACCTATTTTATGACCTTGAGATTCTTAAAAGATCTCATCTCTAAGGGTATGATTTTTAGAGGATGACTCTCTTGAGAATCAAGATGAAAATGAAGTTAAGGATCACATTGAATCTTGAGAAGATAATGAGGCTCCTAACATCAGAAACTAAAAAGATAATTAAAGATGAAGCATTTACCTGTTCAAATTACTTTGAGAAGGGATTCCATGTGTTAGTTAAGTCTAACAATGATCTTTCTTCATATGATGAAGCTAGGGATGAGCATTGGGCTGGGACAGCCCAGCCCAGCCCGAAGCCCAGCCCGCATAGCCCGGCCCGGCCTGAGCCCGAATTATTTATGGGCCAGGCTTGGGACAAAGATGTAGGCCCATTTGGTAATTGGGTCGGGCTTGGGCTTAGCCCGGCCCAGCACATTAGGCCCAATAGCCCGGCCCGCAAAAAAGCCCAAAATTAGGCCTGTTAGGCCCGATAGCCTAGCCCACATAGAACCCATATGTGTCTAGACTTTGATATCTCACTTTAATATATTCATCTGGATTTAATGAGGGAGTTGACGATGCCGACAGATTAATCCACTTGAGGTACATTTTCAACCTATTTGTTTACTATTATTTGCACATGTTTCTATAATATCTCTATGAAACTCTTTCCATTAGATATTGTAGAATCATAGATATGACCAAATCCGTGCAAAACAGTAGGATAACTAAATAATAAAGACCTAAATAACTAATAAATACTTCATAACGAAGATTACAATCAAAATAACCAAATGAGGGTACGCCAAGTTTATGGGCCCACCAAGTCTAGACCCGTAAGTTTTTGGCCGATACAAGCCTAATTGACGATTGAGACATTATGGGCCTGCCCGGCCTAGGCCCGGCCCATAATAATTGGGTCGGGCTTGGGCCTGGGCCTTCAAAAAAAATTTTAGTGGGCCTAGGCCCGGCCCAAAGCCCACAAACTTAAATGGGCCTGGGCCCTATAGGGCCCGGCCCAGGCCCGGCCCAGGCCCGGCCCATGCTCATCCCTAGATGAAGCTTCTGAGGATCATGATATGGAAAGATGGATGTTAGCAATAAAGTCTAAAGTAGACTTCATATACAAGTGTTGTATATGGACCCTCGAGGATCCACCTATAAGGGTAAAACATGTTATGTGTAAATGGATCTTCAAGAGAAAGAGGGAACCTAATAAAAAGGTAGAGACCTTCAAAGCATGGCTCGTAGCCATGAGCTACACACTGAGGAGAAGACATTGCTTGCGATGATACTTGATCTTCAGTGACCTTGCTTAAACCCATCAGAATATTGCTAATTATAGCTACACAACTTGACTATGACATCTTCAAGATGGAAGTCAAGATTGCATTCCTCCATGAATTTCTCAACGAGGGCATTCATAAAGTAGCCTCAGGGCTTCATAGTTGAGAAAAGAAATGTGTGCAAGCTGAAGAACTCCATCTATGGACTCGAATAAGCTTCTTGTAGTTGGAACATTAGATTTTATGAAATTATAAGGGTTATGATTTCAGATAGAATCTTGATAAACCATGTAAAGCTTAGTGGAAGTGCCATTGTGTTCATCATGCTAAATGTAGATGATATCCTAATCATTTGGAACAATAAAAGGATAATAATAAGTGTTTTATAATCTGGTTGTTCATACCTTGAGATATGATCTCAAGGATACCGCTTAAGATCTAGTTCTGAAAATGTTCATATTCAAAGAGAAAAGGGTATTGGGACCGTCACATGTTTGGGAAAACTCCAAGGAAGGCTTATTCCCCTTAGTATATGGTACCAACCTATTTGAAGGGATAGAACCTCAAAGACTTAAGGACATGAATACTAAAGCTACATCCCCTAGTGCATTAGCTATGGGAAGCTTTATGTATTCTAGATGTGTACGAAAGCCAGATATCTACCATGCAATGGGAGTAGTAAGCTATTACTAATCCTACTATGGAGATAAAACACTTGATTGCATCAATAAAAACACCTTCATGAGATGAAAAGATTATTGAGATAGTGATATCAAAGTCTTATTATCAAGAACTTAATATTTTATAGTTAGTGATCTAAAAGATCTTAAGTGCAGATGCCTTATAAGACATAAGACTGGGTCTTAGTATTAGTAGATATAGATCTCCGAGAATGAGGTAATTCTGACAAGGATAAAAGAAATTGCATACTGGTTATAACGATTATTGATTTGTAGTATAAAAGACACTATAACTGCCTTAAAATTGAGTATTGGTTGCATAAGATGCAACATTCACATTGGATGCAAGCACTGTTACTAGGGGATATGTAAGTACCGTAAAAGGACTTGACATAGTCTCTTGGGACAGAGTGACTAGCCAACTTACCTAGCTATTTTTCAAAAATAACTTATGATTAGCTCATGAGTGTAGGTTTAGAGATTATCCCATTAATGGATCTTTGGTCTAGTGGGAGATTGTTAGACATGCAAGCCCACGGCGAGCCATTACGCAATAAATGTTATTGCAAATATCATTCATTGATCTGAAATGTAGAATAACTAATTTTCATAATAGGTCCCTTAATTCAATTAGGGTTATGGACCATGGCCATCTTGATGATCATACAATTGTGGATTCAATCGTTGAATAATAGAGGCTAGTGCTTGGATGAATATCTAAAGAGTTAGATTGAGGACTCATCAAGTACCGTCAAATGATTATTAAGCGATGATCTCCAGCCTGAGTAGGTGATGGTAATCCTTTTCTCTAATGGGTTGATATCTAACTGACCTTTCAATGCATGTCCTCTACATAGGAATAGAGATTTGGAGGTGTTAGACAAGTTAGGTCAAATATTTGACTTAACGAGATTGATATAACCAAGACCTATGTCGTATGCTGTCATGATATAGGCATTCATCCTCTGACCAGAGACAACTGTGTTAATATGTCTGAGTATGTACATTTAGCAAACCGATAGGCTGATGTCCTAATCAAGGACTATACACCGACGCACTGGTGTGCATACAAGGGCATATGAGTAATACGGTCTCTCAAAGGGATCATACATGTTTATTTTCTCAACTAGAAGACATGAGCTCATTCATGAGATATTGGGAATAAAATTATGTGCATGGTCATCTCGCTTTGGAAGCTTGACTGAATTTGTAGGTTTGATATATACTTTTGGAAAGTATATGATCAATACCTAGGTATGATATATGCTTTTGGAAAGTATATGATCGCTACTGACTCCTAATGATCAAATGAGAAACTTAATGATCAAACCCTGAAGAAGACAATCTAAATAGATCTAAAACATCGGGTTTATTCTAGGTCTTCCAATATGTAGGATGTATAAGTATTAGGAATACCTGAGGGTGATGTGATAAATAAATGATTGCATAACCATGATGCTTCCAATCTGAGGGAGTAATGAAACAGGTCTGGATTTTAGTGCCTCTCTCATAGAGAAGTGATCTGATCTTAGTCCAAATGTTGGACATTGATCTGAATGTGATTCAGATACAATGATAAGATTAGATCTACGACTTTGAATTAATCAAACATCTAGGGGAGGTTTCGAGATCTGGATTTGAGATATGATCTTAACATCTAAGTCACTATACGTGGAAGTACAGATGCTTTGTCCTTATCTCCAAGTATCCGTGGAGAAAGCACATTATTCTCAAAAGAGTTCAAGGATAATTTCATTATTGATAATGTCGTTGAGCGTTAAAGAAAACTGATAGTTAAATGTGATTTAATTATCATGAGTAATATGAATTTGATTCATATTATTTGTCCATATAAGGAGAGTTACCTAAATAATTAAATGTGATTTAATTATTAAAGATGTGAATAGTGTGAATGTGATTCATATTATTTTGGCACATGAGAATAGAAATCCAAGATGATTAAATGTGATTTAATTATCATGGATATGATTAATATGGATAATACTATCCACATTAATCATGTATATTATAAATGTGACTTATAATATATAAGAGAGAGCTATTGGTAAATAGCATTTACAATTTAAATGTTGATGTGAATTGGATTCACATTGGACATTTAATTGAAATTGTAATCTACATTTTATTTTGGTTGTGAATGTGATTCACGAATTTCTAATGGCATGATTGTAATGTTTACAAAATAAATTGGACTTATTTTTGTGAAATAATTTGCAACAAAATTTGTTACAAATATTTGGATATAATGGAATATCAGATTCCATGAAATAGGAAAGAAGGAGCCACCTTCCATGTAAGGAGGGTGGACTACCACAATTCCTATAAGGAATATAGTGGTCGTCAGCTCCTCTTATGTAAGGAGGCTTGCCTCTTTCCTATTTCTCCAAGGAAGATTGATTTAATTTAATTTAATATATATATATATATATTGATTATTATCCAATATAAATTAAATTAAATTAAATTAATTGTCATTGTGTTTTTACAACAAAAACATGACCATTGAAAGAAACACAAATCAATCTCAACCATTGATTTTGTGTTGTCTATGGATTGGGATCCATGGATTCTCAAAATATTATATAATAAGAGGCAACCCTAGCTCTTCAATAGAATGTACAATATATTATGCTCTCTCTACACGCCAAGTCTCTCTCTCTCCCCTCCTCCTTAGAGTGGTCGTCCACCCGAGTCGCCATCATCATCGCATCACCATTATATTGCTGAATCGACCGTTCGTGGATTTTTGTCTCCTTCGACGTACCTCGCTCATGAAGAAGATGTCGGATCTCATGAGTCGAGATCATGTGATTCATCGCTTGGATCATCAACATGGATTGCGAGGAGCACGCATTTCATCAATGCGCTCGCAAGCATCTCCTTTTTCGGATCAGACTTGAGACAGGAGGTCTCTTTGTTTAGAGACTCCGTCACAACCACGCTTCAACAGGTAACCTTAGTACCTGCATGTGGTTTAGATGAAACAATCCGAGAAGTATTCTCAGATCATGTGATTTCATCGCTTTAAAATTACAAATTTCGCTGTCTCGAGCAACTAGTACGACTACTTGCTCCCGATAGCATATGATGTGATCTCCATGTTTCCGTGATGCATTTAAGGATCTCTCATATCCTTCACACTTTGTGTTCCTCAATTAAAGACCTAGGCCTACTTCAAATGAATATCCTCGGTGAGGAATTCATAGAGGAATGCAATATTGACATCCATCTTGTAGATGTCATAGTCAAGTTGTGTAACTATAGTTAGCAATATTCCTATGGATCTAAGTAAGGTCACTTAAGAGCAAGTTTCATCTCAAGTGACGTCTTCTCTTCATGTACATCTTGTGGATATGGGTCGTGCTTTGAAGGTTTCTACCTTCCCATCAGGTTCTCTCTTTCACTTGAAGATCCATTTACACCTTATCGGGTCTTAACCATATAAGTGGATCCTTGAGGCTCCATATACAACACTTGTATATGAAGTCTACTTTAGAATTTATTGCTAACATCCATATTTCCATGTCATGCCATATTTCCATGTCATGATCCTCAGAAGTTTCATCACATGAAGTCAGATCATTGTTAGACTTAACCGACACATGGAATCCAGACCCTTTAGGTGGTCTTACCACCCTCATACTGATTTGAAGAGGTATGTGTGTTTCATCTGTAGTTGTCCTTTGGTTTCTGATTTCAGGAGCCTCATTATCTTCTCAAGATTAAATGAGTTCCTTCACTTCATGTTCATCTTGATTCTCAAGAAAGTCATCCTCTAAGAATCATATCCATAGAGATGAAATATAAGAATCTCAAGTTCATATTGTAGGTATCCAATACCATCCTTTATTTTCCTATTGAAGTAGCACTCTCTGGTTCTAGACTCCAGCTTACTAGCATTCATGACAAGGTCATGGACCAAGCAACCCTAAATTCTCAAGCGTCAAACACTAGGTTATTTTCCAAACCATAGATTATGATGGTTTCAGGTTTATATTTTCATGGAATCTTATTAAGGATATATATCATAGTCTCTATAACATATATACCTAGAAACTAAGAGGTACTTATGTTAAGATTCATCATTGATCAAATCATGTCAAACATGATCCAATTATATCTCCCAACAACTCTATTGAGTTTAGGTGTATTAGAAGGAGTGAGGTAGGAATGATATTCCTTTCCCAATAAGGTATTCCTTGAATTCATCTAATAGGTACATGCTAACTAGGTTAGATCAAATTCATTTCATCTTCCTTCAAAATATGGTTCTAAATCAAAATTGTGAAATCTTTGAATATTTCAAAGGTTTCTAAGGTAAATAGAAGAGGTCTCATATCACAAACTATCATCAATTGATATCACATATCATTAATGTTTGTTATGATATAGACGATCCAATACATCAATATGTATGAGATCTCGAATACCTTGACATCTTACACCTTTCTAGAGAAGGGTGCATATGACAATTTCTACTTTGAATAAAATATTCACAAGTATGTAGGATTTGAAATTTCAAACACTCTAACGTTTCATCTCTTACTAGGTTATGTATCTCATCAACAGACTTATGTCCAAGGCTTGATTGCGGATCATTGTCAAATGATCTTCATTCTCATATTGATCTTTTAAAGTTTAATTTTTCAATATTTAGAAATGTTAATGAATCATACATTAATTTTCTAATTTAGCAGAGTCCTCTAGATATTAGATTACTATCTGAAATATATCCATCATAACTCTTTATGATAGGTCTATTCCAGAATGCATGTTTATTTTCAACAGTTAGAAATAAACAATATGTATTCTAATATCTACGTCATAGAGATATTCTCTAAGACTAAGGACTCTCCCACAGAAAATATGTAGTATATCTGTCCAGTGGAAATTGTTGAAACAATTGCATAAACATCCATGTGCATGACTATTAAACCTTAAGATCAAAATTTTGAGTCTTCTAAAATATATGCAACCAACTGCAAGTGTTATTAGAAAAATGAGATACAGTTGTTAGACTTTGACCTTATCTAATAAGCAAGTCAATTAAATGATTATATATATAGATGTGGATTGTTCCGATGCACTATCTGAGTCCTTCTCTAAGGATCCTATATAGTCTAGATAGTCATACTATCAATACATCAGTTTATTGCGGTATTAGCATTCATCCAACTCTTTGTATGTCATATGGAAGTCACAGAAGTACAGTAAATCATTTGACTTTCCTTCTAACTTGGGTCAGACCCATGCTTCCACTGCTCCCGTCATCTATAAATAATCATTGCCTAAGAAAGAGGAATCTCTTATTAAATATAAGAGTATTTCAACATTTATACATGCTTCATTCAATTCATACAATATGGATATTATTAAGCTTCATTAATGACTAGAGTATAGATAGTAGAATGATGACACTCATCATATCTACATCCATGCCAACTCTTAAATACTTTTGGTTCATGTAGGTACTCAAACATTTTGAGTACATCATCTCTTATCGAGCCACCATTCTGCATAATTCAGGGAACCATGTCATTCATGATTAAAGGTTGAGAGCACATATTTATGCCAAAACACCTTAGATTTTATAAGGCCAGTTACGATTATCATCGACATGATACTTCCAAAGCACAATCAATGAGAGACCAAGACTATAGAGACACACAAACCTTAGATTGTTTTCCTATTGTCTATTTAATTGTCATTCCTCATTATTATGAGGATACTTGCACATTGCAACCACATACATTATATGTCCAACAGCAAGTACAATATCTTGATCATGGATCCAGTCCATGATATTTAACTGATTATTATTGAGTACAGTTTTGAGTGGGTTTAATATAAATTATCTAAAATAAGAAATATTTTCGTAAATATATATTTTAATTTGATTTAGGATTTTTATATCAAAGTTATCCTGCCTCGTCAACTCTGAAAGTTCATTCCTTTATTCACTTTCAAAGTAAGAGATATACTAACCATTATATCTCAAGCAAGATCTAGGATCTCCTTTCTTATCTTTGTTACATCCAAATAATATGAGAACCTGCAACTCGGATAAAAAAAATTAGGAACTCATTTTGCCTTACAAGTCCAACTTGCATTTCCCAATTCGATAATTAACACTCAGGCCCACCACCCCTAAGGCGATGTTGGCCCGTCGTTAATTAAAACAACTGTCAACATGAATAAAACTCGCTATGTGCAATCCAATATCGCCCTAATAATACAAAGAAACGATACTAGGGTCACTATGCATACGGACTTACTCTTTCGAGAAGCAAAGAACCCGATCCAATGTGCTTGTATGCAGGAACTGTCACTTCGGACATGCATCTCCTACATACAATCCCTGGCGGCGGAACCCTTCGCCTTTACGGGAGATCATGGTTGTCACTTATATGATCCTCCATATCCTACTCAAATTTTAATTAATTATTATGAATCATATTCACATAATTAATTCATCTAAGGGAAATACTACTCTATCCATAATAGAGTGTTTAATTGGATCTAATTCATTTAATCGTATTAAATCAATTATCAATCCAACTAAAACAACCAACAAACAATCTTGATTGTTACTTGAAGAATGGTATAATCTCAAAGTATGTATTATTCAAATTTTAATAATTAGAAAAATACAACATGATTGCTTCAAGCATTATCCTTTCATTACCTGATGTCATGGCCAATACGCACAGGATGTGGGACAGACTGCTCACAGAGCAACCTGCTGCCCCAACGATCCCCGATTAGACACCATATCCGCCTCAAGTCAAGATAATGTGATTTGATCATTTTGTATTTGAGACGATAATATCTCTTTCAACCGAAGTTATACCGTATAATATTTATCAAAATCATTTTGATTAATATTATCAGGCGATTTTATAAACAAATCTCTAATCCTATTCAAGTATCAATGTTTCTTGGAAAGTTCATTATATTTAAATCGATCAAGATCAATTTTCTTATCATGTTTGTTATGGTCATTCAAAAATAATTATCATTATTAAATATTTCACAAATATTTAACATCTAATTATTCTAAGTGATTAACCATTAATTTCCATGAACTAATTGAATGGCAATCACATGATTCCTGTTCAAAATCGTTGAGTTTCTAACAATGACACATGTTTACTAAAACGAACAAATCTTGAGCAAATAAACTCCAAATCATGCAAACTAAATTTCCTTGTTTACCAATTTGATTTGAAACTGAATCCAAGTGATAGACATGCATTTCTAGGTATTTTAAAATCGTGGTTATCTCTTTATTGCATTCTAAAATACTATTCTTGTAACAATGTACACATGTCTGCTAAAACGGTCATAACTTCAGTAAACAGAGTCCAAATCATGCAAACTCAAGTCCCATGGATTGCTAAAAAGATGGGGAACATAATCCAATTGATAAAATTATTTTTAAGGCACTTAAATAGGGCGAATAAATCGCACAAACTGGGGTTGTGGAAATAAAATGCGATGAAAACTCGCACAACCAAAAATGCCCATGTAATCTTTGGTTTGTGGTTCATATCCAAAATCTCCGACCTACAGTCTGATATCACTTGAAGGATATGGAAAGATCCTTAAGCACATCATTGAAGCATGAAGATCGCATCATATGTGATTAGGAGAGACTAGTCGCACTAGTTGCTCGGGGTAATGGAATTTAAAAAATTTCAAATACGATGAAATCACATGATCTAAGAACACTTCTCGGATCATTTCATCCAAACCACAAAGGAAATTAGGGTTACCTCTTGAAGCATGGTTGCGATCGAGTCTCTAAATGAAGAGACCTCTTGTCTCAAGTCCGATCCAACAGAGGAGATGCTTACGAGGCGTTGATGAATCCATGTTGATGATCATAGCATAAAATCTCCTACTCTTGTATCATGAGATCCGACATCTTCTTCACAAGTGAAGTGTTTCAAAGGAGATGGAAATCCACAAGCTGTCGAAGCGGTGACATAATGATGTGATGAAGAGGACAATTCTCTCTATATCACAAAGTGATCGGGCACTAAGAGAGAGAGAGGTGTGGCATGTAATATGAGAATGAGAGAGAGAAAGAGAGATGGTTCAATAATTATGTGTAAAAGAAGAGCTAGGGTTGCCTCTTCTTTTATTGTATCTTGGGAGTCCATGGATTCTAATCCATGTGAAACACAAAATCAAAGGTTGAGATTGATTTGTGTTTCTATTCAATGGCCATGATTTTTGTTGTAAAAATACAACAATAATTAATTTATATTAAATTACATATATATTGAATAATCAACATAACTTAACGAACTAAATTAACTAACATTGAAGGATTAGGAAGGAAGCCACCACCTTCTTAAAAAGGGGGGGACGACCACCCTTGAGAACAAGTCAAAGAGTGACTGTCGACCATCCATTAAATGGATGGTTTTGGCTCCTCTAACCCTTCATATATATTTACAACAACTTTTGTTGTAAATTAATTCATAAAAATAATTCCAAATTATTTTTGTGAATATTGCAATCACACCATTGAATAATTGTGAATCATATCCACGACCCAAAATAAAATGTAAATTGTATTTCCAATTAATTTCCAACGTGAATCCAATTCACATAAACAATTAATTTGAAGATACTATTTAGAATAAACTTTGTATAATATATTAAATATATATATATATATAAATGGATAGTACTATCCACGTAGTTCATATCCTTGATAATTAAATCACATTTAATTATCTTGGATCATCATTCTCATATATTTAGATTATATAAATTATAGTCACATTATTCTTGTAATTAAATCACATTTAATTATCAATTTCTCAATGCTTATACATATTTTTATTAATGGAATTATTCTTGAACTCTTTCAAGAACAATGCGCTTTCTCCGCGGATACTTGGAGATAAGGACAGGGCGATTGTATGTCCATGTATAGTGATTTAGATATTGAGATCACATCTCAAATCCAGATTTTGGGGACCTCCCAAAGATGTTTTATTAAATCAAAGCTATAAATCTAAACTTTTCATTGCATCTTCATCGTATTCAAATCAATGCCCAACATTTAGACTAAGACCAAATTACTTCTCTATTGAGAGGAGTCACTAAAATCCAAACCTATTTCATCACTCCCACGGAATGGAAGTGTCATGGTTATATAATCATTTATGATCACATCACCCTAAGGTATTCCTAATACCTGTACATCCTGCATACTGGAAGACCTAGAATAAACCAGGAGTTTTATATCTTATTTATATTATCTCCTTCAGGGTTTTATCATTAAGTTTCTCATTTTATTATTAGGAGTTGGTATCAATCATATAATTTCCAAAAGCATATATCATACCCAAGTATTGATTATATACTTTCCAGAAGCATATATCAAACTTACAAATTTAGTCTATCTTCCAAAGCGAGACAACCATGCACGGAATTTGATTCCCAACCTCTCATGAGTGAGCTCATGTCTTCGGGTTCAGTAATGAATATGTATGATCCCATCGAGAGATCGTATTACGCATATTTCCTTATATACACACTAGCTCACTAGTGTATAGACTTTGATTAGATCATCAACCTACCGATCTACCAAATGTACATACTCAAATATATAGTAACACATCTGTCTTCAATCAGAGGATGCGTGCCTATATCATGATAGAACATGACATAGGTCTTTGGTTATCTCAATCTCACTAAGTCAACTCCTTGACCTAACTTATCTGACACCTCCGAATCTCTATTCCTATGTAGAGGACCTGCATCAAGATGTCGGTTAGATATCAGGCAAAGAGAAAGGATTTCCATCTCCTACTCAGGATAGAGATCATCTCAATAATCATTTGACGGTGTGTGATGAGTCCCCAATATAACTATTTAGATATTCATCCAGACACTAGCCTCTATGATTCAACAATAGAATCAATAGTTGTATGATCACCAAGATGGTCATGGTACATAACCCTAATTGTACTAAGGGACCTATTATGAAAATTAATTATTCTTTATTTCAGATCAGGGAATGATATTTGTAATAACATTTATTGCATAATGTCGCATTGTGGGCTCGCATGTCCGACAGTAGCTAAGTCATCTGGCTACATGCTCATAAATGTTTGACTTTGAAGTTCAAGCCTGCTTATTGACTATACAAATATCTACATACTCCGGCGGGAATTGATTTTTCTTTGATTTTTTCCCATCTTTTCTTTTTGGAGTTTTTGATTTTGCATTTTTTTGAATATTATATACAACATCATTTACATATGGACTATTTCCTCTTGAGCCAGCAGACCATCCCTCTTTTGAAGCATTATTGCGACCCACAACTTCTATCATTATACCTCATGTCTACTTAATCAAGTTGGGGTACAATATCCACAATTGTGTTGTTGAAGAGGATCTTGTGAGGGTCAGTTGATCAAACACAATTAGTGTCGTTGTAGTGACCGCTCACGAAACCCTACTTCAGAAAACAACTAACCCACAAATAATAATCAAGCAATGCGGACAAAAACGTGGAGTTAAATATTATTATAACTCTACAAATGTGTATATAGGTATATGTGTAGAGTGTTGAATAAAGGGAGCAAATGTGATAGATTGGGAAATTAAATCTAAAATTTGTCCTTTTCTCTTGTCTTTTTATTTGTTTTTTGTATGGGTATTTAAATATATATATTATTTGGATTTTAATTTTTATATATTTTTTATTTGTTTTTAATTTTATATTTTTTCTTTTTATAATTTTTATTTTAAATTTTCTTTTTCTTTTTGATATATAAGTATATGGATATACATAACTACATAGATAATAAAGTGTAATATAATGATAAATACAACTAAAAATAAACAAAAATAGTAGAGTAAAAGTTTTTGTATCTTTTTATATTTTTATGATTTTTATGATTTTTCGAGTATTTTTTATAATTTTTTGGTATTTCTAAATCCAAAATATCCCAAAACAGGGATTAACTAAATAGGTTGAATTATTTTGGAAATTCAAAATATTGAATAAAGTCAAAATTTTCTAAAACTGTTTTTATTAATAATATATAATACAAAGAAAATTCAATACAAAATAAATATTTTTGGAGTTTTTGAGTTTATATTTTTTTAAGGATATTAAAGCTTTTTAATTTTAAGTCATTTTATTTTTTTCTATTTTCAGGGATTTTTGGTATGGCATTACAAAATACTGAAATAAAAAATAGATGTTTTTGGAATTTTAGTTGTTGTTTTATAATTTTTTGTATTTTTTAAAGCAAATAGGAAAAAATATGCTATTTTGATTTTAAATAAATCAGAAAAATGCCCAAAATGAAATCTAAAAATATAGCATGAAAGTATATGTATGCATGCACTTAACCCTTTTTTCATAATTTTAGAGCACAAATGATATTTATAAAAATTAAATAATAACTACAAAAATTGATGAATTGGGAAGGTTATATTTGCAATTTAAATTAAATGTGAGGGCTATAGTGCAAAATACTCAAAAAGTTACAACTAATATTTAAACTTTGTGTACTGAAAGAGAAATACAAAATTCGCTAGGAGTTAACTGCAAAATGGCCACCTCACATGGAACCGTACGTGAGGTGATCTCACACGAACCCAAATGCATTATAAATAAACGCCAGGGGTTTTTTGTAAAAAGTACAAAGAATATAAAATGTACTAGATATTTTACAAGACTAAACAAAAATGGATAAAATGGGGGGATCTGTAAATTACCCCCTAATGAGCCTGATCCAGTGGTTGTGGGCCCCTCACTTATCCACATGGCAGCTCTTGGACTACCAATAGTGGTTGGCATGCGATGGTTGAGACTGGATATCAGATCGAGATTCTATAGTGGTGGCTTCGTGCATCCAACAGTGGCTGCTCTCCTGGGTTGCAATGCTCGATTGAATGATGCTCGAGGCAGGTGGAAGAACTTAACATGAACTTGCCGCGAGCAAGTTTGGATCTAGTGTAACGGGCTCCTCCGACCATCCGGTGCAACTCTGTCTATCTCTACACACTCCTCTAGCTTCGACGAAGCTCCCAAGTGCCTTAAAAGGGTCCGGGGGCCACTGATAGGCCCCTGGAGGTTAGTGGTGCTCCGGCAAAGACTTGGGCTATTTCTTGGCAAAATTGCCCCTCGGATGGGGCCTTTATCTCCTGGGACCTCTGTGGTTAGCACAAGAACAAAAAGATGAATGGTATTGTGGCTAGCTGGGCGAGATGGGTGAATAATGGGATGCAATGAACATCTCTGATGAGTTGGTAGATGGAGATGCTGATCTCCTGATCTACAAATGATCTGGGTGGATGAAGTGGTGCGGGGCACAGAGAAACAATAGGGAAAGAAATGGTGGCAAACGGCATGTCGTAATAGGCCACGTCACAGTGGAAATGTTCGTCGGAGTGGAGTTCCAGCAGACTAAAAAAGTGGCTTTCTACACTATAGCGATGAATTAAAATCTAAACTAAGAATGAAAATAAAGTGCTAGAATGAAAATATATCTAGAAAGCAAAAAAGAACCAACTTAAACCAACAGGAGCTGCGAGATGTAGACCTCACGCTGGTGAGCGGTGGAGATGATGGAATTGACCTTTTACACTACCTCTTCTATCTTACAAAATGCTAGGTGAAACTCCTATCACGAAGCTCGAGCCATGGGTTGCAAAATGAGGGGAGAATGTGGAGCAAAAGGGATTCAAATTAAAAAAAATAGAGGAGGTCGGGGTTATGTACATGACCGAGGAATGGTGGAGGAGAACGGAGGTGAAGCGCTTGATGCAGCAATGCATTCCTCGAGGAGATGTATACATGTGAAAGCCTGGTGATCAAGGAGAAAAGTCGTGGAGGAATCAATCCAAATCAATGATTGTATTGAAGGGAGGAAAAGGCGAAAGGATGGGCCAAACAGTAGTTCTGACAGGCCTAGACCTAGGTCAGAGAAGTTGACCCAGGTCAACGGGGGGCGTGACCTTATTGGGCCACATCACCCACAAAAAGACAAATCATAAATAAATTCAAAAATAAATCAAAATAAATTAGTAAATGACTTTTTTTATAAATTGCGGCTAAAACATAGAAAATGTTTACTATTTTATTTAGTATTTTAATCGTATTTTTATTTATTTTTATGGATAAAAATTTTACAAGTTACTTTTTAGAGGTTCATTTATAGGTATATTTACCTATGTTATGTGTATTTTATTTTTAGTTTGTATTTAAATTTTATTATTTTATATACATATTTAGTATATTTAGAACTTATTTAAATATACATAATTATATTTTTGTTATATTTTTCTGATGTATTTTCTATACTTAAATAAATATAGGTATGAAATACGTATAAGTATAGTATAGTCATTTATGTATTTTGCATACAATTTTACTTTAATATCTTTTTAATGATTTTATTCTATTCCAAAAATATATACATATACTATAAATAATATTTACAAAATTCTAAAAATATGAAGTAATGAAAAATATAAAGAATAAATAAAATGAGTATTTCAGTCAGGTATATAGTACAATAGGGGTCCAAAACCTAACTTTTACATTTAACTCCAAATTAAATGAAATCACATTCATTAAATACCTAATAAATATTATATACAATTAAAGATGATTTTGGTGCATTTTGAGTTCATAGAAGATATGGGCCTGAGAAGTTTGGATTTTTATTCTGAGTATAAAATGTACATTGTGTATTATTTTTGTGTGAAATCAATTTTGAATTTTTCTATGTACTTATATCTACAACTTTCATGTACAAAGTTTCTTTATTTTAGGTATAAATAATAAAGAATAAAATGGATCCTAAAAATGCAACTTTGAAGGCTAAAAATTAGGGTTTTATTGTGTATTTGATCCTTATCTCCCCCTATCTTGTCGACCTAGTCATCAAGATGCCTAGGTCTCAAGGTTTAGGGTCATAAAATACCTTTGGTATTTTATTTCTTTTTCTTTTTTTCTTTATTCTTTTATTTTGTCTTAAAACTATGATTTTATACAATATTTAAACAATAAATAATGAATGTTAATTTATGTAAAATAATGCTATTTACATGCATTTTAGCTAGGGTTTAAAGGCCAAAATGAAAGAATAAAGGTGATGAAATGGAGACTCATCATGTGTGACTTCCAATGTTTCCATTGGCTTGTGCCACATGCCGGTAAATCCAGCCCTATACGACTATAACTAAGTTGAGCAAAGTGCAAGGTACATGTGTGCAAGCTAGGTCATTATCAATAAGAGTCACGCATGTGAGTCGGAATAATCTACATAGGCAGTTAATATGACATTGAACCAAGTTTCATGGTCTCAAAGAATTATGTGTAGCAAACCATAAGCATCTCAATTTCAGTTCCTTAAAGGTTCCTATGATTAAGTGGATTAAGGCCCAACCAAGCTCCAATCTTTGAATTTTACTTAGACTTGTTCAATTGTCAATTTCAATCCAAAAAATGCAAATGCTATGTACAATGCAGAATATTTTTGTGATGCAACTTTTTGGTTTTGAACTTTTTATGGATTTTTGAAAAGGTTTCGCAAATTTTTATGCAATTTTTGAAAAAATTTTGCAAATGTTTTGGGATTTTTAGTTTTACAAAAATTTAGGTATTTTTCAAAAACAAAGAAATATGTGCAAATATTTACACGAGAGTGCATCTTGTTATTTAAAGGGGTTTTAGATTTAGGATTTACACAAGGTATTTACAAATTTGTAAAGACTTTTATTTTTTTGGTTTATGTACAGGGTTCTCAAAATAATATGAAAAGTTTTTTACAAGAATTTTGAAGACTTTATTTTGCAAACTAATTTGACAAATAATTTTTACAAATATGTACACATTTGAAAATCATTTTGCAAAGCTTTTTCAAACTGTATATATATATATATATTTCAAAATATTTTTGCAACTTTTTTCCAAACCATTTGCAACTAGATTATCAAAATATTTTATTCAAATAAATAAAAGAATTTTTACAAATAAAATATTTTTACAAAGGTTGAAAATGTTTTACAAAACATTTTACAAAAAATTTTCAAAAGATTTTTCAAAAAGATTTTCCAACTATTTTTCAAACATTTTGCAAAACATTTTTACCTGATTTATTAATTAGTATATACAAATAAATGAGTATGTATTTTAATTTTTATTTATTATCCATATTATTAGAAATCAAAAGTATGAGTTATGGCTAAAGTATATACAACATATATACGACCCCCCATACTTAGCTTGAGCTATGTCCTCATAGATCAGAGAGAAAAAGAGAAGACAAAACTTGTACTTAGTATAGATGGGCCTATACTACAACGACTGAATAATAAAGAAAGAATGAATGAGAAGTCAACTATCCCCTATAGTTAGGATGAAATAATTCTAAGTATAGCAGGTTGTACACATGGCAGTGAGGGTTGAGGGTGGGAATGAACATACCACAACTCAGTCTGTCTCCCCCTATACTTAGGGTTAGATATCCCTAATTATAGACAGAAATATTAACATGAGAGGAGATTGTTTAATGGATCAAGAACAAGAAGAAAAATATGTTGGAGAATGTACGCATCACTCCCCCTATACTTAGGGTAAAAGAGCCCTAAGTATAGTCAACAACAAGATTGATGAAACAGAATGAAGAATGAACACTCGGCTCTTCAGTCCCCTATACATAGGACAAAGTACATCCTAAGCAAGGCAAACACACGGAATGTGGTTTATGAGCAAAACGGTAGATAGAAGGAAGAAAATGAAAGTGTATATACAAATTGGAGGCTATACATAGATCAAGAAGGTAGAAAGTGCACCTTCTTGCATGATCGTTGAGGAATGGATCTAACAAGGTGCAGGTCGATATCGGGGTCCTCAACTAACACAAATAGATTAGTATGAACCTGGGGAAGATCCTCTACAGTCTCAAAGAGAAAAGGCATGAACTGGTCAGTGGAAGTAGTGTCGTCATGTCCGGCCTGGGAAGTCTCAGAAATCTCAAAATGAAAAGGCATGAACTCGTCAGTGGAAGTAGTAAGGTCAAGTCCATCCTATGAAGTCTCTCCTAAGTCTACCCTCCGCACTATGGTGTCTATTGTATAAATGCCACGGATGTCATCAATGCATTGTCATGCACCAAAAGGGGGAACTCCAAGGTCTGTGCTCTCCGAGTTTTCTCACCAAAGAGGAATCCTCAGGTCTCAGAATCATCCATAATAAAGCAAATCTATCTGATATCATCATCATGGTCATAGTCCTCGGGGTCAGTGATGAATCTGTGATTCATCATTCTTAAAGTTAAAAATAGAGCTTTGTCCCTGGTTATTTAGCATCATATTTCCCTTTATCTTGAATAAATAGCATTCATACATCAATCCACAATATATGCATTTTAGCATTCATATTTGCATTAAATAAGAAGCCAATTCATTTGTAAATTCCTATCTTGTAAAATACCCAATAAAACCCTAAACCCCCTGGACCTTAGAATGTCAATATATATCTCTTACAAACTCCGAATTAGGTCTACTCACCTTCATATTAATACACATCCAGAGACCTTTAAAATGAGACTAATTTCATTCAATTCGGAGCTCGTATGCAAAACTTGGATTTTTGGGCCCCCTTGTATACCACATATGTGTATATTTGTACTCTTGTATTTTTGTATCATATTTGACTTCATCTCTATTTTTGGTCAACATAAAACTTGTAGATCTCATCTAGATCTACAACTTTCATGTTTTGAGTTTTTCCAAATTCGCCCTCCTTCTCTCTCTAATTTTATTTTTCTTCTCAGCCACTCAGAGCTGGCCACATGGCGCCCCTCTGATTGCGCCACGCAGCCTGCTTCTTTGCGCGCCACGCGCCCTGTCTTCCCCGCCGTCCGATCGCCTTTTCTCCCTCTCCATCTGGGCCATTCAAACTGCAATGTTTCCTAGCCCTTCGATCAGGCCTTAAGCTTAATCTGGATCGTCCCTTCACGCCGCATCTTCAGCACGCCACGTGGTGCATTAGGCGCCCTCCGATCATCGCCAGAAGCCTTCAATCCTCTCCCTCCATCTCACGCAATTTCTAGACCATTCGATCAAAGCCCCAAACTTCATCTCCGCCATCCCTTCACGCTGCGCTCTTAGCCTGCCATGTGGTGCGCCATGTGCCCTCGATTTCGCTCAGCCGATCTAATCTTCACCCTCCGCTTCCGCCCCTCTCCTGACCGTTGGATCGCTCGATCCAACGGTCGATGCTTCATCGTCTACCTCCCGCACACCCCGCACCCATGTCTTCCACCATGTGCAAGGGGCCGCCCCCTTTCTATTTTGGGCACCACGCCGACCACCATCTCTGACCCCTGGCGCCACCACGACATAGCCCACTCTTCCCTTATCCTCGCCAACCCCTCGATCTCCATGAATACCCTCAACCTCGCTCCACGATACCCACGAACTCCACCTCTTCGCCATCTATGTCGTCACCTCCATCCTTTAAATACATCGCCTCCGGCCACTTTCACCCCCATTCGCCACCACGGCAAGAATCTCCGATCTCCCACCGTCGAGTTGGTGACAGCAATTTGACGTGAGGACGAGGGACGACCGAGATCCACCTTCAGCGAGATCCACGGCCCTCCACCGTCGTGCTGCAACTTCCTCCGTGAGCTGCACGAGCTCAGGTCCCCAACCGGCCTTCGAGCGACGACCTGGAAGCTCCGTCCGAGCTTCTGACCCCAGGTAGACACTTCCACCTTCTCTCCGATCTTCTTCTTAATTTTTCTTTATTTTCTCGGATTTTCTCCGTCGTCATCTCTTCCCTTCCTACTCCGTTGAGCATCTTCTGAGCTCCGCCTCGAAACTGGCATCTTCGCGATCCCCTCCATCTTCTCAGATGGCGCACATCACCTTACTCTGACCAAAGCTCTGCCACCTTGGAGGAGCAGCTTCACCGGACATCGTCATAGCACCACATGCCTCGCACCTCACTCCCGATCACTCCACAAACATTTTGCACGCCTCCACAACCCTTCTGAGTTACACAAGACCCTCCAGCACCCTTCACTAATGATGGGAGGAGGAGGCGGAGCTAGGTCCGCTTCGCCGGAGCACATTCCTCTCCGCCACAGGAGGCAGAGGACCGTTGGGGACGAAAGCCAACAGTCGTTCGATCCCCTTGATCAAACGGTCAGGAGCCATCCACGTCGCCCATGTCCCGTAGCCGTAGGATCAGGCGGATCCTACGCATCCAGATCGAGCCACGTCATCGCTTCTCCTTGCTCCAGGTACCATTGGATCAATCTAGATCCAACGGTCACTAATCGACCACGCCTTTGCCTCAGGAGCAAACCATCGTCATTGGATCATTTGCGATCTAACGGATCCAGACACGCCACGTGCCAGCAGCCAGCTGCCGTTGGATCCTCCTTGATCCTACGGTCCACGTCGAGCTACGTTGCCCTATCCGAGCCTCTTCCCCGACCACTAGGCTCGGATCCCCCGAAGCTACTCTGAGCTAGATCCGAACCTCCAGAGCCACCCGAGCCTCGATCCGAGCCTCCGAAGACCACCAAGCCTGGGACCCCCACGTGATCTGCACGTGAGTCCTGGGTAAATTGCATCAAGGCCCCTGGAGGTTTCTATATTTTCATTTCAGTCCCTGCCAGGAGACCCCACGTGAGGAGCATGTGTTCTTTGGAAAAATTGCATACAGCCCCTCAGCATTATAGGTAATTGCATATTGGTCCCTGTCAGCACGTTTTATATTTATCAATTTTATTTCCTGTAATTTCATTTAGGCCCCTGTCTTTGCATGCATATTTAGGCACTCATTTTAAATCATTTTTCAATTTTGAAAATTGCATTGTGTAGCTTACATTATCCTCTTTCATATGTGAACTTGGCACATTTTTGTAATATCATTGGATTTTTTTATTAATTAATTGGTTGAATTTTGCTACATTTTGCCCATTTATGCCTTTTAATTCATAGTAATTTCTCTAAGACTCCAAAAATCCCCAAAAAATCACATTAGATCTAGGATAATTAGGTTCATATTGAATAAAATTTTCATCTCATTTGCACGCATCCCGAGGCCTAAATAAACCATTTACTTATTTCTTTAATTAATTTTTAGTAGGTTCATTTCACATAGAAATTTAGGTTTAATAATTTTCCTGGTTTCCTAACCTTCAGATCAATTTAGGATAATTTTTATTTCTAAAAATATTGTGATTTGATATTTATTAAAATTAATCACCTTGCATTCATTTTTAATTCACAGTAAATTCATTTGGTGTCAGAAAAATCTAAAAAAATTAGAGTAGCTTAATTTCATTGCATTTCATCATCTAGACAAGTTTCATATTTTTTGGACTTGATTTGATCACTTATCTGAATTAACTTGTAAACTGGTTGGATTGTGCATGTGTCTTGCATAAAATATTGAAAAAGATAAAAAAAATATCCTCTGAAAATCAAACCCTGGAATTTGCTAAAAATCTACCTACGGAGACAACTGCCTCCCTGAGATCGACCTTGGGCTTGCCCAAGTAAAATAAATTTGCCACATGTGAGCAACTTGACATTAATTAAAAGTGGTTTTTGATCTGCTCTCATTGTCCGACTGCAACGAACGATAATTCATTAATTTGACCATTAATTTGATTGAATTAACAAGGGTAATGAGAGCATTTTCAAAATGGCGTTGTTGCCGGGGAGGCACGGCTTAGGTTAATTTGCAGTAATATCTAAGTGTTTGACTTTCTATCCCAGGGTAGTTTGACCCCCGGTTTTCTTGTGAATATTTTCTGTCCTTTAATTTTTGTATCGTTCTCTATCTGACCTCAACCTATTTTTGTGCGAGGAACGTGAGGAGTCAAAGATGCTTCGAGGAACCTACATTTTAATTTGTTTGAGTGATTTGAGAGGACTTGTATTTTATTTCTATTTTTCTTTATTTTCGCATTATTTCTAGCGGTTCCCGTTTGGGTTCTCGTGTGTGTAAAGATAGTTGAACTGTGTCCACGTGTGCTGTGTGGATTGAATTATAGATTAGGCTTGCACTAGCGGCTCCTTGAGCCACTCTAGGAATTGCTTGTGCTCTAAAATCTTTCGGATCACACAATACACTAAAAGACGCACTTAGACCGCAGATCTAGTCAAATCAACCTGTGCTTCACTCGCTAATAGAATTGCTTGTCTAGGAGCGGATTTTGTCATTTACATGTGCATATAGTGTAAAAAAAGATTTCAATTATGTTTTGCATCCTGCATAAAAGCGAAGGGATCACTGTAAGTATTCTTCACTCAGCATATGCATCAATATTTTTCATGCATCAACTTTTCTCGATTTCCCCCTCTCTATTTTTCAAACTTAAGTTAAACAGAAATTGGGACTGGACGATAGGCGTGCTGTGTGGTTGGACTAACAAGTGATAACTAAACTTAAAATCAGGACTGCTAACATTATTGACCAAAAATAAATAAATAAAATCGGAAATTTTGCTTGCGAGAGATTAATCCCCGACCTTGTTTTCAGGCTGAGTGAGGGTACTTGAGAGTGTGTGAACACATTAAGGCAGAGCCCAAATCCCCACCTTCCATATCATGTTCTGACTAATCCTAGCAAATATCACAAGTTGAATTATTTAGCTTCACTGACTAGTACCAAGTAGCCTCCGCCTATCTCAGGTAGATAGGGGAGAAATTGCGGTACTTCGCGACAAGTTGCCAGTAACCCCTGGGGTGAAGTTCCGGCCTTGTCAGCCTCCGCCTGCTTGTAGGTAGATAGGGGCAGGTCTTTGAATCCATCAACTTGGGATAGGAGCGAAGAAAGGAAGGACCGGCAGTATCTTAAGCGACGGGTTAAACAGGGAAGACGCATCCGACTCTGAGTCGACTTCCCTATAGGCCACGTAACTCCTTGCTATCTTTCTTAAAACTCACACTTAAAATTAACAAGATTAATTGGACTCGGTTTCGGATCCTTCACTGTGTTGAGTGTGAACCCTGTTGAGTGTGAACCCGGGGTTTTGGATTGAATTGCTTGCTTCAGGTAAGAGTCAAATCCTATCTTCACTTAGAACTCCCGATTCTTCTCGCCAAACCAAGATGAGTAACTAGGGGATATCGACCTTATTCACCAATCTCTCTTTAAGCCCCCCACGAAACTCCTCTTCACCGGCCCAAGCGCAACTTGGACCACCCAGGACTCATGACCCTCTTGAGTTCTGGTTCCCTCACACCCAGGGTGGTTACTCTCAAACCAACCCTTTCCTCTCCTCTGAGCATACCGAGGAAGACCATCGCCTCGGTAAGAATCCCTTCCTTGATTTGTCCTCTAACACAGACCATGTTTCATACCCAGGACTAGAGGACAAGATGCCACCTAAGCAGCCACCGGATGAGGACCCGTTACGACAAATCTTGGCTCACCTCGCCACATCCAAACAACAGAATGCGGATCTTACAGCTAGAATGGGACAGATCATTATGGTAGGAGGAATCGACTGACCAATGGTTAATGCCTACAACCCAGCAGAGAACGAGATGCACAGTTGGTTGGCACCAACGGTTCCCCCCGAATCATTTGAGCTCAAGCCCCACTTCCTTAGCCTGCTACCGAAGTTTAACGGAAATGCCAATGAATAACCATATGCCTTCCTCAAAGACATCGAGCTGGTTTGCAACAACCTTAGTCATCCTAGGGTTGGGCAGGATTACACGACTGAAGGCCACCCCATTTGCCTTAGGAGATAAGGCAGCACATTGGTTGAAGAACTTAGGGGTGATATGTACAACTTGGATGCAGTTCAAGGACCTATTCCTGAAGAAGTTCTACCCCCTCAGTAGGACTAATCAAATGAGAACAAAGATCGCTAGTTTCTCCCAAGGACCCAGTGAACCATTCTATGAAGCTTGGGATAGGTTTAATGACCTAATTCAGAAATGTCCCTGCCATGGCATTTCTAAGGCGATCTTAGTCCAGACCTTGTTCTGTGGCATGACCCCGGAGATGCAGGGGTTAGTTAGTGCCGCTTGTGGAGGAAGTTATCTGAACAAGAATGAGAATGTTGTATGGAAAATATTAGAGCATATGGCGGAAACAGGCAGGTCGCAGGCCACCAGGGCCTATCAGTTGTCTCCCTCATTCCTATCCAACGAGACAACTAGGAGGAATGTAGCTGATCTGACAGAGGACCTCATCCCCAGCATGGGGATGATAGCTGATAAGTTAACCATGGTCGAGCAGATCCACAAGAGGGTCACTGACCTTGAGTCTCTCTCGCGTTTGCCGAAGCAAGTGGAGGACTTACTGAGAAGGTAGCTAAGATAAAGCTACATGCCCCTTCTACACCACCTGTGCCAGTACATTGAGTCCATCTTGTACAGGAACAAGCACCGGGGCCTCAGAGTGGCTGGGCAGAGGAGCAGACTTACACCCAGCAGGACCAGCATGCACCCCCACAAGTGAAAACCGGATACGAGGAGCCTCGGCAGGTGTTCGAGATCAACGGGTTGTAGTACATCTATGACCCCGTCGGCAAACAGTCGGGGATGGGGAACGGTCAGCCTCACCGACCTTCCCCAGCTTACCAGGAAACCAGCTCCGTTCGCACCGCACTTTGTTCAGTCCAGGCCCGAATGAGGGTACCAGCCTCAGCAGCACCAGCAACAACGCGCATTCCACTCAGGCCAGCAGAGCCCGTCACCGTCCCATCAGCAACAGCAGTATCGGCATGGACAGCAGGGCCAGTACAGATGCTCATCCGCAAGTCAGCATCAGCTAGCCCAGCCCACCGAATTGGAATCCCTTACCTTGGCGATCCAGACCCTGTCTGATAGGGTCCAACATATCCATAATTACTATCTAGATATGAGAACCAATCTGAATCGTGTTTCTCGTACCCAAGACCAGCAAATGGCACAAAGACCTCAATTCCCTCCCAGGTTCAGGCCAACCCGAACAGCTTGAATCAAGGCCAGAACCGACGTCGTGATCAGGTATACAATTCAGATAATTCTTTTCCAGAACATGAGATCCTTTTGTATGATAATGTAAACCATATGTCCCTCAGGAGCGGAAGGACCATGATCGTACTTGATCGGGCACGGGCACCGGAGGAAGAAGCCGCCAAGTCTCTACCTGAGGAGAACTTGGAGGTAGAAGAGGAGCAACACCACCATCACCCACACCGATAGAAGAAGAGGACTTCTGGGTCCTCGAAGAAGCAACAAACCCGCAGCAGCAGAGAGTCAACTGAAACCGATGAAGAGCCCGCACCTCCATCTAAGGAGGATTGTCCAGAAGTCGCGGAAGTCGCATCATCGGTTTCGCAGTAGTATTTTCCTTTTAGTCAGAGTCAGAGTCCAAGTCTGTTTTAGAGTCCGAGTCATGTACAGAACTCAGTTCCCGCTTTGAATAAAAACATTTCAGTTTCAGAAGCTGAGTTGGAGTCAATAATCCCTTTCCACCGAGCTCTTAAGGGTGGAAAGAAGAAAACTAAATAAATCCAAAAATATGACCCTGAGATGGTAGAGTTTTGCAACAAGCATATCAAGGTCACAATCCCCTTTGACAAGTACGTGGAAATGACACCTGCATTTCAGAAATACCTTAAGGTGAGATGCACACCTACTAGGGTTAGCAGGAAGACCAAAAGCCGTGTTGAGAAACACGTTCTGTCAGGAGCCACGACTTGTGCAATAAAGAACTCATTTTCCAAGGAAATAAAGAGACATGGGTGCACATTATGTGGTGAGTCATGTCGATGATATTGCGTTTGCACGCACTCTCCTAGACAATGGATCCTCAATTAATTTAATGCCTACGGCCCTCTATGAGAGGCTTAATCTCGGACCTCTTAGGAAATCTAGAGCCCTCCTGCAGTTCGTTGATAAATCAACCAAGAGGTATTAAGGATAATTGAGGAATGTTGTCATCAAAGTCGAGGGTCAAGAATATATGGTGGACTTTACTGTCCTAGATATGGAAACCCCTCGTAATTGGAGAGATTCCTAGATCATCCTAGGCAGGCCCTTCCTCAGAACAGCAGGGGCCTTGTTGATTACAAGATCAGGAAAATCCAGTTCCAAACTCCAGGCGGAGATGAGGAACTTGAGATGAAGCAAACCAGATGGCAGAGATCGGATTCCGAATCCAGCACCAAGTACTCTTCAACCGAAGCAGACTGCGACCATGTAGACACAGTTGGGCTATGGAGACAGAACCCAGCCAACACTGATGAGTCCCTCCCCTCCGGAGATGATCTTGTGCATGAGTCAGTTTGCGAGGTCCTCAGAGATGAGTACAGCTCAGAATCTGCATCCCCCTACATCTTCGATGACTTAGAGGCCCAGCTGGGAATGTCAGTCCTTCCCTCTTTAGAACAATCGGAAGATGAGGATGACGAGTCAGACATGGCTTTTGCCGACTACATGGATACCTTTGATGATCCGACTCCAGAGATGAATAATTTGGTGGCAGCAATTACAGAGACAGATCCAGCCACTTTCAACACTGAACCAGATTCGATTGAGCCAGACTTCCAAGACGATCACACCTTACCTGAGCTCAAGCCTTTACCTACAACACTAAAATACGCCTTCCTTGCGGGTCAAGAGAAGAAATATCCGGTCATCATCAGTTCGCGATTGACCGAGGAGCAGGAATCTCGCTTGCTAGAGATCCTGGAAAGAAATCGCAAAGCGATAGGCTAGAGCATTTCCGATCTCCACAGGATAAATCCCACTCTGTGTTCGCACCATATCTATTTGGAGAATGAAGCCAAACCCTCTCGTGAATTCCAACGTCGTTTGAATCCAAATTTACAAGAGGTAGTGAAGAAGGATATAGAGAAATGGTGCAACGCGGGTTTTATTTATCCCATCTCCGACTCTAAATGGGTGGCCCCGATCCATGTTGTCCCTAAGAAGTCGGGAATTCAGACGACCACCAACGAGGACAGAGAGGAGATCGTGACACAAGTACCCACGTCATGGCACGTCTGTGTGGATTATAGATGCATGAATGTCGCGACGAAGAAGGATCATTTCCCTCTACCATTCATTGATCAGATCCTAGAGAAACTAGCGGGGAAAGAATTCTTCTGTTTCTTAGATGGGTTCTCGGGCTACATCAAGTAGCCATAGCTCCGGAGGACCAGGAAAAGACCACTTTCACATGCCTCTTTGGTACCTATGCTTTCAGGCACATGCCCTTTGGGTTATGTAATGCTCCAGGTACTTTTTAAAGGTGCATGATTGTTGTATTCGCCGAAATGGTCGGTGAATTCCTGGAAGTCTTCATGGACGACTTCTCGGTCTACGGCGATTCCTTCGATTCATGTCTTAGGAATCTGGACCGAGTCCTCAAACGCTGTTGTGTGGTTAATCTGGTGCTCTCCTGGGAGAAAAGTCACTTCATGGTGACGGAGAGCATTGTGTTGGGGCACGTCATCTCCAAGAGAGGAATGAAGGTTGACCCTGCCAAGGTGGATGTGATCAGACGACTCCAGCCACCAACCAATGTTAAGCAGTTGCGGCCGTTCCTCGAGCATGTCGGATTCTATCGGAGATTCATCAAGGATTTTTCAAAGATTTCCCGACCGCTGACTGAGCTTTTAGGCAAAGACATGGAGTTTATTGTTGATCACAAATGTCTTGAGTCCTTTAAGCTATTGCAAGGAATGATCATGGACGCACCTATCCTACAAGCCCCAGATTGGTCTCAACCTTTTGAGATCATGATGGCATCAGAATTTGTTGATGGGGCTGTGTTAGGACAGAGGAGGGATGGCGTCCCATTTGCAATCCACTACGTAAGCAAAGTGCTTGATACTGCTCAACGTAACTATACGGTTACGGAAAAGGAGATGCTTGCGGTAGTGTTTGCCTTGGACAAGTTCAGATCTCATTTAATTGGATCCAAGGTTATAGTGTTCACTGACCACACGGCGCTACGATACTTGATGGAAAAAAAGGACGCAAAGGCGTGTCTTCTTCGGTGGATTTTGCTTATCCAGGAGTTTGATTTGGATATTCGTGATAAACCTGGAAAGAAGAACGTAGTAGCCGATCATCTCTCTCATCTCAAAGATCTTAATACTTCCGAGGATTCACCTATTCGAGACTCCTTCCCTGACGAGTCGATTTTTGTTGTCGACTCACTCCCATGGTATGCCAACATCGTGAACTATCTTGTCTCCAAGAAGGTTCCCGAGAGTTGGCCCAAGAGCCACATCGACCGACTGAAGTCGGATGCTAGACACTACCATTGGGAGGATCCGATCCTTTTCTTTGAAGGACTGGATTGTGTCTGGAGATGATGTATTCCTCAGGAGGAATACCAGAGTGTCCTTTCTTTATGCCACAGCTTGGAGGCAGGAGGACACCACTCCGGGAAGAGGACCGCATGGAAGGTACTTCATTGTGGTTTTTACTGGCCGACTCTGTTTCGTGATGCCATCACCTTTGTGAAGTCGTGCCCAGTATGCTAGAGAATGGGAGGAACCGTTGGTTCCAAGGATGAGATGTCGATGTAGCCTGTCATCATTTGTGATGTCTTTGACGCCTGAGGCATCGATTTCATGGGCCCATTCCCTGTTAGCTACGGGTTCGAGTACATCCTTCTTGTAGTAGACTACCTATCCAGGTGGGTGGAGGCTATCCCGACCTGAGCCGCAGACAGCAGGAGTGTCTGTAAATTCATCAGAGAGCATATTATCTCTAGGTTCGGGATCCCCAAAGTGTTGATATCAGATGGGGGTAGCCACTTTGTAAATCGAGAGGTGAAGAAACTCTTGAAGGACTACGGCATCGAACACCGTGTCACTAGTCCCTACCACCCACAGACTAATGGTATGGCTGAGGTGTCGAATAGGGAGGTGAAAACTATATTGCAAAAGCTTGTCCGCCCGGACAGGAAGGACTGGTCTCAGATCTTGGATCAGGTCCTATGGGCTTATAGGACAGCTTACAAGACACCGTTAGGAACCTCCCCATTCCGGATGGCAATCGGAAAGCCGTGCCATTTGCTCGCAGAGTTAGTGCATAAATCAGAATGGTCAATCAAGAATGTCAACTGGAACACGCACCTTGGGCAGAAGCAAAGAGAAATGGATCTGAATGAGCTTGTGGAAGTCAGAAACCACGCATACGACAACAGTTTGGTGTACAAGGACAAGGTTAAGCGTTGGCACGATAGATATATCAGACGAAAGACCTTTGTTCCTGGACAGAAGGTATGGTTGTTTAATGCAAGGCTGAAGATCTTCTAAGGCAAGTTGAAGTCCAAGTGGACGGGCCCATTTGTTGTCCATGCGGTGCATGATAGTGGATGTGTCGAGATCTCAGATCTCGCGGATGATGCACCGACATTCATATTGAATGGACGACAGTTGAAGAACTTCGTCGAATCCAATGAGCAATTAGCCCATGTTGAGGAGATTGTATTCATGCATGAGACAGATTCAGCAGATACACATCGAGCCGCGAATGAGACCTTGCAGCAGTGAGCTCTAGCCATCAATAGCGTCTTGAAAGATTCAGACCGACACCCTTGTATATACCCATCATTCCTGTACATTATGTCCTTTCTCCCCCGTGACTCTAGTAACTCATTCCAGCTTCATTGATCACTATCTTGGACTATACTTAGGATGACCAAATCCTAAGTATAGGGGGGATGAGCCACCTGAGTATGTTCTCTGTACATCCTCCAGATCACATTGGTCCTCAAACTCACTCCAGTCCTATACTTAGGCTGACCAGAGCCTAAGTATAGGGGGGACCGTTGCCCGCCTTGTATATATTCACCCATTTCTCTTCTTGACCTTGTTCGCCCCATTTTTTACCTTGTTCTACACTTAGGCTGCCAGAGCCTAAGTATAGGGGGCAGGACGACTTCTATACATTTTCGCTCTTTTTGGCTCTCTTATGCTTAGCACGAGCTATGTCTTTTTCCTCATTTTCCGTGCTCTGAGGACATGCACACGCTAAGTATAGGGGGCGTGTATATATTACATATATACTTTACCCATAGCTCGTACTTTCCCATATTTTTGTATATATTACACAATAATTACGGGCTAGGTAAAATTTGGAGAAATTTTTTTGTAAAACACACTTGTATAATCTGTATAATACTTATAAAAACCCTTATAAATTTTTGTAACATTGGAGGTATACCAATTTCTTGAAAAAAATGAAAAAAAAATCAAAGGCTTCTTATTTGCTCTTGCATATCATCTCTACATAAGAAAAGAAAGAAAAAGAGTCTTGCATTCATAGCACGTCATCTGCATCTCATCTGCATATCTTGCATATGCAAGGTGAAAAGCTAGTGGGTTCTAAACCAAGTTATGAGTAGATGTTGAGGAGGGACTTGATCTGACCTTAATCCACCTAATTTCAGAGGAACCTTATAGGAACTGGAGTTAAGATTTCTCATATCAAGTGACTTAATTCTTTGAGTCCGCAAGTCTATGTTCACATGTCATCTTAATCAGTCTAAGTAGAATATCTCATGCACACGCATGATTCTTATAGACAGTGACCTTACTTGGACAATCACAATGCACGTAGCTCTTCATTGATGAGGTGGTGAGGAGGTAGAATCCTTTAGCTTGGAGTAGCACACGGTTGGAAACATCCGTCCTCCTCTAAGGAGGGTAGTGCATCTCAACCTAGTCTGGTGGTGTTGACATCTAAGGATGGGATGCTGTGGGTTGCAATAATGCTTCAAAAGAGGGATAGTCTATTGGCTCAAGAGGAAAAACTCATGATGTACATGCTGCACCCTGTATATGGTTCGACAAAAAAATGCAAAAACTCCAAAAAAATCAGACAGGTCCAAATGAAAATAAAATACCTGTCGGAGTCTGTATATTAGCAAAGAAATGCAGCTGGATGACTTGGCTACACTGGTCAAGCATCCCGGGATAGGTAGCTACACTGGCTACCGTCCATTCTCCTCTCTACCCCCTCCTCTTGAGCTGGTTGCACTTGAACTTAGAAGGGAATACCCCGCTCCTTGAGGAAAGAGTTACTGGACCGGGTTATTTGAGTTACCGTGTTAGAGGAGGTTGTTTCTGAGCCATTTGTGATGTGAAGAGTTACATTTCACTTACACAGTACAAGTAAGAATCATAGTCATCAGAAATTTGCGTTTGAGGATTTGTTCTGACCTGACTATTGAGGAGTCTTGAATAGAAGACTTGTGGAACTTGAAGTCTGTTAGGTCTTAAGTTCAGATCCCAATGAGGTTCTGCCACACAATTAATCCAAAGGTCGAGCCAAGCTCCATTTTCAACTTTTATTCATGACTTTGTTATGGAACCCAAAATCATTTCACTCTTGCATTTCATTTTAGTTGCTCAGGGACGAGCAAGGTTAAAGTATAGGGGGTTGATGAATCTGTGATTCATCATTCATAAAGTTGAAAATAGAGCTTTGTCCCCGGGTATTTAGCATCATATTTCCCTTTATCTTGCATAAATAGCATTCATGCATCAATCCACAATATATGCATTTTAGCATTCATATTTGCAATAAATAAGAAGCCAATTCATTTGTAAATTCCTATCTTGTAAAATACCCAATAAAACCCCAAACCCCCTGGACCTTAGAATGCCAATATATCTCTCTTACAAACTCTGAATCAGGTCTACTCACCTTCAGATTAATACACATCCAGAGACCTTTAAAATGAGACTAATTTCATTCAATTCGGAGCTCGTATGCAAAACTTGGGTTTTTGGACCCCCTTGTATACTACATATGTGTATATTTGTACTCTTTTATTTTTGTATCATATTTGACATCATCTCCGTTTTTGGTAAACATGAAACTTGTAGATCTCATCGAGATCTACAACTTTCATGTTTTGAGTTTTTCCAAATTCGGCCTTCTTCTCTCTCTAATTTTATTTTTCTTCTCAACCACTCAGAGCTGGCCACGTGGCGCCCCTCTGATTGCGCCACGCGGCCCGCTTCTTTGCACGCCACGTGCCCTGTCTTCCCCGCCGTCTGATCGTCTTTATACCTCTCCATCTGGGCCATTCAAACCGCAATGTTTCCTGGCCCTTCGATCAGGCCTTAAGCTTAATATGGATCGTCCCTTCGCGTCGCATCTTCAGCACGCCCCGTAGTGCATTAGGCGCCCTCCGATCATCGCCAGAAGCCTTCAATCCTTGCCCTCCATCTCGCGCAACTTCTGTACCGTTCGATCAAAGCCCCAAACTTCATCTCCGCCGTCCCTTCGTGTCGCGCTCTTAGCCCGCCACGTGGCGCGCCCTATGCCCTCGATTTTGCTCAGCCGATCTAATCTTCACCCTCCGCTTCCGCCCCTCTCCTGATCATTGGATTTCTTGATCCAACGGTCGATGTTTCGTCGTCTACCTCCCGCACACCCCACGCCCACGTCTTCCACCGTGAGCAAGGGGCCGCCTCCTTTATTTTGGGCACCACACCGACCACCATCTCCAAACCCTAGCGCCACCACGACATAGGCCACTCTTCCCTTATCCTCGCCAACCCCCTCGATCTCCATGACTACCCTCAACCTCGCTCCACGATACCCACAAACTCCACCTCTTCGCCATCTATGCCGTCACCTCCATCCTTTATATACATCGCCTCCGGCCACTTTCACCCCCATCCGCCACCACGGAGAGAATCTCCGAGCTCTCACCGTCGAGTTGGTGACAGCAATTTGACGTGAGGACGAGCGACGATCGAGATCCACCTCCGGCGAGATCCACAGCCCTCCACCGCCGTGTTGCAGCTTCCTCCGTGAGCTGCACGAGCTCAAGTCCCCTATCGGCCTTCGAGCGAAGACCTGGAAGCTCCATCCGAGCTTCTGACTCCAGGTAGACACTTCCACCTTCTCTCCGATCTTCTTCTTAATTTTTCTTCGTTTTCTCTGATTTTCTTCGCCGTCATCTCTTGCCTTCCTACTCCGCTGAGCATCTTCCGAGCTCCGCCTCAGAACTGGCATCTTCACGAGCCTCTCCATCTTCTCAGACGATGCACAACACCTTACTCCGACCAAAGCTCTGCCACCTTGGCGGAGCAGCTTCACCGGACATCGTCATAGAACCACAGGCCTCGCACCTCACTCCTGATCACTCCACGAACATTTTGCACGCCTCCACAGCCCTTCTGAGCTACACAAGACCCTCCAGCACCCTTCACCGACGACGAGAGGAGGAGGCGGAGCTAGGTCCGCTTCGTCGGAGCACAGTCCTCTCCGTCGTAGGAGGCGGAGGACCGTTGGGGACGAAAGCCAGCAGCCGTTCGATCCCCTTGATCGAACGGTCAAGAGCCATCCACATCGCCCACGTCTCGCAGTCGTAGGATCAGGCGGATCCTATGCATCCAGATCGAGCCACGTCATCGCTTCTTCGCACTCTAGGTGCCGTTGGATCAATCTAGATCCAATGGTCACTGATCGACCACGCCTTCGCCTCAGGAGAGAACCATCGTCGTTGAATCATTTGCGATCTAACGGATCCAGACATGTCACGTGCCAGCAGTCAGCTGCCGTTTGATCCTCCTTGATCCCACGGTCCACGTCGCCCTATCCGAGCCTCTTCCCCGACCACTAGGCTGGGATCCCCTGAAGCTACTCCGAGCCAGATTCGAACCTCCATAGCCACCCGAGCCTTGATCCGAGCCTCCGAAGACCACCGAGTCTGGGACCCCCACGTGATCTGCATGTGCGTCCTGGGTAAATTGTAGCAAGGCCCCTAGAGGTTTCCATATTTTCATTTCAGTCCCTGCCAAGAGACCCCACGCGAGGAGCACGTGTTCTGTGGAAAAATTGCATCCACCACCTCAGCATTATAGGTAATAGCATATTGGTCCCTGTCAGCACGTTTTATATTTATCAATTTTATTTCTTGTAATTGCATTTAGGCCCATGTCTTTGCACGCATATTTAGGCACTCATTCTAAATCATTTTTCAATTTTGAAAATTGCATTGTGTAGCTTACATTGTCCTCGTTCATATGTTACACTTGGCATATTTTTGTAATATCAGTGTATTTTTTCTATTAATTAATTGGTTGAATTTTGCTACATTTTGCCCATTTATGCCTTTTAATTCATAGTAATTTCCCTATGACTCCAAAAATCCCAAAAAAACACATTAGATCTAGAATAATTAGATTCACATTGAATAAAAATTTCATCTCATTTGCACGCATCCCGAGGCCTGAATAAACCATTTAGTGATTTCCTTAATTAATTTTTAATAGGTTCATTTCACATAGAAATTTAGGTTTAATAATTTTCCTGGATTCCTCACCTTTAGATCTTTCTAGTATATTTTTTATTTCTAAAAATATTGTGATTTGATATTTATTAAAATTAATCACCCTGCATTCATTTTTAATTCACAGTAAATTCATTTAGTGTCAGAAAAATCTAAAAAATTAGAATAGCTTAATTTCATTGCATTTCAACATCTGGCCAAGTTTCATAGTTTTTGGACTTGATTTGATTACTTATCTGAATTAACTTGTAAACTGGCTGGATTGTGCATGTATCTTGCATAAAATATTGAAAAAGATAAAAAAAATTATCCTCTGAAAATCAAACCCTTGAATTTGCTAAAAATCTACCTAAGGAGACAGCTGCCTCCCTGAGTTCGACCTTGGGCTTTCCCAAGTAAAATAAATTTGCCACGTGTGATTAACTTGACATTAATTAAAAGTGGTTTTTGATCTGCTCTCATTGTACGACTGCAACGAATGATAATTCATTAATTTGACATTAATTTGATTGAATTAACAAGGGTAGTGAGAGAATTTTTAGTCGGCTAACACGGGTACACTCTCATCAAATGCAGGTCTCTAGTCTGTGGTAGGTGCAATGATCAAGACAACATTCTAGTCAGCAGAACAAAAGTGAATCTCTCCAGATCCATAATCAATAACGACTCTCACAGAAGCAAGAAAAGGTCATCTCAGGATGATTGGAAGATGCTCCACAAGGATGGAGGTCTCCATTGACAATAAAACAAAATCTACTATGAAGATCATGCCCTAGATCTGAATGACGGTGTTATCTAGAATACCCCTCATCCTCTTTATTGATCCATCAACAAACTGGAAAATCATCCTGGTCTCTTGAGAGGTCCCAGATGAAGAGTTTGTACCAACGAGAAGGGTATTATATTAATCAAAGCACCATCGTCAAGGAGAAAATGATCACAAGAATGGTAAAAAATGGTGCATCTCACAAGAGGTGTAACAATGTTCCCTTTCCTAATGTGAGGACGGTGGGTGATGGCATGGGAAGTGGCCATGGTAAGAATGTGCTGCTCGGATCTGCTCCTTCACTTTCTTTTCTTGGGTTCATGGCCTTTTGAAGTGGGGCCTTAACAATATCATGAATATTTGCTACCACTTTAGGATGGGTTAACATTTTTTCTATTTTTTATCTCTTCCTTACAAGGGAGGAGATAAGAATCATCATCTACACAAGGATGACTAAGAGCAGTCCATACAATGTCATCCTTGGAGGAAAAGGTGGGAACTTGGTGGATGTGTGTGGTCGAAGGATATGGCAAAGGTGCCTTCTCCTCACAACTCGACTCGACTAGGTGTCTCCCATAATCTTCTTGTATTTTTAAAATTTTCTCTTTTTTTTATTCGAGTGATTGCAAGCTCTCATGAGTGTCCTTAGAGAATCCATGAATCCAGAAGGTGAAGTAGTTTGTGGCTCTTACTTAGGCTAGTGAGGTAGGCTAGTGAGGTCATCTATCCTCTGATTCATTTGCTCCATGATAACGCTCCCGCACCCTTTGTTAATTCGGTCAAATTAATGTCCAAATTAATGTTAATACTTCGTTGCAGTCGGATACGAGGGGTTAATCAAAAACCACTTATCAATTAATGTTAAGTGATGAATTTTTTTACTTGGTGGAGTCCAAGGTCGATCTCAGGGAGGCATCTGTCTCCTTAGATAAATTTTAAGCAATTATCCAAGTGTGAGATTTTCGGGAAGTAATTTTTTTGTCTTTTTCAATTTCTGTGTAGACTTATGCAGACAATGCAGGCCAATTTAATGTTTCTATTTAATTAATATATCAAATGAAGTTCAAAAATTATGAAAATTGGCCAGATGGTTAAGGATGATGAAAATGACCTACACTAATTTTTTTGGAATTTTTTCGACACTAAATAAATTTACTGTGAATTAAATGAGCAGACAGGGTGATTTTCAATATTTTAATTTTAATAAATATCAAACCACAATTTTTTCAAGAACTAAAATTATCCTAGGTGGCTCTAATGATAAGGGACCTAGGAAAATTAACAGATCTGAATTTCACTGTGAAATGAATTAAATAAAATTAATCTAAGAAAATCACTCAACAATTTATTTAGGCCTCTATATGCGTGCAAATGACATGAATTTTTTATGGTATGCTAAGAATATTGTCCTTAAGCTACTGTGCATTTTTGATGATTTTTGGAAGCTCAGAGAATTAACTACAAATTAAAAAGTGTCACTGGGCAAAATATATCAAAAATTCACCAATTAATTCATTAATAATTCAACTGAAATTACAAAAATGTGACACATGGACCAATAGACAGAGGACAACATTCTCAACAAAATGCAATTCTTGGATTTGCAAAATGATGTGAAATGCAATCTAGGGATGTGTGCAAACACAGGGGTGTAAATGCAATACAAGAAATTAAAATTACAATAAGCAAATGTGCAGACAGGGACTAAAATGCAATTACCTATAATGCGGTGGACTCTTGTGCAAAATCTCCACAGTGCACGTGCTCCTCACGTGGGGTCTGCTTCACAGGGACCTCTTTGCAAATATGGAAAGCTCCAGGGGCCTCTGTGCAAATTACCCAGGCCGCACGTGCTCCTCACGTGGGCGGACTAGGCTCGGATGGCTGCGGCGGCTCGGAACGAGGGTCGGGTGCTTTGGAGGTCTGGAGTGAGGCTCGGTGTAGCCTCGGGTCGTCCGAGCCTAGGTTTGGGGGTGAAGTCGGCCGGTGGTGGCGTATTTATAGGTTGAAGATGGCAGCAGTGCTGGCGATGAGGCGAGGTTTATGGAGGTAGTGGGGAGTCTCTGGTGGTCGTAGTGGGGAATGAGGTAGACGGTGAGGATGAGGGAAGAGTGGGGCTCATCGTGGGAGTGTTGGCGGACGTAGATGGTGGCTGACGTGCAGTCGGAAATAGAAAGGGGGCGCCCCTCCCGCAAGACAGGGAACGTGGGAGAGAGGGGCGCCTGGAGGTAGGAGACGAAGTCTCCACCGTTGGATCTTGTGATCCAACGGTGGTGATCGAAGCGTGGCGGGCGGGTAGGATTAGATCGGGGAGCGTAGATGATGGGCTGCGGTGGAGCCACGTGGCGAGCTGCGAACGAAGCGCGAGCGGGCGGCCTGGATGAGGAGATGGAGCTGATCGAAGGGCCGAGACTCGCTGGAAGGAGAGGCGGCTGAGATCAGAGGATCGTGGATGCGATCAAGCGGTCTTTAAAGCGCCACGTGGCGTGTTCTGGTGAGAGCGCGAACGTGCGGCGTAGATTAAGGCCGGAGATGATCTGATGGTCCAGGCTTTAGGCGCGCGTGGGCAGAGCTGGGTCGTTGGATCTGGAAGAGGATCCAACTGTTGGAAGATGAGGCGGATGAGGCGAGGGGAAGCGGGCCGCGTGGTGCAACCAGAGGGCGCCATGTGGTCTGCTATGAGTGGCTGGAGGAAAATACACGTGTAGAGAGAAGAGGGGGTAGAATTTGGAAAAACTCAAAACATGAAAGTTGTAGATCTCGATGAGATCTACAAGTTTCATGTTGACCAAAGACAGAGATGAGGTCAAATATGATATATAAATACAAGGGTACATAGATATACAGATGTAGTATACAAAGTGGCCCAAAAACCCAACTTTCTCATACGAGCTCCAAATTCAATGAAATTAGTCTCATTTTGAAGGTCTTTTAATATGTAGTATTCTAAGAGTAAGTAGACCTAATTCGGAGTTTGTATGAGGGCTTTATGTGTATTTTAGTGTACAAGGGGCCTAGGGCTTTATTGACTAATTTACAAGGGGGATTTTTGGCATTCTTCCCTGTATTATTAACTAAGGAGTATCTATTATAGAGAAGAGGTTATTTTAGGGATTGGGTATTTTACAAGGGATTTTTGGCTTCTTATTTAAATGCAAATGAGCTGCTAAAATGTATGATTTATGAATGCATGCATGAGTGCTATTTATGCAATATAAAGGGAAATATGCCTCTATTTTCTCGGGAACAAGGCTCTATTTTTGACTTTTGAAGTGATGAATCACAGATTCATCAACCCCCTATACTTAAACCTTGCTCGTCCGCGAGCAACTAAATGAAATGCAAGAGTGAAATGATTTTGGGTTCCAAACCAAGGTCATGAACAAAAGTTGAAAATGGGGCCTGACTCGACCTTTGGATTAATTGTGTGGCGGAACCTTATTTGGACCTGAACCTAAGACCTAACAGACTTCAAGTTCCACAAGTCTTCTATTCAAGACTCCTCAATAGTCAGGTCAGAACAAATCCTCAAACGCAAATTTCTGATGACTATGATTCTTACTTGTACTGTGTAAGTGATATGTAACTCTCCACATCAGAAATGGCTCGGAAGCAGCCTCCTCTAACAAGGTAACTCAATAACCCGGTCCAGTAACTCTTTCCTCGAGGAGCGGGGTATTCCCTTCTAAGTTCAAGTGCGACCAACTCAAGAGGAGGGGGTAGAGAAGAGAATGGATGGTAGCCAGTGTAGCTACCTATCCCGGGATGCCTGACCAGTGTAGCCAAGTCATCCAGCTGCATTTCTTTTGCTAATATACATACTCCGACAGGTATTATTTTTTTCACTTGGACCTGCCTGATTTTTTTTGGAGTTCTTGCATTTTTTCTTTTTTTTTCTTGGAACTATATACAAGGTGCAGCATGTACATCAGGAGTTTTTCCTCTTGAGCTAGTAGACTATCCCTCTTTTGAAGCATTATTGCAACCCACAGCATCCCGTCCTTAGATGTCAACACCACCAGACTAGGTTGAGATGCACTACCCTCCCTAGAGGAGGACGGATGTTTCCACCCGTGTGCTACTCCAAGCTAAAGGATTCTACCTCCTCACCACCTCATCAATGAAGAGCTATGTGCATAGTGCTTGTCCAAGTTAGGTCATTATCTAAAAGAATCCTGCGTATGCACGAGATATTCTACTTAGACTAATCAAGATGACATGTGAACATAGACTTGCGGGCTCAAAGAATTAAGTCACTTGACCTGAGAAATCTTAACTCCAGTTCCTATAAGGTTCCTCTGAAATTAGGTGGATTAAGGTCAAATCAAGTCCATCCTCAATATCTACTCATAACTTGGTGCAGAACCCACTAGCTTTTCACTTTGCATATGCAAGATATGCAGATGAGACATGCTATGAATGAAATGCAAGACTTCTTTTTTTTTGGAAAATGCAAGATAATATGCAAGAGTAAATAAGAAGCCTTTTTGTTTTATTTTTTTTTTGGTATACAACAAATTTTTATTATTTACAACATTTTTTAGTTGATACAATTTATACATAGTAAACACGATTTTTTTTGGTATACCACAAATTTTACAAAAGTATGTTTTACAAGAATTTTACAACTTTTTATACAAGTATTATACATATAGTACATATTATACAAGTATACAAAATTTTTTATTATTATTTTTTTAAAGGTTTACAAGTATTATGCAAGTATACAAATTTTCTTTTTCGATTTTTACCCACCCATAATTATTGTATAGTATATACAAAAATACGCGAAAGTACGAGCTATGGGTAAGGTATATATGTAATATACACGCCCCCCTATACTTAGCGTGTGCTATGTCCTCAGAGCACGAAGAGCGAGGAAAAAGACATAGCTCGTGCTAAGCGTAGGAGAGCCAAAGGAACAAAAAGTATAGAAGTCGTCTCGCCCCCCTATACTTAGGCTCTGGCAACTTAAGTGTAGAAGAAGATCAGAAATGGGACGGACGAGGGAAAGATGGGAAGTGGCTGAATATACAATGCGGGCATCGGACTCCCCTATACTTAGGCTCAGGTCAGCCTAAGTATTGGTAGGAAATGAGTATGAGGACCAATGTGATCTGGAGAATGTACAATGAACCGACTCAGGTGACCCCTCCCCCCTATACTTAGGATCTGGTCATCCTAAGTATAGTCCAAGATAATGATTCGATGATGTGGGGATGGTTTACTAGAATCGTGGGGGTAAAGGATAGGATGTACAAGAATGATGATATATATACAGGTGAGTCGGTCTGAATCTTTCAAGATGCTGCTGATGGCTGGAGTTCATTGCTGCAAGGTCTCATGCGCGGCTTGATGTGAATCTGCTGTATCTGTCTCGCGCATGAATACAATCTCCTCAACATGGACTAACTGCTCATTGGATTCGACGAAGTGCTTCAACAGCTGTCCATTCACTAGGAATGTCGGTGCGGCGTCTGCAAGATCTGAGATCTCAACACATCCACTATCATGCACCGTACGGACGACAAATGGTCCCGTCCACTTAGACTTTAACTTGCCTTGGAAGATCTTAAGCCTAGCATTGAACAACCATACCTTCTGTCCAGGAACAAAGGTCTTTCGTCTGATATATCTATCATGCCAACGTTTCACCTTGTCCTTGTACACCAAACTGTTGTCATATGCGCGGTTTCTGACTTCAACGAGCTCATTCAGATCCATGTCTCTTTGTTTCTAACCTAGGTGTGTGTTCCAGTTGACCTTCTTTATTGCCCATTCTGATTTGTGCACTAACTCTGTGGGCAAATGGAACGGCTTTCCGAATACCATTCGGAATGGGGAGGTGCCTAACGGTGTCTTGTAAGCCGTCCTATACGCCCAGAGGACTTGATCTAAGATCTGAGACCAGTCCTTCCTATCCGGGCGGACGAGCTTTTGCAATATGGTCTTCACCTCCCTATTTGACACCTCAGCCATACCATTGGTTTGTGGGTGGTAAGGACTCGCGACACGGTGTTCGATGCCGTAGTCCTTCAGGAGTTTCTTCACTTCCCGATTCACAAAGTGGCTACCCCCGTCTGATATCATCATTTTGGGGATCCCGAACCTAGAGATTATGTGCTCTCTGATGAATTTACAGACAGTCCGGCTGTCTGCGGCTCGGGTCGGAATAGCCTCCACCCATCTAGATAGATAATCTACCGCAAGAAGGATGTATTCGAACCCGTGGCTGACAGGGAATGGGCCCATGAAATCGATGCCCCAGGCGTCAAAGACATCACAAATGATGACCGGCTGCATTGGCATCTCATCCTTGGAACCAACGGTTCCTCCCATTCTCTGGCAAACTGGGCACGACTTCGCGAAGGCGGTGGCGTCGCGAAACAGAGTCGGCCAGTAAAAGCCACACTGAAGTACCTTCCATGCGGTCCTCTTCCCGGAGTGGTGTCCTCCTGCCTCCAAGCTATGGCATAAAGAAAGGACACTCTGGTATTCCTCCTGAGGAATACAACGTCTCCAGACACAATCCGGTCCTTCGAAGAAAAGGATCGGATCCTCCCAATGGTAGTGTCTTGCGTCCGACTTTAGTCGGTCGATTTGGCTCTTGGGCCAATCTTCGGGAACTCTCTTGGAGACAAGATAATTCACGATATTGGCGTACCATGGGAGTGAGTCGATAACAAAAATCGACTCGTTAGGGAAGGTGTCTCGAATTGGTGAAACCTCGGAAGTATTAAGATCTTCGAGACGAGAAAGATGATCGGCCACTACGTTCTTCTTTCCAGGTTTATCACGGATATCCAAATCAAACTCCTGGATAAGTAAAATCCAACGAAGAAGACGCGCCTTCGCATCCTTCTTCTCCATCAAGTATCGTAGTGTCGTGTGGTCTGTGAACACAGTTACCTTGGATCCAATTAGGTGAGATCTGAATTTGTCCAAGGCAAACACTACCGCAAGCATTTCCTTTTCTGTAACTGTATAGTTACGTGAGCAGAATCAAGTACTTTGCTTGCGTAGTGAATTGCAAACGGGACGCCATCTCTTCTTTGTCCCAACACAGGCCCAACAGCATAGTCAGAGGCGTCCGTCATGATCTCAAAAGGTAGAGACCAATCTGGGGCTTGTAGGATGGGTGCGTCCATGATCATTCCTTGTAAAAGCTTAAAGGCCTCAAGACATTTGTGATCTACAATGAACTCCATGTCTTTGCCTAAAAGCTCAGTTAACGGTCGGGCGATCATAGAAAAATCCTTAATAAATCTCCTATAGAATCCAACATGCTCGAGGAACGACCGCAACTGCCTTACGTTGGTTGGTGGCTAGAGTCGTCTGATCACGTCCACCTTGGTAGGGTCAACCTCCATTCCTCTCTTGGAGATGACATGCCCCAACACTATGCCCTCCGTCACCATGAAGTGACTTTTCTCCCAGGAGAGCACCAGATTAACCTCACAACATCTCTTGAGGACTCGGTCCAGATTCCTAAGACAGGAATCGAAAGAATCACCGTGGACCGAGAAGTCATCCATGAAGACTTCCAGGAATTCGCCGACCATTTCGGCGAATACAGCAATCATGCACCTTTGAAAAGTACTTGGAGCATTGCATAGCCCAAAAGGCATGCGCCTGAAAGCATAGGTACCAAAGGGGCATGTAAACATGGTTTTTTCCTGGTCCTCCGGAGCTATGGATACTTGATTGTAGCCCGAGAACCCATCAAGGAAGCAGAAGAATTCTTTCCCCGCTAGTCTCTCTAGGATCTGATCAATGAACGGTAGGGGAAATGATCCTTTTTCGTCGCGGCATTCAGGCGTCTGTAATCCACACAGACGCGCCACGACGTGGGTACTCTCGTCACGATCTCCTCTCTGTCCTCGTTGGTGGTCGTCTGAATTCCCGACTTCTTCGGGACAACATGGATTGGGGCCACCCACTTAGAGTCGGAGATTGGGTAAATGAAACCCGCGTCACACCATTTTTCTATCTCTTTTTTCACGACCTCTCGTAAATTTGGATTCAACCGACGTTGGAATTCACGAGAGGGTTTGGCTTCGTTCTCCAAGTAAATATGGTGCGAACACAGAGCGGGATTTATCCCGTGGAGATCGGAAATGCTCCAGCCTATCGCCTTGCGGTTTTTCTCCAGGATCTCTAGCAAGCAAGACTCCTGCTCCTCGGTCAATTGCGAACTGATAATGACCGGAAATTTCTTGTCTTGGCCTGCAAGGAAGGCATATTTCAAAGTTGTGGGTAGAGGTTTGAGCTCAGGAATAGTGTGATCATCTAGAAAATCTGGCTCAATCTGATCTGGTTCGGTGTTGGAAGTGGCTGGATCGTTTTCTGTGAGAGCGGCCACCACGTTCGGCTCTGGAGTCGGATCGTCAAAGGTCTCCATGCAATCGGCAAACGCCTCGTCCGACTCGTCATCCTCATCTTCCGATTGTCCTAAGGCTGTCAGGACTGACAGGCCCAACTGGGCCTCTACGTCATCGAAGATGTAGGGTGATGCAGGCTCAGAGTTGTACTCGTTCCTGAGGATCTCGCAGACTGACTCATGCACTGGATCATCTTCGAAGGAGATGGACACATCGGTGCTGGCTGGAATCTGTCTCCATGGCCCAACTAAGTCTACATGCTCACAGTCTGTTCCGATAGAAGAGTACTCGGTGCTGGATTCGGAGTCCGGTCTCTGCCATCTTGTCTGCTTCATTTCAAGTTCCTCATCTCCGCCTGGAGTTTGGAACTGAATCTTCCCATTCTTATAATCAAATAAGGCCCCCGTTGTTCTGAGGAAGGGCCTACCTAGAATGATCTGGGAATCTCTCCAATTGCGAGGGGTTTCCATATCTAGGACAGTGAAGTCCACCATGTATTCTTGTCCCTCGACTTTGATCGCAATGTTCCTTAACTCTCCTTGGGACCTCTTAGTTGATTTGTCAGCAAACTGCAGAATAGCTCTAGATTTCCTAAGAGGTCCGAGATTAAGCCACTCATAGAGGGCTGTGGGCATCAAGTTGATCGAGGAACCATTGTCCAGGAGAGTACGTGCAAACGCGATGTCATCAACATGACTCACTACATAATGTGCACCCATGTCTCTTCGTTTCCGAGGAAACGAGTTCTTTATTGCACAAGTCGTGGCTAATGATAAAACGTGTTTCTCAACACGGCTTTTAGTCTTCCTGCTAACCCTAGTGGGTGTGCATCTCACCTTAAGGTATTTTTGGAATGCAGGGGTCATTTCCACGAACTTGTCAAAAGGGATTGTGACCTTGATGTGTTTATTGCAGAATTCAGCCATCTCAGGGTCATCTTTTTGGATTTTTTTGATTTTCTTCTTTCCACCCTTAAGAGCTCGGGGGAAAGGGATTATTGACTCCAACTCAGGTTCTGGAACTGAAATATTTTCATTAGCTGCTGGAACTGAGTTCTTAACATGACTCTGACTCTGACTCTGATACAGACTCGAACTTGGACTCTGACTGAAAAGAAAATGCTGAGGCGAAACCGGTGACGCTTCTTCCGCTTCTTCAGGACGATCCTCCTCAGATGGAGGTGCGGGCTCTTCATCGGTGTCATCTGACTCTAAGTGGATGCGCGAATGCTGCTTCGAGGACTCAGATGTCCTCTTCTTCCACCGGTGTTGGTGGTGGTGATGCTCCTCCTCTTCTTCCTCCGGGTTCTCCTCAGGTAGAGTCTCGGAGGTTCCTTCCTTCTGCGCCCGTGCCCGATCAGGTATGGTCACGGTCCTTCCGCTCTAGAGGGACATATGATTCACATTATCGTACGAAAGGATCTCATGTTCAGATAAATAATTATCTGAATAATATACCTGATCTCGAGGTCGGTTCTGGCCATGGTGTACGTTGTTCGGGTTGGCCTGAACCTGTGTGGGAATTGGGGTCCTTGGCGCCATTTGTTGGTCCTGGTTACGAGAGACCCGATTGATGTCGGTCCTCATGTCCAGGTAGTCATTCTGCATCTGTTGGACCCTATCAGACAGGGTCTGGATCGCCAAGGTGAGGGACTCCAATTCGGTGGGCTGGGCTTGCTGCTGTGTTGATGCCGTCCTGTATTGGCCCTGCTGGCCGTGCCGATACTGCTGCTGATGGGATGGTGCTGGCCCCTGCTGGTAGGTGCGTTGTTGCGGCTGGTACCCCTGTTCTGGCCTGGACTGGAAGCGCGGTATGGCAACGGGCCTGGTGTCTTGGTAGACTGGGGATGGGCGGTGCTGCTGATCCTTCCCCATTTCAATCTGCCGAACTACCGGGTCACGGCTATACCAAAGCCCGTTGATCTCGTATACTGGCGGAGGCTCCTCGTATTCCTTCTCCACTTGTGGGGGTGCATGATGGTTCTGCTGGGTATAAGTCTGATCCCAGCTGCTCTGAGACCCCGGTGCCTGTTCCTATACAAGATGGACTCGATGTACAGGTACAGGTGGTGCGGAAGGGGTAGGTAGCTTGATCTTAGCTACCTTTTCAGAGAGTTCCTCCACTTTCTTTGGAAGGCTCGAAAGAGACTCCATCTCCGCGACTCTCTTGTGGATCTACTCGACCATGGTAAGCTTGTCAGCAATCATCCCCATGCTGGGAATGAGGTCCTCAGTCAGATCTGCTACAGTCCTTCGTGTTGTCTCATTGGATAAGATTGAGGGAGACAACTGGTAGACCCTTATGGCCTGTGACCTGCCGGTTTCTGCCATCTGTTCAAGGATCTTCCATACAGCATGCTCGTTCTTGTTCAGATAGCTTCCTCCACAGGCGGCGCTGATTAACCCCTGCATCTCTGGGGTTAGACCACAGAACAAGGTCTGGACTAAGATCGCCTTAGAAATGTCGTGGCATGGGCATTTCTGTACTAAGTCATTGAACCTGTCCCAAGCCTCATGGAAAGGTTCGCTGGGTCCTTGAGCGAAGCTGGCGATCTTCGTTCTCATCTGATTAGTCCTACTGAGAGGGTAGAACTTCTTCAAGAAAAGATCCTTGAACTGCATCCAGGTAGTACATACCACCCCTAAGTTTTTCAACCAATGAGCACCTTATCTCCTAAGGCAAAAGGGGTGGCCTTCAGTCGGATGTAATCTTGGCCAACATTGGGATGGCTAAGATTGTTGCACACCAATTCGAAGTCACGGAGGAAGGTGTATGGTTCTTCACTGAGGTTTCCGTTGAACTTCGGAAGCAGACTAAGGAAGTGGGGCTTCAGCTCGAATGCCTGGTCGGGAACTGCAGGTGCTAACCAGTTTTGGATCTCGTTCTCCGTCGGGTTGTAGGTATCGACCATTGGTCGGTCGATCCCTTCAGCTACTATGATCTGTCCCATCCGCGCCGTGAGATCTGCATTCTTCTGTTCGGCTTCGGTGAGGCTTCTAAGAATCTGTCGCATCTGGTCCTCATCTGGTGGCATCCTTGGCGGCATCTCGCCCTCCAGTTCTAGGAATTGGGAAATAAGATCGGTGTTAGAGGGAAAATCAAGGAAGGGATTACCGAGGCGATCGTCTTCCTCGGCAATTTCGGAGGAGATAAAAGGGTTGGTTTGAGAGTAACCACCCTGAGCATGAGGCAACCAGGACTCAAGAGGGTCATGAGTCCTGGGTGGTCCAAGGTGCGCTCGGACCGATAAAGATGAGTTACTCGGGGGACTCATAGAGAGATCGATGAATAACGCGTCGAGATCTCCCTAGTCACTCATCTTGATGAAGCGAGAAGAAGATAGGATTTTACTCCTACCTGAAGCAAGCAAAAAGAACAATCCAAGACCCTGGGTTCACACTCAACACAGTGAAGGACTCAAAGTCGAGTCCAATTAATCTTGTAGTTTTTAAGTGTGATTTTCAAGCAAGGATAGCAAGGATTACGCGGCCTAAAGGGAAGTCGGCTCAGAGCCGGATGCGTCTTCCCTGTTTATCCTGTCGCCTAAGATACCGCCGCTCCTTCCTTTCTTCGCTCCTATCCCAAGCCGATGGATTCAGTGACCACGCCCCTATCTACCTGCAAGCAGGCGGAGGCTGACAAGGCCGAAACTTCACCCTGGGGGGTTACTGGCAGCTTGTCGCAGAGTACCGCAATTTCGCCCCTATCTACCTGAGACAGGCGGAGGCTACTTGGTACTAGTCAAAGAATCTTAAATTATTCGGCTTGTGATATTTGCTAGGATCAGTTAGAACGTGATATGGAAGACGGGGATTTGGGCTCTACCTTAATGTGTTCACACACACTCAAGTACCCTCACTCAGCCTGAATACAAGGTCGGGGATTAATCTCCCGCAAACAATTTTCAGATTTTATTCCTTTTTTTTGTCAATATTGTTTAGCAGTCCCGGTTTTAAAGTTAAGTTATCACTTATTAAGTCCACCACAAAGCACGCCTATCGGACAGTCCCAATTTCCTGTTTAATTTAAATGAGAAAATCAGAGGGGGAAATCGAAAAAGCCGATGCACGAAAAATCGATGATGCTATGCTGAGTGAAGAATACTTACAGTGATCCCTTCGCTTTTATGTAGGATGCAATACAGAATTGAAAGCTTTTTACTCTACATGCAAATGCAAGCGATGAAAACCTCTCCTAGACAGGCAGTTCTATTAGCGTGAAGAACAGTTTATTTTGACTAAGTACTGCGGTCTAAGTGCGTCTATTAAGTGTTTTGTGTGGTCCTATTGATTACGAGCACAAGCAATTCCTAGATTGGCTCGGGGAGCCGCTAGTGCAAGCTAAGTTACAATTCACCCACACAGCACACGGGACACAGTTCCACTATCTTTACATGCGCGAGATCCCAAACGGGAACCGCTGGAAATGATGCGAAGAAAAGAAATAAAATAACTAAAAATACAATGCCTCTCTTTCACTCAAGAAAATTAAAGTGCTCGATCCTCGAAGCGTCGTCGACTCCTCGCCTTCCTCGCACAAAAACAATTGAGGTCAGAGAGTGATACAAAAATAAAATAATGCAAAAAATAAAGGAGAGCAAAATAATTACAAGAAAAACCGGGGGTCAGACTACCTGGGGAAGGAAAAATCAAACACTCAAAAATTAGCTAAAATTTAACCTAAGCCGTGCCTCCCTGAGATCGACCTTGGACTCCACCAAGTAAAAAATTCATCACTTAACATTAATCGAAAAGTGGTTTTTGATTAACCCCTCGTATCCGACTGCAACGAATTATTAACATTAATTTGGACATTAATTTAACCGAATTAACAAAGGGTGCGGGAGCGTTATCAAAATGGCGTCGTTGCCGGGTTTATGGAGGTAGTGGGGAGTCTCTGGTGGTCGTAGTGGGGAATGAGGTAGACGGCGAGGATGAGGGAAGAGTGGGGCTCATCGTGGGAGTGTTGGCGGACGTAGATGGTGGCTGACGTGCAGCCGGAAATAGAAAGGGGGCGCCCCTCCCGCAAGGCAGGGAACGTGGGAGAGAGGGGCGCCTGGAGGTAGGAGACAAAGTCTCCACCGTTGGATCTTGTGATCCAATGGTGGTGATCGAAGCGTGGCGGGCGGGTAGGATTAGATCGGGGCGCGTAGATGATGGGCTGCGGTGGAGCCACGTGGCGAGCTGCGGACGAAGCACGAGCGGGCGGCCTGGATGAGGAGATGGAGCTGATTGAAGGGCCGAGACTCGCTGGAAGGAGAGGCGGCTGAGATCAGAGGATCGTGGATGCGATCAAGCGGTCTTTAAAGCGCCACGTGGTGTGTTCTGGTGAGAGCGTGAACGTGCGGCGTGGATTAAGGCCGGAGATGATCTGATGGTCCAGGCTTTAGGCGCGCGTGGACAGAGCTGGGCCATTGGATCTGGAAGAGGATCCAACGGTTGGAAGATGAGGCGGATGAGGTGAGGGGAAGCGGGCCGCGTGGCGCAACCAGAGGGCGCCACGTGGCCTGCTATGAGTGGCTGGACGAAAATACACGTGTAGAGAGAAGAGGGGGCCGAATTTGGAAAAACTCAAAACATGAAAGTTGTAGATCTCGATGAGATCTACAAGTTTCATGTTGACCAAAGACAGAGATGAGGTCAAATATGATATATAAATACAAGGGTACATAGATATACAGATGTAGTATACAAAGTGGCCCAAAAACCCAACTTTCTCATACGAGCTCCAAATTCAATGAAATTAGTCTCATTTTGAAGGTCTTTTAATATGTAGTATTCTAAGAGTAAGTAGACCTAATTCGGAGTTTGTATGAGGGCTTTATGTGTATTTTAGTGTACAAGGGGCCTAGGGCTTTATTGACTAATTTACAAGGGGGATTTTTGGCATTCTTCCCTGTATTATTAACTAAGGAGTATCTATTATAGAGAAGAGGTTATTTTAGGGATTGGGTATTTTACAAGGGATTTTTGGCTTCTTATTTAAATGCAAATGAGCTGCTAAAATGTATGATTTATGAATGCATGCATGAGTGCTATTTATGCAATATAAAGGGAAATATGCCTCTATTTTCTCGGGAACAAGGCTCTATTTTTGACTTTTGAAGTGATGAATCACAGATAATTCGGTCCACTAACCGGGTTATGTACTTAAGAGCAGTATCCATAAGAGGTGACTCCCACAGCTTAGTATTAGGTGTGAGATGGTGAGTTATATAATGGTGAAGGGTAAAAATATAATGCCTAAAATTGTGTATTAGGCGGATATGTACAAAAAGAAAAATCAAGAGCAAAATCTTCCTGATAAAATGGAGGTGGATCAGTTGGAGAAGAAGAAAGATCTACAGAGTCCGGATAAAAATCACTCCAGTCAACCATCTCTGAAATAAAAGACAGGGATCGGGAGAGCACGAAGGTCAAGCCAAGATATGCAAGAAAAAGGTGCAAATGCATAGAGAAGATCGAGTATGCACACAAACAAATGCAAATATAAACAAACAAACCCCTTAATTCACCAACTCAACACAATGATGACTGCAGAAGTTCGGTCTTGTTATCTTATCAAACTTAGAGTTAGGTGAATTTCAAAAAGTTGTACAAGTACGCAAGCATGCCTGGGATTGGGGCACTAATCCTTAGTGTGTACATGACAAGTATAAAATGTTGAATACAATGTGGGGTTACTCTCCCCAAAACAAGGATTTTCATTTGTGTAAAAAATATCACTTTTTTTATTTTTAATAAAAATACACAAATCCTAACAAGGTGTTAATTCCTTTAGTATCTTATGTGTCAAATTCAGAGGGAGAGATTCGAAAAAGAAATGCAAGCGTAAATCAATGATGTATGCTCATAAAGAGATGATCATCTTGCCTCCAACTCTCTTCATGCAGGATGCTAAGTAGAATTGAAACCTACTCTATATGCAATGCAAACCAATGAAAGCGCCCTAGATAGAAGTTGCTATTATCATGAAAAACAAGAAATGGCTATCTAGAAAAGAAACCAAAGATCCAGTCTGGAGACTCCTCAGTGCCCACCATAGTGGTTTCAAATCCAAATAACCAACAATTAGATTTGACTAGATCCAAGAGCAAACTATACATACATGCTTAATTAGGCCTTTGGATCTTAATCTATCGAGCAAGCAAGTACTAGAACTAGGGCTCAATCACATAAAACAAATAAAAAGAAAGGCATGAAACAAAGAAAAAGAAAAGCGACAAAATATGAAAAACACGACGAGGCCCCCAGGTGAACAATCACCCGGACAGTGGACCTCGTGAAGTGGTAGTGTCCAAATGTCCAAAAAATATTACAAATAATTTTACAAAAGTAAAAAGAAAGCTCTCTCTCACAAAATAAAATAAAAATTCTAAAAAGAAACTGTTTGTCTCCTTCTCTTTGCCTCCTCCTCCTACGTGTTCCTAGTTGGCTCGAGTGCGTCGATTTTCTAAGAAGTTTCGTCCAGTACCTCTCAACAAATATCAACAAAGAAAGAGATGGTCAGAAGCTGTCAAATAAATATCAAATAGAAAAAACAGAAAATAAAAGAAAAACAATGTACAAATTGTATGGTACACTATGGTGCTCCCCGGCAACGGCCATTTGATAGAGGGCCTTTTGCACTAGTCTGCTTATCAAACTCAATTAGTAATCGATGTGTGACCAAGTGTGTCTCTAATCAACAATCAACCCACAGAAAATTCAAGCGATCAATGTTTGTGAGTCAAAATGTATTATAACTCTATTGTAAATGTGTATAGGTGTAATTATGGTAGAGTGTCAAGCACATAGAGACTAGTCGGTGTAGCAGGCATATTATTTATATATAAATAATGAATAAATATTATTGGTGTATTTTGTACAATTACTCAATCAATTAATGAATTTGTGGGTTTTTCAATTTAAAAAGCATCTTTTATATTTTTTTTTTACTTTTTAAATTTTTAAAAATTTTCCTTTTTATAATTTTCTGATTTTTATTTTCTTTTCTTTTTAATATATAATTCAAATATATATAACTATATATAGATATATACACATAATATAGGGTGTTGTAATTATAAATAAAACTAAAAATAACCAAATTTTGCATAATAAAACATTTTCGTGCTTTTTATATTTTTCTAATGTTTTATGATTTTTAAAGAATATTTCTAATTTTTAGATATTTTTAAAGCCCTAAATACATAAAATGAGGGACTTCTTAAACATGCCAAATTGTTTTAAACTTTAAAAATGCCAAATAAAATCAAAATTATTTAAAAAAATTTTAACATATAATATAATATAAAAAATCAGAGATAAAAATAAATATTTTTATTTTGAAAAGATTTTTTTATAATTTTTATAAGGATTTTGAAGCTTTTTAATTTTTAGTGATTTTCTTTTTCTTTTTTAGGGATTTTTGGTCTGGAGGCATAAAATGCAATAGTAAACAAATATTATTATTTTTTTGAATTTTAAATATGGTTTTATAATATTTTCGGATTTTTTAAAGAAAATAGGGATAAAACTTGCTATTTTGAATTTTAATAAGTAGGAAAAATGTGCAAAATGCAAATCTAATTTTTATACTATGAAAGATAATGCAAAGAGAAACTTCACCCTATTTTTCCATAATTTTGGAGCAAAGATGATATTTTTAGAAAATAAAAAAGAAATAAAAAATTAATTGAACTAGCTGAGGTATATTTGCAATTAAAATAAAAGTCAAGGGTTACAATGCAAACTACCTAAAAGTTTACAATTATTCAAATTTTAAATAATAGACTGCAAATATAAAAACTCAAACGTGAGCTAAGCTGGCATGGACCTAAAGGTAATTATCTAAAAGCTTAGGGGTTCACTTGCAAAAATTGCATAAAATATATAACGATTTAAAAGTACAACAAGACCGAATACAAATACAAAAAGTGGGGGAAAGATTCAAATTGCCCCCCACGTGCATGAAATACTGTAAGAGTGCCCTAGAGGAGTGTTGCACAGGTCACACAAGGCGGACACAGTCATCGAAGTGGCCACTCTCAATGACCAATCGGCTAAATAAACAATCAACCCACATAATATAATCAAGAAAGAATAAACATGTGTGAATCAAAATTATTATAAACCCTACAAATAAATGTTTATAGTGACAAGCAGAGTAGGGTGTCAAACACAGGTAACATACGTAGTAGCACGTAATATTATTTATAAATAAATAATATTATTATGTATTTATGTATGTGTATAGTTATGCACACTATTAATCAAAGAATGTGGGTCACTTCTTTTTTTATTATTATATTTTTTAATAATTATAAAATATTTATAATAATAATAGATTGTATTACAACTTATATATTACTATATATAGATATATAATACACTATAGGGTAATATACTTAGAAATATAATTAGAAATAATTAAAAGTAGCAAAATAAAATGTTTTTGTGGTTTTTTATAATTATCTACTATTTTGTGATTTTGCAAGTATTTTTGCTAATTTTTCATGTATTTCTAATTTCTAAAATATATCAAAATAGGGATTAAATAAATACGCTAAATTGATTTGGATTTTAAAAAAAGCTAAAAACCTCAAAATTTTTCAAAATCAATTTTAATATATACTAATATATATAAAGAAAAATACATAATAGAGATAAATATTTTTAAAGTTTTTGAAGATTTTTTTATTTTTTTATAGAGTTTTGGAGCTTTTAATTTTTTTCTCATTTCCTTTTTCTATTTTTAAGGTTTTTTGGTCTGGGAGTACTAGATACTATAATAAACACATACTATTTTTTGGGAATTTTTAAACAACATTTTATAATTTTTTGGATTTTTTAAAGCAATCAGGGAATATCTGTGCACTATTTGATTTTTAATAAATATGAAAATTGCATAAAAAGAGCATGCATCCATGTACTCATCATATTTTTTTCATAATTTTTGGAGCACGAGTGATATTTATAAAAATTCAAGAAACATAAGCATGGGTACATTTGCAATCAACTATAAATACAAGACACACTATGCAAATAACCCAAAAGTTTATAACTAATATCCGAAGTTTATATATTAAACAACAATTAAAAGAACACAAGAGAGTTTACATGCAATTTTTACAAACTAACATGTATAGTTGCATGTGACTAGCAAGGACTAATTTACGATATTAAAAATATTCTAGGGGATACAAGAAAATTGTCTAATAATTTTTACACCATGAAATATTTACAAGACTTATTAACTATTACAAAAAAGTAGAGGGTGTGTCAAGCAATTTACCCTTTAAGTGCTTTGGATCCAGCTGTCGTGGCGCTGCCACATGGTTGATCGTGTGATATCCTTTCGCACCATTTCAATGGAAATCAACGGCCCAGATTAGATATGGGTCATTGTTCTTGATCGAACGGCTCGAAAGACTACACGAACAACAACGTACGAACAGGCAGTCGACGATCTTTGATCTATAGTATCTTCGTGCTCCAATGGTTGATCCTCCTCACATTGGCCCAATGGCTTGCTAGACCTCCTCCGCGTGCAGTAGGTGGGCACAAAATGGCGTCGAAGAAGACCAAGGCTCTCCAAAGGCTCCTGGTTGCCAGGAGCCACTCAAGGTTTTCCAAATTGGTTCGAGGGGCTCTTGACTGCCTTTTTCCTGCTCTGAAAACATTAGGAAGACCGAGGGCTACTCCCTCAGCCACTCCTTGAAGCTAGTAGCAGCATGGTAGGGGGGAGATGTGAAGAGTACTGGCGATATGGTCGGAGGGGAGCTCGGATCCTAGATCCATGGAGGATCAGGGTCGGCTAGATGGAGTGGAAGGCAGAGAATACGATGAGGAACGAGGGGGGGATGGTTTGCGGGCGGAGATGTGGTCTAACAACGACTGATTTGGCCTGGAGCTGAAACTCCTAGTCAAATTAGGGATTATGAAAATAACCTAATTACTAGATTAATGATGAAATTGAATGCATAAATTAAAACCTACATGCCAACATTACCTAGAAATGCAAAAGAAGGATGCCCTCAACTGAGCTAGAAGCTCAGGAAGTAAAACCTTGAAGTCATCGACCAGAGGTGGTTCGATGTGCCCAATCCCGGCTCCTCCTCGCTACGAATCCCTTCCAGATGTTGCTGTCACCTAGGCCAAGAAGTTTAGGTGGACTCAAGGGGCTAATAACCGAGAGAGAGAGAGAGAGATAAAAAAAGAAAAATAGGATTTGGGGGTTTATTTATAGGAGAAATTTCAACAATTTTCAAGGGAGGATGGCGGAAATGGATGTGGTGGTTGGTAAAAATTCGAGGAAGGGCGTGGGTGATTGACGATCAGGATACAGGATGGTGGAAGGCTCGAGATTAGAGGGGTTATGGAGAAAGAGTGATAAATCGATGAAGTTGGGTGTGTGCGACTTCTGAAAAGAGTCACAAGAGGTTGGGGTTCAGATGACCTAGGGTCAACGAATATTGCAATCTTGTTGGTCCACGTGGACTAACCAGATTAATCCAGGCAGGAAATTCATTATAAAATACAAAAAATTTAAAAAAATATATTAATTAATTTTTCCTTTGAACATAAAAAATGTTTATAATTTTATATAGTATTTTATTATTATTTATTTATTTTTATGACTGAATTTATTGTATGTTACTTTTTACAAGTATACATATAGTTATATTCATCTGTATTTTATTTTTATTTTGTATTTTCTATTTATTGTTTTATATACATAATTTATATAATTAGAACTTACTTAAATACACTTAAATATATTTTATTATATTTTTCTGATATAGTATGTACACTTAAATAAATATGTATACTTATTATATATGTATAAGTATAGTATATTCATCTATGTATTTTGTATATTATTTTATTTTAGTGTTTTCTTTATGATTTTATTCAAATCAAAATATGTACATATACTATAAATGATACTCACAAAATTATAAAAATATTTATAAAAATAACAAAGAATAAAATGATTATTTTATCCACAATATTGTACAATAGTGGTCCAAAACCCAACTTTTGCATCCTAACTCCAAATTAAATGAAACCATCTTCATTAAATAGCTTATTAAAAGTTATATACAATTAAATTTGACATTGTGAGTTCATATGGAAAAGATATGGGTCGGGGAAGTTTGTGTTTTGGCTTTTTATTCAACTTGTAAAAAGTACACTCTATATTATTTTTAAGTGAAATCAATTTTGTATTTTTCTACGTATTTTTATCTACTACTTTCATGTACAAAGTTTATTCATGCATAAGTAACAAATAATAAATTAGATTTCAAAAGGTAATTATTGGTTTATATTTATAGGGTTTTCATATTATGTTTTCTGTACAATTTCTCGCCCTATCTCCCCCTACTTTATTCCTTGTCGACTAAGTCATCATGACGACTGAGTCTCGGGGGATAGGGTCACTCAACACCTATGGTGTTTTATTTCTTTTCTGTTTCTTCCTTTATTCTTTTATTTTGGACTTAAATACAGTAAATGTACAATATTTTATACAGTATTTTGAAAAAATTATCGGGTACTTATTTTGAAAAATTAATGATATATACATGCATTTAGCTAGGGTTTAAAAGCCAAAATGAAAGAATAAAGGTAATGAACTGGTGCATCAGTGCGTTGGATCGAGCAGCTTGTATTTCTTCACTTAACGTATGGTGGGATCACCTTGCACAATGACGGTTCAGTTGGATGTCTGAGATTAGATCCCAGAAGGGTGTCCTACGGTTGTGGCTCGCACTGATCGGACATCTCCTACTCGATCTAGTAGTTTCCTCTTGATCTGACGGTGGATGAGGGGGCTGAAAGACCTGGTGAAGAACTCTCCCAAGGCTAGTTTGAATCTGATGTTGCATGCTTCTCCGACCACCCAGTTCATCGTCGATTGGCTCTTCTTTCTTCCGCAGCCTCCCCGTAGCTCCCGGATGCCTCAGACGTGTCTGGGGCCACTTATTAGCCCTTGGAGCTTGAAGGTTTGAATAAAGGTCGAGGGAACTGTTCTTGATGCATATCATCCCTTAGATGGTCTCTTTTAGACGTGCTCCCTGCAGATAATCAAAGAAGAAGACACATTGAGGTTATTTGGGAATTTATTGATGGAAATCAAGGTAGAATAGATGGCGGCAGTGAGTTCCCAGGTGAGGCAGTTGAGTTAACCTCGATCTCCAGATCTATGGGAGATCTGGGTGGCTGGTGGAGGAAAATAGATGGAGGAGTGGTGGGGTAAGATGATGGAATGGTCAGTGGAGGTAGGAACAATGGGATATGATGAGGTACAATGGCCAGAGCTCGAAAGCTACGGCAAAGCTAGATCCTAAACCTAGGCTACATATATCGATTAAAAGCTAAAATAAAGATGCAAAATGATAATTAAAACTAAAAACTACATAAAAATGAAGGGAAAACTAACCTCAACCTGGTCGGAGCCAAGAGGGTAGGCCTCACGGTGGAGCTCTGTCAGAGATGGTTGGGAATGCCTCTACACTACTCTCCTCACTACTAAAAGGCTGGGCAAGCCTCCTGTCACAAGGCTCTAGCCCCGAGGCACACTCTGAGGAGATGAATCAGAGCAAAAGCAAAACCAAAAATCAAAAATGGAGGAGATGGGTCTTATGTAAATATGAGGAACGAGAGGGGGAAATATCAAAGTGAAAGACTCGATTCAAAGATGACACAATCGACACAACGATCTGGCGGGAAAGGTGAAAGATCGAGGAGAAAAGTCAAAGAAGGAATCGACCTCAAAACATGAAGGAATCGAGTGGAAAAATCAAGGAAGAGGAGGTCAACCAAGGTCTGACACGCCTAGATCGGGGGTCAGAGGAGTTGACCCAGGTCAACGGAAGAGGGGCCCTGAATGAGCCACACCATCCGCAAAAAGACATATCAACAAAATAAATTGAAAATAATTCAAAATAAAATATAAAATGATTTTATTAATTTATGGTTAAAATAAAAAATGTTTATTGTTTTTTAGTATTTTATTAAAATTTATATTTACTTTTACAACTTAATTTATTATAGGTTTCTTTTTAGAGACTCATTTATTGGTATATTTACTTATATATATTAGGTACTTAATTTTTATTTTGTATTTTTGATTTTATTATTTTATATCTGTAATTTATATATTTATAAGTTATTTTCATTTACTCAAATATATTTTTATTATATTTTTTGAGTTTATTTTTACGCTTAAATAGATAAGGGTATTTATTATATAGATATAAGTATATGCAATTCGTCTATGTTTTTTTATATTATTTTATTTTAGTTTATTTTTATGGTTTTATTGTATTCTAAATATGTACATGTACTATAAAGAATATTTACAAATTATAAAAATATAAAATAATGGAAAATATATAAAATAAACAAAATGAATATTTTTATTCTGCTATACTATATAGTAGGGATCTAAAACATAATTTTGTGTCTTAACTCCAACTCAAATGAAACCACCTTCATTAAATAGCTTATAAAAATTTATATACAATTAAAGATTATTTTAGTGCGCTTTGAGTTCATATGGAGAAGATATGGGTCCGGGAAGTTTGGGTTCTGGCTTTTTATTTTGAGTATAGAATGTACACTATATATTATTTTTAATTTGAAATATTTTTTGTATTTTTCTATGTATTTTTATCTACAACATTCATGTTCAAAGGTTTTTTATTTGAGTTATAAATAATAAGGAATAAAAAAGGTCCTAAAATGCATTCATGAAGAATAATTAATTAGGGTGTCTATTGTGATTTTGACCCTTATCCTTCCACTTTATTCTTTGTCGACCCAACCATCATGATGCCTAGGACTCAGGGTTTAGAGTCATAAAATATCTTTAGAATCTTACCTTTTCTTTTCTTTTCTTTATTCTTTTATTTTAGCATTAAATACAATACTTTATACAATATTTATACAATTGATGAATCTACGATTCATCGTATTTATTCTTTTATTTTAGCTTCATTTCCTTAGTCAAACACCTGTAAATACTTATTAATTTCATGAAATTACCATTTTTCTTGCATTTGTTAAATATGCATTTTTAACACTTTTTATACTTAAATAAGGATAAAGAAGAAAAGAAAAAGAAAAGAAAAATAAAGGATGTATTTATGAAATAAATGCAGACTGACCCGAACCCCGAGACAAGGTCAAGACTTGACATGATCAACCAGGAATAAAGTAGGGGGAGATAGGGTATTTAATTCAAAAATCCAAAAATAATTTGTAAATTTTTCTTGTATATTTGTACAAAACTTATACTATTTTATTTGTATATAAATTGACCTCAAATTAAATATTTTTCTAAACAAAAGTTGTAAATAAAAATGTGTTGTAAATAAGAAAAATAATTGCAAAAAAATAATGTACAGATTACAAATAATCACACTTAAAAAAGTCGTAAAGTGATAATCGAAAGACAAATTCTGGATCCATACGAAATCAAATTGAATCAAACTCACTTCCATTGTACTCTAAATTAAATTATCTTTCAAATGGTTATGGTTTCAAAATTTTTGAAGTTACGGTTGAAATGTCGGTTTTCTGAGGTGGTTTGTGAAGTTTACCACTTACTTATTTTATATAATTATTCATATATATTTTTATACATAATGTACATAATTGTAAATATTCTCTTCATTATTAAAAATAAGAATAAAATTAAAACAATTGTTTAAAAATAATTTCCTTATTTATGCATGTGTATATTATACTATATGTATATAATACTTGTATACAATTAATTTCCTTACATAAAAATCACCAAAAAATAAATATCTAACATTAATTAATTAAATTAATTTATTTACGAAATTTGGATTTGATTATTTTATTATTTAATTATTCATATTTGATTTGAAAACATGCCTTGTATATAAAGATATGATTCCATACCTTAAAAAGCCACCATTAAGGTGGTAAATTACTTTTTATAAATAAATATTTTTTTTATTTTATATAATTCAAAATTTCATTTTTATTTAATTTATTTATTTATTTATTTAATTCACCGCTAAATACATTCCTTAATTGATTCTTTCCTTTTTTATTTTTCTTCTCTTTTTATTGGGCTCCTCCTCCCTCTTTCACAATTTGATCAATCTTTGGCAGAGAGGAGCTCGATCTCCGAGAACATCTCATCGCAGAAGGGTGCCCAGCCCCCGAGCCAATCGGTGATAGCGATTCGATCCTTGTTGAGTCCATCACGGCGTGTCCAATCCTGAGGGGAGATCCTTATGTTTTGTCATTATTCTAGAGTAATTTTAGATTTTAAATTACAATCATGTAGTTGTTAAATTTTTAATCGTAGCTAATTCTCCATCCCGATTTAATCAGCCTCCGACACTGATTTTTCATCTCATTTTTCGATCTCTACATGTCACATTCTACCTCACATAATCTATCACCTCCGACCACACACGGTGATCGGAGATCCAGATCTATCTCTCACCGTGCCCAGATCTGCACCGTTCACGTTTCCCCATTTATTTATAAATAAAAATTTAAAAAAAAATAAAAATCATATGTATTTTTTAACATTTTTTGCTTAAATAAATAAAAAATAAAAAAATATTATTATAGTTTTTCTTTTTCTTAACATTTTGCAGGAAAAATAAAAAATAAAATAAAAATTTAAAAAAAAACTATTTACAGTTCTTGTTTAAAAAATAAAAAAAATATTTTTGTTTATAGTTTACATATAAAAAAAAGATATATAAAAAATAGCAGCGGCGCTTACCCACCCTCCACGAGCGGTGTCGCCTCCGCCATGTGTAATCCATCGCCAGCTGCAGTTCTAGATCTGTCTTCCGCCCCAGATATGCTGCCCGCGGGTCTCCTTCCGTCACGCTGCCACAAATGAGGCGTGACCGCCTCCTCCTCCAGCACCGTCCCCTCGACCATCATCCACTACTTGGAGCTCCGAGAGGACGACCACCATCTGCCTCCAGCGGCGCCCGCCGCAGACCAGCCGCACAACCACCGTCACGAACCTCCTGGAGTGAGCACCTCCGTGCAAAGCCCAGCCGATCTTCCAGAAGTCCGTGCGAGCCAATGCCTCCCCATCTTTGCCTCCATCATCCGCCGCAGGTCCCAAGTGCATCGGACCATCCTCCGTAGACCGACCACCGCTCCCACGCGCAAGGCCAAGCCACCTTCATCTCGCCGTCTAGAACGCTCGTCTACGTCGTCGATACGAAAGGATGGAGAAGGAAGAAGGGGTGGTGTCGCACCCCTTTCCTCCCTTTTTGTTTGATAGAACGAAGCAGCTCAAGAGGAACCCTAAGTAGGGGTGGAAGAATTTTTTCAAATAAAAAAGGGGTAAATTGCATAGACCCCACTAGAGGTTTCAGAAATTATGAAAAAGCTCATGCTCTTCAGACTGTCACGTGTGTCGCACGCACCATCTGGGTAAATTGCAATAAATTCTTGCATTTTATTATTTATTGCATTTTAATGCAAAAACTTTAAATAATTGCTAGTCAGTCTTGTTTGTCTAGACTTACAGTTGCATGCTTTTAATGTGGAAATAAATATTTTCAGAATGGTGTCGTTGCCGAGGAGCACGGCTTAGTAGTCGTATTTCATCTTTTCTTGTCTCTCTATATTATAATTATTTTCTAACCATCATCTGTTTGCTTTTTTGTGCGAGGGACTGCTTGGAGGACGACTTGGAGTCTTTTTGGAGGACCCGCACAGGAGGAAGAGCAGGGAAGAACAGAAGACATTTATTTTTTTGTATTGTAATAACTTAGGTACTTGGACTCTTGTTGGACTTGGACATTATTCGGGGTCTGTTTCGCCAAGTGTCGGTGCACTTGGGGGACGTCACCGTAGTTTTCTGCCGATTTCATTGCCTTTATTTTTATGTATTTTTTGTGAGTGGAGCCCCTAGACTTAGGTTTCATTTGGTTGAGCTAGGTAATAATTAGGTCTAAACACCCTAAAAAGAATATATGTTCCTATAGAACATTGGACATAGTCAAATGATTAACCGATACTTCCCGAGTAGAAGATATTGTTTAGGACGGTTCCCGCTTGCATTTTGCATATAGTTAGTTTTATTTTTCTTTGTGGATCATATTGCATGTAGAGCGCTGGAGTCAGGAATGCACCTCTATCTCTAGCATTTGCATCCATATTTTCTCGTGCATTGTCTTTTCTGTTTTCCCCCTCTGTTTTGAGGATATAGGAATAAAGGAAATCGGAATTCCCATTAGACGTTTCATTGAAAATATCCAAAAAAGAGAGAAAATAAAAAAATAAAAATTGGGACTGCTAATTGAATGTGACCATAAAATCAAATGTAATTGACTTACTTCATTGATTTGGGGAGAGCAACCCCCTCATTGTTTAGTTTGCTTGAGCGATACAGTGACCCGCACACTAGGATAGAACCACGCCTGATCTTTCGTTAGACTACCGATCTTGGGGTTAGTCGTTCTCCAGTGAGGATCTCTTCGATAGCCAGTAAAGTGGCCCGCGGCGTCCTTAACAGATTGAATTGATCGGGAAGCCGGTAAACGGTCCGCAATTCATACTAGTTGGGAAAGATCTAGCTTTGGGATTGTGCCAGTCTCCTGGGAGCATCGGGTTCCTAATAGCTCGCTTAATCACTCTGCAAGCTTGATTTATCACCAAAAATAAAATTGACAAGATAAACGAGCTAGACTTCACGGTCATCATTGTGTTGCGTAGGTGAATCTGGGGTTTGCTTTATGTTTGAATGTGATTGGTGTGAGTCAGTTGCGGTCATATCTAGATCATTACCAGTTGCCTTCTCTTTTTTTCTATCTATTTTCTTTTCCCTCCCTCCCTTCATTATCCTCTCCCTTTCTTATTCTCATGATGATGGGCTATACTCTATTTCAGCCGGATTTTGCAACTGCTTCATTTCATTCCCATCATTCCCGCCCACTCCCTTGGGTGGCCGGAATTCCGACCAACATCACGTTTTCTACTCCCTCCCCATTCCTTCTTTCTTCTGGGCATGTTGTCCTAAGAGAAGACACTCGAAGAGTTCAGATTGACCAGATACAAGACACGGGTGATCACCTTGCTGAGATGAGAGTGCATTCCATAGGAAAATACATGGAGCAGTTACGAGTTTTAGAAGACTTCTATCCTGGGATGATGGATGAGTACCCAGATCAGGAAGCGCAGTTTGCTTCTACATTGAGTCCCTTCATTCTGGATTTGGAGTTCAGTAATCTACTACTGGAGTTTTTAGGGGGAGTGCATGAGGAGCCATATATTCATATATCTGAGTTTGAGGATTTTTGTGGATCACGAGCATACCTAGATATCACTTCTGACGAGCTGATGCTGATGACCTTCCCTTTCTCACTTCAGACTAGAGCTTTGAGATGGCACAGAGAGTTGGGGAGGAAGATTGCTACATGGGGAGATTTACGATCATTATTTTTGCAGAGGTTTTACCATCATCGTAGAGCAGAGTTGATGCGGTCTTGCATTCAAGATTTTTCAATTGACCCCCAGGAGCCATTGAGAGATTCATGGCTCAGATTTGTTGACCTATTGAGGAGATTTCCAGATCATAGAATCTCGACGACTGACCTTGTGCAGATTGCCATGAGGGGGATGACCGCAGAGCAGATAGGATTGGTAGTAACCACGTGTGGTGGTTCACGCCACAGTCCCGACATGGATTTATTTCAAACCATCTTGAGAGCACTTTCAAACATTACTTATTCACGAGATGATTTATTCGAGACAATGCACGAGGGAGATATCACACCAGTTGAGTGTGTGGCACTTCATGCCGATTCAGACAACACACACTATTCAGAGGACGTGGATTCTACTACCTTTCAGATGATAGATGTGTTGATCGCTATGAGTTTCCAAAGCCGGACATTGGTCGAGTTCCCGTTGGTTTTATACCCAGAGTTTGAGATAGCCATGCACTTTCATGTCGAAGATTTTTGGATTCTAGATCTGTTAGTATAAAGAAATGGATGCGGGGCCCACATCTCAACCATCCTTTCAGTCATTTCTATATCCATGTCCAGTTGATTCAGTTTTCATTCTTTAGACGTACTTCTCAGATTTAGATGCACATTTGGATCCATCTCAGCATAGAGAGCTTAATAAGGGACACCATTTTGATTAGGCAAACCTAGATAGTCCTGTCTTTGAGCCATGTGTCCTCCCATTTTATGAGGTCGATACATTTTTGGAGGACCTGATGATTGTAAGCATTGCCACAGTTTGAGGATCAGATCTTGAGATGTTTACTGCTTCCGCGTTGTTGACTAGTGGCATGCCATGCCTCGAGGTTGTTCAGATGCCATTTACAGCTGATGAGTTACTTTGGTGCAGGAACTTGGTGTTTGACCACAGCATAGATCCCCAATGACGATCTGATTCCCCATCTTTTACCGACGAGCCTGCATCACTCCCCGAGGGTTATCTGCAGAAGGATGCATTATCACCCTTCTTCTCGTTTTCGCTACCTGGACGTGATTCTGATATGTTGGATCATGAGACCGAGCCGTCGGTTAGTTCTGTTTCCCCGAGTCTGAGTTTTCTCTCCTCGACGTCCCTCACAAGGATGAGCCATCTTTGAGTTATTCGATGTTGATTCTGATTTCTCTTACATATATACATCGGATATCGATTTTTATAGAGAGCCTCCTAATCTTGATCTTCCTTATCTATTCGAGATGGTGATTGACGTGGAGGATTCCATGACAGATCCTTCCTTCTCCACGTTTGATTTCTTCGGCTCCATCCATTCACTCCATTCAGACCTTGAGCCGATGATTTCTTTTGTGCTACTGAATTATGATCATACATCGTCTTCTCTTTTCCTGGTAGCTGACACCCACTTGAGTGCATATTCAGGTGTCTCTTTTGACTATCCTGAGTACGTTATTGTTCTCTCATAGAGACTACGATGATAGTATGGTATTTACCTCACAGATGTCGTCCTGAACCTCGATACCACGTTATCCTAGCCTTTGCGCCCAGCTAGGGGCATAAACTCTAGCGTTTGTTGAGATGCACCTCAACATTGTTCTACTCACAGCTATATAGATCATTCTGTCCATATCATTCATTCTTTCTGTCTCACACCCCATCTTCATCTTGTGATTATGCTATACTTAGGGTATACTTTACCCTAAGTATAGGGGGTGTCAGATTGTTGATTATTCTTTTGATTCTTTTTACCTCTGTTTTGCTGCCTATACTTAGGGATATTTTAACCTAAGTATAGGGGAGGTAAACACTGTACATTCTAACCCTCGGTTTTCCCCTCGTATACAGTCTTCTATACTTAGGATTACTTGATCCTAAGTATAGGGGGGTCACTGAATTCTATTGATTTTATTCTTTCATTCATCGTTATAATATAGCATTCTTTTCACTTTTCTATACTTAGCACGAGTTATATCTTTCTTCCTCGCTTTCTGATAACTATGAGGACATAGTTCGAGCTAAGTATAGGGGGTGCCGTATACATTGCATATATACTTTAGCCATAACTCGTACTTTTGTATTTTTAATATGGCAAAATACTGTATAAATACTTGTAAAATTCAGCAAAATCAACTAAAAAAAGATGCAGATATTTCCTCAAATTTCTTTTTTTTGTATATATTGAGTAATAAGTCAGGTTAAAATATTTTGAAAAATGTTTTGAAAGTAGTTTGAAAACTTATTTGATTTTTTTAAAACTATTTGAAAAATATTTGAAAAATATTTTCAACCTTTGTAAAAATATTTTGGCCAGTAAAAAATTTTTCTTTTCTTTGTGTTGAATAAAATTATTGTGTAAAGCTATTTGCAAATGTTTTGAAAATGGTTGGAAAATTATGTTGAAAATCTATATATATTGTTTGAAAAATATTTGCAAAATAGTTTTCAAATGTTTGTAAAATTGTTTGAAAATTACTTTGGACTATAGTTTTCAATATTATTTGTAAAATTATTTTCAAATAAGTTTGAGGAATATATGCATCATAAAAATCCAACTGTATGTATATACATGTATAAATTACTAAAGTTGTAAATCTTTTCACATGATTCTTGTAAATAATTGGCTCACTCATGTGTAAATATGTGTATCTCATCCCTAACCCTTATTAAAAAAAATGTAAATACTTGTATATATTACTAACCGTTTGTTTATAAAAAACTACAAAACCCAAAAGTCTATAAAAATTTGCAAAAAAACTCTTTTCGCATGTGCATCATTTTTTAAAATCCATAAAAAGTTCAAAATTTGACCATTGTTGCACAAAAAGATTTTGCTTTCTTTTCTTTGCATTGTACATATTTTCTCGCATTTGTATGTGCATTTTTCTAGATAATTTTGACATTTAAACTAAGTCTGGATTAAAATTAAAGAATGGAGCTTAGTTGGACCTTAATCCACTTAATTTTTGAGGAACCTTAAAAGAACTGTAGTTAAGACTTTTCATGTCCTAGTGACTTTATTCTTTGAGTCCATAAAACAATATTCATATGTCATCTTAATTAGTCTAAGTAGAATATTTAACAACACACGCATGATTCTTTCAAACCGTGACTTACCTTGGACAAGCACTCTACATGTAGCTCTTCATGGAGGAGGTAGTGAGGGGGCAGAATCTTTTGGCTTGGGGTAGCATACGAGGGTAGTACATCTAGGTAGAACCTCTCGTCCTCCTCTAGGGAGGGAAGTGTGTCTCAACCTAGTCTGGTGATGTTGATATCTAAAGAAAGGATGATGTTGGGTTGCAATAATGCTTCAAAAGAGGGATAGTCTACTGGCTCAAGAGGAAAAAATCCTTATGTACATGCTGCACCTTGTATATATTTTCAAAAAGAGAGAGAGAGTGAGAGAGAATGCAAAATCTCCAAAAGTGGACAGGCCTGATTGAAAAGTAAATGCATGTCGGAGTGTATATACAAGTGAAAAAAAGAATAAGAGCTTCAAAGTTAAATGTTTGTAAGCTTGCAGCAGATGACTTGGCTACACTGGTCATGCATCCAAGGATAGGTAGCTACACTGGTTACCGTCCTTTTTCTTCTCCATCCCCACTTCTTGAGTTGGTTGTACTTGAACTTAGAAGGGAAAACCCCCGCTCCTTGAGGAAAGAGTTGTTAGATCGGGGGACTAGAGTTACCTTGTTGAGAGAGGTTGTTTCTTTGCTACTTTTGAGATGAAGAGATATACATCACTTACACTGTACAAGTAAAGATTCATAGTCATAAGAATTTGTGTATGTAGACTTGTTCTGACCTGACTGTTGAGGAGACCTGAATAGGAGTCTTGTGAAACTTAGTAGCTGTTAGGTTTTAAATTCATTTCCCATTAAGATTCTGACACATTAATAATCCAAAGGTTCGATATAGCTCCATACTATAATTTTATGAAAATAAGTTTAAAAGTCAACATTGTTCTAACTTCTTTCCTTTTTCTTTTCTTTATTTTTGTTTTCACTTATTTTCCATTTGCTAAAGGGCTAGCAAATGTAAAGTATATGGGAATGATGATCCATGATTCATCGTCTTTATTATTTTATTTTAACTTCATTTCATTAGTCAAACACCTATAAATACTTATTAATTCCATGAAATTACCATTTTGCATGCATTTGTTAAATATGCATTTTAACACTTTTTATACTCAAATAAAAGAATAAAGAAGAAAAGAAAAATAAAGGATGTATTTATGAAATAAATGCAAACTAACTTGAACCCCAAGAGAAGGTCAAGACTTGACCTGATCAACCAGGAATAAAGTAGGGGGAAATATGGTCTTTAATTCAAACATCCAAAAATAATTTGCAATTTTTTCCTGTATATTTGTACAAAACTTATGCTATTTTATTTTAATATAAATTGACCTCAAATTAAATATTTTTCTAAACAAAAAAATGTGTTGTAAATAATAAAAATAATTGCAAAATAAAATAATGTACAGATTACAAATAATCACACACCGAAAAAGCTATAAAGCGATAATTGAAAGACCAATTTCGGCTCCATACGAACTCAAATTGAATCAAACTCACTTCTATTGTACTCTAAATTAAATTATCTTCAAATGGATGTGGTTTCATATTTTTGTAGTTACGGTTGAAAAGTCGATTTTCTGGGGTGGTTTGTGTAGTTTTACCACTTACTTATTGTATATATTTATTCATATTTATTTTTATAGATAATGTACATAATTGTAAATAATCTCTTCATTATTAAAAATAAGAATAAAATTTAAAAAAATAAAATTAAAGAAATTATTTAAAAATAATTTCCTTATTTGTACATGTGTATATTATACTATATGTATATAATATTTATATACAATTAATTTCCTTACATAAAAATCACCAAAAAATAAATATTTAATATTAATTATTAAATTAATTTAATTACGAAATTTAGATTTAATTATTTATATTAATCATTTATTTGATTTGAAAACATGTCTTCTATATAAAGATATGATTCCATGCCTTAAATAGCCACCATTAAGGTGGCTAATTAATTTTTATAAATTATTTATTTTATTTATTTTATTTTATTCCGAATTTAATTTTTAATTAATTTTATTTATTTGTTTATTTGTTTATTTAATTCACCACTAAATACATTCCTTAATTGTACATTCTTTCATAATTGGGCTCCTCCTCCCTCTTTCATAATTTGATCAATCTTTGGTGGAGAGGAGCCCGATCTCTGAGAGCTTCTCATCGCAGAAGGGTGTCCAGCCTCCAAGCCGGTCGGTGACATCAATTCGGTCCTCGTCAAGGCCATCATGACGTGTCCAATCCCGAGGTGAGATCCAACTTTATTTTTCATCATTATTCTAGAGTAATTTTAGATGTTAAATTACAATCTTGTAGTTGTTAAATTTTTAATCGTGGCTAATTCTCCATCCTGATTTAATCGCCCCGACACCGATTTTTCATCTTATTTTCCGATCTCTACATTTCACATTCTACCTCGCATAATCTATCACCTTCGCCCACGCACAGTGGTCGGAGATCCGGATCTATCTCTCACCGCGCCCAGATTCACACCGTTCACTGACGGTGCGCCTGGCGACTTGGGTTAAGGTATCGGATAAATCTTGAGAGGTCATTGCGACCCAAACCGCGAAGCGCAATCAATCAAGAAAATTAAGAAACCACTCATAATAAATCAATCAAAATATAAATGTTAGCAATCTCCAATATTTATTTAACCTGGTATAACGACCAGGGTCGAAACACATGGAGCACGAGTAAAACCTACGAAGTAGTCCTAATCAGAAAATAAAGGGCATATTTTTGTGGTTTTTAATTTGCAATTTTTTTATATTTTCAAAATGAGAAAACAAGTAAAAAGGTCGATGCAAAAACAAGTTTTTAACAATTTTTATTAAGATTAAAAATAGCTAAAATTGGAAATAAAAATGTTTTTATAATTTCCCAATATACATGTGTTTTTTGGTGATTTTATGGTATTTTTCTGATTTTTATATGATTTTCTAAAAATAAAAAAAATCAAAACAAGGAAATAATGTATAGCCTGGATTACAAGACAAGTTTAAAATATCAAAAATACCTTAAAGTCTTGGGCGTTATTTTTATGAAAAAGGAAATAAAAATATCTAACTACATCAACTAAAAACCTATTTTTTTGATTTTTCTAGAATTTATATTGATTTTTATAATTTAGAGTTTTAGCTTTTTAGGGTTTTTATAAAAGATAATGCAACAAAAATTGCACTAAAATCAAAGCATACAAAGTCAAACAACTACTATTTTTTGGAATTTTTAAAGCTATAGAATGCTAGGTACATCTAGTCCATGAACAACTAACCATCACACTATAAAAATTGGATAGGTTCGATCTATGGTCATTGGGGGCCTCCTAAAAGGATTTACTAAATTCATCGAGTTGTTCCAAAGAATCAAAACAACCAGTTATTAATGGATTCCCTTGTCGGCTCTCTGTGAAATACTCATTTGGTCGTGGGCTTCCAAACACATCGTAAGCTAAACCTGTACTAACGAATAGTAATTTTTATGTATTTTTTAAAATAGACAGGCACTTTTGGGGGGTTTTTTATTTTTAGAAAATATCAAATAAAACTAAATTAAGTCACAAAAATTACCAAACATATTATGTGTTAGCAGGAGCTAACTATATAATTTATGGATTTATGGATTTTTTGTAGTTAATTTAGTAATTATTTGATTAAAAATGAAGCATTAAGCACATAGGGACCTATCTACTATTATTAAAAGTTTCCAGGCCAAAGTGTAACAGACGTTAAGCACAAGGGCACTATTGCAAAAATCCCAAATCAACACGCATACCACACGTGATACATGCTCAGAGGGGCATAAGTGCAAATACTATTAATAAAACTTTCAACAAGTAACAGCTCAGAAGTTTAAGGCATAACATGCAAAATCCCCAAAGGTCACGTGTCAGGCCATGTGCTAGACATAAAGAGGGACTGAATGCAAATACTGAAAACACAAGGTCAAAACTACAAAATATCTGTGCGTACAAAATTATTAACTAGACTAACTAATAAAGTAAATAAAATGCATGATAAAAGATGCAAAATACCCTTCGCAGGGGCACGTGGCATGCGCGGGAGGCTTCATCAGCGTACGGCTTTGATCGATGCTGGAGCAGATCTGACGGTGCAGGGAATGTCCCCTTATGTGCGATCAGATGCGTCAGGAGGCATCAGATCTGATGGCTGAAAAAGCTGCACTGGCCGGCGGTTGGGATCTAATCTGGTGGATGAAGGCCAATCCGACGGTGGACGAGGATGGAGGAAGAACAACATCCAGGTGAACTTCGATCAGCGATTGGAGGATATCCTCCAGGCCGATGAGCTCGCCAAGGAGGACTGGAGCATTGTGAAGGTACTCCGTGTCTGAGGGGAAGCTCCGATGTGAAGAAGGACGACCAGATGACCGTCGCGGAGAAGGTGCTCCTGGAGCTGCTCCACCTAAATGGTCAAGGGTCGAATGATGGTCTTCTGCATGGTCCAGAACCTATAGTGGGCACACCGCCTGGAGGCGTAGCTCCGGCGAGGGTTATTCCCTAGCAAAGCACAGAGAAATGAGGGGGATGGCATTTGACTCCCAGCGAAGGTGAAAGAAGAGAGTCGCGGTCCTAATCCTGACTAGGTGGTTAGGCCTAGGGATGATCAGGGTGTGTTATGAAGGTGAGCGTTCATAGGCGGTTCGATCGACATGTGCGTGAAGATGAGATGAAGCTCCAACGACCGGGGCAGAGAAGATGAGCATACGACGGCGTAAAATGGAATGGGTGAATCAAACAGAGATATGAAGGATATATGAGGTGTACCTAAAGGTTGGAACAAGTTCCTGAGCTCCAGGCAAAGATGGTTGGTGAGGTAATGGCCTCGACCTCGCTGCGGACGGCGGGGAGGCTAGACGTGGCGGAGCTCCGACCATGTGAGTGAGCTGCATGAACCACACGACCAAACACCGCTCCAAGGATGGCCTCCGGTAGCTTTCACTCAACCAAAGGTGCCTTGGGGTGGAAGAGAGTTTGAGGAACGAGCTAGGACTTCGAGGAGGCAGAAGAGATGCTATATACGAAGCTCGAGGGTCTAGAAGGATCAGCAAAAAGCGTGAAACTCGAGAGTGATACGGATCATCAAAGGGACCTGCAAAGATGACAGATGTATGAGGTTTATCAGGTCCAAGTTTTGAGGAAAACGGAGCACGGGGGTGGGCTGGAGAAAATCTAGAAACGGGCCCGACGAATACAATCCGGGTCTGACCCGGGAAGGGGGAAGAAGTTGACCAGGGGTCAACGTCTGAGCTGGACTAATCAGAAAATCTGATTTTACAAAATATTTACAAAATAAATAAAAAATAATAAATGTTTTAAATAAAAAATGTAAAAATGAAAAGTATTTTTTATTTTTCAAACTATTTTTCTGTGATTTTTTTTATGAAAAATAAATTAATCTCTATACAGTATAATGTATTATATACATGTATAATATGCATGTGTTTTGTACAATTATTTTTATTTTGTTATTTTTACATAATACACTGATTTTATATTTTATTTATTTATAACATAATTTTTAGAGTATAAAATAATTTTTAATTTATTTTTATTAGTGATATACAATTTTGAAATAAATAAAGGATGCTATCTATATACATGTATTTTGTACAAGTAAGAAGGTTGTATTCTTGTTTTCATTTTATTTTCTGATTTTTATTTTATTTTTTGCTTTTTTTAGGACCATATACAAGGAGGTAGATATAATATTTTATCTTTATTTTTATCCAGAATAGTTATTCACATACATAAGTAATATGTACAATATAGAGTAGGCCCTATCTCTCTCTACTTATTTTGTTTGGCGATTAGGTCAAGGCTTGACCTTCTCTTGGGGTTTGGGTCACTTTGTATATATTCTAAATACCTCCTTCCTTTTTCTGTTTCTTTATTCTTTTATTTAAGCACTAAATATACATTGTTAACACATGCACGCAGAATCTAACTTATTGTATTTACACCTATTTACATGATGTTTTGCCAGGATAAATAGCTAAAGTAAAAGAATAAAGAGTGAGAATCGGAGATTCATCACCCCCCTATACTTTATATTTGCTAGTCCCTTAGCAAACACTTATTTGAAGAAGAAGAAGTGAAAAAGAAAACAAAAGGAAAATGAAGAGAATCAAGGTTGATTATTAAACTTGACTTCATTAAATTAAAGTATGAAGCTCAGTCAGACCTTTGGATTATTAGTATGTCGAAACCTTATTTAGACCTAGGTTTAAGACTCAACATCCTCTAAGTTCCACCAATCTATGGTCAAGACTCCTCAATAATCCAGATCAGAACAAGTCTACATACACAAACTCTAATGACCATGAATCTTTTCTTGTACGGTGTAAGTGCTATGTAGCTCCCCACCTCAGAAATGACAAGGTGACAACCTCCCTCAACAAGGTAACTCTAATGCCCTAATCCAGATGCTCTTTCCTCGAGGAGGGAGGTATTCCCTTCTAAGTTCAAGTTCAACCGGCTAAAGAAGAGGGGAAAGAAGAGAATGGATTGTGGCCAGTATAGCCACGTATCCATGGGAGCCCAACCAGTGTAGCTAAGTCTCCCGCTGCAAGCTTCATGAGATGAGAAGGTATAACATAAGCTCTGCTTTATTTGGCTATATACACTCCGGCAGGTATTTCAGTTTCTATCAGATCTGCCACTTTTTTGGAGTTTTCTTTCTTTTGCACATTTTTTCGATGTGCATATGTACAACATATCTACATGGTGCAGCATATATACATGGGGATTTTTTTTCTTCTTGAGCCAGTAGACTATCCCTCTTTTGAAGCATTATTGCAACCCATAACTCTTGTCTTTAGACCTCAACACCGCCAGACGAAGTTGAGACGCACTTCCATCCCTAAAGGAAGACGAGAGGTTCCGCCTAGAAGTACTACCCTCGTATGCTACCCCAAGCCAAAGGAAACTGCCTCCTCACCACCTCATCCGTGTGAAGCTGAGTGTAAAGTGTTAGTCCAAGTAAAGCCATTGTCTGTGAGAGTCATGTATGCATTGTTAAGTGTTCTACTTAGGCTCATCGAGATGACATGTGAACATAGCCTAGTGGACTCAAAGAGTTAAGTCACCAGTGGACCTGAAAAGTCTTAACCACAAATCTTATAAGGTTCCTCTTAGAATTAGGTGGATTAAGGTCTTAACCAAGCTCAATTTTCTAATTTAATTCCAGACTAGTATAAATGTCAACTATGATTCATAAGAATATACAAGTATTTACAACAATCTTTTATGCAAAGTTTTTGACAATGTGCAAAATTTTTGCAAATGTTTGAATACATGCATGAATGCAGAAGTTTGGCAGACAATTTTCAAACATGCACACACAGGTTTTTGCGAACTTTTATTTTCCAAACATTTTACAATAATTTTGTACTATATACATAGTTTGAATAAACAAGTATTTACAAACTTTTTACAAACAAAATATTTTTATAAACAATTGTACAAAAATAATTTTTATAAATAGCTATGCATGTGAAAGAAAGAATTTTATGAACAAGAAGAATTTTGACATTTTTATGATTTTTAATAAGTGATAGCCATTTTATTTATTATGCACTTACTCAGAGTATGAGTTATGGCTAAAGTATATATGTAATATATACGACACCCCCCTATACTTAGCTCGAACGATGTCCTCAGAGTGATCAAAGAGCGATGAAGAAGACATAACTCGTGCTTAGTATAGGGAAGTGAAAAGGAATGCTATACTACAACGATGAATAAAAGAATAGAGGAAGTAGATCTCGATGATCCCCCTATACTTAGGATCAAGTAATCGTAAGTATAGCATATTGTACGCAAAGGGAAAAAATAGAGTGAAATAATGTACATGGTCTACCTCCCCTATACTTAGGGTAAGATATCCCTAAGTATAGGCAGCAAAACAGAGGTAAAACTGATCAAAAGAATAATCGAAAATCTGACACCCCCCTAGACTTAGGGTAAAGTGCACCCTAAGTAAAGCATAATTACAAGATGCAGATGGGGTGTCGGACTAAAGAATGAGATGATATGGACATCTGGATCTATACAAGGTGGAGACAGTGACAATCGGGCATGAGATGCAGCTGATGTGAGTCAAAGACCACATCTCATGCAAAATGAATAGGGGCGATGTCAACGATCAGCGGATCATGATCTAGATATGGTTTGAGGCGCTGACCGTTAACACGAAAGGTGGACTCATATGATATCTCAGATATGTCAATACTGCCATTGTCATATACCTTTCAAACCAGGTATGGTCCTTTCCATTTACTCTGTAATTTCCTTGGAAATAATTTAAGCATGGCATCAAACAACCATACTCTCTGATCTGGCTCAAACTGCTTATGGCTGATATGAGAATCATGCCATATCTTTACTCGCTCCTTATACTGTAGGCTGTTTGTAAAGTCTATAACTCTAAGCTCCTACAGGGGTTCCAATTCTGCCTTCCTTTGATCACCTATACTCTCTGCATCCAATAATATATCAGTGACAGCCCAAAGTGACTTGTGCTTAATCTCAACAGGTAAATAGAAAGGCTTTCCATAAATGCGACGAAAGGGAGATGTACCTAAAGGAGTTTTGAAGGAGGTCTGATATGCCCATAAGACCGAGTCTAAAAGCTGTGACCAATCCTTTCGTTCTGGGTGGACTACCTTCTGCAGTATCATCTTGATCTCCCTATTTGATACTTCAGCAAGACCATTGGTCTGAGGATGATATTGAGTGGCTACTCGATGGTCTATACTGAACTCGTTAGCAAGAGCCTTTACATTATCGTTGATAAGTGAGTCCCCCCGTCAGATATCAATAATCTAGGAACCCCGGATCGTGAAATGATATTTTTCCTCAAAAATTTGTAAACAGTCTTACCATCTATGGTTCATGCGGGTATAGCCTCAACCCAACAACTCACATAATCGACAACCGATAGAATATACTCAAATCCCTGACTCTTAGGGAATGGACCCATGAAATCGATGCCCCATGCGTCAAAAACCTCACAGAAGTGAATGGGTTGCATCGGCATCATATCACGTTATCCACAAGTGCCCATCCTCTGACATTCAGTACATCTCTTCACGAATTCATCAGAATCCTTGAAGAGGGTAGGCCACCATAGGCTGGATTGAAGCACTTTCTGTGTTGTTCTCCTCCCAGAATGATGTCCTCCTACCCCAAGCTTGTGGCAGTATGTGAGGACGATGTGGTGCTCCTCCCGAGGAATGCACCAATGCTAGATATTATACCTTCCTTCATGATAAAGGATGGGATCCTCCCGATGGCAGGACTTGGCCTTCGCAAGGAAAGTCTCAAATCGTTGTCTGGTCCAACCTTGTAGAACTTTCTTGGCAACAAGGTAGTTCACAATATCGGCATACCATGGGAGAGAGACGATAGCAAGGATCACCTCATCTGAGAAGGTCTTTGTAATGGGATCAGTCTGCTCAGATTCCTCATGATTTTCCAAACGGGAGAGGTGATCTGCCACCACATTCTTGACTCCAGGTGTGTCCTTAATCTCAATGTCAAACTCCTGGAGTAGAAGGATCCATCTTGTTAATCTTGCTTTGGCATCCTTATTATCCATGAGGTATACCTGATGGTGGTATGATATGTGTAAATAGTCACTTTGGATCCAAGAATATATGATTGAAATTTATCCAAGGCGAAAACTAAAACTAGCATCTCTTTCTCCGTGACAGTACAGTTCCGCTACGCAGCATCCATCCCTCCTCTGTCCTAGCACGACCCCCACAGTAAAATCGGATGCATCCATCATGATCTCAAATGGGAGAGACCAATCAGGTGGATGAAGGACAGGAGCCTCAACAACTAAGCTCTTGAGAGTCTCAAATGATGCAAGACACTTATCATCTACAATGAACTCGGTGTCTTTTGTCAGCAAATCAGTCAACGGTTGGGCAATCTTGCTGAAGTCATGAATGAAACGTCGGTAGAAACCAACATGCCCTAGAAAAGATGGTAAGTATAGCAAGTTGGACGGTGGATTTGAGTTTCCTAATGATATTCACCTTGGCTGGATCAACCTCCATGCCCCTGTTGGAGATGATATGACCAAGCACCGTCCCCTGAGTTACCATGATGTGTCTCTTCTCCTAAGACAAGACAAGATGAACCTCTATGCAACGCCGAAGAACGCGGTCTAGGCAGTCAAGACAAGCATCAAACCCGCCGCCGTAGATCGAAAAGGCATCCATGAAGACCTCTAAAAAATCACCCACCATGTCCGAGAAAATGGACAACATATACCTTTGGAATGTCGTCGGGGCGTTACATAGACCAAAGGGTATCCGCCTGAAAGCATAAGTCCCAAACAGACATGTGAATGTCATTTTATCCTCGTCTTCGGGCGCTATGGACACATGATTGTAACCGGAGTACCCATCGTGAAAACAGTAATGACTCTTCCCAACTAGCCTCTCTATAATCTGATCATAAAAAGGCAGCGAGAAATGATCCTTATTGGTGGCTTGATTCAATCGTCTGTAGTCCACATAGACCCTCTAAGAAGTAGGTACCCGGGTAGCTATCTCCTCTACAGACTAACTCACAACTGTTGTGATACCCGTCTTCTTGGGCACCACATGTAATGGACTAACCCACTTGGAGTCAGAGATGGGGTAGATAAAATCGACGCTCCACCATTTCGATATTTCCTTCATGACTACCTCTCGAAGATTCGGGTTTAGCCATCGCTGGAACTCACACGACGGCTTCGCGTCCTCCTCGAGATAGATATGGTGGGAGCACAGGGTCAGACTTATCCCCTGGAGATCATCTACACTCCATCCTATCACCTTGCGGTTCTTTTCAAGAACCTCCATCAAATAAGATTCTTGCTCTATAGTCAAATCTGCTGAGATAATGACTGGGTACATCTCATGCTCACCCGCAAGGAATCTATACTTCAATGACTACGGCAAAGGCTTCAATTCAGGACAACTGGGAGCTGGCAAATCTGGCCTTTGAAAAGTCTCAGTGAATGCAACCAGATCTGAATGAGAGAACTCTCGTTGATCATGCAAAACTAGTGAAGACTGCACTACTAGTGTATCTGTACTCGGTGCTGGCACGATCTCTACCCTAGCTGTTGGCTTTCTGGAAATCAGACACGGTAGTAAATCATCAAACTCCGCCCAGTCTATGTCTGAATTCGAGGGATCTGAATCGGCATCACATGATACAAAATCTACTTTGTTGTCCTAAACGTGATCGTTAGCCTCCAAAGTGTCCTCGGCCAAAAGTTTGCTCTCCAAACTCTCCTCAAGTTGAGAGAAGGGCTCGTGAAATGGGATTGGACCAAGCGGCTTCATCATCAGTGATCACAAAGTTGCACTCCCAGTGGACGTCTCGCTCTGCCTCTGTCGTATGCTCTGTATCGCTGAACTGCTCTGAGCAATCTTAGTCTCGCACTCTGGTCTCATCGATCGTCTCTATTTGTATACTCTCGCCCTCGACGCGAAAGTATACCTTCCCACTATCATGGTCGGACACCGCCTTGGTTGTGCTTAAGAATGGATGTCCTAGAATGATGGGGTATCGATCATAGATTCAGGGATCTCCATGTCCAAGACAACGAAGTCAACAGGGAATTTTAGGCCCTGAATTATGACGATCATGTCTTTCAACAACCCCTTCGGCCTCTTGACAGATCTATCTACAAACTAAAGGATTGTCCTGCTCTGTCGAAGAGGGCCAAACACGAATCGGTCGAATAAGGCTGCCAAGAGGAGGTTGATAGAAGAGCCACTGTCTAATAGAGTACGGTCGAACATCTGCTCATGAATATGGCATCTGACATAGGGAGCTCCTGCATCTGGCCTCTTGGCTGGCAGATGGTTTTGGATAGCGAAGCAAGTGGCACAGGTTAGCACATGGATTTCTGCCTGATGATTCATCTTCTTCCTATGGATGGTGGTCTTCTCTCTCAAGTTCTTCTGGAAGAGAGGGATGTGCTCAAGTACCTCCTTTAAAGTCAGCTGGATATGAAATCTATCAATCATCTGCTGGCTGAACTCTAACTACTGATCTTTTTTTGGATTTTCTTTTTATTCCCCTTCGCTAAGTAGAGTGCTTGAGGGAAGGGGATGGTTGGGCCCTCCTCAGGTAGAGGGCCATGAACAGGTTCCTGCTGCTGAGAGGGAACAGAATCCATACAAGTATCATCAAGCATCACATAAGGACTCGAGGATGAAGAAACCTTTCCTTTGTTAATTTTTTTATTCTTTTTCAAACAGACCCAAGATACAAAAATTGGAGGTGACACAACTAGAATAGAAGGAGTGGCCTCAGTACCACCCGCGGCATTGGAAATTACGGTATCAACACCACACTCTGGCTTAGCATCTGAAAATATGGTGGCGTCAGTACCACCCCCTACGCCTAGACAAACGATGGCCTTAGTACCGTTGGCTGGATCGAAGTCCTTGGTGGCATCAACACCACCGTCATCATCATCCTTAGAGGCATCAATACCGCTATCCTTCTCATCTGACGCTCTTGCATCCTCGTGGTGTCATCGCTCAGACGAGGTGCTGCCAGCTGCCATCCTACCACTCCTAAGTGACACAAAATCAACAGCAAATGTATACAAAGCAATGCCACCCAATAAATCACTAGGAGTAGTGGTCTCTGTGAACTGTACCTGCTCAGATTTCCTTTTGAGGTTGTTCGGGTTGGGCTCGATCTGAACGGGTATGGCGGCCTTTCCTTTGATGATCTCCATCATCTCCTGACGAAACTCGTCCATCTCCCACCTAAAGGATGCATGCCGGTCTAAGAGTAGGCAGGCTAGATCATCAAGGGCTGGGTTCTCATAGGTTGGCCATGAGAACCAGACGGGTTGCCTATTTGAAAATGCGGTTGCTGCTAGAACTGATGTGGGGGAGGCTGAGAATAATGATGCTGAGGTTGCCTCCACTGATGTCCCTGCTGGTAGGGATGAGGACCCTGCTGGTATTGGTGGTATGGTTGTTGGTGTGTCTTGTGAGGGAACTGGGGCTGTTGTTGGCTGAACTGTCCACCTTGAGCTAGAGGCTGTTGCTGCTGGCCGAACTGTCTACCCTGAGCTGGAGGCTGCTGCTGGGATGAAGCACCTCCGGTCGACCACCTGAATCGGGGATGATCTCAGTGGATCCCGAGCTGCTGTTGGTCATACCAAATCTCGTTGACTTCCACAATGGCTCCTGCTCATTAGGGGATGGAGGAAGAACTGCCAGTGGCTGATCCTGCTAATACACCACCATCTGAGTGTCCTGAGATGGTGGTGGCGTAGGGTAATGGTGGTGCAGCTGTTGGAACGTCTCCGCTTGGATGTGGCGAACCTGTCTGTACTGGACGGAGTGTGGGTCGAGCTGTTGTTGCTAGGATCAGCTCGTGACCTGTGACGAGGCTGAGAAGCCATCTGTGCCTCCTGGAGACACATGATTTTGGTCTTCAGGTCACTCAGGGTCTGTGCCAAATGGTCTATCTGAGTCATACCCTGGCATTGCTTCTTCTCAATTATCTCGATGCAATCCAACTTCTCGCTGATAATGCCCATATCAGTGGTCGATGACTCTGCCTATGTTGCGGCTGCTGAAGAAGAAGAGGTGGATGGACCTGCATCAACTCGTGCTATCCTATGATAGGACACGGTCTGGGGCGAGGGCTTCCCCTTAGTGTATAGCCGGGTCTGGGACATTACTGTGTAATTCTCGACCATCTCCTTATAGATGGCCCAGACCTGGTCTTCGTCCTTAGCAAAATAAGAGCCCCCACAAGAAGCATTCACTAGCCCTTGCAGCTCTGGTGTCATCCCACAAAAGAAGCTTTGCACTAGATTGGGCTTGGAAATGTCGTGATGTGGACACCGGTCAATGAGCTCACGGAATCGATCCCACACCTCATGGAACTGCTCGTTGGGGATCATGGAGAAGTTATTGATTAGGGCTCGTACTGCCTTAGTCCGACGGAGTGGATAGTACTTATTCAAGTACTTGGTCCAGAGTTGTTCACACAAAGTCACATATCTCCCTAAATGCTTCAGCCAGTAGGCTGCTCTGTCAACCAGAGATCGTGGACAGTGTTGCATATCATCTCAAACTCCTGCAAGTGTAGATGTGGCTCCTCGGTGGCAAGCCCATGAAACTTGGGTAAAAGCTGAATAGTCTAAGGAGGGAGCTTGAAATCTCCCAGTATCGTCGGAAGCTGAATCCAACAGTATGTAAGAGTTGCACCAAGGTTGTACAACTCCCTCATCGGCCTAGCTGGTCGGACGGCTCCTGGGGCTCCTCTGGATGTCCTCCGTCTCCTCCTCCAAATCTGGAATCTCTCCACCGCCTGCTCGATTTGGCTCTCCTCTGTCCGCTTGCATCTGTGCCATCTCTCGGCACACCTCTGCTATGAAGGATCCCTGGTCTCTAATTTGCCTCTGCATCATCTCCAGTGAGTCTAATAAGGTGTTGTTGATGGTGCCCTGGTCTAGAACATATGTGGTACTCTGAGGCTGTCCATCGGTGCTCTCTTCAATGTTGACCATATCTTGGGTCTCTGCAAAGGCAAAAGACCCGAACTCAGGTGCCGTCAAATGAATAAATATCTGTGCTGGTCTCTGCTCGGGCACCTCAGGACTGGAAGAATCTGATCGAGGGGGAACAGGGTGGAATCGAACTCGGGTTTGGAGAGCGGATCTAGGCTCTCTCGAACCTGCCTAGATGAGCGGGGCAGAGTGCTCGAAAGCAGTGCAATCAAAGGCTGCTTAAGGGACCTCCGGCCCATCATCGTGATCTGGAAGAAAGGCAGATGGGATCTGGAGAAAAACAAGACCAGCAACCAAACCCCAATTCACCTACACAACGCGGAGCTGGTGACTGTGAATGTTTGGTCGTTTATCTTATCAATTTATTTAGGTGATAATTCAGTCTTGTAGGGCGATTAAGCGAGCTGGTAGGAACCTGATAGCCTCAAAAGTCTGACACGATCCCAAGCTAGATCTTTCCCAGCCAATGCGAGTTGCGGACCATTTACCGGCTACCCGATCAACATGATCTATTAAGGACGTCATGGTCTGCTTTACCGGTTACCGGAGAGATCCTCACTAGAGAATGACTAGCCCTGAAGCCAGTAGTCTGACGAGGGTTTAGGTATGGCTCTAGCCTAGTGTGTGTGTCACTCTTTCGCGCAAGCAAACAAAACAATGAGGGGATGACTCTCCCAAGATAAATTTTTAAATGAGGTGTCTTTTAGGATCAAGTTTGTTTAGCAGTTCCAATTTTATGGTTGTCTCTTTCTATGGTATTTTTCAATAATCGAACAAACACCTAATGAATTTCTCGATCTCCTGATTATTTTAAGACCAAAAAAAAGGGGGATAAGTCAAAAAAGCTGATGTGCGAGCAAACACTATAATGCATGCACAGTAAGGAAGGCGTACCTGACTCCAGCACTCTACATGCAGGGTGATATGTGTATAATGTAAAGACAGAATTTAAACTAATCTAAATTATGCAAGAAGAAAACAGGCCTTTGATGAGCAATTTCTAAAATCGTGAAGAACAATAGTTAACTGACTAGAGAGAGGTCGGAGTCCGGTTTCTGATGTCGATCAGTGTCCTCCACAACGGATCTTGCACGCGCTGTATACGGCTTCTAGCGGCACGTGACCTCTCAATCAATCAGGTTAACTTTTTACTATGATTTTAGTTAGGTCCAATTACGAACTATAGGTGCAGGTAAGATATTAGGGATTGGTTCTTAATTATTTACGCCGCAATCAAAGAAATTCCTAAATCTAGGGGGTCAAAATCTTCGAGAATCAAAGAAAATAAAATGCGAATAAAATAAAAAACCGACGAAAAACTGCGGTGAGGTCCCCCAAGCACACCAGTGCTCGACGAAACAGACCCCGATATGCTAAGTCCAGAGAGAGTCTGAGGTCCTGTGTTATTACAATAATAATAACGAGAAGTCTGCTGAAAGAAAAACTACTCTACCGCTACTCCACCAACTAAAACTGTTCCCTGCTCCTGCTCTTGCTTCTCCTCGAATACGGGTCTCCTCCAAAGCATCCTCGGGCGGTTCCTCGCACAAAAAGTGAAAGAGAAACGGTTCAGAAAGCAGTTATAACAAACAGAGATAAAGAATAAAAATAAAGAATAAAAATAAAAATAAAAAGAAGAAGGCTGAAAAGAGACTACTAAGTCGTGCTCCCCGACAATGGCGCTATTTTGACGACGCACCTCATGACTCGGTTAAGGTATTAGATAAATATCGAGAGGTCGTTGCGATTTAAACCGCGAAGCGCGATCAATCAAGAAAAATAAAGAAACCACTCAGAATAAATCAATCAAAATACGAACGTTAGCGGTCTCCACTATTTATTTAACCTGGTATAGCGACTAGGGTCGAACACATGGAGAACGAGTAAATCCTACGAAGTAGTCCTATTCAGAAAATAAAAGGCATATTTTTGTGGTGTTTAATTTGCAAATTTTATATATTTTCAAAATGAGAAAACAAATGAAAAGGTCGATGCAAAAACAAGCTTTGACAATTTTTATTAAGACTAAAAATACTAAAAAATAGAAATAAAAATATTTTTATAATTTTAAAATATGTAGGGTTTTTTTGGTGATTTTATGGTATATTTCTGATTTTTATATGATTTTATAAAAATAAAATCAAAATAGGGAAACAATGTACAACATGGATTACAAGGCAAGTTTAAAATATCAAAAATGCCTTAAAGTCTTGGGTGTGATTTTTACGAAAAAGAAATAAAAATATCTAACTACAGCAACTGAAAACCTATTTGTTTGATTTTTCTTGATTTTTTTAATGAATTTTATAAGATTTTTAGAGTTTTTAGCTTTTTAGGGTTTTTATAAAAGATAATGCAATAAAAAATGCATGAAATCAAAGCATACAAAATCAAACAACTACTATTTTTTTAGAATTTTCAAGCTATTTTTGAATTTTTAATGTATTTTTTAAAATAGACAGGACACTTTTTAGGAGATTTTGATTTTTTGGAAACTATCAAATAAAACTAAATTAAGTCACAAAAATTATTAAAAATATTACGTGTTAGCAGGAGCTAAGTATAATTTTTATGGAATTTTTGGAGTTAATTTAGTAATTATTTGATTAAAAATGAAGCACACAACACACATGGACCTATATGCAATTATTAAAAAGTTTCCAGGCCAAAGTGTAACAGATGTAAAAAGCACAGGGGCACTATTGCAAAAATCCCAAACAAAACACGTGTACCACACAAGATACAGGCTCAGAGGGGCATAAGTGTAAATACTATTAATAAAACTTTCAACCAGTAACAGCTCAGAAGTTTAAGGCATAACATGCAAATATCCCCAAAGGTCACGTGTCAGGCCACGTTCTAGACATAAAGAGGGACTGGAACACAAATACTGAAAACACAAGGTCCAAACTGCAAAATATCTATGTGTACAAAATTATTAACTGGACTAACTAATAAAGCAAATAAAATGCGGGATAAAAGATGCAAAATACCCTTCGCAGGGGCACGTGGCGTGCGTAGGAGGCTTCGTATGACTCTGATCGCTGTTGGAGCAGATCTGACAATATAGGCAATGCCCCCCTACGTGTGGTCGAATGCGTCAGGAGGCGTCAGATCTGATGGTTGAAAAAGCTGCACCGGTCGGCGGCTGGGATCTAATCTGGTGGATGAAGGCCGATCTGACGGTGGACGAGGATGGAGGAAGAACAGCCTCCAGGTGAACTTCAATCAATGACTGGAGGAGATCCTCCAGGCCGATGATCTCACCAAGGAGGACTGGAGTGTCGTGAAGGTACTCCGTGTATGTGGGGAAGCTCTAATGTGAAGAAGGACGACCAGATGATCGTCGCGGAGAAGGTTCTCCTGGACTACTCCGCCTAAATGATCGAGGGCCAAATGATAGTCTTCTGCGTGCTCCAGAAACTAAAGTGGGCACACCACATGGAGGCGTAGCTCCGGCGAGGGTTATTCCTTAGCGAAGCACAGAGAAATGGGGGGGATGGCATTTGACTCCCGACGAAGGTGAAAGAAGAGAGTCGCAGCCTTAATCTTGACCAGGAGGTCAGGCATAGGGATGATCGGCGTGTGATGCGAAGATGGGCGTTCGTAGGGGGTTCGATTGATACGGGCATGAAGGTGAGATGAAGCTCCGACGACCGGGGCAGAGCGGATGAGCATGCGACGGTGCAAAATGGAATGGGTGAATCAAACAGAGAAATGAAGGATATATGAGGGGTACCTGAAGGTTGGAACAAGTTCCTAAGCTCCAGGCAAAGATGGCTGGCGAGGTAATGGTCTCGACCTCGTTGCGGAAGGCAGGGAGGCTAGACGCTACGGAGCTCCGACCATGTGAGTGAACTGCATGAACCACGCAACCAAACACCGCTCCAAGGATGGCCTCCTGTGGCTGTCACTCAACCAAAGGTACCTAGGGGTGGAAGAGAGGGTGAGGAAGGAGCTAGGACTCTAGGGAGGCGGAAGAGATGTTATATAGGAAGCTCGAGGGTCTAGAAGGATCGACGAAAAGCCCGAAACACGAGAGTGATCCGGGTCAACCAAGGGACCCGCGAAGATGACGGATGTACGAGGTTTATCGGGTCCAAGTTTTGAGGCAATTGAAGCTTAGAGGTGGTCTGGAGAAAATCGAGAAATGGGTCCGGCGAACACAATCCGGGTCTGACCCGGGAAGGGAGAAGACGTTGACCGGGGGTCAACATCTGAGCTAGACCAATCAAAAAATCCGATTTTACATAATATTTACAAAATCAATAAAAAATAGTAAATAGCTTTAAAATAAAAAGTGTATAAAATGAAAAGTATTTATTATTTTTCAAACTATTTTTCAGTGGTTTTTAATTATTTTTATTAAAAATAAATTAATCTCTATACAATATAATGTATTATATACATGTATAATAAACCTATGTATTTTGTACAATTATTTTTATTTTGTTATTTTTACACAAATACCCCAATTTTATATTTTATTTATTTATAACATAATTTTTGGAGTATAAAATAATTTTTTTATTTTTATTAGTGATGTACAATTTTGAAACAAAAAAATATGCTATCTATATACATGTATTTTGTACAAGCAAGAAGGGTTTTATTCTTATCTTCATTTTTTCGGATTTTCATTTTATTTTTTGCTTTATTTTTAGGACCATATACAATGAAGTAGATAGAATATTTTATCTTTATTTTTATCCAGAATAGTTATTCACCTACATAAGTAATATATACAATATAGAGTAGGCCCTATCTCTCTCTACTTATTTTGTTTGGCAATCAGGTCAAGGCTTGACCTTCTCTTGGGGTTCGGGTCACTCTGTATTTATTCTAAATACCTCCTTCCTTTTCTTTTTTTCTTTATTCTTTTTTTAAGCACTAAATATACACTGTTAACACATGCATGCAGAATGCTAACTTATTGTATTTACACATATTTACATGATGCTTTGTCAGGATAAACAATAAAAAATAAAAGAATAAACAGTGAGAATCATAGATTCATCATTCATGTATCCCCATTTGTTTATAAATAAAAAAATTAAAAAAATCATATGTATTTTTTCACCTTTGCTTTGTAGGAATAAATAATAAAAATCAAAAAAAATATTATTACCATTTTTCTTTTTCTTAACATTTGTTTTGCAGGAAAAATAAAAAATAAAATAAAAATTTAGACAAGAAAACTTACAGATTCTATTTTTAAAAAAATTAAAAAAATTATTTCTGTTTATAGTTTACATATAAAAATTTTAAAAAATATATAAAAAACAGCGGCGGCACTCAACCACCCTCTACGAGCGGCGTCGCCTCCGCCGCGCGTCATCCGTCACCAGCCGCAGTTCCATATCCGTCTTCCGCCCTAGATCTGCCGCCCGCAGGTCTCCTTCCGTCACACCGCCACCGACGAGGCGCGACCACCTCCTCCTCAATCGTCGTCCCCTCGGCCACTGTCTACTGCTTGGAGCTCCGAGAGGACGACCACCGTCTGCCTCCAGCGGCGCCCGCTGCAGACCACTCGCACAGCCACCATCGCGAACCTCATGGAGTGAGTGCCTCCGTGCGAAGCCCAACCGATCTTCCAGAAGTCAGTGCGAGCCAGCGCCTCCCCACCTTCGCCTCCATCGTCTGCCGCAGGTCTCGACTGTACCCGACCGTCCTCCGCAGACTGACCACCGCTCCCACGCGCAAGGCCGGGCCACCTTTGCCTCGCCATCTGGAATGCCCGTCGAAGCCATCGACATGCGAGAAGAGAGAGAAGGAAGAAGGGGTGGTGCTGCACCCCTTTCCTCCCTTTTTGTTTGAAAGAACGAAGCAGCTTAAGAGGAACCCTAGGTGGAGTGGAAGATTTTTAAAAAATAAAAGAAATTGGGTAAATTGCATAGTACCCCTGGAGGTTTCAAAAATTACGAAAAGACCCTGCTCTTCAGACTGTCACGTGCGCCACATGCACCATCTAGGTAAATTGCATTAAATCCTCGCATTTTATTATTTGTTGCGTTTTAATGCAAAAACTTTAAATAATTGCTATTCAGTCATGTATGTCCAGACTTACAATTGCATGCTTTTAATGTGGAAATAAATATTTTCATTGCTCAATAAATCTTCAAAAAATCATGTTATACTTCTGTTGTGTTCTTCTTCATTGTTTATAAATTTCATGGGATTTTATCTCTGTTTGCTATTTTAAAAAATTCAAAAATAGCTTCCTTTTCTTTGCCTAAAATTTGAAAAATCATAAAAAAAAATCGAATATTGCTCTAAAAATTTCAAAAATAGTAGATTAGGTGTATTTTCCTATTTTTTATTTTCTTTCTAATTTTCACGTATTAATTATTTATAAAACCCAAAAAATACAAAAAAACTAAAAATATTAGAAAATTATAGAAAATTCTATAAAATCCAAAAATAGTGAATTTAGTTCCCTTATGTAGATATTTGTATATACTTTAGCATAAAAATAATTCTCGGTAGTTTTGGGACTTAAATTAATTTTATGGTGCAAAATACTCTTGGTTGTGCACTATTTACCCTTGTTGCCACTGTTTGATTTTTATAAAATTACAAAAACATCAGGAAAACTTGGAAAAATTACCAAAACATTAAAAAAGATATTCCCTTGAATTTTCTGAGTATTTTTTACTATTTTGAAAAATACAAAAAGATGGTGGTGTGTGTATTTCTTCTCTTGTGTATATTGTTCCTTGTTTGAAAATAAAAAAATAAAAATAAAAAAACCACTAAAAAATATTTTTGAAATTTGACTACTTAGTTTTTCAATCGTGCTCCTTGTGTTCGACCATGGTTATTATACCAGGTAAATTAAATAGCGAAGACTGATTGCTTTCCATTGTTTAATTTCTCTTAAGTATTTTAATACATTTTTTTTGTTGACCGAATCGATTGGTTGAGAACAACGTGCTGTGATAATTTATTCCATCTTAATCGCAACGATCTTCGTGTCATCAACAATACATAATGAATGTTAATTCAAGCAAAATAATGTTACTTGCATGCATTTAGCTAGGGTTTAAAGGCCAAAATATAAGAATAAAGTTGATGAAATGGAGACTCATCAATAGGACCAATGTGGTCGTGCATGTGGACCATACTACGATCATGATCTAGTCGCAGAAGGGTTTGTGGGGTTTCACTTGCGAGCATAGTGCTTGGGGCCACTGGTGGCTGTAAACACTGCTTACGATCACTTAGGGACCATTTTGGGACCATATTTTTGTATGAAAATTCTAGTGTTTCTTGTAGTGAGATAAAAAATGAGTGGATGAGATCACATGCTCATTAGTTATGTAACGAGCTTAGAGCTCTTTGAAAATGCCATACACACAGCTGACCACATAAGCAATAAAAAATATGTAAATATTTTTAACTAATAAGAATATAATTCTAAAATATAAATATAAGAACGTCTTAAAAAGGTATGGAATAGGCCACTTATTTTGCAACTGTGTAAATAAAGGAAAAGAAAATTTATCATTTTTTAGTATTTGTGTAATTAATTAGGCATGAATATAGAAAATGAGTGGATGAGATTGTGGGTTTATTAACTCTCTAACAAGCTTAGGGCACATTCGAAATATCCTACACAATGAGAGAGATTTAGTGTATCCATTACTATAGGCTTGGCATGGGCATGTGGGCCAGGTCCGACTAGATCATTTACACATGCATAAAAGTTCATTTAGCCCACGAAAGTTATGACCCAAGCCCAGTTAACTTCAAGTCGGGCTTGACTTCATTTTATAAGCCCAAGCCCGCCCATTAAGCCCACACGCTTATTAAGTAATATAGAAATGAAAATTTATTACCTTTGAAATAGTGGATGGTTAATGCATTTGGTTAATTAAATTAAATCTGGAAAATATTGTGGCTATGAGTCTATGATGATGCCAATTATCCATCATTAATTAACCAATCGGTATATTACCTTGAAATGGAAATTTAATCACTATATTACATATGAGTAATAATCTACCATATATGCTATATTGTTAATACATATAACATTTGAATTCTGAGTATGTTGTTGTTGTTAGTTGTATATGAGTATATGCTATATACAATATTACATTCCAAATTAGGAAAATTGAGATAATATATGCTCTCTCTCTCTCTTTCTATATATATATATATATATATATATATATATATATATATATATACATACACATCATGCTGAATCGGGCTTGCAAGAAAAATCAATACCCAAGCCAAGTCCACTTAGTTGTTGGCTGAACTAGGCTTGGATTTTTCGGGTTAAAGTTCTAAAGTAATACACAAGTCCAATCTTAACGGGTCAGGTACCCGCAAGCTGATTAAATACCCAATGCATCGCCCGTGCTTATTACAGTTTTTTTTGAAAAAAAAAACATCCTCTGTGTTTTTACAGATCAAATTGTATTGTCGTATATATGGCATTTTATAAGCCCAAATCAAGTTCAAACCAATTTAATGACACGTACCCATCCAAATTCGATCAAAACATCGTCTGTGTTCCACACATGAAAAAGGAAAACATCCTGATGCAATGAGAATTAGAAAGTGGAAAGAATCCTGAAAGTAATGAGAATACTTTACAAGAATATGCTTGTCCACAAGCACAAACGTTTTCCTAACAAGAACTTGTCATAAATTTCTCCTAGTTTCCTCCACCTCAGTATCTTACACAAATTCAAAAGTAAAAGAGAAACCAATAAGAATGGAAACAAGAACTGAAACCTAACTCTAATTCATAGTAGCTCGTCTCTCACATTGAAGAAGAACAACCTATCCACTGCTTCCACGAGTCCATGACTCAGGCCATCTTCCTCCTCCTCCTCGGCCGAAAGGTTCAGATCAAGCGACGCACAGGAAGTCTCCTCCGCCTTCTCCTCTTCTCCCTCAACTCTCTGCTTTACAGTGGGGGAGCACGCCCTCGACCTCGCCTCAAATGTCTCGCAACTTAGTATTACAATGGCATCCTCCATTGGGACCTCCTCGCCGTCGGAGCTTCGAACTGTTCCTCTCTCAATAGCTCCCCGGATCCATATCTGTGAATATGGATCCACCTGCTCTATGTCCTCGAGCAGAAACACACGGTGTGGATTATCTCTGACGGCTTCGACGAACCTGTCGATATAGGAGTGGCTTGTCTCCGATCTTGCTCTCTTGTTCCTGGCATCAGTATCAGTAGAATCGGCCCGTGTCTCGGCGAAGTTACTGAGTCCTATTGCAGCAATATTTGAACTTGAACCGAATACTAGCGCCGCAAGCTCTCTTGAGATACTCTCCTTGTCCTTGACATCACAACCCTGAAAGAACAACCATGTATCCTCCTTGGATTTCGATGGAGTGCTCGATTTATCCTTCCTTCGGGTCATCCCTGACCTGCATTGGAGAATGGTGCTTGCAATATCAGGAATCATGTCCATCTGCCACTGAACCTTCTTCTCCAATGCATTGCAGATGGTCTTAAGGTTCTCCGCATTGAGCTCCTTGAACTTGCAGTGATATTCCATCTCCATTGTGTCGCTTGAAGACGTGGAGACGGAAGCGAGTTTGGACTTGAATGGAGACGTGTTGAGATCATGCGTTTCATCCAAAGCATCGGACCAACCTTGCTGGGTCTGGCTAACATTTGTGTATGGCTGCTCGTACGAGGATACCGACGCTGTGGTCACCATTGGGAAACTCAGGGTTTTCTCCAGCAAGCTGTTCGGGTGTTTGTACGCTGAGGTGAACAAGGAGTTCCACTTTACGCAGAGATTTCTTGTCTGGAGGGCACCCTAAGAAAATGACAGATAACGTTGGTTCTTAGACAATTTGTTTAATAATATGATCATAATGTACGTTAATATGAGCATAATGTGGATTCTTTTTATTATTTATGTTAGGGTAGTTATATAAGGGTTCCTAACTTCAGGGCAATATGAAAAAGGGCCCACTTAAAAATGTCGTAAAACTTAATTTGGAACCAATATTTTCAGCATTATAAGTTTATTAGCAATATTTATTTTTTAATGAAAATGTCAACCGGCCTTACCGATATAGTTATGAACCTAATTTAGGGTTTTTTTAGCTCTATGCCATTTTTATTATTAATTAGTATAATCAACTCTTTGCTGGTATGCAATGAACACTATACTAATAACAATAGTGACGACATAATTGTTCAGATAATGTTTCTAAAAAGTCTTGAATTATGTAGATCATATCCATAGAGTAAATTTTTTTTCATTTTACAAAAATATAAAATATAATTAACAGTTGATTTTTAATGATTGTAATGTTTGAATCCAAGTTTCAATTTGTTAAACTTTTCTTGTAATATCCATTTTCCATATTTATCATGAACGTTAGATCCTTTTATAATCCTTTTATTACCTGGTCATTTGTGGCTGCTACTCTTCTGTCGTCCTTGTACTGCTGGAGCCACGAGGGAAGATTTGGGGCCAGAGAGCCATCATCACCACCATCTTTACCATAGCTAGTCAGTGGATTTTGCAAGTCACTGAAGAAAAGGTAAAATGAGAAGAAAGATCAGTTTTCCCTAATTGAATTTGCGCATTACGTTTTTATGGTAATCGTAAGAGTAAAGGCCTATGGTATCTCTCGGCCTTAAAAAAAGCAACTTCAAGAGGATTTTCTTGCACCGTTCCAAAGCAGCATCATATATGAAAATAAAAAGGAGAAAAGTGATTCCAAAGTGATCATCCATTTCTCCTCTTTTCATACGACCACTTTACATACTGAAAACGAATTTCAAGGTTGGAACAATCATTCAATTCAGCAAGAAATGAGGACCCATGGACGATCAAGTTGCAGAAATAGGTAATTGATGGTATTTCTTACTAAGTTTTACAGGGCTAAATCAAATAAAATAAATGCATATCTGCTGAAGTTACTGCGTACCTGTCGCAGCTGAGACTTAGATCCAAGCTACCAGCAGGGACAGTGAGAGGATGTAGACCCCAAAGGGTCTCCAAAGAAGGGTGTCCACTTCTACACGTCATATAAGTCTGATAAGTTGCAATCCCTATAATCCAAAACCTCCCTCCGGTACTCTCTCCTCCTCCAATTCCGCCAGCCAATCTACCAATCTCCATGATCACATGCTCAACTGGGCAGTAGTAGTTCCTACCCTTCTCCCCACAGCTCGCCCTATACTCTGCAGCCCATCTGAGATCTCCCAAGTAAAGCACAGCACCCCTCCCCATGCAGCAGCTCTTGACAAGGCACCTCAGCTCCGAAACCTTGTGCTCCACCTCCTCCTTGGAGCGGTGAGCGAAGGAGAAGATTGGGAGATTTATGAACTGCACACTTCTCAGAAGCTCAGGAGCCTCACCTTTATCAATCTTGTCCATGACCCTTCCCACCACACCCTCTATGCTATTCAAGCACTCCCCAACAACTACAACGTTCCTTCTCCTCTTATTTGTCAAATAATCCATAACACTCATCACATCCTCTCCGCTAACTTTATCGAGAACCTTAGGTTTGGCAGGTGCAGAAAGTGGTGCCAAGGGTGCAGCTTCCTGCTTGGGCTTGTTAGGGTTTCCAACAGAAGAGGGAGAAAACATCTCCAGAGAGACTGCCTGCTCTACATTGCTCTTTACTTGGGTACTAGAGAAACCGGCCTCTCTCATCACCCTGCTCACACTTGGGTCGTCCAAGATGGAGATGACGAGTTGCTCGATTTCGATCTTGACGGCCAGAAGAGGCTGCTGCTGGCTCTCGATGGATCCCCGCCTTTGATGGGCTTGGGCACGCTTGAACGCCGCAACTAGGGCATTGGACAGAGATGGTGGGTGGTGGTGGTGGTGAGGGGTTAACATAGGAGTAGAAGAGGTGGATGCCGGAAGGCGATTGAGGGCGACGTTAAAGCAAAGTTCCAAGGCCTTGCACTGGAGTGGGTGGGAGTGGGACTGTAGGCAAGCAGCACGGAGGAGCCCAGTCGTAGAAGAGAGCATCGTGCTCGCAACATGAAGCGGTGTCACTTGCGCGTGGCCGCGCCGTCTAGCAAGGCTCACGGCCTGCATTACCACAGCCGTTGCCTCTGGGGTCAGGGCCTGCTGGAGTGTGCACCCCCCTGCTCTCATCTTCTTAATTTCACACAGCTGCAGAATTTCCCGTGGTTGATGCCTATTACGATATCAAAGAACACAGGTATAGCAAATAAGATATAGTTGGTGGCTATGTGGGTCTATTTAACTGTGGATAGAAGAAGGACCAGCGCGTGTATATGTGTGTGATGCGAGAGACGGAGAGAGGGAGGGGGGTATCTAGATGGAGAATGTTTTGTGGTGGGAAGTGGAGGGAGGGGAGAGATATAAGGCGGTGGTACGAGGCTGTGCCTTTCTTGTAAGGGACGAGGCCAAAGAGTATTTTGCAATGGAGGGGGGAAAAGGGGGAGGGACTGCATGTGCTGACAAACCCCAACAAAGGCATCTCCCTGTGGTCTGCGTTTGTTTGTAAAGTGCGAGTAAACTAGGGCGCTTTAATAAAAGGAGAGAGCATATGTTATGACAAAAGAAAGTGGATTAAAGGGGGAAAAAGGAATGCGGGTTAAAGTTGCGGGCCTTGGACTAAATAGACTAAGGATTTCACTCTTGTTATAGTGTCTAGTTTATGAACTCACTGCAGAAGGGTTTTGCTTGGTCGTGTTTATAAGAAAGAATGTTTACACACGGAGACGCAATGTGACTGTAGAGAGGATCCTCTGCTGTCCAGCACAGCCTGCTGCACTTTTGTGGATCACCGGAGCCGCTCGATCTTGATTGAGCGGTTCGCAAAAATTCTCACTTTTTTGTGGGCCCTACCGTAAAAAGCCATTCCAACCGCTCGATCACGATCGATTGGCTCTGGTGAGTTCAGCAGACTCTGCGGAACAGCAGAGGATCTGCTCCCATGTGACTGACGTCGTTAGCTTGTGTAAGAATCACGATTTTTCGATCCTCCTCATTTTCGAAATTTACAAGGAAATTTGGTTCCGATCGCCTCTTTGTGTATGTTGTTTACTGACCCCAACTCGCGCATCTCATGAGAAACAATGTCTATGATAATCGAGATCAGTATGCTGTCTGCGCTGATAGGACTTTCCTCTTGAGATTTCAATGTAGGCCCTGAATGCTGTCTGCATGTCATTGATCGGCTTTTTGCCATTCTGCAATAAAAATCCACTTTGAGCAACAATACCATCAGTCAAGATTAGTATTTGCAATTTTATGGTATATCAATAGAATGTTTCTCTCCTCTGCCGTGTTAATTTGCCAAGCATGTTTAGAGAAAAAAGAGAAATCTTGAGTAACTTCTGGTTTTTTTAAAGCTGCCCTTGAACACCCTTTTACACCATTCTCCTAGATCAACCTCCAGGTTGATGTCATCCTTTATATGCTAATACGAGTTATATACGACAGCTTCTTTCCAAGATATTTATGAAATAGTTTACCATACTTATCTAAATTTGTAGATCTAACGAATTGAATATTTCTAGAGTAAATGAACATGTTTGCAATATATAATATAGAAAAAGGTACACTACAAGAAAAATGAGTTGCGGCTACAGAATGTTGCCATGGAAACTTGTGGCCACTAGTTTCTATAACCACAATTCCGTGGCCAAAGCCTTCAAAAACAGAAAGAGGACATTCATCTGAAAACTGTGGTCACAACATTTTCTGTGGTTACTTGTAGTGGCCACGATATATTCGTGGTCAAAGAACTCTAGCGATGAGACTTGTAGCTACGATCATATGCCATGAAGTGCCGTGGCCACAACCAATTATGTGGCCACAAGCCCCAAATCAGTAGGCATGTTTCTGTCACACTCATTTTCCTTGTAGTGGTAACATCTATTTATCAGCCTCGTATTAAAGACGACGACATTATCTTGCATTAGCCGTTTGTTGTAAGCTATTAATAACAAGAAAAATGACACGCTTGGGTGAAAGTTCTTAAGATATTATTAACTTTCTTCTTATACTAGAAGGTGTGTCCTTGGCATCGAATGACTATTTCATCCTTTTAATAGTTCTTTGGGTAGCAGGGTTAACATCTTCTTTTATGGCTTATTGATGAATCTCCATTTTGTCACCTTTATTCTTTCATTTTGTCCTTAAATCCCTAGCTAAATACATGTATATGACATTAATTTATGCAAAATAACACTCAATAATTGATCTATAAATACTATAAAAAATAATGTATTTAATCCAAAATATAAGAATAAAGGAAATAAAAGAAAAAGATTGAAGTGTCAAAGACACTGAGTGATCCCAGACCCCAAGACCCAGCCATAATGATGACTTGGTCGACAAGGAATAAAATAGGGGATATATGGCAACTAACTTTACAAAAAACACTACACATAAATCCTAATTTATTTCACAATATATAGTTGTTGGGATCTATTTTATTTTCCATTTTGTATACCTCAAATAATAAAATCCTCTACATGAAACTTGTACATAAAAAAACAAAATTGATTTCACATTAATATAATACACAGTGCACCCGAGACACACAGAATAAAAAACCGCAAAGAAAGCTTCCTAGACATGTATCTCCTCCATATAAACTCTTAATTGATCAAACTTACCTTTGTTGTTCATAAATTTTAATTATCTATTAATGAAGGTGATTTTATTTAATTTAGAGTTGAGATGCAAAAGTTGGCTTTTGGGTCCTTATTGTACCGCACACATGTATATAATATTCAATATATTCATTCTTTATATTCTTATATTTTTGTTTTTATATAATTATAAATATTACTTTAAATAAATGTAAATAATAAATATAAAATAAAACCATGAAAATTCATTAAAATAAATAAAGACCTAAAATACATAGGTAAAGTATACCTATATAATACATATACATATTTATTTAAGTAAATAAATAAATTCAGAAAAATAGAATAAAAATATGTTAATTTATAATTAAATAAGTTATAAATATATAAATTATTTAAATACAATAATAAAATATACAATTAAAAATAAAAATAAAGTATACCAAATACAAGTATATATACATTTGTATATACATTTAAATATTAACCTCTAATAAATAGTCATGTAAAAATAAAGAAAAATGAGAATAAAATACTACAAAAAATAAAAAAACATTTTCCATGTTCTGACCAAAAATTAAATAATTCATTTACTAGTTTTAATCTATTTAATTCGGTAATTATCCCTATCTTTTTCCTAGTTGGTCCACGTAGACCAACCAGGAGGTGTGGAATGTTGACCGCCCGGTCAACTATCCATCGCTCACTGCCCTCTTTGTTGGAGGTCTCGTGACCTCTGACTTACTCCATTTTTTGGAAGAGATACAGGCCTCGAGAGCCCTTGATTCCTTCACCCAACCTCTCCCCCTCACCTTCCTCCATCTCGCCGACCCCATACTTTCCAGTGTTTCCACCTACCACCTCCAGATCTCATGCCATCTCTTCTCAAAACTTATCCCTCGCTTGTGCATAAATAAAGCTCCTCGAGTCCTCTTTTGACTTTTGATCCTCGGTTCATGCCCTTAATCCCAATAGGACAATAGGAATCCCCTTGTCGATGTGGACAAGGGTGTAGATCGTGGTGATCCAAGGTTTATCAGAGCACCTCTGGCCGAGCTTCCTTCTTTTCTCTAGACTCCCAAGTACGAACTGCTTAGGTAGTCTTTTCATCACATTTTATTCTTACGTCATAGATTAGTCTTTAATTTTAGTAGTTGGTCATTAGAATAGCTCAATTTTAACATCTGAATTTGCTGGACCATTAGGCTCCAGTCCCAAAATCCATCGTGGTCCTCTGTTATGTGCCTCCATTCCACTTCGCCTTCGTTTCACTTCATATTATCCACAATTCCACGTTGTTCCCACTTTGGGGTTTGCACGAATATGAACTCCCGAGATCCACCTCCTCCACCTTCGTCTGAGCTCTACCATCCACCCGCTCCACACATGTAGCAGTTTCAGTAACGGAACGAGGAGATTGCCCTCGGCCCCCTTGCTTTTTTTATGTAGGAGTCGTGCCTTGATGAGCTACCTAGAGTGAGGATCGAAACTAAGTCAGGGGCCCCAGGTGCAGTGAACTCCAGGCCCCTTCCGAAGGGGCCCGAGCTTCATCAGTACATCTTGCAGACACGAGGAGGTCCCAAGAAGCAATTGGGACCAACGGAGAAGAAGGAGAAGGCTGAAGGACGCAGAACAAGAAGATAAAAGATCGAGGAAGAAGACCTTCTTCCCCGTTATTCCAGTTGGCCTCCCAACTGTCGGATCGGGGAGCGTGCCCAGATCTAATATGGGCCCTTAAATTTAAATCGAATCGCTACCCGTGCATCTGCCATCCATCTCTAGCACCTCCACATGGAGCTCCGAGCACCGCCCGATCCGTGCCTTAAGTGGGGTAAATATCTAAGAAGCCACTCATTCTTTTTGTATTTTATACTTGGTTTTGTAAATAATAAATTTCTTTTAAATAGTTCTGCTAAATATTACGAAGGACCCCCTCCCTACATTTATTATATATTACATCGAGGTCCGTGCCAGGTCACCTCATGTGGTCCCCTACATGAGGAGGGTAAAAATTGCAAGGATGCCCTCATGGATTCCTTTATTTATATTTAATACTTTTTTTAATCCATTTTTATTTAATACTTAAAGATTGTAATTTAGTGTAGAACTTTCAGGTTATTTGGTCATAACACTTTGTACTTATCTTTTATTATTAATATACCCCTGCCAATAGCATGTTTATTTATTTGCTTCTCTATTTTCTTAATTAGCTCCTGTGCTTTATAAATTTTGGAAAAAATGTGGGAGATGTTTTGAATGATGTCGATGCACGCACAAATTTTTATTTATCATTTATTGCATTTTCCTACTTATTAAAAATAGATTAGGAGCTAGTTATTCCCTGTTTTCATATAAATACAAAAATTAAACCAACTTTAAAATTCCAAAAATATTATATAGTATATATTACTATATATTATAACTCCAAATAAAAAATCGCAAAAACAATTAAAAAGAAAAACCTTGAAAATTAGAAAACTCTAAAAAGCCTATAAAAATTAGAAAAATTCCATTAAAAATCCAGAAATATTTGTTTCTATTTCTTATATATATTCTACCGTATATTAAAAAAATTGTTAGGGATTGTTAAAATATTTATCTATTTTTAAAAACCCAAACAATACGACCTAATTATCATACCAATTATTTTGCTATATTTAATACACTAAAAATACCTAAAAGTTAGCAAAAAATTATAAGAAAAATCACAAAATAAAGGAAATTATAAAGTCACAAAAACATTTTATTTTAAAATTTCTGACTATATATAACTATCTAAAAATACGAAACCCTATATAGGCTGTTTATACTATATATTACTTATATAATCATTATTGTTATTAATTATAAATACCGATATATATTTTAAAATCCTTTAAAAACAAAAAAACATTCTTGTACATATTTCCTATATTTTTACATTTTTATTTATTATATAAATCCTATATATTATTTGTCATATACATATTACTATATAGAGATATATGCATAAACTTGTGATGAATCCATGATTCTCACTTTTTATTCTTTTATTTTGGCTCTTTTTTTTGGCAAAACACCCTGTAAATATAATATTTTAGCTTTCTGCATGCTCTTGTTAATATTGCATAATTAGCATGCTGATTATTGCATTAGGGCATTGCTGATAGCATTTAATCTTGTTGAGCTTCACAACGACACTAGCGATGGAGGTTTATTTATTTATTATCGTGTGCACTTTTTTATTTTGTGTGCAACATGTAATTTTTTTATTGTGTGTTTCAGAAAGCTTGTGGATATTAATTTCTGAGGAAAACTTGTAACATCCGTTATATATATGGGTCGGACCGACCCATATCTGGCCCATAAAAAACATGTTGAACTTGGCCTAGAGCTGTCCAAAAAACTTAAGCAAAAGAGTTAAAAAAAAGTGAGATTTACCTTTCATAACACAAAAAGGATGGGATCCACCAAGATAATCCTAGAAATATTCATAACGCAGTTAATAACATCGATGTCGTCGATATTGAATCGAGTTTTCTAAGCGCAACATGAAATGCATCATTAAGATTATCATCTCCATTAGCAGTACTCGGTTGCTTTCATCATTTTATCGAATGGAGGCGTGATGCGGGTATGTTGCTAGCTTTTATAGGCCTTAGACATGACGGTGAGTGGCAATGTCATTGTTGTCGGCTCAAAATGCGTGTGGAATAATCATCGAGGTGGTTAGCTTGATTTGTGGGGGGTTACGGGGAATTTCATCATCATTTGAGTTGGATTTTTCGACTATGGATGTAAATGAATGCTTATGATAATAGTATAATAGGAAAGGGAGCCACTTCATGGAGTAGGTAACCTTACCTACTTCAATGCTCATTTTTGGTATTTTTTATTTTTCTGGAAAATATCAATATGGATTTTCATAACTATATCCCTTTAATATGTCATTCCAATTTCGTCAGAACTTGAGACTCCTAGGTCCTCTATCGAGAACATGTTGATTACACCATTGATCTCACTTCTTTTTGCGTATATTCAATTCAAGTTATTCACTTATTCTCTTCTCTTTTATTTGGATCTTTAATAATATATCATCATCCTCATCATTTTTTTCTTTGCGTTTGTAATTCTCGTGGAGATTCCTTTGAGGTAAGAATTATATGTAGCTAGAAGTATCATGTCCAGCTAGCAACCCTTTGATCGGTTAACCCTCTAATGCATATCAATAGGATGAAGAAGTACATACCTCTCATGTGACTATTTATTTTGTACCAGTCATATTTTCTAGACTTGCCATTTATCGAGTACCATATCATTATCGAGAATTGATATATGATCAACCATGTTATCCATCAAAATTTACCATGTATGGTAGTATTTAAAGTCTAAATTCATTTTTTGTTAAATAGAGTGAGACCTTCCTCACATCTTATTAGATTCGAAGTTCAAATCAAGTGTCGAAACATCTACCTTCAAAGAGTTTTTAATTACTCTTAAGTGTGCTGATTAATAAAAATGTGTAACTAAATGTTGTTAAATAACTAATTATATAAAATTATAAACCAAATAATTGTCTTATGCTACCAAAAACTTTAATGCATGCTAAGTATGGAGTTTATACTGCTATCTTTTTTTCTTTATCGAGTTAGTTCGTAATAATTTTAGATGCATTAGTATGTCATAAAAGACTTGATAAATAACTACACACGCATTTTTTACTGTCATACCGGTACATAAGCCACTTACACCAGCATATACTTGAATGCAAAAGCATTGCATTAGTTTAGTTACAATTTAACACTTTTGATTGTAAGACTTTTGAACTTAATTGTTTCAACGTGTCATTTTAGTAACAACAGTTGGACCAGTATACATTTATGTAAATCGGTACACACTAGCAATTAAATATATTTTATAATATGTCTCCATAGAACACTTGAATCAAATAAAGATGATATATTTTATATTCCTACTCCGAAGTACAACACAAATACACTACTTAATACAACAACCACTCAACTCTCGAACACTTACTTAACACAACAACAAAATACTCAATCTTCTTTCTTAATCACTTGTTTGGTGGCTCTCTTCGCTAAACCTCTCACTTTGATTTGCTTTCTCCCTTGCTTTGATTCATCTACTCAGTGCCTCCACACAATGGCTCCCAAAGGCTTTATTATACTTGTGTTCTAATGGCCTTGAAAAATTTAGAACATTGTAGTTGAATGCAATCCAAGGATACTCTAGAAAATTAAAGTATTCTTCACTTAAGAAAACTCTAGAGAAAAAATCTCACCTTATAAATTTCTAGAAGCAAGAGAATTTGGCGGGACCTTTTAATTTTTAACTGTCTCTTTCCTTGATGCAATGGTGCATCTTATTGTACACTGGTGTATTAGTAAGTTGTGCATTTTCTCAATCATTTTGCTTTGAGACACTGTTTTGATTTACTATTCTTAGGGATGCCTTAAGTATGTAAAAGGACCTTACACTCTACCATTTACTATTCTTAGGTCTCCCTTAAGCTTATAAAAGGGCCCTACCATACCATTGAAACACACACCAAGTGCAAAAATTATCTATTCAGTACTGCATCATCTATCCGTGTGAGAAAAATCTCATGTTCTCAAGAAGAGATTTGGCCAAAATCAAGCGCTGTTGTTCCTTACAACTCTTAGTTCTTCGTCTCAAAAGCCTTCTGCGAAGTCAGCCTCAATTTGCATTTACATTTCTAACTTTATTAGAATATTGTATTTTATCTTTATTCATAGCTAAAATGCATTTTTGTTTAAAAAACGTTTCTTTCCAAAGGAAATAAACCATTGGTTAGATTGTGTATCTTGAGACGTTTTGTGTGAGAGCCTTTTTTGCATAGAAGAAAAATTCGATTGGGGTTATGCACCTCGAATGTGAACTGCGTGACAACCCTTTTTCTTGTGTATAAGATAAATATGGGTAAGATGTGTACTCTCATACAGTTTGTACTACATCAAAAGTATTTTGTTTAATGGAGTATTTACAGGCCTTAGGTAGGCCAAGCTCAGGCACGTCACGTAACCCAAAGGTAGTTGAACCTATATAACTCTTTATGCATTGTGGTTTGGCTGTTGTAATTTGCTCCTTGAGCTAATTTAATTTTTAAATTGATCATTATTATGCATAAATACTATTCATTCCAATCTAGTGTTTCTTCTTTTGATATTTATGCTTTCTAAGATAGGTGCTTCATGAGTAATTTTTTCTCACTTACAACAATGAGCTCAATCGATGTCGACAACCATGCTAAAGGACAATCAACCAACCAACCATTTGTTGATGGTGCTAGATATACACATTAGAAGAAGAAAATCGCTATTTATTTAAAGTTACACACAATAGATCTGTTACTTTGAAAAATCACTGAAAAAGAATTCAAAATTTCTGAAGTTGACAAAGAAACTGGAGAATACTCTAATATTGACAAAAAAGTCATAAAAAATTGTAACATGTAATTTAAAATATTCTCCAATCAAGAGTAATGTATTTTGTTTATCATTTTGTTTTGACTCTTCTTGTCTCGACAACTACAACTAATTGCACAATTTTAGTTAAGAACCTTCTAAAAATAACACTATGAAATAAGGTGAAAAATGATTTTCTTAGCAGTTGTATAATTATTTATATTGAAAAAGAGACATCAGAGAAAATTAAGATATTATCAAAAACTTCTATATAATAAAAAATTATCGAACGCTACTTCAATAAATTATATATATATATTTCTTTGATATTATCCATCATTTTATATATATAACATAAGTTAATAATAACATTTTGAATTGCTAGTATATCAATACATATGTTTTGATTTATTTATAATTGACTCCTTCTATAAACAAATCATGCAAATGCCCCTACATGAAGGCATAGGGACGAGCGTTGGAGAAGAGATCTGAGGTCTCGTTGCGTCCACTGTTCATGAACTTCACCTCTGTGTAGATGCTTCTATAGAAGCTCGCTCGCTTCATCTTTGAAGTAAGGTTTCATGGTTCGTAGAGAGATGAAGAAGGAGGAAGATAAGGAAGAAGAGAGAGGGTAACAAAATCTAGGATTTGAATTTTGTTGGGATTTGATTTTGGCCGTGAGGTGCGAAGGGATTTGGTTCCAGTTGTGAGGTTCCAACCATGAGGTTTGAAGGGATTTGGTTCCGTGAGGTTCCAACCGTGGAATTTTGTAAGAGAGAATCGGGAATTGGGTTCAGGCTATCCATTGTCGGAGAAGGCGACACGAGAGAGATCCCAGGAGAAGTCGACATGGCGAAGGGGGTCGCCAACCATGACTCGTGGTCGACCCTTGGGTTTTAGAGAAGGGATATGAGAGGAAGAGGAAGAAGAGGGGGGAGATTGACGGAAAGTGATGGAAGTAAAAATAATCCTTGATTTTGATGTGGTTTGATTAACCTAGTATTAGCTCAAGCAAATTAACTCAAAAAGAGTCAAATTAATAATATAGTTCGTGATGTTAAATATAGCAAATTACGGAATTTAATTGACACTTATAATAAATATTATTTGACACTTACGATAAATACATAGTAGAGAAGGTAATTGATAAAAATTTTACGATTCATTAGCTAAAAATCCATTTTTTTGCTTTCCTACCTAAGCCAGCGTTATTTCCAACGTCACCCCATTACCTCCACCGATCACTTTGCCAACCACCACCGTCACCTCCTCCTCGCCACGCCACCGTCGACACCGAGAGATTTCCCAGAATGGAGAGAGAGAAGAAAGTATCTCCCATTCTGGGTATCCGTTGAAAATATTTCCCGGTCTGGGTATATATCGGCAAATGGTTTGCCGCTAGCCTATGTGGCGCGGCAAACCATTTGTCGTGCTCACGTGGACAGAGCAGCAAATGATTTGCCGCCTACGGCAAACCATTTGCTGCGAATGTTGCCATTCCCGCCCAAACCACTTAAGAGCTTACAAGTTACTTAACTTAACAATTTAAGTGGTTATATTGTATTTATTTAAGATTAAAGTTAAGATAGTAATAATAAATATTATGTAACAATAAAAAATATATTTATATAAATGTGATTTTCTATTAAATAATGATTGTATAATTTTTAAATTTAATTCGTATAGTTTTAGCAATTAATATGTTATAATATAACTTAGCAAGAGTTTAGTAGTGTAATTGGTATTTATTTATGAATAAAATTAAAATATTAATAATAAATATTATGTAACCATTAAAATTACATTTTATATAAATGTGATATTTTAATAAGTAATATTTATCTAATTTTAAAATATAATTCGTATACTTTTAGCAATTATTATGTTATGATATAACTTAAGTAATACTTTAGTAGTGTATTTCGTATTTATTTATGAGTAACTTTAAAACATTAATAATAGACATTATGTAACAATTAAAAATATATTTATATAAATGTTATGTTTTATTAAGTAATTATTATTTAATTTAAAAATATAATTCGTATAGTTTTAGCAATTAATATGTTATGATATTTATAATTAATATGTTATGGTACTTATAATTTCTATATTAGATATTTGTATACTATTGTAATAAACATCTTTATAAGTAGATAATTGTTGGATCTTTTAACATGGAGTTAACAATAAAGTTCTTTAACTTATATTAAAATTAAGTGAACATTTTTAACATGGGATCTGAAATATATTTAACAAGTAACTGGGACACACATACATTCATAAATTCTCCAAGTAATAGAAGCTGAAATATTTCATTTACTTGAAAAAGATACATGCAGAATACATACGCAAGAGACCCTTAAAGTAGACATAAATATCACTAGATTTCAAACAAAACAACAAAATGTACTAACTCTACTGACGACCCGACCTCACTCGCTCTCCACGCAGCGTACTCAGACGTGCATACTTCAATGCGATGGTGTAATGGAGGTCAGCTAAGTCAGCGTATAACGCTTCTTCCTCGTCCACAGGTTCTGAAAGCGGTGACGTCTCGCCATGGGATGAACTGGGGATCGGACTGGCTTGCGGAGAATACGAGGTGAACTGTGACTCGAACTCCTCCACTGGTTCTGTTTCTGATGCGGTTGGTGCCCTGCTTGGGGTTGTGATTGGCGGTGGATGCGCTGGCGGTGGAACGTGAGATGGTACACGGCTGGAGGACCGACTCGGTGGAGCACGTGCTGCTAAGAAACGATTGTCGGGCAGACGCACCGACTTGCGAGCTGTGATACGTGTCTTGGCCATGTCCTGTTCGGATGTTAATTCATTTGAAAAAGTAATGTAGAAATCAATATTAATGCCATCAATATTAATTTAATTAACAATAATTTGCAGCCATTTGCATAACAACATTAAAGAAATCAATGAAACCAAAACATCATATTTTATTACTTAAACAGGGATAACATAAGGGTCCAATTATAGGAACCATTTTTTGTATGTTCTATAATATGTGATAGTGGTCCCTTTGATGAAGATGCTTCCCCTTTCCCCCCATCCTTTGTTCTGTTGTCGCTGAGCTTGCCTCCCCCCTTCCCGATGTTGCCATCCTGCCCGCATCACCCCGACCCCTAGCAAGGCTTGCAACGGTTCTTCTCTCAGGTTCAGTCACGGTTGAGCGTCCCCTTCCGGTCGTAGATCTACCACCCCCTCTCTGACTTGATACATTTGAAGCACGAGGTGGCTCCTGTATTGTCACCGGTAACGATTCAGTGGATACCCTGGGAAGATCTGTTGCTGATGGTTGTATACCCCAAGTGACTTCTTCAACACCATAACCCGGGAGCCCAACGAAAGAGGGATGGCTTTGACTTGGCCCCATGTGCCAGAAGAATTGATGTGCTTGAGAGGGCTAAGCTTCCTGTGTGGAAAGCAAGTCAAATGGTGGTAGTGCTGAACCCATCTGCTGCATCTGAGGCATGTAGGGCTGGGTGTAGGACTGTGTCGCCTGATACGACGGTCGAACTTCCTCTGCCCCGGAAGTGTATTGATCACCCCATTGTTGGGAGGCAAACGTCGTGGGCTCGGTGTATGAAGTGTAGATGGGGGGGACATCATGTATTCCCGGATCCACCAGCGACATATTGTGGATGGTGTAGTCCACATAACCAATCATTTGTTGCAATTCCGTGCTCCTTCGATGTTCCGTCATTAGTTCCCTCACACGAAACAAGGAGTTCACCTATAGAGGAGAAGTTAAAATTGTAAACTACGAAGAAATTATTTTTAAAATATTTTATATTAGGTACGAAATTACCAGTTGGTTCCACCTCGGCCCGTGTGGTTCATACGCTTGGCGGGGTGGTGGTATGGCCGTAGCAATCCAACGTCGCGTAATATGCCAATACCAAGTAAGGTAGTCGGACAAGACATCAGCAGGTGTCTTATCCAAATTCCTCTCTTCAACGACATCATTCAGTCGCTGTTGCCATTGAGCCAGACGGTCTTGGTGGTGTAGCCCCCAGTCATAGGGCTGATCGTCTCGTGCTCTAGCCCGTCTGTCCTCTGAGGGGAGTTGCGGCATTACATCAGGAATGTGTTGTCTCAACCACAGTTATCTCGAACAGGTCGGGTGTATATCCCGTAAGACCGTATATGTAAGCTAGCAAATCATTGTAGCTACATGATACAGGTACTCCGATCATATCACTCTCACCGCCTTCGTAACCGACCTCAGAGTCTATGTTGATTACTCTCCCGCCCCAGAACACATAAAGGGCAGCGACATCACCCATTTCCTATTCACAACTAAAAGTTAATGCCATTTTTAACTACAAAAAATGAAGTTCTAATAAATTCTTTAATTGTAAAAAGTAGTTTAAGTTTAATTAGGAATCTTAATCTATATTATTATAATCATTATAATTAATAAATATTTAATTTTTTATTTAATAACACTATTTCATTTAATTATAATCTATATTATTTAGGAATCTTAATCTATATTACTATAATCATTATAATTAATTAATATTAATTTTTTATTTAATAACACTACATCATTTAATTGAAATCTATGGTATTTAGGAATCTTAATCTACATTATTATAATCATTATAATTAATTAATTTTTAATTTTTTATTTAATAACACTATTTCATTTAATTATAATCTATATTAATTACGAATCTTAATCTATATTATTATAATCATTATAATTAATTAATATTTAATTTTTTATTTAATAACATTATTTCATTTAATTATAATTTAGATTACTTAGGACTCTTAATCTATATTATTAAAATCATTAATTATTACTAATACACATTATATACATTATTTAATACTAATATGCATTATTTATTACAAACATACATTATTTATTACTAATCTAAATTAGTTATTAAAAATAAACATTATTTAATATTTAATTTTATTATTACTAATACACATTATATACGTAATTTCTAACTAATATACATTAATTATTACTAATATACATTACTTACTACTAATATAAATTACTTATTACTAACAAGCATTATTTAATTTCTAATTTTATTATTACTAATACACATTATATACATCATTTATTACTAATAAGGATTACTTATTACAAACATACATTACTTTATTACAAATCTAAATTAGTTATTACTAATAAACATTATTTAATATTTAAATTTATTATTACTAATACGCATTATATTCATTCTTTATTACTAATATATTTTATTTATTTCTAATATACATTACTTAATTATTTCTAACAAATATTACTTATTACTAAAAAACATTATATACATTATTTATTACTAACATTATTTATTGGTCTAAACTTTAAAATCCAAATTTGGTACTATGTGCCTACATTTTTGAATCTAATGTATAGGCAAAATAAAGAACCTAGTGAATAAAAAAGCATTTTACTACTATAAGGCAAATGTTGAGTTTTTAGTCATATTGACTACAATCTAATGCGTTTAGGAAACATTATAGCACTTGTTCAACCATCTAAGTGCAAGGTTTATGAAACATTATACGGCAAAGTGTAAATGTTAGGAAACATTATAAGGCAAACACTACACATATTAAGTATCTAAACTATGATAAACAAGTTTAACTACACAAAATGATGCATCTAATTAATAGAATACAATTCCTAAAATTAATTATTTTTTTAACATAGAAATGAGTGAATAGACTAAACTATAAATTGACATTATTTAGAAAAAAATAAAAAACATACCTTGGGGTTGAAAGAGATCGGATGGAGAGAGTAGGAAGGAAAGATTGAAGGAGGAAGGAAACGGGAGAGGAGCTGTGTGAGGGAGAGGGGAGCCGCGACCGCATATTTATACTGCGGCCAGCGGCAAACCATTTGCCGCGGCACGGCAAATGAATTGCCGTGTATGGCGGGTCGCCGACCGGGTCTGGCGCACCCGTCCCGTCTTCAGCGCCGAAGACCGCGCCCTCGTAGACCATGCCACTGGGCACGGCAAACCGTTTGCCGCCCCATCCACGTAGACACGGCAAATGGTTTGCCGCACCACATAGGCGCGCGGCAAACCATTTACCGATATATCACCATATTGGGAATATTTTTGTATACGTACCCAGAATGGGAGATATATCTTTCTCTCTCTCCATTCTGGGAAATCTCTCTCGACACCCCTGCTCTCCACGCCACCGTCTCCACATCTCTCAACGACACCGCCGCTACATCCGCCTCTCTACGCCACCGCCGCCGCATCCCCCGCCAGCGGCTACCACCGTCACATTCTCCTCGCAACACCGCCCACGAGAAGAGTAGCCAGAGATAGAAAGAGGGAAAGGAACAGCTGCACTCGACTCAAGCCTCTGTTAACAAACAACAAGCTCATCATGTCGTTTAGGGCGCAGGAGATGTACAAGAAGATAGTCCGGAAGGTCGGGGAGGAGTGGATGACCCCCGAGATGAAGACCGTCCTCAAGAGACGCCTTCCCAACAACAAGCTCGTCATGGGAAGGGCTCTTCGCGGCATCTTCGCCGGCAAACACATCCAGTTTGGCAACCAGGTCAGCGAGGACGGCGGCAACAAGTAAGTCCCTCCTCCTCTGTCCACAACAACTTCGGTTTCTTTTCATACGTTCTCATAAAATGTATGTTCTTTATTTTCTTAGTAAGTGCATCTAGTATACCGTAGGTACATTCTGTTTTTCATAATTATATGGATTTGTACACTAATGGGTATCCGCAAAATGATGAGATAGACTCTATCTTTTCGACATGTCCATTATTAAACAAGAACGATGAAGGTGAAGCCTGACCTTGATAACTTCGCCATATATTTTTTATGTCCTTCCAACGTGGAATACAATCTGACCTTAAACATAGCTAAAGTGGTATTTTGACTTGATGTAGTTGTATACCCAGTGCTACTAATAAGTAGCATATTGAAAGGGCGACTTTGGGCGACTTTTGGGATTTGAGATATAGGAAGATGCGACCTATTCACATATGGGTAACCAAGTACAAATGGCATTGACACAGTCAAAATAGAGATGAGATACAGACATATTGTGCAAGCTTAGTTTTCTTAACAGCACTTCATCACGACTACTATTCATCGTACTTGCGATGATAAAATTTATTTATAGTCGAAACCACCCTAACATATTTGCCATCCATGATGCAAACAGGCTGCAGTTTATGAAATAAACCTCTTAAAATAACAATGAATGAACGACATAGGAACTGGTGCCTGTAAATCAATGGTTATTAGGGATTCTGAAGCAATAAGAATGGTGAAAATGGCATTCGACTGTGGCCAACAGAAACTTAAAACCAATTTAAAGTCTAACTATGACTCTGGAGTCAACGAATATCAAAAATGGTAAAAATGGATATGTAGACAAGGTTAACTTCCATTAGATTAAGGAATTTTTACAGTCATAACCATGTACCCACTTATATGGTCTAGTGGTAGTGTGCCTACCACCCAAAAGATCAGGGTTCAAATCCCTCTCTTGTGGGGGTTGCGTTAGGTAGTTGACAACCGGCGTAAAAAATAATCGAATCTTTCAACATGGATTTGAGTAAGAATCCATGTAGCTGACCCTACTTATAGTGGGAGAAGACTTTGCCATTACACCGAAAATCGTGAAAAATAACTTCCATTTACACTTATAACTCGATGCAGTCGAAAAGTCGAAGGGAGAAAGAGGAGAGAGAAATTCGCGATGTGCCTCACGGGATGAGAGATGAGCAAGATGATAGGAGAAACCGTAGAAATCGGGAGAAGGGAGATAAAGGCGGAGGCACTCTCCAAACCACAACTCAAATTGAATTCATAACATAACCTCCAATAGCCTTCTGTCTTGTTTTTATAGTGATGAATGAATTACAAAAATAAATAGAAAAATAAAAACTGACCACTAAATAAACCCTAATTGACCCTGAAATGACTTCAACTACCGCCATCTACGGTAAATGTTGAGATTACAATCAATCTCAATTTGTTTAATGTAAATAAAAATGCATGACTAAATTAATATAATCAATTAGGGACCAAAATCCATGATTTCATCATAACCTTTCGTTATGTTAGCCCACTAACTCAATCACTCGTGTAAGCTAATCTAACCACACCATATCTTAACATTGATATTTATTTTATTTTTTACTTTTTAACCTAACATTTTTACAACCTATCATTTTATTTCATCCTTCTTCCCTTCCTCCCTCGATCCCTGCTCCCTCTCTCGCTCCACCACCGCATTGGCTATCATCACTACTCCCTCCTCCTCCCTTGCTCCACCGCCGTCGTTGGCTACCAATAGCCCCTCTGCTCCGCCAACCCACCACTATCGCAGGCTACCAACACAACCCCTTTCTTTACTGACCCCCCTCGACCCACCACCACTGTCGGCTATCAACACCACCCTCCCCCCCTCTTCGGATCCCTGCCCCCTCCCTCGACCCATCTCCCTCCAAGAGATTCATCGTCGTCGCGGTTGTTGTTTTTCTTTTGAAAGAAAAAAGGCCGCCACCGTATAGGTGTATGCCCAAAAACTTCACCATGTATCACCTTTAAAAGAGATTACATGCATGTTTTAGGCAAGATAAGAAAAAAAGGAAAAATTACATCACCCAACTCTCAGTAAGCGTCTTAGCACGTGCTTCTACATTCTCACTATACATTTTGTCTCCACGGAAAATCACACCATTCCTGGCAATCCAAATCGTCTAGAGCAGCGCCAAGCACCCAATACGATCCCTCTCTGAGCCCCTCTAGTCCTCACTAATGGACTTCCAGAAACCTACCATGTTGTCACACTGGACCACCTGATTCCTGAAGTTGGACCACACCTCCTTAGAGCCCCTGCACTGCACCTGAAGAATAGATGATTTGCGTCTTCCACCTGTTTCAGATAATGCAAGCAAGATGGGTTGGTGTAAATGATGAATCGCGCTACCTAATCCCGAATCAACAATATGCCCCTTCGACACAGCCACAAAAAGATCTTCACTCGTATTGGTACCTTCCAATTCCAAATCCTCATGCAGTCCACCGCATACCCTCCCAGATCATATACATGAGGCCCTCTCAAGGCCTTGTATGCTTTCCCAATCGAGAAGCTCATGTCCTTCCAACTCATGCAGTTTTTGCCCTCTGCGGGCCCTACCACCTTCTCAAGCACGTTGCGGCTGTTGTTGTTGCCTCCTCTACACTCTCCTCCTTTCCCTCGTCGCATCAATTGTCACCTTCTACCTACCTTCCATCCCACATCGGGAACAAGGGGATCCTGATGACCTACTTACCGAATCCGTCATCGCTCTCCTTTGGGAACTTCACCCGGCCCTCTGGTTCGTTGTCGGTGGCCCTTCAAGAACTGCTCCTTCAGCTTCCATGTTCTTGACCAAGCAGGTTGGGGGGAGGTCGATGCCAACACGGGGAATATAATGGTTGTGGTGGAAAGTGGGTTCACACTATCAACCTGAAAAAGCACTACTGTGATTTCTGAGTCAGATTTCTCGAACAACTAGCAACACAAAGGAGCTTCAGAAATTACATAAACGATAGATTTTGGAGAAGATTCTTGAAGGAAGGAGACTCCGAGATCTATACTACTAACTAAAGCTGGGTTTTTTGGGGTTCTTCGGACACGTGTCTCTCCCTTTACATTCTATTTTTTTCCTTTCTCAGCTACAACAGTAGCCCATTCTACAGGATTCTTCCAACTTCTTCGTAGCCTTCTTGACACGTGGGCCGTGTGATGAGAGTTTTACCCCACCGAAAGCTCAGGACAAGTTATCCTCCTGATGCCTATTTTTCCATCTTCCAGTTATGAAGAGGCCACGTTCCCTTCCACCTGCCTATAGTCCTGTCTCCTCCAGCCAAAAGGACACGTTTCCCTTCCATGCATGTGCCCATCTCTCCATCTCTCTTCAGCAGAGAGGACACCTTCCCCTTAAGCTTTTGTCCATCTTCCGCTGCTTAATCCTCCATGTTTCAACTTCTCTTTCTACACCCTATCCTACTGCAATCATCACACTCTCCTCATCAAGAGCTCGCCTACCTCCTCCGGGCGGTGCCTATAGCAACAACAAAACTAATGGGAAAAGGGACACATGATCGGAAACGACGATGACGACAAGGAGAGGAATGTTTATTTAGGTAGCAGATGTGGTGGGTATCTGTCACGATGTTGTCGTGCGATGCTGTTGGACCTCCTTCAACGTCATGTCCTCTTCCTCGGTGAGGGAACATTGGAACGTTCACAGATGACAACTATATTTCTCAAGGCATACCGCCTCCCCAAACCAATTCAGTAGCTATTCGAGGAGATCTGTGACGTGGATCTCACACTACTTCTCCGCACCAACATCGTTGGCTTAGGTGAACCCCACTCACTAACTGCATCCTCCAACAACGAGGTCTGTTGCTCGGAAAAACAAGATACATTTCTATCTTTAAATTACATGATATAAGTTTGTTCTTCCACGCTTTTTAATCATATCGTGTTTTTTTGAATGAATTAAATTACTTAACATCATGGTATTAACATGCATGTGATGTATATACCAGATCAATTATGATGTATGTTGGTGGATGCCTGTGGATCTATTTTGTTATATGTTTAATGTTTGATCATAGAACTGACATGCTTCTACAACTATTTCATGGATTCGACGCATGATAGCTTCTGGTGGGAAATTAGATCACTATGGATAGGTTGTGATCTCAATATACTCCATTCTCTTATAGTAATAAATAAAGGTATAGTCCAAATTCTAAAAAGGTGCAAGCAAGAATTCTAAGCAATCAAATACTTCTAAGTAGGAAGTTTCTTGCTAGAGGTTACTCCAACATTCATCTGTTATTACCTATGAGGTATGTTCAAGCAATCATTCTCTACCCGCTATTTATCCTTTGTTATGCTTAAGTTCTTTCTCATGCTAAGTGCATGTTCTCTTTTATGTCGTCCCTTTTGCTCAACTCTGTTCATATATCCCTGCTGACTGACCATCTATATCATCACATATCTTCTTTTTCTATGTGCTATCATTTCAGAGGTATGATCTGCAATCCTGTGCATATTCTTCTCTTCTATGGCAGTTCTTCATGCAAGATCCGGAATCATGTGCATGGATGTGGATATGTTGGGCTTTCAAACTATATGGTTGAATGCGTACAACCAAGAAGTCGTTAATGGATTTGTTTGTTGATGCTTGATACAAATGGTTTTCTGAATGGATATGGTTCCATGAATACATGAATTGTATATTTAATCATGTATATCTAATTCAAGGATATCATGCAAGGAATACTAAATCATTACGGGCACTAGTAATGATATTTTAGAGTATTGTACGAGTGATACAATATGAAGGGTATGCTTCAATAGCAAGTGAGGCATACAAAGAAGCCCTGCTTTCCTCATTAAAAAATAGGTTCAAAAACATGATTATACTTGCAAAAACTACAAATCCTGAAATAATATAAGATTCAAGGTACAAGTTGTCTGTGCGAAGCTTCCTTGGGCATGGTCTATATAACCTATAGTCTGAAATGGTGTAGTTTGATTGTATTAGATGTGGCACTATAATATATTGAATTAACATATGTTCTAATGACTAATACGTGTTATACGATTAAAACACATAATTATATTTAAATGTGGAAATAAAAAGGTGATTTCCAATCGATACTTTGGTTCATTACAACAATTAATAATTTACTTATTATTTCACCGCCGCTCTGATACCATGTTGGTGGAAAAATAAGGGTTATTATTTCTGAGAACCCTAGGCTCTCTTATACAGAAGAGAGGCCTATGGGTAAATTACATAAGGTGGAAACATAGAAATAAAAATAAGGAAAAGATACATATAGAATGTAGAAATACGAAAATATCTCTACAAGCTCGAGTAGGGATCTTTCGCTCAATTATACGGGTTTGCCCTTGGTGAATGGTTGGTTGTATCAGTCTGACTTGTGATGTGGTGGACAAAATGGACCAGATGTTCCTTTCTAAAAAAATGGTGCGGAGGCTCACGGGTGGTTGGCATGTTGTTTATCGAGGCTCTGTCCTCCTCAAGACGTGATTATTAAATACTTAGAACATGTGGTCACCGCTCGACAAATAAGATGCCAACAACCCTGCGAGCCTCAAGACGTAATTACTATCCATTTCTTTGTCTATATCTCTGATTCTAATATTGTGATTAATAAATACTCAGAATCACACATAATTTCGCAAGGAAAAGATGCTTGCACAATAGATAAGATTTTAATAGCCATTTCTTTGTTCACTTCACCTCAGGAAATATTTGGTTCTCGCTTTGCACAAAAAAATCATAGTTCTCAAATTATGTATATCAGGATTTTATTTGAATGACATATAACAAGAATAAGGGATAATGCTTTTTAATAAGCACCGTGGTTTTAAAGAAAAGCAATGCATCAGGATTTGGTTTGAGGAAACTGTCAGTTGTTATTGGTTGAACTTAGCTTTTGCTTGGATTCAGGAAAGGTGCATATCATCTTTGATATGCAGACACAAGGCTAAATAACTGGATCTTATTTTTCTTATAGATTGTTTGTTATTTGGCGAATGCAAAAAATATAACAAGAACTTCACTTAATCTTTAATGGCGATAAAAGATTCAGGGCTCCGGTGATAAGGAGGATCGCTGAAAGGGTTCTATCAAACTGAAAGTTTGCTTTTGTTGGCATTTATTTGTTGGTTGTTGCTAGTCAAGATCTACAGCTAATAGACTCGAAAGATGTAAAGGAACGATGATAGTGCATCATAAAGAATGGGTGATGCTGAGATTGGTGGATTGAGATCACGTGAGGGTTAATCATTGGAATTATTTGCTCCATTCTCCGGTGCAACTGTTTCTGCTGTTGGATTTGTTGTGGCTTTAATTATCTCAAAGAATATTATAACTGCATAGTTTCTTTGGAAATGGCTGCCATTGATCATATGCTATACAAAAAATTATGGGTTTCTTTAAATGAAGAGATCTAGCTTGGGCTTAATCAGTTCAATTTCGATATTAACCTACTCAAATATGATGCACCAAGTTGTTGATCTGCTTAAGTAAGGATATATTTGGGATCATGTAACTTTGCTGAGTAGCAAGGACTCTAAGCTTTGCTCGTGGTGGAAGCTTCAACCGAGTTGCTGCATAGGAGCAACTGTCAAAGATTGTTGCATGGATTTATACCATTGCTAAAGATCAGAATTCAAATGAAAAATTCCGATAGCCCTTTTGAGACTACTATGGAAAAGATTACCTTTCGACAAGGATTTTCAAAAAAATTGGGCTTCCATTTAGCTTGGAAGTGTAATTCCTGTTGTAAACTTTCTTTTAAAAGAAGACATGGAGCATGCATACTTTAGTAATTGTAGAGACTTATGTTATGATATTATGTACCATTTCTTATTTCGTACTTATTCTCTGGACTCTTATGTATTTTACCCATGGGTCTCTCTATATAAGAGAGCCTAGGGCTCTATGGAATAACAATTTTACTCATTTCCACCAACATGGTATCAGAGCCGAAACCCTAACCTACCCTCTCTCTAAGCCCGCCGCCCACCCTCTCTCTCCTCTCCTCTCGGCCCGCCGCCCACCCTCTCTCTCCTCTCGGCCCGCCTCCGCCTCTGCCACCTTCACCGGTTCACACCGGTCCTCCGCCGCGCATGGACAAGCCCCAGCCAGGACAACCCTCCACCGCCGAGTCATAGCCAGGCCCGATTGGGACCCCTCCCAGCCCTCCGCCGGGTCCCGGAACCCCATCGCCGGGCCACCTTCCAGCCCGTAGCCCGTCACAGGGCCATCCCCCAGCCCACCTGGCCCTGTCACCTCCCGCCGGGCTCCGCTAGGTTCTATCAGGCCTTACCGAGCGAACCCCAAGTTCAGAGCCCACCGCCCAGCCCAGTGCCGGATCCTCTTCTCCGGCCCCCTCGCCCGCACGAGTCCCTGCCAGATGCTTCACCACTCGTCGGCCGACGCAGTGACATGGATTTGAGTGTATAAGTCTACATATGCACTCAAATCCCATCCGATTGATGTAGACATCTTCTCTTGTCTACAAACCCTAGTTCTTCATCTCCGGCTAAATGTCAGAAAGTAAAGTCGATATGCCCTCCATAGGCGCCTTCAAAGGTCCTGCGTCAGTAATCAAGATGGATGGGATCAACTACGAGCTCTAGGCGATGCAGTTCATGAGTCTCATGAAGTCAAATGGTAAGAAGCATATACTTACCGAGGATGAGCCGGCAGAGAAGACTGGGATCTATGCCTCTTGGGAGATCGATGATTCTTATGCCAAGGTTTGGCTATCAGGCACACTGTCGATGGAGATTGCCAATGATGTCCTACATCAGCCCACTGCTAAGGCAATGTGGGATATTCTGGCCGCTACATATTCCCAAGTGCGGAACGAGACCAAGATGTTACAGATACAACATGATATATTTACGATGAAACAGAATGGGCGGCCGCTTCACTCCTTGTACACGTCCCTGAGGGGGATGTTCGAGAAACTATATAGCACCATACCACTCACGGCGACACCAGAGCAGCAGAAGACCTTTCGGAATGTGACCATGGTGGACGTTCTACTTGCTGCGCTTGATCCTGAGTATGAGGCAGGCCACTCTCAGATACTTACCGATGCAGTTATTCCTCCTATGGAAGATGTTTACCGAAGGCTCAGTCGCATATCTGTTTCTTCCAGCACATCTACTCCACCTCCATCGGCGATGGCGGTATTGCGTGGGAGAGGTGGTCCGTCTCGTCAGCGCGTGTAGCCTAGCATGTCATGCCTCAGTCAACATCCACAACAGATAATCGGTTCGAAGAGCTTATGGCACGTCTACGAGATATTATGCCTCCATCGTCTACTGATTCTCCAGGTGGATCTTCAGATGTTGCTGCTACAGCTTCTGCTAGTTCGTTTGCCGCTGCCAGTACCTCAGGTAGTGCCACTGCCTTTACATCTTGTCATGATCTCTCCGATTGGATTATAGATTCTGGCGCCACTCATCATCTCTGCTGTGACAGAGAGAGACTTGAGTCATACAGGGACATCCCATCTGGCCGCTCAATGTTGATAGCAGATGGGACTCATTCCCCCATCGTTGGACAGGGGGAGATCGCCTTGTCACCTTCTATGCATCTACAGAATGTTCTACATGCTCCTGAGTTCTCCATGAATATGTTATCCATTAGTCAGATTACGAAGGGTTTGCACTGTCGTGCTATATTTGACTCATCCCCTCTCATTTTTCAGGACATACTCACGGGCAGGGTGATTGCTTGTGGCTCTGACCAGAATGGTCTCTATCGTCTGGTCCGGAATTCCTATGTTGGCGTCTTTTCACATTCAACCGGATCAGTTTCTCCGTATACCTGGCATCTTCGCTTTGGCCATCTCCTGCTCCAGAAAATACGACATCTCTTGCCTCAGATCTCTCTGAGTTCGTCATTTCGTTGTGAAGCATGTCAGTTGGGAAAGCATCATCAGTCTAGCTTTCTTAGACGTCAGAGTCGGAACAGTAGCTCCCCGTTTGAGTTGTTTCATATTGATATGTGGGGTCCGAGTCGTGTACCTGATCACTAAGGACACATGTTTTATCTAGTTGTGGTTGATGATTTTTCTCGTGTTTCTTGGGTCTTTCATTTAAAGAATAAATCTGAAGCAGGGGATGTTATTAAAAATTTGATTAATGAAGTGCAGAATGTCTTTTCTTCTACTATCAAATATGTTCGTACAGATAATGCATTGGAATTCTGCATAATCTGCACCCATTCTCTCTCTCAGTTTCTTTTGTCTAAGGGTATTATCCACCAAACCACCTGTGCTTACACTTCTCAACAGAATGGAGTGGCAGAGAGAAAGCATCGTCACCTTCTTGACATCACTCGAACCCTACTTATCCAGAGTTGTGCGCCTATCACTTTTTGGGGGGATGCTATTCTTAGAGCCTGCTATCTTGTCAATCACATGCCATGGTCTGTTCTTGGTGAGAAATTCCTCTTTCCGTTATTTTCCCTGATAAGGAATTATTCTCACTTACTCCTCGTGTCTTTGGTACTGTGGCATTTGTTCATCACCTGTCTCCTGGACTTGACAAACTCTCTCCTAGAGCTGTCAAGTGTCTTCGTAGGTTACTCTCGGACTCAGAAGGGTTATCGTAGTTACGACCCCGTAAACAAGAAATATTTTGTCAGTGCTGATGTTACATTTTTTGAGTCAGTCATGTACTTCTCCCCTGCAGGAGACAGGTTGGTCTCGTCTACTTCCGATGATGATATCTATGTTCCTCCTCCTCCTAGTCTGAGTCCACCTGAGTCCACTCCTACTCCTGTTGCTGCACCACCACCACCTCTACAACCACTTGTCCCACCTTTACCTAAATTCTATACACGTTGGTCAGCTCCTGCTCAGACTACACGTCAGGCATCCATCACGCCTCAGGTATGTTCAGATGGCATTACTACTAATGGGTCAGATATTGTACATGTGCAGGATTCTTCAGTGCAGGAGGAGATTGCACCATCCAGTACAGCCGATGACGATCTTGATGTTCCCATAGCTATTCGGAAGCAGAAACGGACTTGCGTGTCTTATCCCTTTGCTTCCCAGGTGTCCTTTCACCGCCTTACAGGGGACTTTCAGAGGTTTGCTACGGCTTTGTCTTCCGTGGATATACCATGGACCTATTAGGAAGCTATGAAGATTGATTGCTGGCGATTGGCTATGGAAGAAGAGATGCGTGCTTTACAGTCCCGTGGTACATGGAGCTTGGTGAATGCTCCATCTGGCGCATCCATTGTCAGCTGCAAGTGGGTATTCACAGTTAAATACCATTCAGATGGCAGTCTCGATCGGTACAAAGCACGACTTGTTGCGAGAGGTTTCACACAGACCTATGGCATGGACTATATGGATCCATTTTCTCCAGTGGCTCGTCACTCTACTCTTCGCATTCTTCTTTTTGTTGATGTGGTACGCGACTGGTATATATCCCAACTTGATGTCAAGAATGCCTTCTTGTATGGAGATCTGCAGGAGGAAGTCTACATGCAGCAGCCACCAGGGTTCACTGCTGAGGGGGAGAGTCATATGGTGTGTAGACTTCACAAGGCGATTTATGGCCTTAAACAGAGTCCACGAGCATGGTTCCAGAAGCTTTCCCACCTTATTGAACGACAGGGATTCAAAAGATCAAATACGGATCACTCGTTGTTCATTCAGAAGACTTCTACAGGTACGGTTGTCATCATGGTCTATGTTGATGATATTGTCTATGTTGATGATATTCTGGTTACAGGAGATGATGTTCAAGGAGTAGAGAGGGCAAAAGCATTCTTGTGTCGTCAGTTTGTCACGAAGGACCTTGGTACCGTAAGATACTTTCTGGGGTTGGAATTTGCCAGGAATGCACAGGGTCTGATGATGACCCAAAGGAAATATATTACAGATTTTCTGATTGAAACAGGCATGGCTGGATGTAGACCATCAAGTACTCCCATGGATCCGAGCATGAAATTGTATAACAATGATACCGAAGAAGTCGACAAGAGAAGATATAGAGAGATGGTGGGTAAGCTCCTTTATATCACCATAACTCGATCCGATATTGCTTTTGCAGTAAGTCGTGTGAGTCAATTTATGGAGCAGCCAAGACAAATTCATATGGATGCCATATACATGATACTGAGGTATCTAAAGTCTTCTCCAGGCTCAGGGTTGCTATTTCGAAAGAGCACGGATTTATCTGTTTCAGTGTGTACAGACGCAGACTATGCAGGGTGTCCTAAGGATCGAAAGTCTACGTCAGGATTCGCCGTTTTTGTTGGGAGCTTTCTGGTTTCGTGGAAAAGCAAGAAACAAACTGTTGTGGCAAGGTCCAGCGCTGAGTCTGAATATAGGGCCATGGCGCAAGCGAGCACGGAGATGATGTGGGTTTGAGCTGTGCTAGAAGTCTACATATAGTTTTACCTTTACCCATGCAGCTTTTGTGTGACAATCAGGCAGCATTGTTTATTGCCAACAATCCAGCATTTCATTAGAGAACAAAGCATATCGAAGTTGACTGCCATTACACTAGAGACATGATCTAGAGAGGCTTGATATCTACGTCTCATGTTAGCTCAGAGGATCAGACTGCCGACATATTTACCAAGCCACTGCTCAAAGGATCCTTTCAGAGATGTTCTTCCAAGCTGAGCATGATAGACATCTATGCTCCATCTTGAGGGGGAGTGTAGAGACTTATGTTATGATATTATGTACCGTTTCTTATTTCGTAGTTATTCTCTGGACTCTTATGTATTTTACCCATGGAGTCTCTCTATATAAGAGAGCCCAGGGTTCTATGGAATAACAATTTCACTCATTTCCACCAACATCAATGAATTGGCTAATTTGACGTGAAATTGATTTATAATCTGTTGTACAATAAGAAGAAACTATTTTCAAGGTTTTTTATGCTATACGGCTAGAAAGAAATACGAGAAGATTTGTAGAGGAAGAGCTGAATAACTGGTTTTTCATGATGAAACTCCAAAATAGCAAGTTCATAATCTTTTCAGGTCTAATATATTAAAAACAATGCTAGTACAGAACATTCGTATTCCAATAGGTCGTATGGAAAAAATAGAGGATAGTGCATTAGATTTGACATTCTTATGGTTGGATCAAGCTTAATCGCGATGGTGCTTCTAAAAGAAGTCATGGACCCATTGAGATATTACAAGCAGTGCATGATTATGGCTTATTATCATTATTATAAGTATGTGTCTAATGCAAAAGAAGATCTAAGAGCCATGCTTGATGGCTTGAAATTCATTTTTAACTAGGTTTTGTAAAAGGTCTGGGTTGATGTGGATTCCGATATTCTAGCTTATATGGTTGATGTTAGAAATGTATTAGATGGATCATTGGATCTCTCTATGATCCTATTAGTTTAATCTAAACTTTAATCTAAACTGCTTATAAGCGGGACTTTAATGTGTTGGTGGGCTATATAAAGAGCCCTATACCCATTGTAATCCTTGAGAAACAGAATAAATTATCTAGTCTTTCTTAGCTTTTCTCCCGTGGTTTCATCTTGCTCTTTATTGAGGGCTTCCATGTAAATCCAAGTATTTTTCTTGTTTATGGCTATGATTATATGTTATTGGTTCCTCTTTTTATATTTCTACATGGTATTAAAGTAATTGATTTGGTTTTGTTTATAGGTTCGATTTTTTTATTATATTATTATTCGTTCTGTGAAGTTCGTATGTTTTTGTTCTTGAAATTAATCGGTCTGAGATTGGCAACAATGATAGTGTTGTGCTGGGTTCCCTCTCCTTGGAACCCTAGATTGAAGAAGCACTGCTCTCAAGGTGAAAGTGTAAGGGGTTCTTCGAAACTTGGTTATGAATGACAGAGGGCATCAAGATGGAATGGCGAGGAAGCTAGGTTCCTCCCATGGGAACCCTAATGTCGATGAAGGTGAAGGCAGTGACAACAACAGTGATTGAGCAACACAATCGAGTGATTGGTTCCCAGCAAAACCCTAATCCTTGTAGAGGCGACGCTGCCTTGAGATTGAATCTTACTTTTCTCAGCATCGCTCCACCATATTGTAAGGGGTGTTTACAATCAATCGTGAGGCCCATATCGTGAGGGGGAGCGGAGGAGATCATCTCCCATATGCTCCAAGCACTAATAGCGATCATGGCATGGTTTGAAGTCCATACACGCTCCTAAGACTCCAATTAATATCTATCAATGACACAACACACCATGCTGCTTCGGCATACAAGGTTGGAGTTGAGTGTCACCAACCACTAGTGACGAGGTTAGAGATCGAGCTCAAGCCATGAGGAAACGTTATGGAAGGAGCCGCCGCCAAGCACAACAGACTTTCTATGATGAAGGTGGGGGTCCAACTTGATCGTGGCTATGTCATGAGGTGGCACGAACCATGAGGTCTACGTTGTGATGCTTGAAGCAAGCATGGACTGTGGTGAAACCAGGATGAGTTCCAATTGGGAACCTTATCTTTTAGACAAAATGAAGGAGACGAGAAACCTTTTTTCAGCCCAATTTGGGCCTTATGCCCTTCTCAATTGTATCCTGGACCTTGGTTATGTAATGGGGAAAAAACAAGGAAAATAATAAAAAAAAAGGAAAAGGGGAGAGATATGGATTAAATTAGAGATGGTGGTCCATTAAAAAATGGAACCATTCAAAATGAAAAATGGTCACAACAAAAAAGAGATGGTTGTGATTTTTTTGAAAGATTAAAACAAATCAGCAAAAAAAAGCAGAGGTTGTCAAGAAAAAAGAGATGGTGAAAAAATGGTTGAAAAAAGGGGAAGAAGAAGAAAGAGGGCAGATAAAAAAGTGAGGAGATAGAATGATAAAAAAGTAAGAACTATAAAAAATGATGAAAAATATGATTGAAAAAAGGGAAGGAGAAGAATAAGAAAAAAACGAAGGAAAAAGGCAAGCAAAAAATCAATCAATGGCGATGAACAAAAAAGTGAAATTTGCTTTATCCCCACATGCTCTTTTAGCTTGTTCGATTATCTAGGTGTTTCTGACAAGTGTGGGAGAAATGGGGAATGAAAGAGTGTCATTTCTTTTTTTTGCCCAAGATCTCCCAAGAGAATGTAGTTTTGTTCATCATTTTCTGTACGTGGCCCTTAAAACAAGATCTTGTTGGACTTTTAAGCTCGTGGCAACCTATTAATGGAATAAAAGTTGTTTTATTTCATCATATGAATGATTGTTCTCTTTGCACGTATAAAGGCCCTTCAATACAAGTAGGCTAATGTACCATAGCCTCTTGATATCATACAACTGTTGATCTAAAGAGTTAGATCATAGAGCATGATGCGGGATTGCAAGTCTAAAGAGTTAGACGAGGACACAACCAACATCGTCAAGTGATACTAAAGAATGATCTCCGGTCTTAGAAAGAGATTGCAATCTTTGTCTAAAAATTGATTGACCTCTTGATGCATGTCCTCTTCATAGGAATAGAGATTTTGAAGTATCAGAGTTGTCATGTCAAAGTGTTGACCAAAAGTCAACATGTTGATAAAAAAGTCAAAGTATTGAAGAAGAGGTCAAATGTTGATCAAACGTCAGTTTGTTGACCAAAAGTCAAAATATTGACTTTAAGTCAAAGTGTTGACCTAATAAGATCGAGATACTAAAGACATGTATTGTATATTATCACAAACATGTATACATCCTTTGATTGGAGGCGCATACTTCTATATATCCGATTGTGTACATTGACAGACCATTAGGTTGATCGCCTATGAAAGGTTTATATACCGATGTGCTGGTGTGCATATGAGGAGATATGAGATGTATGATCTCTTGAAGGAATTATACGTGTTCATATTATATGAATCATGAGACGGATCTCACTCATGAGATATTAAGGTCACACCAAATTCCATGTATGGTTTTCTTATTTATGAATCAAGATAAGAATTCATAAATATGAATATATGCTTTAGAGACCAGGTATTCCCAAACCTGAGGTCCGAAGTAGCTTAGTTGTGAATCCTCCCTCGAAATTCTTAATAAGGATAATGATTTTCATCCTTTTCTTATAGTTATAGTCGGACTTTTTACTTCGCTCAATCTTGAGACTGACTTTTCTAACCCCACCCTCACACTAGTTTACCTACGGTGTGAGTTTGAGGTTCAATTTCATTGATAGTGTACCCATGATTTTAAAAATCGGACCGGACATTGAACAAGTCAGTCTTCGATTTGGTCCAACCAGGTCGTCAGTCCAAACTGGTCGGACCGATGATGATGTTAGCATGACGTCATTATTACTATATGTAGAGACTGATATTATTATTTGTTATGTACCTTTTCATAATTTCCTATTCTTCTCTGGACTACTTTGTATTTTACCCGTGAGGCCTCTCCCTATATAAGAGAGCCTAGGGTTCCCTGGAATAATAAGTTGCTCATTTCTTCCAACATGGTATCAGAGCCTAAACCCTAGGGCTCTCTTTCCACCCGCCGCCCCCTTTCTTTTTCCGTCGTCGCCGCCCTCTCGGGCCCCTCTCCGCCGCCCTCCTCTCGGGCTCCTCCCCGCCGCCCTCCTATCGGGCCCCTCTCCGCCGGGCTTGCTCGCCGGCCTCCAGCCCCTCGCCGGCCCCCAGTCCCAGCCCCGGGATCCCGCCGCCAGCCCAGGGGCCTCCGCCTTCACCTCCCGGTCGTGCCCTAGCCGGCCCCCGGTCCCCGCCCTAATCGGCCCCGCCACCCGTCGTCGGTCGGCTTTTGTCCTAGCCGGCATCGCGGCGCCTCCTGTCGCCTTGATCGTAGCCGTCTCTCCCTCCAGATCTATGGATTTGGGTGCGTAACGTCTACATACGCACTCGAATCCTATGCAGTTTGTGTAGACATTTGTCATTCTGTCTACAAACCCTAGTTCTTCTCCAGCGGCGATATGTCAGAATCCAAGGTTGATATGCCCTCCATAGGCGCGTTCAAAGGTCCCGCGTCAATAGTCAAGATGGACGGGTCGAACTATGAGCTCTGGGCGATGCATTTCATGAGTCTCATGAAGTCGAACGGTAATAAGCACATTCTTACCGAGGATGAGCCAGCAGAGAAGACAGGGATATATGCCTCGTGGGAGGCTGATGATTCGTATGCCAAGGTCTGGTTGTCAGGTACACTGTCGATGGAGATTGCCAATGATGTCCTCCATCAGCCCACTACCAAGGCAATGTGGGATATTCTGGCTGCAACGTATTCCCAGGTGCGGAATGAGACCAAGATGTTACAGCTTCAACATGATATATTCACGATGAAGCAGAACGACATACCTCTTCACTCCTTGTGCACGTCCTTGAGAGGGATGTTTGAGAAGTTATACAGTACCATTCCACTCACAGCGACTCCTGAGCAGCAGAAGACATTTCGGAATGCCACCATGGTGGGTGTTCTACTTGCAGCCCTAGATCCAGAGTATGAGGCCGCCCGCTCTCAGATTTTGGCCGATGCAGTTATTCCTCCAATGGAGGATGTATACAGGAGGCTCAGTCGCATATCAGTTTCTTCCAGCTCATCTACTCCACCCCCATTGGCGATGGCAGTATCGTGTGGTAGAGGTGGTCAGTCTTCTGGACGTGGACCCCGTGGTAGGGGTGGTCGCTTTCGTCAGCCGTGCTCATACTGTCACCGCACAGGCCACTCGGAGGATACATGCTACTTTAAGCATGGGTTCCCAGCATCGGCGCGTGTAGCCGAGCATGCTCTGCCCCAATCAGCATCCACTACAAATAATCGTTTCGAGGAACTTGTGGCACGACTACGTGATATTATGCCACAATCATCTGGTGATTCCTCTGGTGGACCTTCAGATGTTGCTGCTACAGCATCTTCCAGTTCCTCTGTTGCTGCTAGTATCTCAGGTAGTGCTACTGCATTTACGTCTTCTCATGATATATCTGATTGGATTATAGATTCTGGTGCCACACATCACCTCTGCCGAGATCACGACAGACTTGAGTCTTACAGGGACATTCCCCATGGCCGTTCAGTACAGATTGCAGATGGTACTCATTCCCCCTTGTTGGACAGGGGGAGGTTCTATCTCCTTCTATGAGTCTACAGAATGTTCTACACGCTTCTCAGTTCTCCATGAATCTGTTGTCTGTTAGTCAGATTACGAAGGATTTGCACTGTCGTGCTATATTTGACCCCACTTCTCTTATTTTTCAGGACATACTAACAGGAAGGGTGATTAGTTGTGGCTCTGAGCAGAATGGTCTGTATCGGCTGGTCCGGAATTCTTATGCTGGCGTCTCTTCTCATTCCGCCGGACCTGTATCTCCGTACATCTGGCATCTTCGCTTTGGTCATCTCCCGCTCCAGAAAATGCGATATGTTCTGCCTCAGTTCTCTTCCAGGTCTTCCTTTCGCTGTGAAGCGTGTCAATTGGAAAAGCATCATCGGTCTAGCTTTCCTAGTCGTCAGAGTCGGAGCAGTAGCTCCCCATTCGAGTTGTTTCACATTGACATTTGGGGTCCCAGTCGGGTACCCGATCATCAGGGGCACAGGTTCTATCTAGTTGTAGTGGATGATTTCTCTCGTGTATCTTGGGTCTTTCTTTTAAAGAATAAATCTGAAACAGGAGATGTGATTAAAAATTTAATTAATGAAGTGCAGAATGTTTTTTCTTCTACTGTCAAATATGTTCGTACAGATAATGCTCTCGAATTCTGCACACGGTCTCTCTCTCAGTTTCTCTCGTCGAAGGGCATTATTCACCAAACTACTTGTGTTTACACATCTCAGCAGAATGGTGTGGCAGAAAGAAAGCACCGTCACCTTCTTGACATCACTCGAACTCTCCTTATTCAGAGTTGTGCTCCTATCTCTTTCTGGGGGGATGTTGTTCTTACAGCTTGTTATCTGGTCAATCGTATGCCGTCATCTATCCTTAATGAGAAAATTCCTCTTTTTATCATTTTTCCTGATAAAGAATTATTCTCACTTACTCCTCGTGTCTTTGGTACTGTTGCATTTGTTCATCTCCTAACTCCTGGACTTGACAAACTCTCTCCTAGAGTTGTCAAGTGTGTCTTTGTCGGTTACTCACGGACTCAAAAGGGCTACCGTTGTTATGACCCCGTCAACAAGAAATACTTTGTCAGTGCTGATGTCACGTTCTTTGAGTCTGTTATGTATTTTTCCCCTGCAGGTGATCGACTGGTACCATCCACTACCAACGATGATGTCTATGTCCCTCCGCCTCCTAGTTGGAGTTCACCTGAGTCCACTCCAGCTCCAGTTACCACACCATCTTCACCACCACCTCCACCACCACCACCACCACAACCTCTTATTCCACCTTTACCAAAATTCTATACGCGTCGTTCAGGTCCTGTTCAGGCTACACATCAGCCATCCATCACGCCTCAGGTATGTTCTGATGGTAGTACTACTGACGGGTCAGATATGGTACATGTGCAGGATTCTTCATTGCAGGAGGAGACTACCCCATCTAGTATAGTGGACGGTGACCTTGATATTCCCATTGCTATCAGGAAGCAAAAGCGGACATGTGCATCTTATCCCTTTGCTTCTCAGGTGTCTTTTCATCGCCTCACAGGCGACTTTCAGAGGTTTGCTGCAGCTTTGTCTTCCGTGGACATCCCACGGACCTATCAGGAAGCTATGAAAATTGATTGCTAGCGAACGGCTATGGAAGACGAGATGCGTGCCTTACAGTCTCGTGGCACATGGAGCTTGGTTATTGCTCCTCCTGATGCGTCCATTGTTAGCAGTAAATGGGTATTTTTTTTGAGGCTCTGTAAATGGGTATTTACAGTGAAATACCACGCTGATGGCAGTCTAGATCGATACAAGCACGGCTGGTCGCGCGAGGATTCACACAAACCTATGGTGTGGTCTATATGGATACATTTTCTCCGGTGGCCTGTCATTCTACTCTTCGCATTCTCTTATCAGTTGCTGTGGTACGTAACTGGACTATATCTCAACTTGATGTCAAGAATGCCTTCTTGTATGGAGATCTGCAGGAGGAAGTCTACATGCAGCAGCCACCAGGGTTCACTGCTGAGGGGGAGAAGCATATGGTGTGTAGACTTCACATGGCGATTTATGGTCTCAAACAGAGCCCAAGGACGTGGTTCCAGAAGCTTTCCCATCTGATTGAGCTACAGGGATACAAAAGATCGAATGCAGACCACTCGTTGTTCATTCAGAAGTCTTCTGCAGGTACGGTTGTCATCATGGTCTACATTGATGATATTCTGATTACAGGAGATGATATTCAGGGAATAGATAGGGCAAAAGCATTTCTAGGACGTCAGTTCGTTACGAAGGATCTTGGAACCCTAAGATACTTTCTGGGGTTGGAATTTGCCAGGAATGCACAGGGTCTGGTGATGACCCAAAGGAAGTACATTACAGATTTTTTGACTGAGACAGGCATGGACGGATGCAGACCATCGAGTATTCCCATTGATCCAAGCATGAAGCTGTATGACGATGACACTGCTGAAGTAGACAAGAGGAGATATAGAGAAATGGTGGGTAAGCTTCTTTATATTACCATAACTCGACCCGATATTGCCTTTGCAGTAAGCCGGGTGAGTCAATTTATGAAGCAGCCAAGACAAGTTCATATGGATGCCATATACATGATACTGAGGTATCTAAAGTCTTCTCCAGGTTCAGGGTTACTATTTCGAAAAGGCACAGATTTATCTATTTCAGCATGTCCAGATGTCGATTATGCAGGATGCCCTAAGGATCGAATGTCGACCTCAGGATTTGCAGTCTTTGTTGGGAGCTCTCTGGTTTCTTGGAAAAGCAAGAAACAAACTGTTGTGGCAAGGTCTAGTGCTGAATCTGAATATAGGGCCATGGCGCAAGCAAGCACTGAAATGATGTGGGTTCGATCTGAGCTATAGGATTTACATGTAGCCGTACCTTTACCTATGCAGCTTCAGTGCGACAATCAGGCAGCATTGTTTATTGCCAACAATCCAGCATTCCATGAAAGAACAAAGCATATTGAAGTTGACTGCCACTACACTAGAGACTTGATCCAGAGAGGTTTGATATCTACATCTCACGTGAGCTCGGGGGATTAGACTGCCGACGTACTCACCAAGCCATTGCTCAGAGGACCCTTCCAGAGATGCTCTTCCAAGCTGAGCATGATAGACATCTATGCTCAACCTTGAGGGGGAGTGTAGAGACTGATATTATTATTTGTTATGTACCTTTTCATAATTTCCTATTCTTCTCTGGACTACTTTGTATTTTACCCGTGAGGCCTCTCCCTATATAAGAGAGCCTAGGGTTCCCTGGAATAATAAGTTGCTCATTTCTTCCAACACTATCAACTCGGAAAAAAACTGGACCGGACTTAATTTACTGGTCCGACCGGTCAAACCGGTTTTTTGAACTTATACACCAGATATACATATATGTAAATATGTATATATATATATCAATGAAATAATCGCTTAAAATGTCAAATCTTTCAATAGAATAACATAATTGTCTATTTCGAGTAAAACTCTACAAAAAGTAGTCACATTTTTTAGCATTATATATGAATATAATATCGTAATAATTTATTTATAGTTGCTTCTAGAAAATTACTCTAAGAAAGTAGTTGCACAAGTTATATTCCAAAAAAGAGAGTGACATAACTGAAATTGTAGAAGTTAAGAAGGGCACGAGTTACAAAAACCCTATTATTTCATTATTTAAACCTTTATTTTTTGAAAATATATTAAACCTTCAAAATTGGGTCAATCCAGGTCAACCCGGTCCAACCTGATTTTTTATTTTCTTTTTCTTTTTTTAAATTAATTGTATAAAACCGGCCGAACCGACTAGGTCAGGACCGGTTCTCGGTCCAACCGACCGGTCCGGTCCGATTTTTTAAACCTTGAGTATACCCTAAAGCAAGTCGCAAGACCAGTGACAACTTTTCGAGATGGAGCCTTTTGACGAAATCAAAAGTGAGAGCGAGTTCATCGGTGTCTGTACGAGGGAGATATGTACCTTTTTTGTTCTACATATCCATAACTAGAATTTTGATTTATTACAATATATATAAGTTAGTTTTTTTAAGATTTTTTTATATTTTTTATGTTAGTTATATGTACACACATGTTTAGACATGAAACTTTATTTTTTGTGGATTTTCTTTGGTTTTCTAATTTTTATTTTTTGACTCAACCATGTTGTCCGAGTCTCTAGATTAGGCGAAATACTTGGATTTGCAGCCCACATATTTCTTATTTTCTGGCCAGTCTGTACAAGTACATCCTTTTCGGCTTTTGTATAATTGATATTGTCACCTAATGATCAACTGAGAAATCTGTTGGTTAATCACCGAAAAAGATAGTCAAATAAGGGTTTGAACTTCGAATTTGTTCAAAGTCTCCCAGTATAAAAGATAGTTGAGTATTGCAAATATTATGGCTTGTTGCCATTATAATAGATTATATACCATGACACTTCCATTATTAGGGAGTGGTGAAACTGGCTCTATTTTGTGGCTAGATGATTGAGAATTAATCGAATTAAATTCAACGTGTTTTAGTATCCATTTCTAGTATCGATTTCTAGATCCAAATGTTGGAAATGGAAATGAAACCAAATGGAAATGAATCCGAAATGGTTTGAAGAAATGGACCCAAATGAATATGACCCAAAATAGTTTAAACCTTGATATTGGATATCAAGTCAATATACATGGATAATATAATCTCCCTGACATTATTTCCGAGTATCAACAAATGTTGCTCACTACTCCTAATTGGATTAGGACTCATTCATTGAGATATCAAATATCAAGATTTTTTTTGATAAAATCAAATATCAAGATAAACCATCATGGATATAATAATATGTGAATATGATTCACATTATTGGTTATTAATTAATATGAATACGAATATAAATATATAATAATTAATATCGTTATGAATGTTATCCATATATATTCAAGACACGTGTGAATATGATTTATAAAATTAAATGTGAATTGGATTTACTTTTAATTTTAGAATAAATAATCGGATTCATTTATTGGGAAGATTTTTTATAATCTCTCAATATTGATATTTGTAATTTAATTTCAGTTGATGTTAATCAAGAAATAATTGAATTAAATATCAAGTCATATTTGGAATCGAAATAAAGGAGAGAAGGCTATGTGGACGTTCAACATGCTTGACATGTGGTCTTCCCATATGGAGCAGGACTCCTTACAAGGAGATTTTATTTTGGTGATAAAGTTGGCAAATTAGTTGTCATCTTTATGAAGGATTCTATCCTAGCCATGCAAGGAAAATCAAGGGCCATAATGCACGTGCCCACGAAGAGTTGGGCTCTTCATGACCATCCACACATGTATAAAAGAGGGGCTTTGCCTTTCTTTAAACATTCAATTATTCGGTTCTATTAGAGAGCTACTTTGTCTCGAGAATAGAAGAGAAGTTAGGAGAGGACTCTCTTCATAACTCCTTCTTAATCATCCCCATCTCCTTCTTCAAAAAGCCCTAGCCATCTACCATCTCAAGCCTCATATCTTCCTCATCGTTGGCTTGGCCAATCGTGAGATGAACCACCTTCTTCCTTGTGCTCCACGTACATATAGAAGAACTTGATTTCATATGATGAAATTGGGAGGTAGAGATCATCTAGATATCTATTTGCCTGAACAACTCGGTGGTGAAGATCTCTCAAGTTCGTGGGAAGTACCGTGAGTCATCATCGTGCCCACAAGTGTAAGCGTTCGTCAGATTAAACTTGATTCATGAGGTCTCTTGTTTTACATACACGCTTTAGTGGTATTTCTTTAAGTACTCTTGTGACTATGCGAAAAATTTTGGAAAATGTTTCTTGTACCATGTGGTTTTGCATTAATTTTTTTGTTACACAATTGCATCGGTGTTCATACAATGAATATCTTTCTTTACGAATTTGATTTATTTATTTTGCATTTCCGTGATGTGCAAGGTCAAACCTCCCTTTTAAATCTACTCGTTGAGATTCCTATATGAGAGTCCATTTTTTGAAGGCCCCTTAGGGAGAAATTCGCTCTTTAAGGTTGTGACGCCCACAGATCCAGGTGCCCGTTTACGCTGCATTTGTACTATTTCATTTACATGTCATCGCACTAAGGTATGAAAATTAGGGAAAATTTTTTGCGATGTTATTGCTCTTGCATATGACATTCACATTCAATAAATATTGTATCGGCCTCAGAACAAAAAGACCAACAAGTGCCACCAACAAATCTTTTCATTAATTCTCATAAGCATTTACAACATATACATGATAGCTGACAGTACATTCATTTATCCCAACATTATCAGAAGAGAAAGAAAAGGCATTTTACATTATAATAGAACAAAAGGTACAACAAAAGAAGCTGAGCCAAAAGAGATCGTACCGTTTAGTATAAACACGATCTCCAGAAGTCATCAACCTGCTATTGTGTTGTAGGCTCCTTGCCTGCCAAAACATGATAGGAAGAAGAGGCGTCAGCGAGTACTGGTACACCCATATTTCATATTATAAAATAAGCAGGCATTTAATATGGATACAAAAAAACAAGTACAAAGGCATAACAACCAAAAGTTACAACTACTTGTTTTGAAAAAGAAGTTTTCATGCTACAGTGATGGATGCTTCAAGTTTTCCCATTACCTCCCATATGTCACATTATTATATAGTAGTTAATGACATATGTAATAATTTTCCCAATTACCTTATAACATTATATATATTCATGTAATAGTTGATGACTCATATGTATATATATACATATAACTATTATTGTCTTATTATATAGAATTCTTAAATATGGGTTTTTATAATGAGGAGGAAGATTTAAGTTTTGAATGACTCTTGATTTTATTTAAACTCTTAAGTTAAGTAGATAGTCTGTGGTCTTGGTCGGTGTGTGACCTCATACTATGACTCTAAGGCATGAAAAAATACCTTAGGGTTGGGGTGCCTCTGTAGGCATGCGGTGTTGTATAATGCATCCTAACTAAGTTCCCAACACGTTCACTTAACTTAATTATAGTCAACTCTAATCAAAACAACTTACACTCAACTTCCTCTCTTAGACAAGATGTATAATACTTCTCTCTGAGTTTAACTGAAACTCCCTCAAATGTAACCCCAGATGATTTCAGATGTAACATCGTCAAACCTATTGGCGAAAAAGTAATTAAAACTCAAGCAGTGAGGTAGCCTCCTAAGAGGCTCTTCCGTCTCTCCCTCTAATTGGAAGTGCGATCAAATAGAGGGAAAGGTCTACTCCAAAACTACGCCCTAGAGACGGGTGAGAGAGACTCTTCGGAAAAGTCACTCTAGAAACCGGCCCGACCGGTAACGGACAAACGAGCTCGTACGAAAAACTAAAAACGAGGATCCCCCGCCTCAGTATCCTAAAACACAGGGTCATCGGAGCTGGTCAAAAGTCGGGATCCCAACGAGGTGTAAAAACACCGCGAGCTCGCGTAAAAACCGTGAAAAGGATTGGGATCCTAAACCCGCGCAATTGGTGGCCGCTGCCCTAACTGGGCTTCCTATCTCCCGTCCAGTTGAAGGTCACCGCGCCCTCGCACGGTCAGGTGTAAGGGTCACCATGATCGACACTATAAGTTATTACTCCTTTCTATGGTTGTCTGTAAAAACTGTCTTTTGCTCAATGATATTATTGATATTACCAATTTACAACCTTAGAAATGCATTTGATTATAGATTACATTTATATTTAAATGAGAACACTAATATCTATAATGATAGAGACTACTCATAAACAACGTGATTTATAATTTCAACTAGGGATATTTACACCCATAACCCTGAGTAGTTTCGTAATTACCCCATGAACCCTCGACAATTACGAATTACATCCAAAACCCAGAATAATGGTTAGACTTTACATGGCATAACCTTGTGTCAACTTTCGTCTTATTTCTTCGTTAAATCTAACAAAAAAAAGTCAATTTTGCCCTTCTAAACCCATCATATTTACAACATGATGCCATTCATCAAAATTCTAACGGAAAAAGTCAATGTTGCCCTTCCAAACCCATCATATTTACAACATGATGACATTTATCAAACAAAATACCCCCCCTCCCCGCCTGCTCGCCGGCAAGGCCTCCGGTCCGAGCTCCCCCTGCGTGCACCTCCGCCCGCAAGCTCCCCCCTCCTCCTGCCGGTCCCCCGCAAGCTCGAGCACCCCTTCCCACCCTGCGCGCCTCCGCCCAGCTCGAGACCTGGCCGCTTGGCCACAAGCTCCAGACCCGCGCGCGCATGGCCGCGGGCTTCAGACCCTCCTCGCCCCCCACTCCTACTCCCCTTCCTCCCCGTCCCTCGTGGTCGGAGTAGCCTCGCCCAAAGCCACCACCCCCTCCCCTACGGTAGGAGCACCCCCGCCTCCAAAGCCAGCTCCGCCTGTGGTCGGAGCAGCCCCACCCAAAACCCCCCTCCCCCGTGGTCGGAGTATACCCACCCAAAGCCCGTGCCTCCGCCTGCTGCAAGCCCCATGTCAGAGCCCCTCGCCCGCCTGCAAATTCGTGTTCCAGGGTCGAGCCCACCTCCTCTCGTTCTTTTCTTTTTTTTTTTTTATTTTCGATTAATCTCAGCCGTTAAATCACAGATTGGTTAGATTAACTCAGCCATCTGATTGAGTTAATGAAGTAAACTAACGGAGGGTTATGTGAATAAAACGGAGCAATTATTCGGGGTTTGGAGTGTAATTCTTGATTATCGAGGGTTCATGGGGTAATTACACGATTACTCAGTCAGGGTTATGGGTGTAAATATCCCTTTCAACTACTTAGACCTTTCTTCTCTTTATTCTGTATTATTGAGATTGACATCTTATTCCAAGTGCATTGATCTTAATGTTACAGGAGATTCTTGTTCCAACTATTATATTCACCCCTCGTCTGGAACAATTATTATATTATCCCCCAGATTATAGTCAGATATTTGTTGGCTCTAATGAGACATAGAAATGATCACAACCTCCTAATTGGCATCTAAATTTTAAAAAAATTCTTAATCATGATATTGATTTATGCATGACATAACCATGGAAACCATTCCATGAGATGAGAGATCCCTATTTATTTGTTACCAAAAGCCTTGATCAAATGATCTTATTGCAAATCAATTGTACTGTTACACCGTATAGGTTGATCTTCAACGACTTTATTAAAGAATTTGTAGATATATCTGGTTTCTATCGGGTTGCTATTTCCTTGGGATTTTTTAAGGTTTAAGTTATGAAATTATGATGAAATAAAATTTTAAATTTGCCTCCACAGATGAATCCAACCCATTCATTCATTAGTTCATGAATCTTGTATAGGATGGGATCCGTATATTGATAGATTACCACCAGCAATGTTGAAACAATATCAACATAAAGATGTTAGCTTGATTTAGATGGTAGTCTAGCCATTCAATTTCTCAATTGAAAGTGAGAAGTTGGTGCTAATAGAGTTAATATTCCTAAAATCAATAATTAATGATTATTTTAGATACTTCACAGAAATTTGATATGAAAAACAAAAGCAAAACAATCACAAAAAAATGTTCGTACATTGTTCATTTAATTTGAGATTCCCCATTTGAAATACAGTCAGACTAATTTATAGATTAGAAAGGCACCAGATTTTTTTTAACAAATTCCAATTCCTTCCAACACAACTATCCATTTATTTCTTAGGTTATCCAATCTTGTCTCATGCATTCCAAACTAAACATATCATAAAAAAACATAAGAGGACATGAACTACATGATCTTGATAAGTCCAGACCTTCCCCGTAAATACCACTCTCATTCCCTAAATTCCCTCTAACACAATAACTGCATCTACAGAGAATACAGAGAGAGGGGAAAAGAAGTGATATACAGCCCAATCACATATAGGATCAAAACATGTGAATATCACATGCATGGCAACAAAGAAGATGGTTATGGAATTGAACCTCAAATACTTAAATGTTGGGTATCAAAATTTGTAAGAACTGCTGGGAGCACAGCCGTTTCAATCTGATGTTTGGGGGGCAGCAACAAGAACCTCTAATTGGACTGGAGAAGCAACACGAAGCTTTACTTGGACTGGAGAAATTGCTACAGGACTCCTCAGTTGGAGCTTCTTTGGAAATAAATGTGAAATTTTGAGAATGGCTGAGGGAATTAGGAATAAAGAGAAGGAGGGGGTCTTTGACGTTGGAAATGGGGAAGGGGAAGAAAAGAAAAAGAGAAAGGGGCTCTACACTTGGGACCAAACTTGAGACATTTGTCAGACAACATCCATGACATTCAGCAGGCTGACATCAGCCTGCTGATGTCATAAAGAGTAATCACAGTCTGTTACGTACAGAATTTAAAAAAATCTTTATTTTATATTATTTTTTTAGTTATATAAAGTGTTAAAGTTGACCGTATTTGCACCTCGAGCCTTGGATTTTGACGCGCAATATCTCATTTTGATCGTTTCTAGATGATGATCAATATGAATATAATATTGATATACTTTTAATCGGGTTTGCAGCCCTGAAATTTTCGAGATACGGTTTCGGTTTAGGGTTAAATTTTGTGATTTAAAAATATCAAACGACCTCCGATTGACGAACGGTCGATTCCGTTGGTCTTGTTTCGTCGAATCGGATTTTATGATGGTCTCGGTTTATTTCGCGGTTTCTGAATTTTCGTCACGGCTTTTTCGGACACGCATCACGATGCGATCGATTTTTAGTTGATTTCGCCCGAACAACTTTTGATTTACGATCAGTTGATCGATTCAAGTCATCTAATGCCGACTGACAACTTTATTGGATTAAACAGACCTTACCCGGGTCGAGTTCGGGTTTGTGCAGATTCGGATGTTACAAAGGTCCCCATATGCACGGGAGATGTCTTTTCTCAAAATTTTGTATAAAAGAGGCCTACACTTGAGATGTTTATATGGGAGATGACCACTTTATTTTGATACTTGGCATTAATACTTGAATGGACTTCTACTACTACTACTTCGGGCCATCTTAGACTTATGTTGTCCATCAATTAATTCTATTATAATCATCACTCCATCCATCTACCTCCTACCGACTATCTTCACCAAGCATCCACTCTGGGCATGGGTTTCTCCCAGACTCCCAGTGCTATCTCTTTTACATGGGTCTTCTCTCAAGAACAAGTACTTAGAGCAGGTTTGTTCCTTAAAAGTTGTATCAAAGGAAGATGAGTTGAGTATTTTATTTTAACAAGCTACAACTTTTCCAGCTCCAACTTGAGGGAAGTGTTAGAGAATGTATTAAATGGTCACTGGATATCTCTATGACATAATTACATTACTCATTGTTTAGTTCCATTTTGCGTATTGTCGGGGCTTTCATGTATTGGTGGAACTATATAAAGAGCCTCACACCCTTTGTAATCTTTGAGAAACATAATGATATATAACCCTTCGTGGCTCTTCTATGTCTCATTCCGCTCATAGGATTAGGGTTCCACATAAATCCAAGTGTTCTTGTTTATGGCTTTGATTATATGTTATCTCTTTCACATATCATATATCCACAGTTGAAAATGATATTTGTAAAGTTTGGATGGTAAAGTGATGGTGTTTAGAATTGCTAAAAAATGGCAAAGCCTTCTCCCACTATAAGTAGGGTCGACTACATGGATTCTTGCTCAAATCCATGTTGAAAGATTCGACTATTATTTGCACTGGTTGTCGACTACCTAACACAACCCCCACAAGGGGGATTTAGACCCTGGCCTTTTGGGCGGTAGGCAAACTGCACTACCAACATACCATTTAAGTGGGTACAATTGCTAAGCACCAAAAAAATAATTCGGAAGGTTTTGCATCATTTCAGAAAAGCTAACTCCATTGTAGATGAGCTAGATATGTTTTTTTGAGTGAATTGAGAAGTAATACATTCTATTATGAAGAAATGCATGTACTAAGGAAGGCTCGAGAGAATTATAGGCTGGAGATCTTAGAACTACCTTATTTATGTCTACAATGATTTATTTTTATAACTGGACTCTAATGCAGTGTTGATTGTTGGAGATTGAAGTGATCATTCTGATCAAGTTTTTATAGATAAACTAAGTTTTTTTGGAAGAATTTACAATTTAGATCTTTGTTATGGGTTTAGTAATTTATTTCTTAAGTTTTCAAATGAAGAACTATTGGATATGAAGTCTTGGCAAGTTCCTCGCCATAATGACAAGTGCGAGTATCATCAACAACAACAAAGCCTTTTCCCACTTTAAGTAGGGTCGGCTACATGGATTTTTTGCCTCCATTCAGATCTATCTTGGGTCATTCTCGGGCTTACTTCCAAAAAACTAAGATCCCTTCGTATAGTCTCATCCCAACACTTCGTGGGCCTTCCACGCTCTCTTTTAACAGGCTCAACATTCCAAAACTCACATCTCCACACCGGTGCATCAGCTGACCTCGTTTGCAAATTGCCAAACCACCTTAAGCAATTTTATCGTATCTTATCTTTGATCAGAGCTACGCCCACTTTCATTCTGATGGCATCATTCAGAATCCGATCTTTACGTGTGTGTCCACACATCCACCTTAGCATTTTCATTTTTGCTACTGCCATTCTCTACACATGTCTATGGTTTACAGGCCGACATTCAGATCCATAGAGCATAGTAGGTCTCACAGCTGCTTTGTAAAACTTTCCTTTGATTTCAAAGGAATTTTCTTATCACAAAGAAGAGTAGAGACTCCTCTCTACTTGAGCCAACCTGCATTTATTCTATATGTAACATCTCCATCAATTTCTCCATCATGTTGCGAAATAGATCCGAAGTATCTAAAAGAATCTCTCTTCTGAATATTATCATCACCAATCTTAACATTGATTCCATTAAAAGTACACTCCATATATTCAGTCTTAGCCTTACTTATCCGAAATCCTTTAGTCTTCAAAGCATGTCTCCAGACATCAAGCTTCTCATTTACTCCATCTCTAGTCTCATCAATAAACACAATATCGTCTGCGAATAACATACACCAAGATATCTCATCCTGAATGTGACTTGTCAACTCGTCCATAATCCATGTAAAAAGGAATGGACTTAAAGTTGAACCTTGATGCAGACCAGTGTTAATGTCAAAATAGTAAGTCTTCCCAGACTGTATCCTTACACAAGATGAAGCCATATTATACATATCTTTTATGAGGTTAATGTATAGGATAGGTACTTGTCTCTTCTCCAAAACTCTCCACAATATCTCACATGGGACAGAATCATAAGCATGTTCTTCCTTTTAGCTCTATAAGTCTTCATTGTTCTCCTCAGCAAGTGGATGGCTTCAATAGTTGAGCGGCCTGACATGAATCCGAATTGGTTTTCTTTTACTTTGGAAACTTGCCTCAACCTTCTTTCGATCACACGTACCTGTTAGAAGAGAGGAGTCTTCGTTATGATCATAAGAAAACCCTAGGCTCTCTTATATAGGGAGAGGCCTTAAGGGTAAATTACATGGACGTCTAAATAGAAAAGAGAAATCGAAACAAGGTACATAAACATATAATAATAATAGGAACTATCTCTACACTCCCCCTCAAGGTGGAGCATAGATGTCGATCATGCTCAGCTTGGATGAACATCTCTGGAAAGGTCCTCTGAGCAAAGGCTTGGTGAATACATCGGCAGTCTGATCTCCTGAGCTAACATGGGCCGTGGATATCAATCCTCTCTGGATCAGGTCCCTAGTGTAATGGCAGTCAACTTCAATATGCTTGGTCCTCTCATGAAAAGCTGGATTGTTGGCAATGAACAATGCTGACTGATTGTCACACTGAAGCTTCATAGGTAGAGGTACTGCTACATGTAGATCTTCTAATACGGAGCGAACCCACATCATTTCCGTGCTGGCTTGGGCCATTGCCCTGTATTCAGATTCTGCACTGGATCTTGCCACCACCGTTTGTTTCTTGCTTTTCCAAGAAACCAGAGAGCCTCCAACAAAGACTGCAAACCCTGAGGTTGATTTTCTATCCTTAGGACATCCTGCATAATCTGCGTCTGCACACGTTGAGATGGATAAGTCTGCACCCTTTCTGAATAGTAGCCCTAATCCAGGAGTAGACTTCAGATACCTCAGTATCATGTGTATAGCATCCATGTGAACCTGTCTGGGCTGCTCCATAAACTGACTCACCCGGCTAACTGCAAATGCAATGTCTGGACGGGTTATAGTAATGTAGAGGAGTTTTCCCACCATCTCTCTATATCTCCTCTTATCCACTTCGTCAGTATCATCATCATATAGCTTCATGCTGGGGTCCATGGGGATGCTTGATGGTTTGCACCCATCCATACCAGTCTCAACCAGGAAGTCTGTAATGTACTTCCGTTGTGTCATCACCAAACCATGTGCATTCCTAGCAAATTCCAACCCCAGAAAATATCTTAGGGTTCCAAGATCCTTTGTAACAAACTGACGACCTAGGAATGCCTTCGCCCTTACTATGCCCTGAATATCATCTCCTGTAACAAGAATATCATCCACATAGACCATTATGACAACCGTACCTGCCGAGGACTTCTGGACAAACAACGAATGGTCAGCATTGGACCTCTTAAATCCCTGGTGCTCAATTAGGTTGGACAGTTTCTGGAACCATGCTCGTGGACTCTGTTTCAGTCCATATATAGCCTTGTGAAGTCTACATACCATATGCGTCTCCCCCTCAGCAGTAAACCCGGGTGGCTGCTGCATGTAGACTTCCTCCTGTAAGTCCCCGTACAAAAATGCATTCTTGACATCCAGCTGATAAATGCTCCAGTCACGGACTACTGCAACAGACAGGAGGATACGCAGAGTCGAGTGTCTCGCCACTGGAGAGAATGTATCCATGTAATCAACGCCATATGTCTGTGTAAATCCCCGGGCGACTAAACGTGCTTTGTATCTATCCAATGTGCCATCTGCATGGTATTTGACTGTGAAGACCCATTTGCAGCTTACAACTGAAGCATCAGGAGGTGCAGGGACCAAAGACCATGTGCCACGGGACTGCAAGGCCCCCATTTCTTCTTCCATAGCCAGTTTCCAGCATTCACTCTTCAAGGCTTCCTGGTATGTCCGTGGTATGTCCACGGAAGATAAAGCAGTAGCAAACTTCTGGAAATCGCCTGTGAGTCGGTGGAAGGAAACCTGTAAAGCAAAGGGGTAGGATGCACACTGTCGTCTCTGTTTCCGAATAGCAATCGGAACATCCAGATCATCATCGGGGTCCACCTGTAAAGAGTCATCCTGCATATGGTCCGAACCTGACCCGTCAGTAGAAACATCATCTGAACATACCTGAGGCTCAGTGATTGGCTGATCTGCTGTCTGAGCGGGACCTGACCGACGCGTATAGTGGTTAGGAAATGGTGATATGATTCTCCGTGGAATGGGTGGGGGTGGAGGTGGAGGTGGTGGTGGCGGTGCTGGCATAGGAACTGACACAGGAGACGAGTCAGGTGTAGGACAGGTAGGTGGTCGCGGAACCAAAATATCATCAGCGGTGGTGGATGGTACCATTCTGTCCCCGGCTGGCGAGAAAAACATGACCGGCTCGAAGAAGGTGACATCCGCACTAACGAAGTACCTGTTGGTAGTAGGATCATAACACCGGTATCCCTTATGGGTTCTTGAATACCCAACGAAGACGCACTTGACAGCTCTTGGAGAGAGCTTGTCAAGTCCTGGAGACAAACGATGAACAAACGCCACAGCACCAAAGACACGAGGTGGCAGTGAGAAGAGCTCTTTTTCTGGAAAAATAAGAGAGATGGGTATCTTCTCTCCAAGGACAGAGGACGACATTCTATTGACCAGATAGCATGCAGTAAGAACAGCATCCCCCCAGAAGGAAATAGGAGCACAACTTTGAATCAATAAGGTACGAGTGATATCCAAGAGATGGCGATGCTTTCTTTCCGCCACACCATTTTGTTGGGATGTATATGCACAGGTGGTTTGATGAATAATTCCCTTAAATGACAGAAATTGAGAAAGAGAACGTGTACAAAATTCCAGGGCATTATCCGTCCGAACATATTTGACTGAAGAAGAAAAAACATTCTGCACTTCATTAATCAAACTTTTAATAACATCTCCTGCTTCAGACTTATTCTTCAGAAGAAAAACCCAAGAGACACGAGAAAAGTCATCTACTACCACAAGATAGAACCTGTGTCCCTGGTGATCGGGAACACGACTCGGACCCCATATATCTATATGTAACAACTCGAAAGGGGAGCTACTGCTCCGACTCTGACGACCTGGAAAGCTCGACCTGTGATGCTTTCCTAACTGACAAGTTTCACAACGAAACGACGAACTTGGGGAGATCTGGGGCAGAAGATGGCGCATCTTCTGGAGCGGAAGGTGACCAAACCGAAGATGCCAAATGTAAGGTGAGACTGGACCAGCAGAGTTAGCGGAGATGCCAGCATAGGATTCCCGGACCAACCGATATAGACCGTTCTGCTCAGAGCCACAGCCAATCACCTTGCCCGTGAGTATGTCCTGAAAAATGAGAGAAGACGGGTCAAATATAGCTCGACAATTCAAATCCTTTGTAATCTGACTAATGGACAGCAAATTCAGTGAGAATTCAGGGGCATGTAAAACATTCTGTAGCTGCATAGCGGAGGTTAAGAAAACCTCCCCCTGACCAACAAGGGGTGAGTGGGAACCATCTGCTATCTGCACTGAGCGACCTGGAGAAATAGCCCTGTAGGCCTGTAATCTACCTCTATCTCGACACAGATGATGTGTAGCTCCTGAATCTATAACCCAGTCAGATATATCATGTGAAGGTATGACAACTGATGATCTACCTGAGGAACTGGCAGCGGCGGAAGAACTGGCTGAGGCTGTGGCAGCAATATCGGAAGAGCCACCAGATGAATCACCAGAAGACTGTGGCATAATATCACGGAGACGGGCCACGAGTTCGTCAAATCTATGATCTGCAGCAGACGGTAAAGGAGACTGTGAATGCTCTGCAACCCGTGCAGATGCTGGGAACCCATGCTTTGAGTAGCATGTCTCCTCTGAGTGTCCAGTTCTGTGACAATATGAGCACGTCTGATTAGGTCGACCTCCTCTTCCCTGAGAGCCACGGCCACGTCCACGACCACGCCAAGAATGTGGTCCACCTCTTCCACGTGAGGCTGCCATCGCAGATGGAGGTGGAGTAGAAGAGCTGGAAGAAACCGGGATACGACTGAGCCTCCTGTATACATCCTCCACTGGAGGAATGACTGCATCTGCTAAGATCTGTGACCGTACAGCATCATACTCAGGGTCGAGGGCAGCAAGTAGAACACCCACCATGGTGGCGTTCCGGAACGTCTTCTGCTGCTCTGGAGTAGCAGTCAGAGGAATAGTACTGTAGAGCTTCTCGAACATCCCTCTTAGGGATGTGTATAGAGAGTGGAGAGGTCTGCCGGCCTGCTTCATGGTAAAGATGTCATGCTGAAGCTGCAACATCTTTATCTCATTTCGCACCTGCGAATATGTAGCAGCAAGAATGTCCCACATCGCCTTAGCAGTGGGCTGATGGAGAACATCATTTGCTATCTCCATGGTCAACGTGCCAGACAACCATACTTTTGCGTAAGCATCATCGGCCTCCCATGAGGCATAGATCCCTGTCTTCTCCGCAGGCTCATCCTCGGTAAGAATGTGTTTCTTACCATTTGATTTCATGAGGCTCATAAACTGCATGGCCCATAACTCATAGTTAGACCCGTCCATCTTTACTATCGGCGCGGGACCTTTGAATGGGCCGGTAGAGGGCAAATCGACTTTCGATTCTGACATATTGCCGCAGGAAGAAGACGAAGGGACAATAGACAATGTGATGAATGTCTACACCAACTGCATCAGATTTGAGTACGTGTGTAGACTTTTACGCACTCAAATCCATAAACCGGAGGAAGAGGGGGGGTTGCCGCAGGAGCTAGGGCGCCGCTAGGGCTCCGGTGGCTGTGGGCGGCAGAGGGGGGGTTGCCGCAGGAGCTAGGGCGCCGCTGGCAGGCGCAGGAGGCGACTGCTGTGGCCGCTGGAGGCGCTGGAGGCGCAGGAGGCAGCCGCTGTGCGGCTGTGAGCCGCTGGAGAGGTGCGGCGGTGGGCTGCTGTGCGGCTGGAGCCGCGGGAGGGGTTGCGGAGGAGCGCCGGGAGCCGCAGATGGGGCGGCGGCGAGACGAGAGAGAGCGAAGGGAGAAGGGGCGGCGGGTGGGGAAGGGAAAGAGCCCTAAGGCGGCTCTGATACCATGTTAGAAGAGAAGAGTCTTCGTTATGATCATAAGAAAACCCTAGGCTCTCTTATATAGGGAGAGGCCTTAAGGGTAAATTACATGGACGTCTAAATAGAAAAGAGAAATCGAAACAAGGTACATAAACATATAATAATAATAGGAACTATCTCTACAGTACCCAAATTTTCATAGTGTAACTCATCAGCTTGATACCTCTGTAATTTGAACAATTTTGAATGTCTCCTTTATTCTTATAAAGAGGCATCGCGATGCTTCTCCTCCATTCTTCGGCATTTTCTTGCTTCGCTCAATAACATTGAATAAATTTGTAAGCCAAGTCAAACCACGCTCACCTAAAACTCTCCAAACTTCTACAAGAATGTCATCGGATCCTACACCTTTCTCATGTCTCATAACCTTCAAAGCCTTCTCTACTTCCTTCCTTTGTATTCTCTATAGCTTGCACGATTCAAGTAACTTTCACTACTAGCTAGATTTCCCAAAGTAGTCTCTCTATTTCCTTCCCCAAAGAAAAGCTTATGGAAGTATTGCTTCCATCTATTCTCTATATCCTTCTGAATAACAAACACGTGACCTTCCTCATCCCTAATGCATCTCACTTGAGAAAGATTCTTGGTCTTTCTTTCTCTTGCTTTAGCCAGCCTGAATATATCCTTAAGACCCTCCTTAGAATCAAGATTTTTGTACAAAACTTCATAAGCTTTTGACTTAGCTTCGCTTACTGCCTTTTTTGTTTCCTTCTTAGATATTGTGTAGTTTGTGACAGCTTCATTTGTTCTATCTTTAGACATAGATTTAAAGCAAGCTCTTTTAATTTTGAGCTTTTCTTGCACCCCTCCACTCCACCACCAAGCCTCTTTTGGCCTGGAGCTTCTCCCTTTGACTCGTCTAGCATCTCTTTGGCTACCCTTCGGATACAAGATGCTACCGCCTCCCACATCTCACTAGCACTTCCATTACAATCCCAAGATAAATCTTCTAAAACCTTCTCCCTGAAGCTTGATTGCTTCAATTGAAGATCCCACCATCTAGTTCTAGTAATCTTGGAAACCCTCCTTTTCCTTACTAGCCATTTTATTTGCACATCCATGACTAACAAGTGATGTTGGGTGGTCAGGCTCTCTCTTGGGATTTCTTTGCAGTCTTTGTAACACAACCAATCTCTTCTTCTCAATGCAAAGTAGTCTATCTGTTTAATCGAGCCACTCTTATAAGTAATTAAATGCCCGTCCCTCTTCTTGAAAAGAGTATTTGCAATGAAAAGATCATTCGCTGTTAGAAAATCCAGACAAACTTTTCCCTCTTCATTTCTATCCCCAAACCATGTCCTCCATGAAAACTAGCATACCCTGAAGCATCCTTTCCCACGTGTCCATTAAGATCTCCACCTAAGCAAATCAGTTTAATCCTATCATCTAAACCAATTTGTGGTGCATAAACTGAGATGTTATTCAGAATTTCTTCTTCGAGCACCTCTTTTAGCAATATAATACGATCCACAGATCTTTGCACCTCAACCACACAATCCTTCGAATTCTTAGGAACAACCACTCCAACACCATTTCTGCCCTTATCTTTACCTGAATACCAAAGTTTAAGTCATGTCTTCTCTATCTCTCTTGCTTTCTCTCCAACCCATTTTGTCTCTTGTAGACATAATATCTGAATCTTCCTTCTTTCCAGCGCATCAACTATCTCCATCGATTTGCCAATCGAAGTGCCAATATTCCAACTACCTATCCGTAACTTCCTTTGCAACCTCTTTTGGACTAACTTCTTTACCCGCATGCGTCCATCATGCGAGAAGCCTTGCAAATTTTGGATTGCATCCTGGCAGCGATGCAGCGGAACTAGCTTATTTACTCGCATGTGTTCCTCATGCGAGAACCCTTGCAAATTTTGAACTACATATGGGTAGTAATGTAGCGGCCTTGCCAACTTCTCATTGCATTCGGATGATGCAACGCGTCACAAGTAGGGAATGCCCCAACGAAATCTAGATGTTTGTTTAAATCTATGATTAAAAGATCTGAACGAATTCAAGACAAATTCCTAAATAGTGTTCTTAAAAGAACACTATTTAGGAATTTATCCGAACAGTTTCGAGACAAATTCCTAAAATAATGTTATTAAAAGTACACTATTTAGGAATTTACCTCTCCTCCGTCCCTCCTCAATTTGCCTGGCTTGGGACCGGTCATGGCTGAGTTAAATGCGAGTATGTGAGAATTTTTTTTTGAATATGTGAGAAATTTCGAGTATGCGAGATGTGAGTATCACACTCTACAAGCATTTACAGTAATGAAACATCTTTAAGACTTTATCCTCTATCTGGGAAAGAGGTGTTCCTAAAGGTATTACACATGTATGCTCCTTAAATTGCATTTAGTTCTTTTTGAATTCTTTCATTGCATCACTAGTGGCAGGTGCACAAGATTTACATGGGAGAAGCATATAGGACAATGAAGAGTCTTGCAAAAGATATGCACTACTTTAAGAACTACTTGACCGATATAAAACAAAATTTCTGGAACTTGAAGATACTTGGAAGAATACCTACCTCCCTATGATGTCTCTCAAGGATAAAATGAGTCTTTATCAGTCCTTGCCTTATCTGATAAAGACAAATCCAAATTTCCTTGGGAAAATTGCTTTTCAATATTATGAAGGGTCATCTTTGTTACCCTTAACAAAACATGATTATGCTCTCAATGTACTTATTCTTTTAATATTCTAGAAAAAAACTACAGTTTTCTTGCAACCTAAAACACAAACTTCCACTGGTTTGATCATCGATTGTTTGGAAAACAATCGATTAGATTATGATAAGCAAGTGTCTGTTGTATCTGTGTTCTTTTTTTAACCATGCACTGGTTATTTTTTCAAAAGGTTTCACAATGTATGGACAATATTGTTCCTACTGCTGATGATCCTCGGGTAGAACTATTGATAGCTCTTATTAAGGCATTGGAAAAGGTAATATATTTTAGTTTTACTCAATTTTTAGTATAATTATATATGAAACATGTATAATTAAGTTTTTTCTTATTCGCATCCCTCTACGAATAAAAAAACTTGATTAAGAAGGTTCATATGTAATCAAACTAAAAATAGCGTAAAATTAGATTACAATACCTTCTCCAATGCCTTCATAAGGGCTATAGGTGGTTCTTTTCAAGGAACATATGTGAAAGGGACAACATTTTGTATATATGTTGTGGAATCTTTTTTCAAAAATAGCCGGTTGGCATAAAAAAGAATTATCATAAATAAAATATGCTCCTGCTTATCATTATTTGATTGATGGTTTTTATAACAATAGATAGTCAAATAGTTATAATTTGGTATTATAAGATTTAAGAAGATAGTAGTTAAATACTACAAATAAAAAAAGTAAATAAAGAGCATAGCCTTATTTTCTTAAACAAAAAGATGACATTTAAAAAATGTAAAGTAATTTTCCTGAGAAAATTTGAATTTGCTTTTACTACTATATTAAGTAAGGATGGTCAAATGCTCAATGTATCAGTACGAGGTAACTTATGACGATGTTCTTCCAGCATATCTTCTTGTTCAAGATTTTCTATATTGAACTGGTGAAATATTTTCGAAAGTCATGCAGATCTTCCGTAAGAAATTTCTTTGCCCGATATGTTTTTTTTAATGTATGTCATGCGCACCTCCCACCAGTGAAGCAATAAAAGAATAAGTATTATATACAAGTTAAGGAACATGCCTCTGCAATGCTTTCTGGAACCTTCCCTCTCGAATAGTAAAAGAAGTCTCAAAGATATTTCATTATAAATCATTGGAAATGGTGATGATTAATCTCCCATTTTTCCGTATTGAACTAAATACTACATCATGATTTTTATTGCAGAAAAGAATAGCGTGAATGTGTCATGTCTCTTTGAACGGTATATAGAGGTGATTAGGTCATGTCTATCACTTCCAAAATAAACAGTAAAATACAAACGAGTAGAAGTATACAAAATGCTCAAAGAAGTTATCAAAGAAATCTCTCAAGATCTGAACCTCTTTCAATGGTCTGTTGGTAGTGCAGTGTGTTTATCACCCCCATAAGACCAGGTTTCAGATCTTGGGGTGGGAACTTGTGTGTGTGTTTCCCCTCTTGTTTCAAAAAGAAACAATACTTTATCTGTGCACATGCATCTTATCGAGTGTGCACTTTCTTTATCATTCTGGTGATGGACTCGCCCATGCTTAGTATCCAATAATTTGTCTTTTAAAATCTAAAGAAATAAATGACTAAATCAATAGCAACAATTTAAAGCAGATCCTTTCAGAAAACCTTGTTATTATGTGAAAGCTTGCTTTGCATCAAAATGATCTACTTATCTCCTACAATCAACACCAGATTAGAGCCAAGTTATAAAAATCAATTGGTAGGTTTAAAACCTCCACCCTATAGTTTCCCCATGCCTTGGTAAATGCATTTCTTTAGGAAAAATAGTTATTTTTTCTCAGTTCACCAAAAAAAAGAAAACTGAATCAACAATAGAGTTAGCTTCTCATTGTGAGTCCGAACTCAGCAAATATCATTTTCAACCTTGTAGATTTAAAACTTTATAAAACATATATTTTTACAAGCTAGTATTCTGAGAAATCCGTTGCCTTCATTTTCTTAGGAATCAATGTCAAGAATGTAGATTTTAAAAAAAAATAGGCATAAAATGTAATGTTCCAACCAGAGATATATAATACTGAACATAGGCATGCCAATAGGTCTTTATACTCATTGTGAGTGAGTTATTCTTGTGATCAAAAACAAAAAAACAGCAATTTGTGGTCCATAACTATGTGTATATTTGCTGTTATACATTGAAATGTATACAATGTTTTGCATCCATACCCACCTGTATATATTTTTAATTCTGATGTAGTTAAAAAACCCCTACGTCCATAAGTTTTTATTCTAATACAGATCTTGTTAACTGTATTGATATTTAAATGTCTATTTTTTTGGCAAAATCTAATGTAGGACAAGGAGGAATTGGAAACCTAATGTGCAGGATAAGCGCCTTTTCAGCTATGTACATAATGGCTTTATTCGTGTGAAAGTCACTACTCATGCATTAAGATGCATCGACAAAGCTGGGGGTATTGATGAGTACTTATTGAAGAAACCTGATGCAGATCGGGATCGCGGCGTCGACAAAATAATATATTTTTTTGGTATGGTGGATTTTTGGTAGAAGAACGAGATGGGTTGAGAATAGAAATTGGAGGGGTTGAGAGGAAGAAAAACTCGTCGGAACGAGGGGGTTGGAGAAGAGAACTCGCCGGGAATGCGAGAGGTTGAAGGAGGAGAACCGCGGAGATCGCGTGGAGGGAGAGAGAGAGGGAGAGGGGATAGAGATAACAATCTCAAATTTTACTTCATAATTGACTGACTAAAAATGCTAGACCCTCATCCCTTTATATAGGAGGGATGAGATTACAAAAATAGTAAATTCATTCAAACTGACAACCGACTTGCCTAATTGGACTCTAACAAATCCTAATTGACCTCTAATTACTCTAATTAGACTCTAATTAATTAATTGACCAACAATTACAATTAAAATCTACGAAATCGACGTTGAGATCACAGGCGATCTCAATTATTTAATTCGACCACTACGACTACTAAAAACGTAAATAAAATTGATTATTATTTAATTGAATAAATGTGGCCCCATAATTTGGGGCCACGCTGCATCAACTCTCCACCGCTTTAAAAATTCGGCTCCTGACGAATTGCGTGAACTGCAGGCTTGGAGGATGATTCGACGCATTCCGTCGTCTTCTGGAAGAACTGATGTGGAGTGAACGGCGGGATCCATGTGCGGGCGGGAAAGGCGCGACCGTTGTGGTTGAAGAACATATGTGGTGCGTACGGCGGCGGCGTCGCGACTGTTGACTCCTTCCCGTGATGCTCAAAGAATTGATGCGGCATGGAGAATATGGCCCTTGAATAATCCATAATGAAACAATGGCACAAAGAGAGGAGAAGAGGAGATGTGGCTAGGGAATAAAGCCATGGGGTCCTTAAATAGGGAAAACCCAAGATGATAGTCCTATTTGGATAAGGAGTAGCCCCTTTTTTTAAATATTTCCGCCGCCAGGGGTGTGGGCGCAATTTTCGCACCCCTTTGTTTTTTCTTTCTCTCTTATGGATGTTGAACTCTCTGCAAATATGGGAAGTTTGGGTTTTCTTATCGCAAATTTTCCCACTTAATTTCCCATTCCCCTTTTCCAGGGATTTGATTTCCCTCATCCTCGGGTGATTTGTTAGGGCACGGGTTCTCCCTCGACTTATACGCACGCGGGGTTGGTGATCCCGCGACTGCCAGTGCGGCGCGGCGGCAGTGGCTCGGTCTGGGCGGAGCGAGCGCCACGCTCGTGGGGGCATGCGAGGGTGGGAAGGCGATGTGCGCGTCAGGTGCGTGGTGGAGCGGCTGGCGACTCTCCGCGGCCCGGCGGTGGGCGCGCGCCAGGGGCCTGGTGGAAGAGGGTGCGGCGACCTCGGGGCGAGGGGCTGGTGTGCGCGACGCGCGGTGTGGGGAGGGGGGGACTTCGCTGGGTTTCGGGTTGGGGCGCAGGGGGGGTATACGCCGGCGGGGAGGATGGCGAAGGAGGGGTTGTGGGGTGCGGTGGGGGGAAATGGTGCTACGGGTGGGGACGGCTGCAGCAGGGATGGGGTTGGGGTTGAGGTGCGGCGGCGCAGGAGAAGGTTTGGGGCGTTGGGTGCGCACGGGAGGGGGTAGGAGGGGGCGAGGGTGGTTGGTGGAGTCCGCACGAAGACTGGGGATGAGGCGTAGGTCGATTCCGATGAGTTTTGCGATTCTGAAAGTACCTGTTCAGCAAGGGTTTCGACGTTTTTTCCTTCTAAAACGGCCTGGACAGCGGTCGTTTTGTCGTTGACGGCGAAAATTTCCTCATCAAAAGTCTGGACAGCAGGCGTCTCAGCATTTTTTTCTTCTAAAACGATCCGAACAGCAGTCGTTTTGTCTTCTTTGGCGATGTTTTCCTCGTCCAAACCAGCGATAGTGGCTTCAACGGATGGCGGCTTTGTTTGGGCGTCGCGGTAGGCCTCAAGGTTGGCCGTGAAGTCTCGAAACATTGATAACATGGATCGGAAGTTGTTTTGCAAATCTCGTACCAGGCGCTCCGTCTCCTTGTCGTAGACGTCATTGGCTCGCGGCTTTCGTTCGGATGAACGATGGTGTCGATGCGGACGCCGGGGCGGATCGTTAGATCGTGAGGACGATCTAAATGCCATGCTCTGATACCAAATGATGCAGATCGGGATCGCGGCGTCGACAAAATAATATATTTTTTTGGTATGGTGGATTTTTGGTAGAAGAACGAGATGGGTTGAGAATAGAAATTGGAGGGGTTGAGAGGAAGAAAAACTCGTCGGAACGAGGGGTTTGGAGAAGAGAACTCGCCGGGAATGCGAGAGGTTGAAGGAGGAGAACCGCGGAGATCGCGTGGAGGGAGAGAGAGAGGGAGAGGGGATAGAGATAACAATCTCAAATTTTACTTCATAATTGACTGACTAAAAATGCTAGACCCTCATCCCTTTATATAGGAGGGATGAGATTACAAAAATAGTAAATTAATTCAAACTGACAACCGACTTGCCTAATTGGACTCTAACAAATCCTAATTGACCTCTAATTACTCTAATTAGACTCTAATTAATTAATTGACCAACAATTACAATTAAAATCTACGAAATCGACGTTGAGATCACAGGCGATCTCAATTATTTAATTCGACCACTACGACTACTAAAAACGTAAATAAAATTGATTATTATTTAATTGAATAAATGTGGCCCCATAATTTGGGGCCACGCTGCATCAAAACCGTATAGTAAACTGGACAATGAGATGGGTATCTTGCTAAAGGCGAAGATCGTTGACAAGTACAAGGAGTTGGAAGCTTCAGGTGTGGGAATTCTCTCAGTAATGCATAACAGAAAACAAGAGACAGATGGTCCAGTTGAATCAAAAACGGGCGATGAAGGTGAAGCAAATGAAACAAAGCAGGATGGATGCTCTGAAAGTGCCATAGAAGTGGATAGCTCATCAAAAAAATCACAGTAAGGATTTTTCTTTTGTGTTCAACGCCTCAATGTTACCTTCTGTTTAGTAAAGTACTTTCAGTTGTATCCCATCTACAAATGATTTATTTTTATGTTTGAAGGGAAATGCTGGATATGTATCTCAAGATTTTTTTGGATTTTCTTGACCATTTCTATCTCTAACTTTGCAACTTCTTAAATTAAACCAAACTAGTTATTTATAGTTTGTTTTTTTGGGATTATCAAGTTCTTATCAAGCTTCCATTTTGCCTTTTGACATTTCAATAAATACTTATCAAGATAGTTCTGCTTGCAAGTACAGAAGAACTGTGATGCATGCATGGGTGGGGAATCGGATTACTACTATATCACTGGTTTATGCAAAATAATCCGACTATATATGCATTGGCGACAATTGTATTCACTACATGATATCATATGCGCAAATCCGAGCGAGGAAATCATGATATGCATGGGTCAATTACATTCAAACTTAAGTCGTACACAAATATTCGATCTGAATTTGTATTGGATTATTTAAACTAGATTTGTATTCGATCATTATTCGAACTGAAGATTCGTAAATGAATTATTCGATCCGAATATTTAAAGATATGCTTTTATAAATTCGTAGTCGATTATATCTGTATTCGTATTCGAAATAAGCAAAGTGAATATGAATACTGAAATAGCCATATCCGATTCATATCCGATCCGTTTGTGACAGTGCATGGTGAGGAATCTGATTACTAGTGTAATGATCATGACAAAGGTGGACTTGCATGGTGTAGACTATTATGGTTGAAATGATGTTAGAATCAGAAATCACCAAAACAATGGACTTTTTTAGAGAAGATTTCACTGATACTTTACCAGTGTGGAAGGTCCCATGGTATGCTCTCGAGATAGGATACACCACTTGATCAAGGTCGATGAACTCTGATTGGTCGCTACACATCATCGGAGAAGAAGCCTGGGAGATGCCCCTACGAAGAATATATGCCCTTGGATTAGGGCATGGACGGAGATAACAACCCCTCAAGCGGAAGCCATCACAATCGTCTGATCCCCAGCATCAACGCACAAGATGTTGCCACGTGGCTCTTAAGATGTTGCCACATGGCTCTTAGAGAGCCACGGGATCTTCAAAGCACATGCGAACGTCAGCCGCTCGGTCGCGAACACTCCGCCACGTGCAAGAGGCTCATGACTTGGGGTTATTTTGACAGAGACCCCTGCTCCTTTCTGGATATACAGATACATCCTTGCACTTGAGCATATTACAGTGGCATCTAGCCGGTTTTTCTTAATTGCAGTGAAGGCCTTGTGCTAGACTGATTTGATATATATTTTAATTACTTTTATTACAAGATAGTACATGTATTCATTGTCAAATAACTTTTAAACTACAACTCCAATTTTGGTGTTTTTTTTCATTTTAAATCTCATTTGAACTTCTTGATTTTGAGACGTGTTTGATATTTTTCTAAGATGGGATGGAGTATTTATGAATTCTGAATACAATATGGAGTGGAGCTAATTAGTTCAATATTATCTCAATTTGGTGTTTAAAAATTATGCATATATGATCCGTTTTGTAACATCCGGATCCGAATGAACTGAAGCTCCTGTCAAGAAAAGGATGTTGCAAGCAAGTTTGGATCTCCAAAGTGGAGATATTCAAAGGTACATATCTCTCTTCACTTTACTTTCATTAAAGTCAATGTTGGAGTCTCTAATTCAGTTTTTTTTTATATTGTTGTCCATCAGGTATTTTAGCTATTGTTGTATGTTAGATAAAGCCACAAAATCCCTCCAAACTTAGAGGATCAAAGGTACAATCTTTCTCCCTTCTTTTGCTGCCTTCCATACATGACTTAGCCTATAAAATATTTATTACAAAAGTCTTCTAGGTATCTGGGGTTGGGACATAAAAACTCCTGACTGAAATTATCTTATAAGAAAGTATTAGTCATATCAAACTCACAAATAAGCTAACTTTTGGTGCACCTGGACTCCATACTGGTTACTAGAGAAAAGGCTTTGATGTAATCAACTCCATACGTATAAGAGAATTAATTTATTGAAAGCCCCTCTTTAAGTCAATCAATCTTACCATCAAGTATATGCTCTATAGGAAATAACTATCGTCAGGAAACAAGAGTGACATTCAAAATAAAGAAATGAGGTTAGAGGAGCATTCTTCTTATCATTCATGACCTAACTTCAGTTAGAGTTTTGTAATATAAAAATATAATCTCTTATAATCAATACAGTTAATATTACGTCAATGGATTGCATTCGGGATCAGATAAATCATCACTCGTAATAATTAGAGATAGACTGGTGAACACATGATCTCACCCCTTCACATAGGGAAACCAACTAAGGTAAAGAAGCATCTTGAGCAATGTTTGATGATGGGCTAGATTTGGATTGTTCATGAATTATGAGTATGCTGCACTATTGAAAGTTCACATTCCCACCACCTGTAGAAATCGTAATCACTTTTATCTATACCATTGTAACTTTTGTGTAAACTAGGTTGGGGGAGTGATACCTTCTGAACAGATTTTTGGATAGAAGTTTGAAATTAGATGCATATTTCCATTGGCTACAATCGCTCGAAATCAAAATCTACGAAGCATTGTTCAATTAGTGAAACTCTTGCTTCACATATGAACATTGTAAGCCTTGCAACATATGACCATTCTGCCACATTTTTTTATAAAAGACTATGGATGGCCTTATTATGATCGACTTCTATCTACCTATGAGACACTGCTCAAATAAGAGGGCTTAATCATCATAGGCAATCTCCTTGATGCCACCGGTTAATTTTACTTGTACAAACATTGATTGGATTTAATATCTTACTTCTATAGGAGCAAATATGATAATTTTCTGAGAATTCATCTTTTAAAATGTTAAAACTTTTCTCTCAAAGTCAACTCTCAAGATCTTTACGAATAAGAAATCATCAATCAATTGATCATTATGTATAGTCTAATGTTCATACGATCTATTATATATAGGATGTTATGACAAATGATCAGAATACACTCCTTTGATGTCTCAATTGGAACTAGTATAATTAAGACTTGATTCTTCTATAGGTACCATATAAAATAAAATGATAAAGACTAGCTAGATCCATATCCAAAGCATATATGGTAATCTTATGATTTTAGAAATGATAACATGTGACTAAAAAGACCGATCATCTTCATAAATTAATCTTTTAGGTATACACTACTATTTATACATATCACCAAAGATAGGTAGTGATAAAATACCTAGATTTGTAAAGTCAACCATTGAAGAGATTGAGAAATGATGAGGTAGATGAATAAGTGAATGATGAATCAATTATATCAATAAGAACGTTGATCAAAAAGACCTAGATTGTACAATCAACCATATAAAGGATTAAGAAAGGATGAGAGATCAAGTCATTGATGATTGATAATTAAGAGTGCCAGTCACGGTGACCTTTACGCCTGACTGTGCGAGGGTGCGATGACTCTCAGTTGGGCGGGAGATTAGGAAGCCCAGTTAGGGCAGCGGTCGCTTAATGCGCGGGTCTAGGATCCCAGTCTTTTTCTCGTTTTTTTTCACGAGCGCTCGCAGTTTTTACGACTCTCTGGGATCCACAGGTTTTCTTTTAAAGACCAGTTCTGCTGACTCTTGTTCTTTAGGGTACATAGGCTGGAGGACCCTTGGTTTTAGTTTTTCGAGCTCGTTAGCCGTACCGGTCGGGCCGATTTTTCTTTTTGGGTGACTCTTCCGGGGAGTCTCTCCCAACCGTCTCAGTGGCGTAGTTTTGGAGTAGACCTATCCCTCTACTGGACCGCACTTCCACTTAGAGGGCGAGACGGAAGAGTCTCTTAGGAGACTACCTCACCGCTTGAGTTTTGTTTACTTTTCACCAGCAGACTGTACGATGCTACATCCGAATCATCCATGTATACATCTGAATCATCTATGGCTACATCTGAATCAATTACAGTTGAATTTGGAGGAGTTACATTCGAGATTGGATTGAGTCACAACTGAGTTTGGCTAAAGTTGAGATGAATTACAGTTGAGTTGGTTGTAGTTGACTTACTTTCCATTGAGCTGATTACTGTTCCGCCAGTAATTCCTGACGAAGAGAAAAGATCAGTTTATGAAAATCATCCTTATCAGACTACGAACTACTACCACAGTTGTTTAAAATAGCTAGTGGACGTGTTGGGACCTAGTTAGGATGTATTTTACTCCACCGCATGCCTACGGAGGCACCCCAACCCTAAGGCTTCCTTACCGCCTTAGAGTCATAGTGTGAGGTCTTACCTATACCAAGACCACAGACTATCCACTAAGCTTGAGAAATTCAACAAGAAAAGAATCAAGATATCAGACTCATCATCTACACTTACTATGGTCTATCCACATGACTCACAAACATCAAAAGAGATCTGAATCATCTCGACCATGTAAATCATTAATTACTCAAGATATCTGGATCATCTCAATCATGATAGGCATTGATTAAATCATTGAAACTTGAAATTGATGGGAAAGAACGGAAATCATATACAGTTTTATATTGGAATCACACCTTAAAATCATAATATGAGGTCACACTCAGATCAAGATTCCAGATTATACATTAAATCTGAGAGATTAAATAAGTACCAAGAACAAAGTCTCAACATCCACACCTTCAAGATCCATTAAACATGATTTACAATAAAGTAAAAGGTGACAGTTTAAATATGGATCATATAATCAATGTATAAAAATGATAAGTATTGGGAAATTAAGGTAGAGTAACTAAGTCGGAAAATTCACTTGCTGAATAACTAGCAAACTCGTTTCATTGCCAATAGCTCTAAATTTAATTGCTAAGCCTTAATTATTTTCTTCTTTTGGAGCCACTAAATATCTTGTTATTGTTAATTAATTAGTTGTGCTCAACATTTGTTGATGTTCTTTTCTCTATATTACATGGATTGCAGGCATAACACCTGCATTGTGATATTGGGAGAGTTGAACATCAGCTTCTGTAGTTATTATTATCAGGTACACATGCTATAGTTTGTTCAAGATATTATATACTTTTATTTCTCTTCTGGTAAAATTGGGATACATGTATATAATGCAAATTTTGCTGTTACATGTTAACTGTCATGGAAATGTATGCAATATAATTGTGACATGTTATAGTTATGTGATTTATTGGTTAATTTGTGAATGTCATTCGTAAATGCAGAAAAAAATTCTATTTATTTTCAGTACTTTAATGTGATCTTTAGCGAAAATGATACTACAGGTGATATGTAAACGGATATTCAAGATCCTAGCAGGAGCGAGCCTCACAGTTTGGTATCAGAGCAGTGGTACCCCGATATGCACATCCATAGTATTTCAATTCCGATCGCATTAAGTTCTCGAATAGCGACAAGTCTTCTGACTTGTTGTGAGTCCGGGAAGGGAAATATGACATTCATATTCAACCACCACAAGATGCCATCGATTTCATTAATTTTTATATGATATCCCAAGAAGAGAAAAAGCATATATCATAATATCTGCGAACAATAAATTTTATGACTAATAGATAGTTCTCATGTAGAGCCATGGCATCCCGACCAGGGCAGGAGGTGACTGACCAGTTGGCACGCATACTGACTGCCCTCACTGACCTCCAGCAGCAGCAGGCTGCCATGCGAGGTCAGCAGGAGCAGATTTTGGCCCAGCAGACTGAGATTGCCGACTGGCAGACAGATATAAAGATGAGGTTTGAGGACCTATCAGATTTCACGTACCATCCATCACAGGATAGAACACGGCAGGATCAGCACCAACCCGTTGAGGTAGAGCAGTCTCATCCTGATGATCCACTTGAGGAGGTACCTGAGCCTGGAGCAGATGATGCGGACTTTGACAGGGAGCAAGACCCTGTGGACTTAGCAGACGATGGTGCACACGAATACTCAGCTATTCATAGGCACCAGTCCATTTTCACATCCTACCAGCGTGCCAACATACCCTTGTTCGAGGGCACAGGTTCACCAGATGTTGCTGAGCAGTGACTGAAGAGAGTGATGAAGGAACTCAGGATGATTCACGTGCCACGAGACACGTGGCTATCTTTCATGGAGTACTCACTTACAGACTTTACTGAGAGATGGTGGGATGCCGTGGTATCTGAGTTAGACCGAGAGCCTACATGGGATGATTTCGAGACGAAGTTCAGAGCCCACTTCTTTTCTGCGAAGTGGAAAGAGTCCCAGCGCCGACTATTTGCAGAGCTTCGTCAGGGACAGATGACAGCCAGAGATTATTTTATCTGATATACAGAGCTGTCACGACATACACGAGCAGCTGGCGCATTTGCAGAGGAGAATCTGGAAAAATTCATTAGCGGCATGCGAGAGGAAGTACAGGAGAAGCTGGCTGGACTACACATCACATCCATCTCTGAGGCTACCGATGCTGCGGAGAAGTTCGAGGACATTAGAGGGAGACGTTTTGGGAGCTCGTATGGAGCAGTGCCTAGACCGCGACAATCTTTTAGATCGATACGTCGACCATTTCAGCAGCAGAGGTCAGACAAACGGTTCCGACCTACAGGTTCGTCCTTCACGGGCAGTGCTCGCTCTTCTTCATCGACTACTTTAGGAGGAGCACTTGCCGGACGTGGCACAGATTCTGCTCGACCATCTGGGTCGTAGCGAGTAGATAGACCACCAGTCGGACCAGCTCGGAGCACAGACACAACTACTCCACCTACCAGACCAGTCCGGTGTTACCGATGTCACGAGTGGGGACACTATCGATCACAGTGCCCATATGTTTCTGGTGAGCCTCAGCCACATCCTTCACAGTCACAGCCTCAGACACAACGCTCAGGGAGTTTCCGTGGCAGGAACTCCAACTTGAGACGACCGCAGCAGAGACAGATACAGAGCGTGGCAGGTTCCAGTGCCGCACCAGTCAGGCAGGGACAATTACATGCAGAACTGAGGAGCAGACACATTCAACGACTAATGTAGTGAAAGGTATGGTCTTAGTCTTGAGCCGACCTTTCCATGTTTTATTTGATTCTGCCGCGACACACTCTTTTCTTGCTTCGAGGCTACTTGCTTCTTTAGGTAGAGTCGCAGAGACTCTCTCTTCTCCATATCACATCCGAGGGCCAGGTGGCCAGTTGTTCATTATTTCACTGATAGTCAGGTACTTGCCCGTACTGATTGGCGGTCACGAGATGATCGCAGATTGTCTACTTCTGCAGCTTGATGAGTTCGACTTGATTTTGGGCATGGATTGTTTATCCGCTCATCATGCACTTGTTGATTGCTTTAGGAAGACAGTTGTCTTCAGGATTCCTGATCTACTCGAGTTCACTTTTGAGGGTACTATACATGACTCCACCATGGAGTACATTTCAGTATTGCGAGCTCAGCGACTTATTGATCAGGGTTGTGATTCATATCTTGCATTTGTTCGGGAGGTATATGATCAGGAGCCGATGACACAGGACATCCGAGTAGTATCAGAATATCCAGATGTATTTCCTGATGAGCTACCAGGATTACCTCATGAGAGAGAGATCGAGTTCGAGATCACATTGTTGCCAGATACACAGCCAATCTCTATGGCACCATATCGTATGGCACCAGCTGAGTTGAGGGAGTTGAAGGTGCAGTTACAGGAGTTACTTGACTTGGGATTCGTGAGGCCGAGCACTTCACCTTGGGGTGCTCCGGTTCTATTTGTCAAAAAGAAGGATGGATCTATGAGACTGTGCATCGATTACAGGCAGCTGAACAAGAGAACGGTGAAGAACCATTATCCTTTGCCACGCATCGATGATTTGTTTGACCAGCTCCAAGGATCTTCGGTTTTCTCGAAGATCGATCTCCGCTCAGGCTACCATCAGCTGAGGATTCATGAGTCAGATATTCCGAAGACAGCTTTCAGGACTCGCTATAGACATTACGAATTTGTGGTGATGTCGTTTGGGCTCACCAATGCACCTGCGACTTTCATGGATATGATGAACCGGATCTTCCGTCCATACTTGGACAAGTTTGTAGTGGTGTTCATTGTTGATGTGCTCATATACTCGTGGAATGAATGGGATCATGCGAATGATCTACAGATTATCTTAGATACATTGCGGGAGCACAAGCTATGCCAAGTTGAGCAAGTGTGAGTTCTGGTTATCCCAGGTCTCATTTCTCGGGCATATCATTTCAGGAGCAGGCATCGCAAGATAGATGCAGTTATGTCTTGGGAGCAGCCCAAGACAGTCACACAGATCCGGAGCTTCCTCAGATTAGCGGGCTATTACAGATGCTTTGTCAGCGGATTTTCACGCATTGTTCGCCCTCTGACACGACTGACGCAGAAGAGAGTCCCATTTATTTGGGACGATTCATGTGAGCAGGCCTTCTAGACACTGAAGGAGAGATTGACTACAACGCTTATTCTTGCTCTTCCTTCAGACACTCAAGACTATGCGGTATACACAGATGCATCTGGAGAAGGTCTAGGAGCAGTGTTGATGCAGAGGGGACAGGTGATTGCTTACGCATCACGACAGTTGAGGCCGCACGAGTGGAATTACCCCACACATGACTTAGAGTTGGCGACATTTGTCTTCGCCTTGAAGATATGGCGCCACTATCTATATGGGGTGAATTTCGAGACGTTCACAATTCACAAGAGTTTGAAGTACATCTTTGATCAGAAGGAGCTGAACATGAGACAGCGCAGATGGCTCGAGCTATTGAAGGATTATGATTGCACGATTTCTTACCATCCCGGTAAGGGAAACGTGGTGGCTGATGCACTTAGCAGGAGAGCGTATGCAGAGGGAATGGGAACTGGCTATACACGTGGGATATGCTCGCAGCTTTGACTGATTGGCATCCACAGGAGAGCGCATCCATTTCCACGGCTGTACCTCTACGATTTAGCAGTTTGCGGGATCGTATTGTAGAGGGACTAAAGACAGATCCATGGATTCGAGATAGATACATGCACACCGTCAAGGACGAGGTTGATGATTTTGTTGTAGCGGAGTCTATTTTATGGAAGGCATGTCGAGTCGTTATACTCGACGACGAGCAGCTCCGCAGAGACATACTTGATGAGGCACACAATTCACGGTTATTTATCCATCCAGGCAACACAAAGATGTACCGTGATCTGCGTTGACATTTCTGGTGGGATGGAATGAAGCACGATGTGGCGCTACATGTTAGCAGATGCATGACCTGTCAGATGGAAAAGGCCGAGCATAGGAGATGACCGGGATTACTATAGTCTCTTCCCATTCCCGAGTGGAAATGGGAGAGCATTTCTATGGATTTCGTCACGGGATTGCTGAAGACACCGGGTGGCCATGATTCCATTTGGGTCGTTGTTGATAGGTTCACCAAGTCAGGCCATTTCATACCTGTCAACATGACTTACACTCCATCCAGATTGGTCAAGCTCTATGTACAGAACATCATCAGGTTGCATGGTATACCACGTGAGGTTGTGTCTGATAGGGATTCGAGATTTACTTCACATTATTGGTATCAGTTCATGTCAGCACTACATACAGAGATGAAGATGAGTTCTGCATACCATCCGCAAACAGACGGGCAGAGTGAGCGCACCATTCAGACGCTTGAGGATCTACTTCGCGCATGCACTTTGGAGTGGAAAGGGCCCTGGAAGAACCATTTAACTCCCACACAACAACCATCATTCCAGTATTGGTATGCCACCATTCGAAGCCCTATACAGGCGGAGATGTCTCACACCTCTCAGTTGGCGTAAGGTAGGTGAACACGCTCTTTACTCCGTAGATTTTTTGGAGGAGACTGCGAGGGTTGATAATCTTATGAGGCAAAGTCTCCTGACGGCTTAGGGTCACCCAAAAAGCTATGCATATCGTCGGAGAAGAGAATTGAAGTTCCAGATAATTCGATCATCTTCTCTTAATCCATTCAAATGTAACTCATCAATGTTCAATTTAGTCTTTCATAATTGATGAAATTCATGTAAACGCAAGAAGGAGATTGTGTGTTTCAAGTAGTATCTCCTATGAAGAGAGTATAAAGATTTTGTGTTCATGGCAAGTTGACGTCACGATATGTTGGACCATTTGAGATTATTACTCGTATGTGTAAGGTGATTTATTGAGTAACCATTCCTCCACACTTTTTAGCCATACATGATGTCTTTCATATACCCAACCTAAGGAAGTACGTGTACGATCCTTGCCACGTCATCAACTACGAGGACCTTGACGTGGAGTCAGACTTGATATACAAGGAGAGGCCAGTATAGATACTTAATGGTGTTGTGAAAAAGCTTTGCAACAAACAGATTCCCCTAATAAAGGTGCTATGGCACCAAAATGATGTCAAAGAGGCAACATGGAAGACAAAAGTGGATATGTGTGCACGATACCCACAACTCTTTCAAGAAACTGTCAAAACAAGCCCATTCAATTATATATATTGAAAGAACACGACTTGTTTTCCCTTTGAGGTTTTTATGGATTCAAAACCCTTTGAGGTTTTTAGGGCCAGATAAGATCCAAACAAGACACAAAGTAACCTTGACTCGAGTCTCGAGGACGAGACTCCCTTTGAGGTTTTTATATTTGTAACATCCGTATTCGAATGAACTGAAGCTCCTGTCAAGAAAAGGATGTTGCAAGCAAGTTTGGGTCTCCAAAGTGGGGATATTCAAAGGTACATATATGTCTTCACTTTACTTTCATTAAAGTCAATGTTGGAGTCTCTAATTCAGTTTTTTTATGTTGTTATCCATCAGGTATTTTAGCTATTGTTGTATGTTAGATAAAGCCACAAAATCCCTCCAAACTTAGAGGATCAAAGGTACAATCTTTCTCCCTTCTCTTGCTGCCTTCCATACATGACTTAACCTATAAAATATTTATTACAAAAGTCTTCTAGGTATCTGGGGTTGGGACATAAAAACCTCCTAACTGAAATTATCTTATAAGAAAGTATCGGTCATATCAAACTCACAAATAAGCTAACTTTTGATTCACCTGGACTCCATATTGGTTACTAGAGAAAAGGCTTTGATGTAATCAACTCCATACGTATAAGAGAATTAATTTATTGAAAGCCCCTCTTTAAGCCAATCAATCTTACCATCAAGTGTATGCTCTATAGGAAATAACCATCGTCAGGAAACAAGAGTGACATTTAAAATAAAGAACATGAGGTTAGAGGAGCATTCTTCTTATCATTCATGACCTAACTTCAGTTAGAGTTTTGTAATATAAAAATATAATCAATACAGTTAATAGTACATCAATGGATTGCATTCGGGATCAAATAAATCATTACTCGTAATAATTAGAGATAGAATGGTGAACACATGATCTCACCCCTTCACATAGGGAAACCAACTAAGGTAAAGAAGCATCTTGAGCAATGTTTGATGATGGGCTAGATTTGGATTGTTCATGAATTATGATTATGCTGCATTATTTAAAGTTCACATTCCCACCACCTGTAGAAATCGTAATCACTTTTATCTATACCATTGTAACTTTGTGTAAACTAGGTTGGGGCAGTGATACCTTCTGAACAGATTTTTGGATAGAAGTTCGAAATTAGATGCATATGTCCATTGGATACAATCGCTCGAAATCAATATCTACCAAGGATTATTCAATTAGTGAAACTCTTACTTCACATATGAACATTGTAAGCCTTGCAACATATGACTATGCTGTAACATCAGGATTCTAACAAATCCGAACTCGACCCGAATAAGGTCCGAATAACCCAGTAAAGTTGTTGGGCAATGTCAAACAACTTAAAATGATAAATTGATCGTGAATCAAAAGTCGTTCGGGCGAAATCGACCAAAAATCGATCGCTTCGTAATACGCGCTGCGAAAAAGCTGCGACGCAAATTCGGAAACCGCAAAACAAACTGAGACCGTCATTAGATCTGATTCGACAAAACAAGACCAACGGAATCGACCGTTCGTCAATCGGAGGTCATTTGATATTTTTAAATCATAAAAATTTAATCTTAATCAAAAACTGTATCCGAAAATTTCGGGTATTCAAAACCCGATCGGCAATATATCAACATTATACTCATTTCGATCGTTGTTCAGAGACGATCACATCGAGATATTGTACGTCAAAATCCGAGACCCGAGGTGCTTGTACGGTCGATTTTTTTAAGTATATCAAATAAAGAGACTTTTGAATTAAAAATATATATATATATAATTAAATTCTGCAACAATACACCAAGTCTAAAAAACCCAATAATTCCAGTCGTGTCCTCTTTTCTCTCCTTATAACACTTGCCATAATCTTACTTTCCACTTGTCCATTATAAGAATCTCTTCCTTGGTTATATAAGCCCAAATCCTCTCTCTTTCTCATCTTATATGCCTCTTCTTTTGTCCTATAAACCTCCAGCCGAGAGCAGCAGCTTCATTCTTTTCTTTCTGCTGGAAACTCCCCTGGAGAGCCCCAATTCCAGCCTTGTTGTTGCCATTAAACCCATCCTCTACATATTTTGAAGATATCTAACAAGGTACACTTCCATACCCATCTCCTTGCTGCCATGCATGTACATGCCCTCCCCATCTATTGTTGTCTTTCATGAAAAATTTAGACTCAAGATCAAAATTCCTATTCTTGTTGGTGGTTCAATTACTCCATTATGGTCTTCTATTATCATTAATTGATTTCAGATTTCTATGGCTACTAGAAACCCTTCTCATATTTTAAACCATTTGATAATTGAACTGCTAGAATCCTATAGAAATCAAGTCACTGATTTCCAAACTTACATCTGAATTCAACGTAATCAACCCTTATAGAGTGTTGTGAGAATTTTTGTCCTGCATTTTTTTCTAAAGCATTTTGTATAAAATTTATTAATGTGACATCAGATATCTAGTAATTGATTGAATATGATCAAAGTATTTTTCAATGAACGGCTAGACTGTGGGTTGTTAGAGAATATTCTGTGTGGCTATTTGTTAAGAGAATATTCTATAGAGAATATCCTATAGAATATTCTCCCTTGAGCATCTATATAAGGATCCTCACACCCCCTGTACTCATTGAGAAATTCTAATAGAATATCCACCCCGTTGAGGGATTCTCCCGTGGTTTCATCCCGCTCCTTAGGGAGTAGGGTTCCACGTTAAATCTCTGGTGTTCATTTTATGTTTCTTGGATTTATCGATTCCGCTTCCGCTTCTCTGATTTCAATATGGTATCAAAGCGGTTCGGTTCTTGAGGAGTTCATGTCCGCTGTTTATTCGAGAATTCGAGTTTGATGTCATTTTTGTGAAGATTATTACTTTTGGATGGTTCTATGTCCAAGTTCTAGGATTTTTTTAGTAAAACCCTAATTTTTGCTCTTTCACGGATCTTGGGGTCATGTTCTGTTTATAGCACCAGGTGCCGCATCTCTCCTTTCTGGCGGCTACACTCCTGCGAAGACCCTCCAGACTTCTTCTTTATGCGATGCTCATCCATCAAGCTCCAGGCGGACCCTTCATCTTCTGACCTCCTCTCCTCCGAAGGCTCCTCGACTCCTTCCTCATCTGCCAGGCGGCGTTCCACGCCATCCTATTCAATAGCAAGTCCGCCTTCGCCCGCCTCGAGATCGTCATATCCGCCCTCGCCTCCCGCAACCGCACGAACAGTGAGGGCCAGGTCCTCCGTGCCAAGATGACCATGGCCGACATTGCCATGATCCTTTCGCATGCTGGATTGCAGCCGCCTCTTGATGCTCCCCGGGCGATGGGTTCCAGGCGACAAGCCCTCATCGCCATCTCCTCGCAATACAGGCGATGCTCCTCCGATTCCTCTGGGGGCGGGCATCCTTCAAGATTCACTGGCGGCGGCGAGCAGCGAGCAGAATACCCCATCGGGGGTCGGATCTCTCGAAGGTGGGGATCCCAAGTAGGAACCCTACTGTGTGTCTATTTTCCCTTTTTTTTCTCTCTGCTGCTGTAAGGGATCGACCAGCCTAAAATTTTTTTTAAAAAAACAAGTGAGAGAACATGCCCTTGAAAAAAAGGGAAAGGTGGACCTGCTTATATTTCAGCCCTTGCTGGGCAGATTAAAAACATAATAAAAAAATAATAAAAAAGGTGCGTACATAATACAAAAGCCGTACGCATTTAAAAAAATGGAAAGCCAGAAAAAAAAGATGGTTGCACGGCTTTAAAAAAATTGTGCAAAAAAATGAAGCACAAAAAAAACAAAAGTGCATGTTTTGATTCTCCCAACTTGATGTTCCAAGCTCTTTATTCTATCAAGTATGGGAGAAAGCGGGAGTCCAAGCTAAATTCTTCAGGATATCTGCACGTCCGAGACTGACAGACCGGCACTCCAGCTTTCTACTCAGATCATCCATTTTCACCGAGCATCAATTACTTCGACAGGGTGCATACTTCTTCTTTTGCGACCCGACTACTACTCTGTGTTGGACTTCTTCTTCTGCAGCGATTCTACTCCAGGCACGACAGAGATACGTTCCGGTGACCTGTAGGCACGGCAGAGATATGTTCCAGTGACCTGATATCGCAGCGGTTCTACAGGCATGACAGAGATACGTTCCGATGACCTAAAAGCCGCAGATCCGTCCTCGTGCGAGGTCTTCTACCAGCAGCGGACTTGTATTCTTCTTGTGATGTATCGTGTGAAGATGTGTTGTATACTTTCTTTTTGTTGCAAGCTGCAGTTTCTCAGCTCCAGCTTGAGGGGGAGTGTTAGAGAATATTCTGTGTGTCTATTTGTTAAGAGAATATTCTATAGAGAATATCCTATAGAATATTCTCCCTTGAGCATCTATATAAGGATCCTCGCACCCCCTGTACTCATTGAGAAATTCTAATAGAATATCCACCCCGTTGAGGGTTTCTCCCGTGGTTTCATCCCGCTCCTTAGGGAGTAGGGTTCCACGTTAAATCTCTGGTGTTCATTTTATGTTTCTTGGATTTATCGATTCCGCTTCCGCTTCTCTGATTTCAACATGGGTAATGGGAGGTAAGTGGCTTGCGGTTTGATTATAATCATTTATGACCTTCTGGCTCACCAATTCAATCTTCTAAGATCAAGAAAATTAGTGATGGCATTCTGGAACTAGATACTTGTCGAGGTTTATGAATTTCCTTACGAAGTGAGAGTTGGAGCACCATAAAAAAAATTCATGGGAGTAATGGGCCAATGAAGGTTCAATGAGCATCTGTTTCCTTGCTTATTTACGGTGGTAACAAGATCATTCTCACTTACAAGGCTTTATTTTATATTGACATATGCCAAGGATTTTATTCTTAAATCAAACAGAAATATGTATAAAGGTTGTCGTGTATCACTTATATATCATAGTAGTGTTGCCGACAACTTGGCAGGTGTACATGCTCCTTTACAAAGGATAAAGTAAAAAGAGAGAGAGAGAGAGGAATGATAAGAGATAACTTATCTGGTTTTAGACTTTAAGGTATTCAGTGATAATCTGCCTCATAGTAGTTGCTAACTTTTTAATAAGTACAGTGTTCAATAACGTGAATAAATGGCTACTAGGTTGATTATCAGAGATAGAAGGGAACAATAGAGGGTTTAGTGAAAATGGATTTAAAAATTGACCGGCTTTGAAATAATAACCCTCATTATTCTTGGTCGTCATGGACATTTTCCAAGGCCCTTCTCTTGCTAAACTTTCCAAGATTTTAATCTTAAATCCAGATCATTGCGTTTTGAGGGCAAATGATATAAGAATTATACAACGTCCCTATAAATAGAGCCAAATTTCAGAATAATAAGCTAAGGTTTTCCACAATTAAAAGATACTGAACTAGACTGATTATCCTAAATTAAGTTGATCTTTAAAGATAATCATCTATCTATTCATATTACTAAAGGAAAGTTGTGACAAACACTTAGATCTGCAAGTCATCTATAGGAGAGACAAAAGAAGTTTTAAGAAGGCTAGGAAGGAATGAAAATGGTGAATTATTGATGTCGTATAATTAAGATTGCCGGTTATGGTGAATCTTACACCTGACCGTGCGAGGGCACGGTGACCCTCAATTGGGTGGAAGAAAGGAAGCCCGGTTAGGGCAGCGGCCGCCAAGTGCGCGAGTTTAGGATCCCAGTCCCTTTTCGATTTTTACGCGAGCTCGCAGTATTCTTATGCCTCGTTGGGATCCCAACTTTAGATCATTCCGCTGACCCTTTGTTTTATGATACCCATGCGGGGGATCCTCGGTTTTAGTTTTTTCGTACGAGCTCGTTTGCCCGTTATCGGTCGGGCTGTTTTCTAGAGCGACTTTTCCGGAGAGTCTCTCTCACCCGTCTTAGTGGCGTAATTTTGGAGTAGACCTATCCCTCTATTGGACCGCACTTCCAATTAGAGGGCGAGACTGAAGAGCCATTTGTAGGCTTCCTCACAGCTTGAGTTTACTTCGCCAACAGACTTGACGATTCTATATCTAGATCATCCATATCTATATCTACATCATCTGGAGTTATATCTGAAACAATTGAAGTTAAGAATTGGAGAAGTTACGATCAAAAGTTGTGATTGATAGGAAATGACTATTCACTAGACTTAAGAATCTAAATAAATCAAGAAATATTTCCAATCTCAAACTTTTCCATCATCACTCACAAGCATGATCTCTGAAGAAAATGATATATATGCTTACACTCATATACTCATGAATATTCAACTACAATATAAATATGTCATATGTGGGGAATGTTGGGTTATGGGGGCAATCATTAGAGATGCTTAAAAACAACCCGAATACCTTTTTACTTACGCAAGTAGATATAAATTATGCTTGTTCCACCTTTCTACTTGATCTCTTTTGCACATAATAAATTACTTGTCATTTATTTTTAAACTACGGATTTGTATTCACGTTTGTGACTCTGTTTCTTTCCTAAACATGTTTTGGCAGGCAAACATCTTGCTGATCAGTAGTTGTTCATGCTTCCAGGAGACAGGGTATACACCAGACGGCATGGTTTATTATGTCTCAGTTTTTAATTGGTTGATAATGTATAATGCTTCTCTTCTGTTCAGTCAGATTTTTTTGGGATATTGTATGTAGTAGCAGACACTGTACATGATGTAAAATTATATGGAAATTAATGAAATGAAATTTTCGTGCTATTTGTATCTAGTAGCTTGTGGTTATGATTATGGATGTGAATGTCATGTGGAAATATAGCCGAGCGAAAAATTTTCCCTGTTTTTCTGTAGCTTATGCGAATCTTATGTGAATAAAATACCGCGAAAGTAGCATAAACGGGTACCCAGATCCTCGGGTTTCACACATGCTGCCACATTTTTTTATAAAAGACTATGGATGGACTTATTATGATCGACTTCTATCTACCTATGCGACACTGCTCAAATAAGAGGGCTTAATCATCATAGGCAATCTCCTTGATGCCACCGGTTAATTTCACATGTACAAACATTGATCGGATTTAATATCTTACTTATATAAGAGCAAATATGATAATCTTCTGAGAATTCATCTTTTAAAATGTTAAAACTCTTCTCTTAAAGTCAACTCTCAAGATCTTTACGAATAAGAAATCATCTATCAATTGATCATTATGTATAGTCTATTGTTCATACGATCTATTATATATAGTATGTTATGACAAATGATCAGAAAACACTTCTTTGATGTCTCAATTAGAACTAGTATAATTAAGACTTGATTCTTCTATAGGTACCATATAAAATAAAATGATAAAGACTAGCTAGATCCATATCCAAAGCATAGATGGTAATCTTATGATTTTAGAAATGATAACATGTGACCAAAAAGACCGATCATCTTCATAAATTAATCTTTTAGGTATACACTACTATTTATATATATCACCAAAGATAGATAGTGGCAAAATACCTAGATTTGTAAAGTCAACCATTGAAGAGATTGAGAAATGATGGGGTAGATGAATAAGTGAAATCAATGATGAATCAATTATATCAATAAGATCGTTGATCAAAAAGACCTAGATCTGTACAATCAACCACATAAAGGATTAAGAAAGGATGAGGGATCAAGTCATTGATGATTGATAATTAAGAGTACCAGTCACGGTGACCTTTACGCCTGACTGTGCGAGGGTGCGGTGACCCTCAGCTGGGTGTGAGATTAGGAAGCCCAGTTAGGACAGCGACCGCTTAATGCACGGGTCTAGGATCCCAATCTTTTTTTCGATTTTTTTTCATGAGCGATTGCAGTTTTTATGCCTCTCTGGGATCCACGAATTTTCTTTTAAAGATCAGTTCCGCTAACTCTTGTTCTTTAGGTTACCTAGGCTGGAGGACCATTGATTTTAGTTTTTCGACCTCGTTAGCCGTACCGGTCGGGACGGTTTTTCCTTTGGGTGACTCTTCCGGGGAGTTTCTCCCACCCGTCTCAGTGGCGTAGTTTTGGAGTAGACCTATCCCTCTACTGGACCGCACTTCCACTTAGAGGGCAAGATGGAAGAGTCTCTTAGGAGATACCTCACCGCTTGAGTTTTGTTTACTTTTCGCCAGCAGACTTGGCGATGCTACATCCAAATCATCCATGTATACATCTGAATCCTATATGGCTACATCTGAATCAGTTACAGTTGAATTTGAAGGAGTTACATTCGAAATTTTTTTTGAGTCACAACTGAGTTTGGCTAAAGTTGAGATGAATTACAGTTGAGTTGGTTGTAGTCGAGCTTAGTTTCCATTGAGCTGATTATTGTTCCGCCAGTAATTCCTGACGAAGAGAAAAGATCAGTTTATGAAAATCATCCTTATCAGACTGCGAACTACTACCACATTTGTTTAAAATAGCTAGTAGACGTGTTGGGAACTTAGTTAGGATGCATTTTACTCCACCGCATGCCTACGGAGGCACCCCAACTCTAAGGCTTCCTTACTGCCTTAGAGTCATAGTGTGAGGTCTTACCTAGACCAAGACCACGGACTATCAACTAAGCTTGAGAAATTCAACAAGAAAAGAATCAAGACATCAGACTCATCATCTACACTTACTATGATCTATCCACATGACTCACAAACATCAAAAGAGATCTGAATCATCTCGACCATGTAAATCATTAATTACTCAAGATATTTGGATCATCTTAATCATGATAGGCATTGAATACATCATTGAAACTTGGAATTGATGGGAAAGAACGGAAATCATATACAATTTTATATTGGAGTCACACCTTAGAATCATAATATGAGGTCACACTCAGACCAAGATTCCAGATTATCTACTAAATCTGAGAGATTAGATAAGTACCAAGAACAAAGTCTCAACATCCACATCTTCAAGATTCATTAAACATGATTTATAATGAAGTAAAAGGTGACAGTTTAAATATGGATCATACAATCAATGTATAAAAATGATAAATATTGGGAAATTAAGGTAGAGTAACTAAGTCGGAAAATTCACTTGCTGAATAACTAGAAAACTTGTTTCATTGCCAATAGCTCTAAATTTAATTGCTAAGCCTTAATTATTTGCTTCTTTTGGAACCACTAAATATCCTGTTATTGTTAATTAATTAGTTGTGCTCAACATTTGTTGATGTTCTTTTCTCCCTATTACATGGATTGCATGCATAACACCTGCATTGTGATATTGGGAGAGTTGAACATCTGAATCTGTAGTTATTATTATCAGGTACGCATGATATAGTTTGTTCAAGATATTATATGCTTTTATTTCTCTTCTGATAAAATTGGGATACATGTATATAATGCAAATTTTGTTGTTACATGTTAACTGTCATGGAAATTTATGCAATATAATTGTGATATGTTATAGTTCTGTGATTTATTGGTTAATTTGTGAATGTCATTCGTAAATGCTGAAAAAAATTCCCTTAATTTTCAGTATTTTAATGTAATCTTTAGCGATTATGATACTACGGGTGATATGTAAACGGGTATTCAAGATCCTAGCAGGAGCGGACCTCACACGTTTAAAGCCATATGGGTTTAGAAACTTTTAGGCCTTGAATTATTGAATTTCATTAATCGGGGAGTTTTATCAAATTATTTTGTAAATCCAATATTGAGTTGGTAGATGGATCATCTTCAATATAGTGTGAAAATAGAAATTGACCTATGTGCACCCTGAATTGATTTATTTTTGAGGATTTAGTTGCATATTTTTGAGATCATTTTCAAGGCCTGAAATTTATAATCTGCAGAACAGAGCTTGTGCTTCTTGCATTTTTATTTTCTCCATATTGCATCTGAAAATTCTAAAAAAGATGAAGTTTATCCCTTTTGAATCCATAAACATTATGCATCTTTGATTGTGTAAAATAATGCATTGTTGACATAAAAAAATCTCCAAAAAATCCTTTCTATTTTACATCTCACATTCATCTATGCATTGCATCTATTTCAAATAAATAAATAAATAAAATTATTTCTTGCGAAAAAAAATCCTAACTTTTCACCTAAATTATAAATTGCCTCCCTAAGTCAACCTTGGGACTTGCCAGGTTAAGGATTGTTAATTCCTTTAATCTATGTGGTTTTCATAAACACTTTTTTTCCTGATACTGAAATAAAATGTTGAATCAAATAAGGCAATTTCGTGATCATCACTACTATGCCTCCTTGGCCTTCATGGCCATCATTCACAAAAAAATCTCCTGCACTATATCCACTTGATCGGTTGCTACCTACCACGACACTTAGACATATCTAGTTTGTGTGAGTCATGCTTGCAGTTAACAGACAAGTGAGGACTAGAAAATGAAGACTCGACATGAATCAAGAGGGAGGTCAAGGAACATCTCATGTTCGATCCTATCGGACCTATATGTTGACAATAGTTAGGTATGGTTCGTGATCATTCAATGGGATGAACTTTCTTTGATACCATACCCAAACAGCACTACCCTGGGTTGATTCGAATATATCCGGATGTTCCCATGCACGGAGATAATACATCAATCAACCAACATATAGTAATCCACACCAAATACGAAACATTTAAAAATCCAATCACAACTAATTTCATTGAGAATGAGAGATTTTCATGTATAACTAATATGAAACAAAAGGACATGATATAAAATATCCCAAAAAAATGCATGACGAGTATGCTTTTATTACATGATGACAAACGTGCACCTTAAAATATAATAAAAGCAATTGAACTATAAAGGTAAAAAGTGAAGGACCGCTTATAAGTAAAAAGTAGTTAGTCTTCTAAAAAGTTACCAAGTGTCTCCTCTCGAACTATCCCTTTACTTGGATCACAATTACAAGGTAGATTAAATAACCTAGTGAAGTACTACTAGATATAAACTCTATGTCAAGGTGAGAAGTGTCATGTAATGAGAAAATTCAATGAATGTAAATTTAATGAAATTATTATTATTATTTATAATATGAATGCATATAAAGATTGACATGCATTTGATCCAATTTCTTGCATGTATAAAAGACCATTAATAGTATAAGAATAAGTAACTAGCAAGTGTTATAGCATTCAATCTGCATTTGAAGTCTAAACATATGAAATTATATCAAAGAGCTCACAAAATATTGGAACAGAAAATAAATAAGTTTCATCACTATTTCAATTTCCTCTTTTGCAAGTTATTAATCATCCTTTGATCATTAAGTATGAGAGAAGAAAATATATCTAGATTCATGTTGTAGTAAACATCTAAAGATAATCTTATATACCCTTTACTTCATGTGATTGAGTGTCTACTCTTGAATTTATTCCCGTACTAAGGCTAAACAAGTATGGTTATAAGTTATTGCTTGTCACTACGAGGATACACATGGTGACTAAGCAAGTAATCCTTGTCGCACGAGAGGTAACACGAGTGTGATATGTGTGAATGTAATGTCAGGCCCCAGTTGTGTGGCGTAATCTCTTTTACTTCACCCTATGTTTGAGTCGAGACACCATGTAATCTTCCGAAAGCCCCTTGGATTCATGACTTCAATGGTTATTATTTTCATATTAGTGTAGCTATTTAAGCGAAATAGCCAACTTATTTGCATCTTGCCTAATTTTTCTCATGGATTACATTTGTAGTGTAATATTATCCTGTAACTTGGAGATCCTAGGTCCTAAGTGTTACGATTCCAAGTTACTTAAATAACTTAGGGACATGGTTCCTCCATGCATATCAGTGTCCAAATACATCTTAGTTCATGCCTCTGCTTCCAAACTGCATTTGAGTGTCCGCATTTAAATTGAAATATTTATAAGCACATTTGTTCATGTAGAATGTGATTGATATTTTGGAGGATAACAAAACTTCTCCAATCTTAACAATCTAAATGAAGCGACGCATTAAAAGGATTGCAAAACATTCAAAGCCACTTTATGTTTAACACATAGTAAATCGCCATAAGCATGCTAACTTCGTCAATCTCTAATAACCATAATCACAAAGTTAGAGGAAGGCATAAAAAATAGTAAATTATGACACAATTTATGGCTCAATTCATGCTCCATTTCTTAATATAACATTCATCATATGTATAAATATGCACAATTAGAGCACAATGATATTTTGTGAATTTCTCCAACTTACGTAAATTCCCAAAAGTCTCAAAAAGTTAAAAAATGATTTCATAGTTTTATGGGATTTTTTTTCATTTTTGTCCTTAAATCACTAATACACATATAAAGTAGAAATCTAATGCAATTTTACAAACATTTCAAATTAGTTAAAAAACTGCAAATACACTTTTCAAGCACTCTTGATAATTTCTAGATTTATTTTATGCTCCAGACGTGCTGCAATTTTTTCTTCAATAATAATTTCCATTTAATGTGTATAAGTGGTGCTAACTTAAAGCGTAATAAAAGAGTAATAAAAGAGTGAAAGCGTAATAATAGGAACTTGATCCATTTTCCCAACCTCGTATTCCATGAGTATTGGACCCATATGCCCCGTGCCGCCCTCTGATTGGCCCCACATGTGGGTGGGATGCCTAAGCCATTAGCCCCATCTCCGTATTTTCGCAATGATTCCATTTTGTGCAGTCGTACAAGAATATATATTTGATCCACTAAACAGTATCCTATTGACACCAAATTTGAACTATACATTATGACTCCATGATATATGTAATAATGACGTTAGATTTTAAATTAAACGATTGAATCTTCCATTATAAATTTGGTATTATGAGGAATAATATTTATGTATTTCCTATCTTCATTTCATGTAATTTCCCCATTGGTTATTTTCCCTATAGAGTATCTCCTCTATAAAAAGGAGTCCTATGGTCACAGAATAAATAACTCATTCATTTATTTCTACATGCTATCGTAGCAACGTCTAGACCCGAGCTTTGGTATCCTCACGATACCCTACCTTCATCGTTGAGCCCCTAGGACTCTCTTCACAGTCCTTCCTCGCTTATTTTGTTGTAGTTCAAGTTGGATATGTGCATCTAAATCCAATCCACCTGCCCTAGAGCACCATTTGGGTTAATGGGAAGGTTGTACTCTGAATATGCACACACAACTTGTTCCCTTCATGATTGTGTAGATAAAATCATATCGTTCTACACCCACCCCATGGTTACATTCTTCCCGCTCTCCTATGTTGATCATGTCAAAGAACAAGGTTGTTATATCTTCTTCTATTGCCTTCAAAGGTCTTGTACCCATCGTCAAGATGGATGAGATCAAGTGTGACCTATGGGCTATGCGGTACATGAGTATTATGGAAAGCAACAATTAGGAATACATCCTGACGTACTTGAGCCAACCAACAAGATTGGGATGAACCTTTGTGGAAGAGAGACGACACATGGGCATGTATTAGGCTCTCTGGTGCTATTAACAAAGAGAAAGACAATGATATTCTACACCAACCCACTACCAAGGCAATGTGGATATTCTTGTCATCACATATTCTCATGTCATGATTGAGATGAAGATCCTCAGCTTCAATATGACATCTTCACATTGAAGCATTTGTGCTCGCTCTCTCCATGCATTCTACTCTTGGATGAGACATTTTTGAGAAGCACGTCAACTTCATGCCTAAAAACATGAGTATCAAGCAACATATGACTTATATAAAAGCCACGATGGCAGGTGAGTTTCTTGGATCTCTTGACTCCCAATGTGATGTCTCCCATAGATAACTCCTTGCTGGCGTAGGGAGGCTTATAGTAGATTAAGCATAATCATGGTGCCTCCTACAGGTACTACTCAGACCTCCTCTGCCATAGCCACATCTCACAGATGAGGAGGTTTGACTCGGTTCATTGGATGTCGTGTCTATGGCATAGGGCTGGACACCCCCGTTTGTAATGCACATATTGTAATCATGTAGGGCACTTTGAGGATACATGCTACAAGAAGCATAATCGCCTTAAGTTTGAGCACATTGTTATTTATGTTGATCAGAAGTACAATGATCTTGTCTCATCTTAGGGAAATTATGGCTCCTTCCACTGACTCTAGTAGTGCTCCTCCAACCTCATCTGATGTTGCAGCCTCTTTCGATACATCTTATGCACTTACCACTTATCATAGGGTAGATAGTTCAGAGTGGATCATGGACTCTAGAGTATCTCATCATCTCTGCATCTACAAAGAGCAATTTTTACATACTACAACCATGTTAACCCTGTTCATTTTGTACTCATTACCGATGGGAGATCACATGTTTCAAGACATGGGGAGATTTAGTTAACGCCTTACATCTGTCTGTAGATTATGCTACATGAACCCAAATTTTCTATGAGTTTATTATCTATCAGTCATATTACCAAGGATTCGAATTGCCACGCCATTTTTGGCCCATATTCTCTTGTGTTTCAGGATATAGTAATGGGTAAGGTGATTGTATGTGGCCGTGAGTAGGGGGTCTCTATCGATTGGTTTCATTTCATTATGATGGCATCTCTTCTATTCCTACTAGATCAGTCTATCCGTATATACAATACCTTCAGTTCAGTCACCTTCCATTGTGGAAGCTATGTAGAGTCCTCCCGTAGATCCCATCTTAGTCCACTTTTAGCATGATACTTGCCATCTCTAGTTTTCCCAGTCACCAGAGTCGTACAAGTAGTACTTTATTTGTTGTTGCACTTTGACATTTGCAATGAAATTTGTGTTCCTGAATATGAGGGGCACATAATGTATATTGCATGATGATTTTTTTAGTCTTTCTTATTTTTTATTGAAAAACAAGCTTGGGGATGATTCCATTAAATAAACATTTATCATTGTAATAAATAATATTCTTTTTTCTATTGTTATGTATGTTTGCTCCGATAATGCTTTGGAGTTTTGTACTACTCGTATATCTCAGCTCTTCGAGCCTGTTGGGATTCTCTATCAGATTTTGTGTGCCTATACTTCTCAACAAAATAGTGTTGTCGAGCATAAACACTGTCATCTCTTAGATGTTACGATGACCCTCTTGTTAAAGAGTTATTCTCCTCACTCTTATTAAGGAGATGTTGTCCTTACTGCATGCTACCTCATCAATCGTATACAGTATTCCATGTTAGGAGAAAATATTCCATATTCTACCATGTTACTAAAAAATGATATCTTCTTTTTAACATCTCGTGTCTTTGATTTTGTAGCCTTCATTCACCATCTGCCTCCTAGATATGACAAGCTCTCCCTAAAGATATCAAGTTCATATTTGTCGGCTACTTATAAACCCAAAAGTGGTACTGATGCTTTTATCTTATCAGACGAAATATTCTGTTAGTGTTGACGTCCCATTTTTTAGTATGTTATGTATTTTTCTCCCATATGTGACACGATGACTAGTTTTGAGTCTGATGAGAAGGTTTACATTCCACCTCGTCCTTGGCCTCTTATTCCTACCATACCTCATTTGGCTTATACTTTGATGCATTACTATATTCGCATGATGATTACTGGACTCCCTACTACTATGTCTTCCTCATCATCCAACATGCATTAGGTAAATCCCGAATATTTACTTTCCACTGATGGCACTATCAATGTTTTTGTATAGTATGAGACTTACAAGATGAGAGTGTACCTCCTGAAGATATTGTGGTACATGAACTTATCATTTTGATGATCTTGACTAGCCTATTGTACTTAAAAGGAGGAAGCATACATGTAATACATATCTCTCACATGCCATGTCATATTGGGACATTTATTAGAGGGCTTTAGGAAGTTTGTAGTAGGATTGTTATCCATTAAAATCCCATGCGAAAAAAGGAGGTTAAGCAGGATAATTGATGGCAACTTGCTATGGAAGAAGAGTTGGCATCTCTCCTGTAACAAGGCACATGGAGCTCGGTTGTTGCCCCAAGAAGGGCTTATGTGGTTGGTTGCAAGTGAGTCTTTACAATAAAGTAGAATATATATATGGAAATGTTGATCATTAGAAAGGCTAGATACATGGGATGGATACTCATGACACTTTCTCTCGTATGACCCATCATTCTACTATTAGGATCATTCTATCGATTGTTGTGGTATGTAACTAGTCTCTCTTTATGTCAAGAATGCCTTCTTGTATGTTGATCTACAAGAAGAAGTTTGTATACCAGAATATATTCAATCTTCATAAGATTATCTATAACCTTAAATAGAATCTCGGGTTATGGTTCCAGCTACCTCAGAAATGATAGAGCAGCAGGGCTTCTAGAGATTAACTGCAAATCACCCGCTCTTTTTACATAGGACACCACTAGGTATTGTTATCATTTTGGTCCATGTCGATGACATTATTATTGCAGGAGATGATTTATAGTGGATCAATGATTGTGAGGAGTTCCTTGAACAACCATTTTTTACCAAGGATCTTGGTAAATTACAATACTGCATCGAGCTTGAATTTTTCATGAATCAGAGAAGTCTTGTAATGACTCATAGGAAGTACATTACGGATCTCTTCTATGGATTTGGATGGTAGATTGTAGACATGATACCACTCATACGGATCCTAGCGTGAAACTATATGATGATGATATAAATGAGGTGGACAAGAGGACATATAGGATTTTTGTTGAGAAGCTTCTCTACATGAATATCACAAGGTCAGTTATATCCTTTGCATTGAGCAACATCGGCCCGTTTATGGAGTGGCCACAACATGTTCACATGGATGCAATCTCCATAATCCTTAGGTACTCGAAGTCTTCTTTATGTACATGATTGTTATTCAACAGTGGACATCTCCGCCATCATGACCTATGCAAATGCCAATTATGTAGGATGTCCAAAAAATGGGAAGTCCGCATCTATATTGGTAGTGTTTATTGGGATCTATTTGATCTCATGAACAAACAAGAGGCAAATTTTTGTTGCTAAATCAAGTGTTGAATCTGAATATATAGACATTGCTTAAGGAAGCATTGAGATCATGTGGGTCAGTTTTGTTCTAATTGACCCAACTATTAATGCACCTTTTCCTATGTAGTTACTATGTAAGAATCATGTTAAATTATTCACCGCCAACAATCCAGTTTTCTATGAGATTACCAAACACATTGTTGTAGATTGCCACTACATTAGAGATATGATACAAAATGCTTCATATCAACCTCAAATGTTAGCTCAGGTGAACCGTGTACATACGTTATATATTTTCACCAAGGCCCTAGCCATAGGTCCATTCTATAAATGTTCTTCCAAAATGAGCATGATAGACATCTCTGCTTCATATTGAGGGGAGAGGGTGTTATAAGTAATATTTGTATGTATGCATTTCTTATTTCCATTTTATGTAAATTCCCATTAGTTATTTGTCCTCTATGGTTTCTCCTATATATAAAGGAGCCTTATGGCCACATAATAAACAACTCATTCATATAATCTGCTTAACATTAGTAACACCAAATATAGTGCAATTTTATTCACTATTATCTTGATTAAATCAAATTATACCTGATTTATCCCAATTTTGGGGGTGTGATTCATAACATATGGATATAATATTTCGAAATATTATACATATTAAATAAGACACACAATATCATCAAACTCATAATAGGACCCCCTCTTGTTGTGGTAGCAGCTCATACCAACAACTGGTCAACTTCTAGTAGGGGCCAATAAGAGCAACTACACCTGCTCTCTTGTTGTTGTGCAGCAAAGAGGAGAAATGGTGGTGGAGGGGGTGTGTTGGGCTCCCTTCAGCTAGAAACTTTTGAAGAAATAAGGAAAAATCAAGGGGGTCTTTGGGAGATATTAGTAAGGAGACAATAGCCTTGGAAGGTTGTCAAGTGGAAGAAGAAAAGGCCAAGTGTTGAGGGAGAATCAAAGCCAAGTGGAAGACTGTTGCTCTGTTGTTCTGCTGATTTTTTTAAAAATTCTTTATTTTTTAATCATTTATCTCTCTCTTTTTTGGAATACCAAAGTCATTTACATTTGTACCTCGAATGTTCGATTCCGATGTACAATATACTGTTCGATCGTCTATGCATGTTGATCAAACAACATAAATTTCATACTTTTCTGATTCAAGATTGATACATAAAATGACGAAATACGATCTCGATTTATGACTAAATTTTTGCAATTTAAATGATCAAATAACCTCCGATTTATGAACAATCAATTTTGTTTGTCTTATGTCGTCGAGACAAATTTTCTGATGGTCTCGATTTGTTTTACGGTTTGGGTTTTGCATCGTGCCTTTTTCTGATGACACACATTATGATGCAATCGATTTTTTATCGATTGGTATCAAACAAATTTTGATCTATGATCTAAAGGCTGATTTAGATCATTTAATATCAATTGATAGTTTAATTAGATTAAACGAATTATAAGCGGATCGAGTTCGGGTTATTCGGATCCGAATGCCAAATTAACTCTGATTTATAGGACCACATAAACCAAGTATTCTCGGACTTCATAAGTCTTGTGTGAATGTGTAAGTATCAATGACTAAAAAACTTATTAATTATTTTTTTATGATTTTAAAAGTTTTTTTTAGAAAAAGAGATCTGTTGATTTTTTTGAAAAGTTTTTTATTTAGAGAAAGAGATTTTTTAAAAAAGTTTTAAATTTTTTTAAGGAGAAAGAAGGGAAAATGAAAATATTTTTGATGTTTTTTTAAGTTTTTTTAAAGCTTCAAACTTTTTTCAAAACTTTTTTGTTATACACTTAATTTACAATATTTTTTACAAAAAAATGTATTATTTACAAAATTTTATAGATTTTACAAAAGTTATAAGAATTTATCCACAACCCCTTATTTTATTTACACACAAGTTAAAGTATGATCTATAGGTAAAGTATATATGTAATATATACAAACTCCCATATACTTAGCATGTACTATGTCCTTATGGCACAAAGTGAAATAAAAACATAGCTCGTACTAAGTATAAGTAGGTAAGAAGAATAGTAAATGAGAAGAGAAGATGAAGAAGTGGATGTGTAGAATACACATTGGGTATCGACTCCCCTATACTTTGGCTCTGGTAAGCCTAAGTATGGAGTACTGGTTATGCCTAGGAGACCAATGAGAGTAGAAGAGAATATACAAAAAGGAAATAAAAGAAGAGAAAGAGAAACCCAAGTCACTCACCCCCTATACTTAGGATCTAGACATCCTAAGTATAGACACATAATGAAAAAGAGGGAACCAAGGCGAGTGATGCGAATCACGGTAGAGTGAGAAAAAAAATAAAAACTATACAAGGCAAAGTGAGAGGGATCAAGAAGGCTTGCGACGAACCATCTTGCAGGAATAGAGAGGGAAGATGAAGTGTGAACCTGTGTAGCTGGGGGATTCATCCTCGGAAGAATAGTGGTGAATGGTTGTTGGATAAGCCAAATTTGGGTGAAATCCAATGGCTCTATTACAGCCACGCACTCAGCTCCGCACATGTAGCCCGGTCTTCTTGAACCTCTAGCCGAAGCAGAGGTGCATGACACATGGCCCAAGCCACGAGCTTTCCAGCCCAAGCCTGACCTCACGTACTTCCTACACATGGATTGGGCATTTTACAACGCCTCGCTACCAGCTTTTACTAATTACAAAAATACCCCTGCTCGAGGTTATTCAGTAAATTTTATCGTCAGTTTTTAGTATTTACATTTTAGTCCCTCTGGGGACCTTTACGTAATGTTCATGCTAGTCATTTCTCATTTTTTTGGCATTTATGCCCTTGACTTCAAACTTGATTATTTGAGCATCATTTATCCGATTGAGATGATTTCATAGTCATTTTGATCCCGTTTAATTCTCTTTCATATGGCCTCATTTTCTCTTTAGTTTGACGTTAATTTTGTGATCATTAAATTAGAGATGTTATAAATGTATTAAGTTATATGAAATAAAACTTGGCTCTTGATTGAAGTGCTCAATTGGATCAAACCGTTATTCTTAATGTTGTTTAAGTTAAACAATTTATTCTCAGAAATAAATTAGGTATCTATATGCATGTGATTAGTTAGCATCATTCTGTTCAATTTGTTTATTTTCTAACATGCATGAAATTGTTTTGAAAATACATCCTGTCTTCGCATTCATTTTTTATGATTCTTTTCTCTTGTGGTATTGGTGTGTTAACCTAGATGATTTATGAATCACTTAGCATATATATGTATATATATATATATTAAAATACCTGAATAATCGTATTATGGCTCATGTCCTTGTGTTCGACCATGGACTTCCCAAGTTTATAAATTCAAGGCGAGAACCCAATCACTGAGAATTTTCTTGATTCTGCATGATTCGCTAAGTATCCTGCTACAACGAGCCCGATTTATTACATGCATTTATTAGATGGCGATGTTGCCAGGGACAAAACTTCATTTATATGAATATTAAGATTTTTATATTATTTTTAAGTAGATTAATATTTTATTTAGTTCAATATATGATGTGATTTTTATGCATTATTTATCTATTTGATAATCTTTGATATATATTTCTTATTTTCTGTAGCAGTGCCCGTTCATCAAGGATGCTTGTGGAGAAACAGATGCGTGAAGTTCAGAGTATAGTTCGGGCTAAGATGAGTCGCAGAGATGTCCTCAATTTTTTCGAAGATTATTTTGTGATCCACTTGTTGTATATACTTGTAATAATCATGGAGTTAGACATTATTTGTGTGTTGAGTTTGTTTCACCCATGTTGGGTGGGACTCAACTTGAGTGCTCGACTTAGGATTTAGGCACACAGCTCATACAGTTACTCTTGATGTATTACTCTTAGTGCTTGAATCTTAAGTTAGGTCACGCTAACTTCATCCGATGAGATTCACTATCTTTGAAGATTCACGAGACACATTTAATCCACGTTCAACCTAGCTCAAATTAATTTGATTCTTTTTCCCGATAATAGAACACATGATTTGGTGCGGACTTTTCATTGACTTGCATGCATTTTGATATATTTATATATTTAGTCCTGCACATGCATGGAGAGAGTTGGCATCACTGTAAGTTTTTCTCTTGAGCATACATCATAAGTTTTTACGTTTGCATGGTTTTTCTCGTCTCCTTACCTCATGTTTTATCACTTATGATCTAAAAGGACACGAGACTGGATGGTAGACGATGATTGACGTGCTCAGATTGATTAAATTAAGTGATGACCAAATCTTGAGAATTGGGACTGTTAAAGCAAGTTGAGCTAATAAAATGGAGCTAAAATTGACCTTGTTTTGGGAAAGCAAACCCCCTCATTATTTGTAGGATTACTTTACATGTTGAGAGATGAGGATACATCCATAGGATAGTGTCCAAATCCTACTTAAACCTATTCGTAATGGATTTGAATTTTGTATTATGACCAATAAAAAAGACGATAATTAGACCATATTTTTGTCTTAATTGTGTGTGTTTGTGAAATTAGCGGGTTTGTTTGATCTTGTTTGACTCTGCTAAAACCCTCCTAGACTCTAGGCTCCACTTTCATCTCTTAAAATCCGTTCATCTAGAGATTCAGATGCTCATGATCCCTCCCTCCCTTAGCTTCCTATTCTTTATACTTAGACTTATTTACAGCCTAAGTATAGGGGGGATCCCACTTCGTTCTGATTGTTCCCCTCGCGTCAACTATTTTTCTATTATTCCTTGACTTAAGTTATTTCTCAGCTTAAGTATTGGGGACCCAAGTCCCTATATTCTTCTGACTATTCTTTTCACTCACTCGCTCACTCTTATTTTGATATATTGTTGAGTTCCTTACAAATCTTTATATTTAGCACGAGCTATGGCTTCATATCACTTTATTCTATGAGGACATAACAAAAGTTAACTATAAGGGGGTGTATTGTACATATTACATATATACTTTAGCCATGGCTCATATTTTAAAAAAAATCAAACTTTTGAGGCTACGGGTTGGAACTGATTTTTGTAAAAATATTTTGAAAATAATTTTTAAAATTATATACATTTTTTACATGATTTCAAAATGTTTTATGTGGTTTGTGAAAATACGACTTGGCATGTTTTGAAAAATCTTTTGTAAAATATTTTGAAAACCTATCTTTATGTGACATTATTTTGAAAAATATTTTACCAAGGTTTGAAAAATGGACTTTTACTTGTTTTAAAAAAATCTTTATAAACTATTTTGAAAATATATATATGTGACAATGTTTGTAAAAAAATTTCAAAAATTGTTTCAAAGCTATGGGTGTAATTGAGTATAATTAATTGCTTAACTCTCTAACTTAATATAAAAAATTATAAAAAGATTGACTTATTAATTGATGTCTCTCCCTGACACTTTTACAATGCACGCAAAGCATGAGATGATCTTTAACATTGGTCTATGGAGTCCATAGATTTAAAGTTATCATGTCTAAATCATTAGGAGCTTGGATTTAAAAAAATCATACTTTCCTAGTTAGAAGATATGTGTGCTATTTTGCACGCTTAATCTCCTTTAAAGAATTTGAATATCACATCACATGCACGACTACATTCATGATTGAGATGAGTCGAGGTATCACTTGAAGAACTGGGATTTGAGACTTCAGTTTGGACTTGATCTAGATGATGCTCGAGGATGGGATAAAATTAATGATGGCTTCATGAAACATGAGTGTCAGCATCTTAAGCCAGTATTGGACATGGTTCTCATACTATTTTTGAATTTGACCTAAAGTAACAAGGTGTGATGATATAAAATTAATAAGTCGATCAATGTGGGCCATTCCTTGGTAAAAGCAGTGGAGCTAGCCAAAAAGAAGGGAAGTTCCCTCACAAAAAAATGAAATCAAAAGCTCATTACGTTACAAAGCTACAACATATGATCTTATATTCAAGGCGAGCGCCCTAATCTTTAAGTGTCCACTTGGATCAAATCATTAGGCTTTTACGATCGGGCTAGTATGTCAAAAATGGCTCTGCATCGTTAGCACTACAATTCTGGATGCAAGTATATTAGATACTTTAAAAAGACACATCCCGATGTACTCCCAGGAAAACAAATACAGACGACTCGGTCTCTTTTGACGGATACATTGATTGACATTAAAAGGATATAATTGTTTTGAGTATTAGCACTCGAGAGAATCTTGTTCCAATGAGAGGAAGTGAAAATAAGTATACAATTGTATATCATCCATAATCTAACCTTCCATCTACACCTTTTATGTTTGATAAATTAAAGAGAAGGTGGATTGAAGCAAGACTAGATTTATTACCTAGTGTTGAGGATTATGTCCCTTTGGAGAGCTTCTTAGATTGGAACTTTTGTAAAGTCTTGATTCTACTCTTATGGATGCAGTCAATACTAAGTCGTACTACTTATTTATGTGTACATTGAGAGTCTAACAATTAGAGGAGTTGAATTCCTTTTGATTAACACATGGATCAACTTAAAATCTTGAGATTTCTAAAACTTAGTGTTCGAGTCAAATTAAGCCTTGTATACTCACACACACACATGTCAGGGATCTCATTAATTAATCTAACTCTCTAGTTAATTCTTTTATTAGCTCGAGGACGAGCTTAGCTCAAGTATAGGGAGGGTGATTAATCCCAAATTTATCAACTTTATTCATTAATATTATCTCTCCAGCTTAAGATTGTCACTAAGATTCAATGACAATAAACATTAATTGTGTTTTTATGTGTTGCAAATAACTAACCCTAATTACACTATATTATATTATATATTATTACATTATTATATATATATATTATTATTATTAAAAATCTAATAAAGCTTAGAGAAAATTATACATAATTAATATTATATAAAAATAAAATAAAAATACAGAAAATAAGCAAAAGAAAAATAAAAGAAAATGTTTTATATTATTTTAACATGTGTTTAATTTTTGTATATGTATAGATGACCACTTCTCTCGTTGATTTCTACAAGAAAGTTGTAGATCTCATCGAGATCTACAATTTTAATGTTCACCGTTTTTCCAAATTCTACTTTTAACTATTTTATTTCTAATTATCTCATTTTTTAGTTCGCTTAATCCCTATTGGCCACGTTGCGCCTCCACGGCCGCCCATGTGGCTGCATCTCCCTGCACTGTCCGCCTTCCACAAGAACTATTGGATTTTGATCAACGACTCCCAGTCATCGCCAATCTCCCGCCCCACCTTCTCCAAACGACTCATCGCTTCGTTCATCAGCAACTTTTCCAATTTATCCCAACCCACTCCGACAACCACTTATCAACTTCCGCCACCAAAAGCTTCGCCGTCCATCTCTTATCCACGCCAGCTCTCTAACTCCCCCTCATCCTCTCTCTCTCTCTCTCTCTCTCGCCGGTTGGCAATGGTTGAAACCACCGCCCGGAACCGTTGATGAATCTCCATTTCATCACCTTTATTCTACCATTTTGGCCTTAAAAACCCTAGCTAATGCATGCAAAGACCCCGAATTTGTGCAAATTAACATCGTTCTTTATTGTATAAATATTACATAAAATACTATATCTAATACCACAATTATATAATAAAGAAAAGAAAAGAAAAGGAAATGAATAAAATTCCAAAGGTATTTTATGACCCTAAACCCTGAGAACTAGGCATCTTGATGACTAGGTCGACAAAGAATAAAGTAGGGGGGATAAGGGCCATTAACACATAAAAAATCCCATTTATTAATTCTTCATTTGCTCATTTTTAGGACCTATTTTATTTTTTACTTTTTATACCTCAAATAAAGAACCTTTATACATGAAAGTTGTATATAACAATATATAGAAAAATACAAAATTGAGTTTATACAAAAATAATACACGCTGTACTTTTTATACTTTGAATAAGGGTCCAAAATCCCAACATCACATACCCATATCTTCTAAATAAAAACTCAAAATGTATCAAAATCACCTTTAATTATATATAAATTTTAATAAGCTATTTAATGAAGTGGGTTCATATTTTTTAGAGTTAAGGTGTGAAAGTTAGGTTTTAGACCCCTATTGAATATTCAATTTATTTGATCTTTATTATTTCTACAATTGTATATTTTTTTATAATTTTGTAAATATTATTTATAATATATATACATCTTAAAACACAATAAAACCATAAAGAAAGCACAAAATAAAATAAGCATGTATAAGTATATAGGTAAAATACCTATGCTAATACCTATAAATAAATAAAAGGGAAATTCATTCTTTCATTATTTATTCTTTTATATTTTTATCCTAATGTAAATATCCTTTATATTGTATTAAAAAATATAAAGATAAAATAAAACCAAAGAAAATACATTAAAATAAAATAATGTACAACATACATATATGGATATATAGTAATTATACCTATATAATTTATACCCCTACTTATTTAGTATACAAATAACATCATAAAAATATTATAAAATATATTTATACACATAAAAATAATTTATAAATATATAAAATAAGAGAATAAAGTAATGAAATAAAAATACAAAATAAAAATAAAATAGCCAAATCATAGACATTGTTGTAAATGTCAGCCGACTAAGCCGACTAGTCGGTCTGACTAGTCTAGTCAGGAGGGGGGTAGCCGACTCGAGTAAGCCTAGTGGGTCGTTAGTCTACTACCCAAATAATAGGGCCGACTAGTCGGCCTAATCGACCGACTACTCGCCCGACTTTTACATAGATATTTTTTATTTTTTTTTTATTTTTGCTTTTTAAAAAGCAAACCTATTCTATTATGCTTCATGTTATATTTAAAGTCAATTACTTCACAGCCAATACTACAACTTTGTAAATGGAATATGGTTTGCCTTTTGAACCTTGTGGTCCTTGTAACTTCCAGTCTAGTTTAACATCTCCTGTTTACTCAGATCTTTACCCTATTGCACACCTTAACTCGACATTTTTCTAGGGTACTTGAATGACTCTCCCAATATGTTGCATATAGATAGACAGAGATTTATATTTCTTTATCAGGGTAATAATTTTTCAAGCAAAGATCTAGTCCACCAATCACAAGGATAACCGACAAAATATATTCCTTTTTTATGGCACATGTACTATTCTGTGGAAAAGTCTTTCAACTTTAACCTCATCCTGCCATTCCAAAATAACTTAAGGTTTACGGCATATAGTACTGCATTTTGTTCAACCCAATACAACCACCACAAATTCTCTTCTCCCTTTGAATGTAGTCGGTTACATGGATTACTTGACTGCAAATATATCTAATTCTAGATATGCTTGAACTTAAATTCGTTAAAACTTATTTAAAGTACCATATAAATTATACAAATCTTCTTTCAAAAGAAAGAAAATGTACAAATATATGTAAATATATAAGAATAAATGTATAAAAAATGATTTAAATATTTAAAAATTCAAAATCGACTAATGATCGACTAATCTGATTAGTCACCCGACTGCTGATTAATCCTTAGTCCGTGACTCCACCGACTGAGTACCGACTATCGATTTCTGCAATCTTTATCACAGATGAATATACCTATAAATACACCCCTAAAATTAACTTATAATAAATAAAATCATAAAAATAAATTAAAATTATAATAAAATACTTCATAAAATAATAAAAAAATTATTTTATCATAAAAAATTAATAGAATCATTTATTATATTTAGTTAATTAAATTTGAATAATCTATGTTATTTTGTCCTGTAGTGGTTGACCTGGACCAATCAGGGTCCAAGGATTGTTGACCCCTGATCAACTCCCTCTAGCGCCTCTGCTGCCCCTCAGACCCGTCTTTTCCCTGTTTTCCTCCCTTTTTCAAGGCGTTTCATCAATCCAAATCGTCCAATCTTCACGCCACGATCAAGATCAACCATCATTAATCCACATCGGGCCTTTAGATCCCTTGTAGATAGAATTGATTCCTCTAAACCCTAGGTCAATAAGGGTGCTCCACATGGCTATAAATAAAAACCTCCTCCTTCCTCTTCGAATTTGGTCATTGTTCCGAGCCTTATAGCCCCTAAATCTTGGTCTAGAGAGTCCTCCGATGACGGAGGGAGGTCCCCGAGGTCTAGAGCGGCTCGCGGAGGAGGAGGAGCACTCATGGTGGTCGTCGCATGCCACCCTAATCCCTTCCTTCGTCGGCAGGTGTAAGAGCTGATTTCTTCGTTTTTTAAGTAGTCATTAGTCGTAGGTTTCATTTGTTGTAATTAGTTTAGGATTTCATTAATCGAAGTAGTGTAAAAAGTCTCCTTCATAGTTCGTCGGAGTTGAGCTACGATGAACCCCTCCATGTACGTTTGGTAGTCTTCTACTGCGCCCATCACTTCTACTTCGATTCCCAATGCCTTCTCCATCTTCTCGGACCACCCAACCAACCAGAACCACCGTGGTTCTGCGAATCGAGGTCGTCCTCCGTCGCCTCGCCAGAGACCTCTCCACCACACTCAGCCTTCCTTCTATCTACACAATAAAGCCCGAGACCTATCGTTTTCTCGCTCGTGACCTTTTAGCAGGTCCCGGAGGCCAAAGGGTCCCTTGGGGTCAGTTTTGAAGAGAACGTCGATACCTGGAGCTTTAAACTTCATTGAGCTTCTAGGACTCAACCATTGGCTCCTAGCCATCTCTGAAGCATCAGTCCATTACGGGCGCCTTTGAGGAACATTATGAGCCATGGAGGAGAGCTAGAGACCGTCGGAGTCACGTTAGGGAGGCGATGGAAGGATCTCTGGTTGACTGTTCTTCCATGTTCTTTAGGAAGAGAAGTAGCCATCAGATCCTTCGATCGACCCAGTTTTGATCGTGGACGTCCATTCAAGAGGAGCAACAACCGTCTGATTGCATCCAGGAATTGATCTTAGACGAACGTCATCGAAACGTCATCGGTTGTCCCTATTGCGCCGGGTGGATTAGTGAGTGACATCCCGTCGTCCGCCCACACCTAATAAGGGGTAAATTGTGCCCTTAACCCTTTATTTTTTGTATTTATTAATTACTCTTGTAAATAAAATATTCAGTGTAAATACAATGGTAAAATTGTATGCAGATCCCTATAGTTATTTCATATTCTATTTAGATCCATGCCAGGTCACCTTAGCATCGTTCCATGTGGGGTGGCCATTTTGCAAAGATGCCCCTATTACTTTTTCTATTTACTTTTAGTCTGATAAAATTTAATACGCGTTTTATATTTTTGGAAAAAATTGTAGCAAGGCCTCTGGATTTTATTTTATTTTCTTATATGCCCCTGTTGGCAATTATATCTTTGTGTACTTGTTGTAATATTTAAAATAGCTAATGTGCTCCAAAAATCGTAAAAAAATAGTTGTAGGCTCCTAACTGCTTGTAGTTTTACACCCTATTTTTATTCTGTAATTTTGAACCTTTTTACTATTTTTAAAAAATAAAATAAGCATGTTTTTATCCCAGTATTGCTTATAAAATACCAAAAAATAGAAAAATGTTCTAAAAAAATCCAAAAAAATATGTTATGTATTTTAGTATTTATTAAATCCAGACCAAAAAACTCAAAAATAGAAATAGGAAACATAAAAAATCAAAAAGCTCCGTAAAAATCTAAAAAAATACTAAAAAATTAAAAAAATATATATTTTTAATTTCTTAATTTTCTTTGTATAACTATCTGTATATAAAAATTGATTTGGATAATTTTGGATCTTATTTGCTATTTTTAATGTTCAAATCAGTGTCAGCTAATTATTTTATCCCTGTTTTGGGATCTTTTTTATTTTAAAAATCCATAAAAATTAACAAAAAAGCCAAAAAAATCACAAAAAACCAAGGTTTTTGAAACCGAACCGAACACCGAACCAGAAACCTTGCTGAAATGGTCGGATTGAGCCGAACCATGTAATCAAACCGGTTCAACCAGATGATGATGTCATCATTATTTAAAACCAGGTTAAACCAGATCGATGAAAAAAAGTGGTTGAACCGACTAATCAAATCGAAATGAAATGATATATATATAATATACACTTAATATACTTGAAATATATAAAATACGTAGATAGTGTATATACTTCACACTATACATAAAGTATTTTTCTTATACACCATTAAATATCATACATATCATATATATATATATATATTAGTTGGACTAGATGCTCTATAACAAGATAATAGTTTAATTATATTTAAAACCTAGTACATACAAAAAGTTGTGTTAGTGTAGTTGGTTAGAAGTGTGAAATAGGTAATCAAAGGTCTTGGGTTCAACTCCCACTACAAACAAATTTTTTAAATAATTTAAAAATTAAATGTGTACCATATATATATATATATTATTTGGACTAGATGCTCTATAAAAAGATAATAGTTTAATTATATATTTAAAACCTAATACATGCAAAAAGTTGTGTTAGTGTAGTTGGTTAGAAGTGTGAAATAGGTAATCAAAGGTCATGGGTTCAACTCCCACTACCAACAAAATTTCTAAATAATTTAAAAATTAAATGCGGTTCAACTTCCGATCCGGTCCGGTTTCAAAAATACTGCAAAAAACACCAAAAAAATTTAAAGTCTAAAAATATTCAAGTCTATACTTTTTAGTTACTTTTAATTATATCTATATCTATATTATCTATTATGGCACATATAGCCTTACATAATTTATTATATTTATTAAAAAGAAAAGAAAATAATATAAGTATAATGTAAAAAGAAAATAGAAAATTATAAAACTAAAAATATAAGAAAATATATAAAAATAAAAGCCCAACAAAATAATAAAAAATGGACAAGAGAAAAAGGACAAATTTTTGAGCTTTAGTTGCCCTCATCTACCGTTTTCTCCTTGAGTTCGACCTCTACGCATGCTTAGACCAATACACATGTGTTGTAGAGTTATAATAAATTTTAACTCCACACATTATCTTCATTGTTTGATTATTATTGTGGGATAATTGTTGATTGACCCTAGTTTCGTGAGCGGTCGCTTCAGCGACATTGTAGTCTCGCTTTGTGTAGACTACTCTAGAACCTCGCAAAATCTCTGTCATCAACCACACACCACCAATTTCCTCCCTCTCAAAACTCCGCCTCCGGCCAATTTCTGTCCTGATCCACCATCCAGAGACTTGTCCCCTGGCCTCTCCAACCTTCAGTGACAGTTTGAGGCAGTGATTGAGTGCGACGGCGATCGTACAAGTCCAGCGAGGTCCTCGACCAAATTGTTCATGTTTCAGCCACTTTTGCGGCTGATTGTGCTCAGATTCTTGGGCGGAATCCTGTAGCAAAGATTAACTAAGCCTCTAAACTTCGTCTTAGGCATGCGTCTTCTTTAATTTCTTCATTGATCATCTTCATCTTCCAGGTAAGGTTAATCTGATCTTATTTTATTCATTGTTCACCCCCACTTTTTCTAGGACAGATTGATTGATAATATTTTGATTTGATCACGCTGGATCCATCACAATCCATTGATTGTTCACACGTAACCTTCCAGTAAACCACTTCGCTACTCCATAGTAAACACCTAGATCCTTTCCAGGTCTCTCTTCCGCCTGGAACCCATTTGGGTTCATCTCCAACACCCTCTAGAGAACCCTCTTCTCATTCCCAAATGCCACGCGTTGTTTGCTTGTGGTTTGTGCTAACATTGCTGGTGCTATTGTCTTCATCGATCACAGAACATGGATATGCTCCGGTCTCCATCTTCTTCTTCGACAACGGTTCTTCGAAAGATCGATACGTGGGCTCTCTTGTCTTCTTTGACTCAGCCTCGACTTCGCGACTGCTTCAGGAAGGTCATCCAACCTTAAGTGGCAGCATAGGAGCAAGGCGGAGGCGAAGCAACCTCGTCGGAGCCCAGTCCTAGCTCCGTCGCATGCGGAGGAGAGGAAGAACAACAGAGGAGCAACAACCATCGTTTCCCTATATTGGGAGATATCCAACGGCCTAGATTGCGCCACTTTGCTCGCCCGAAGCAACGTTTCATTACTTAGGGTCGATTCTCGAGCCTGCAGCCGAGCCTCGTGTGACCCACCAGAAGCAGCTACGTAAACCCGTCCCTCCATCAGAGTCTGCCTCCGAGCCTCAGCGAGTCACGTGCCTTGCTCACGTGACGTGGAGAAATTACAACACTGAAGAAGAACTTTCAAGATATTGCAGGTAAGTCCTTTCGCTCTTGTGATATTTACACTTTAGCCCCTACGGCTTGTTTTTGTTACATTTCAGTCCAGTTTGTCCTTGTTTGTAATAGAAACTCATTATTTTTATTGCAAAAATGCCCATGGATTAAACATTGAATAACTTTTCATTTATAAATCCAAATGAGGTGATTTTGGTCTCGTTTGAAAGCTGATTTTATTCTCTTTGTGTTGTTGAATGAACAATTTGATACTCATTTCACATATTCACTATTAGCGATTTTATTGATATTTTTGACTCCTTGCTTGAATAGAAATTGTATATCATGCAATATCCAAGTAATTGATTCCCTAAATTTCTTAGTTAACTGATTAGGATCATTGATGTATTGATTTATCTCTTTATTCTCGATTAAATTATCCTTGATTAGTTAATTAGGAGTTATCTCTCTATCGAAAATATATAAATCAATTTTTTTGACTAAACTTGATGAATTGAGACCTCTTTATCTTGATTTTTGGATTCCTCGTCATTGATTAAGAATTTAATCAATAAAAGTCAGGAGCTTTGTTGTGTTGTGGATTCTTGTGTGTTGTTCGTGCATTGTTATCTTCGTTTAAATTACTTGCATTAAACAATGTTTTTTTAAAATTATTTCTTTATTTGTATATTGTACATTTGCTCACGGTGATCATCATATAAATTGCTTTAGTAAACATTCGATCTTTAAATTGATTCACTGAATTGCTCGTGCCCCTATGTTCGACCCTGGACTGCCCAGGTTTATAAATTCAAGCCGATAACTTTGTCCCTGAGATTCTTCTCGAGTCTATATTGTTCACTAAGTGCATGTGCTACAACAGTTACATATCAATACATGCATTTAATGAGTTATCATTCTGCCTAACCGATGATCGACCAAAGTAATACTAGGTCAAGCTTGGGTTGACTTGTCCAAATAAATTTGGGCCTAGGCCTAGCCGAAGTAATAGCGAGTTAAGCTCAGGGTGTTTTTTCCAAATAAATTCGAGTCTAGGTCCGACCGCGTGCTGACCAACTTAAACGGTCGGGGTTGGGCTAAGGTGGGCTCGACCTAACCAGACCAGATGCTCATCCCTACCCTGATCGTAACTATCAAATTAAATGTGTTTAGAATTAAGTTACAAAATATGTCAGGAATAACTATTTTTGAAGCTACATAATATTACTCTTTATAGTCCTACCAACCCGGGATGAAAATAAATACAAATATATTCGTATCCGTTGTATCCACATTCGTCAAATAGAGGAAATGAATGCCATTTTCTCATATCTGGCGAATACGAATGTGAATATAATATCCTCAATTTTGACGAATACGAATGTAAACACGAATGTTCAAAATTTTGAGGATACGTATTCATATATTCATTTTTTGGAAGATACGAATATGGATACAAATACGAATGTTCAAATTCTGGATGATGCCGATACTTACATGGTACACAAAGAAGTAAGTTTGGTAAGCTTTCATTTATTATTTTGTTATATTTACAATTTTTTTCATTTAGTTATTTTTTATTTACATATTCATTATTAGAAAATATCATATACTTTTTACATATTGAGAATAGTTATGAACCAATATACGTCCCAAAGTATGATCACCCTCTCCTCCCTCCCCGATCGATGCACCCGAACCTAATTGTATCATTTCCTACGACTCTCGGCGATCTGCATTCTGTAACTCGGATCCGAAAGCTCACATTGCGCGAATTGTTTTTTTATTTATGCAATTTTAGTTACTTTGAGAAAGAGCCTGGATCGCGGATGTCGTGTCAATTCATTTTTCTCAGAAAAAGTGAGCATGTCTACTGGACGACATCGTTAGCGAAATTTCGTTTTGGAAATAAAATATATTACTCTGTATGAGCCGGTGAAAAAGAGATAGGAATTCAAGGCTGACTAAATCTAGCTCTGACAATGCAAGATGATTTTTTTATACGATGACCTTAAGGATCCACACAAAATCGATATCGGGTATATTTCGGACATGTTTTCGCAGGTCTGTGTCTAAATTTGGCATGAGTATGATATTGTGTTGTAACACCCAAGGCAGTACCCTTCGGAAAACTCATGAAGAGTAGGTGTAAGAGTAGAGAGAGGTCTAGTACTTGGACAATTCGACGTAACAAATTGTGTACGTTTAGCTCTCCAAAGATTATGCTGACAAGCTCCAGTTTAAATGCTTAACAGCAAAAGAGTATTTTCTTTCTTCTTCTTGTGAGTATCAGGGTTTTTAAGGTAGGGAACAAATCATTGGCTCTCCCAAGCTTCTTTTGAGTAGCTCCAGCTTTCTAATACATCAGGGAAGAAGTGGATTTCTTTTTCATTTCTTTTTTCCTATTGATTTTTTTAAAACCAAAATTACTCAAATAATATTAAAACGGAACTATAAAAATAAACATACTGTTTTTGCGAGCAGTCCTGCTAAGCTTGTGGATGTTTGACTTCCTAATGGTACAGTGCATGCCGTAACTGGAATCTTAATCAGCGTTGGTGTTTTTCACAGGTATTGTTTCCACTAGTCAATGTTCCGATGATCGAGTATGCACTTGCTTGGCTCGATTCAGTTGAAGTTGAGGAGGTTTTTGTCTTTTGTTGCTCGCATACAGAGAAGGTTAAAGATTATCTTGAGAAAACACATTGGCTGAAGCACCCTGCTTTCTCTGTCACGATAATAGAGTCACATGATTCTATAAGTGCTGGGGACGCATTACGTACGATCTACAATCAGAGCATTGTATGGGCTGTTCTACTCTTTTAATTACTCGTTCTATGTGATCTCTGCTGCTTTCTTAGAGAATCCAAATAGTTACTCTTTTCAATCAAATATAGCTTCAGGCATAGATATTTGCTAAAAAATTTTAGATAGAGCATATCTCCGATTTATAGAATCCTTTAGATTGAAATACGGAGTGTCATTTTTTCTGACAGGCAGGAAAACACCAATCTCCCAAAATTATCCTTCCAATTAATATAGAAAGTATTGGTGATGACACATGCACACCCACACACAATTGAAGTACATATGAACTAATTTCGCTGCAACCTCTAATCGTGTCATGTCAGAGTCCGTTCCCCTTCTATTTGATAACTATCCCATATTTTGTGGACTTCAAGTTCTGTAATGCACATTGTACGACAAATTAAACATTGGATATAAGTCAACATTTTTCTGGGAGGAAACGAGGCTTTGACTGTGAAGGTGTGCACCCAACAACTTTCTTTATTCACAAGGTTAAGAGTACACCGATACAAAACATTGTAGTAAGTTAGTAGTACAAATGCTACATTTTCGTAAGGATCTTCGGATACTAAAGTAAATTTTTAGCCTATAATCTTTCTCGATAAAACTACTTGATTTATTGCCAACTGCAACAACACAATAACCAAGGTTCTACAGCTTTCAGAGCTCTCCCATCCCTCATTAAGGGATGCCCAAAAATTAGAGGCGCAACCTCTATCAAAACATATGCTCAATATCTTCCATTACATTTATGCGTCGTATACGCAATGAATCAACCCCCTCAAAGAGTCTCATTTTCTGGGAACTAGTCACAACTCCCCCCCTTCTTAGGAGTCACATGGAAACTGTCACTCTAGATAGGATTTTCCATCTCCAAATCCTTTTGCAATTAAAAACACAACCTCTAGGATCCAAAGGAACACTACTTAAAGGGTCTTACATGCCTTCTTAATAGATAAACCGCCATCATATTACGTACAAGAGTCCCTCCCAGAAGAAGGTGAATCACATCGACCCGACACCCCAACAGTGCTACCGACTCCACCCTTTGAACATAAAGACCACCCAAAGGAAGGCATACAAGTCTCACTATCCCATATGCCAACTATTTTCGCCTCTTGATTCAAAACCATAGCCAAAAAATGAGAAAACCACACACATAGTGGTCCCTCATCTGCCTAGTCATCACACTTGATGGAAAAAACTGCCCATCCCCCAGAACTGGGCATAAGAAAGGTATGGCAATTGCCAATATAAAACAGATGCCCCTCCAAAAAGTCGAGGGAGAAATGATAGGCCTCACACCCTCATCAAGGAATCTAGAGATCTCATAGATCTTCCTTACAAAGAATACATTGATCCAAATTATCCCCTATATTTGATAAATGCACTTAGACATTAGTGTCGAATTTGTTTCCTTTAGGCTCTGAACCCCAAGCCCTCCATCATCTTATGCAATGTGACAACCTTCCACTCAACAAGTTAACAAGCTAACGAGCTCTTAAATAAGGACCAAAAGAATTACCTCGTCAATCATTCCTAAAAATAATCGAAAAAAGCGTGGATGACATAAAAAACTGGATTAGCAGAGAGAACATACTTGAGAAATACCAATCTGCCAACCCTGGATAGACATATTGACTTCTACCCCCTTAATCTCCTCTCCATCTTCTTGATTAGCAGGAGCTATCAACCCTCATAGTTTTTTTGCATGTGAGAGGTAGTCCAATGCACAACAATGTGAGATGCCTTCGAAGTCTTCCTTCAAGATTCACAACTTCAATCTCCGTTGGCGGAATGACGGAGAAGAAAAAGATCAGAATGGCAGAGAGGACGTGCTTTAGCAATGTAAGCTTTCCACCTTTGGACAAAGTTGTAGCCTTCCATACCTGCAACCGCTCCTCCATTCTCCGAAGAACACAGTCCCGATCGGATTTCCTCAGCCTACCGTCAACCAAAGGCAACCCCAAGTAAGTGATCGGCAGACGCCCCAGAGGGCAACCTGCCCAAGCGGCTAACCTGATACTCTCCTCATCATGCATCCCAAGTTTAACCAGTATCGACTTCTGCCTGTTAATCTGCAAGCCAGATAGACATCCAAACATGTCCACCAATATAGCCGCATTGTGGTTCTGCTCCTCCGCCCCCCCCAAGAAGATCAGCGTGTCATCCGCATACTGCAGCACCGGAACGGAGATGTCCCCCAATCTGAACCCCTCGCACCAGCTCTCTTCAACCGCCCGCTTAAACAATACCGCTATGCAATCCGCCACCAACACAAAGAGCATGGGAGCTGGGGGCAACCTTGACGCACCCCCTCTGTGGTTGAAACCATCCTCCCTCTTGTCTGCCATTAACCAACACAGAGCAGGAGCAAGTAGTGACACATCTCTTAACCCAAGCAATCCACTTTTCTGCAAATCCCCTTTTCTGCAACGTTACCCACAAGAATTTCCAACTGACACAATCATATGCCTTGGCGTAATCAATCTTCCAAACATCCCCTTTCTTCCCAAACATTTTCCATTCACGAGTGACTTCCGAAGCGGTCACGATTCTATCTGCCATACATTTGCCAGGAATGAACGCAGATTGTGCTGATAAGATCACGAAAGGCAAAACATCTCTAAGCCTGCTCGCCCACACCTTGGCCACAATGAGATAAATGCCATTAGAGATCGAAATAGGCCTGTAGTCTCCAATCTCTACTGGGTTCTCTTTCTTCAGCAGTAAGAAGATCAAGGCCCTGTTAACCTTCTCAAAACCCCTGTTTCCATCCCTGAATTCATTTCAGAACCTCCAAAATGTCACCCTTCAGTAGATCCCGGAACTCCCTGTAAAAGGAGACAGAGAAGCCATCCGGACCCGGAGCCCCGTCCGCATTCAACACCCAAATGGCCCTACGCACCTCCTCCTCCGTAAATTCTGCCACCAGCGAGTCAGCCTGGGGTCCAGTCAGGGACCCCACCCCACGACCCGTCCAACCCCAGTCGTCCCCCTCACTCATTCTCCTCGAAGCCCTAAAAAAGTGCTCCCGCAAGGCGGCCCCAATGTCCCTTTCTCCCGATACCCTTTGTCCCCCCACCTCTACCTCATGTAAGAAGCTCATTCTCCTCCTCCCTGACGCTACGGAATGGAAGAAGCGAGTGTTAGCATCACCTTCCCTTAGCCACTTCTGCCTCGATCTCTGTCTCCAATGAATCTCTTCTTTCCTCTCCTCATGATATACTACCTCTAACCAAGCTGCCCTCTCCTCCACCTCCTCCTGAGTCAGCCCCCGGTTATCATCGAGCCCGTCTAACCTGCTTATCCCTGCCTCTGCCTCGGCCTTGGTGGCCCTCCACCTCCTGGCTACATCCTTCCCAACGTCAACAACAACCGTCTAAAAGCATCCAGCTTGGCCGCAAAGCGCGACACCGCCGTACCAGTCACTGAAAACCCCCGCCAATGTTGGCTCACCAGGTCCCGAAATCCTTCCTCCAACAACCACTTCTTCTCAAACCGGAAGGAGAACCGAGCCAAGCTTTCCTCCTCAGAGTAACATAAAATCGGAGTATGATCAGAGAGTGTCCTCGGAAGAGCCCAAGCCCTCGCCAGCGGGAAAGCCTCACCCGCCTCAACGGACATCAGGAACCTGTCGAGTTTGGACTTCGATCTCATGTTCCTCCAAGTGTACTTGCATCCGGCCGCATCCACAACTGACAAACTGATGCAGCGTGATCTCAAATTATAGGTCCGCATTTATTTAATTAATTAGCCGTCAATTTTATTTACGTTTTTTTAGTGGTCGTAATGGTCTAATTAAATAATTGAGATCGCCTGTGATCTCAACGTTTATTTCGTAGATTTTAATTTAAAAGTGGGTCAATTAATTAGTTAGGAGTCAGTATAGGCAAGTCGGTTGTCTATTTAATTAATTTACTATTTTTGTAAGACCATCCCTCCTATATAAAGGGATGAGGGTCCAGCATTTTTATGAAGTCAAGTATTATGAAAATTTGAGTTATCTCATTATCTCTCTCTCTTCTCTCTCTTCCTCCACACGATCTCCGCGGTTCTCCTCCTTCAACCCCTCGTTACCGACGAGATTTCTTCTTCTCAACCCCTCTCTTTTCTCCACCGATATTCCACCATCAAATTATTTTAATTTTATCGTCGACGCCGGAACCCATTTGCATCATTTGGTATCAGAGCATGGAAACCGAATCGTTCCTACGATTCGACGGTCCTGTCAACTATTGGAGGACGCAATTCAACTTGAGCCGTCTATCTCATGATCCGCATTCACGTTCGCGCTCGAGGAAGTTCAAGGATCGCATCCAATCAAGCCTCAAAGTACAAGAGTGGTTGGGCACACTAAACAGTGAAGATTTGTTCGTCAACGACAAAAATCAGATTTTTGCAGGCGCTGTTCAACCCGATTTCGAAGCAAAAAACAAAGGTAATTTTGTTCGAGATGAAGACTTTATTGATACAACCGTTGTAGAGGCACATGAGGATAGTGGACCTATATTTGACGACTATTCCGTGGGTAACGAAGTCGTACTTCTCGATTTGTTCACTGATGTAATTGCTATCTGGGAAGGGACAATACATAATAGCAATCCTGAGAAGGAGGGTGAAATCCCCGCAGTGGTCCTCTCCGACACAGGCCAAGAAGCCTTTGCCCCGTCACCAACCGAGCAAACCCCTTCCCGATATCGCGCGCACAACAGGCAGTACTCCTGTAGCTGTGGGTCTCGCCCGGGCCCGCATCGTCACCGCTACACCCACGCGCGTGCCCATCTCCCTCCCCGTCGTCATCACGAGCGAAGGGGTTGCGCTAGTGGAATTCCCCGCCATCGACGCCGCCAGCAGTCCCCCTTTCCAGTTCGCCGCCGCCGTCCTCGTTCCACGCGCTTCCCTACGGTGCCCCTCTACGCCTCCTGCAGATCACCGCCTCGCCGTCCTCTTCCCCAGGCGACGCCGCACGAGTGGCCGCGCGTGGTCGCCTCGCCAACCTCCAGTGCCCTGCACGCCGCTCGACGCTTCCCTCCAGGACCGCCCTCTTGCACACTCTCTCGTGCGTGGCCGAAGTCACCGCCCAGGCTGCGCCATCGAGAAACCGCCGCGCCGCCGTTGCATGTTCACCGGCCCTGCGCGCCTAAAACGCCACAGGGGCCCCGTGCCCTAACGAATCGTCCGAAATGGAGGGGAATCAAATCCCTGGAAGAAGGGAACTGGAAAATTAGTTGGGAAAATTGCAAAGAAAATTTCCCTAAAATCCATATTTGCAGAAAGGTCCATGGCAAGAGAAATATGAGGAAAATTGAAGGAGTACGGAAATTGCAGGAACACCCCTCAATTGAAAAGAACTACAAACGTAATGTTGAAAGATCTAATCGCAGGTTACAATCTCAAAGACGACTTCTCCAACGATGCACTTACATCAAGCAATTCGTCGGGAGACGAATTTTTAAAGCGGTGGAGAGTTGATGCAGTGTGATCTCAAATTATAGGGCCGCATTTATTTAATTAATTAGCCGTCAATTTTATTTACGTTTTTTTAGTGGTCGTAATGATCTAATTAAATAATTGAGATCGCCTGTGATCTCAACGTTTAGTTCGTAGATTTTAATTTAAAAGTGGGTCAATTAATTAGTTAGGAGTCAGTATAGGCAAGTCGGTTGTCAATTTAATTAATTTACTATTTTTGTAAGGCCATCCCTCCTATATAAAGGGATGATGGTCCAACATTTTTATGAAGTCAAGTATTATGAAAAATTGAGTTATCTCATTATCTCTCCCTCTTCTCTCTCTTCCTCCACGCGATCTCCGCGGTTCTCCTCCTTCAACCCCTCGTTACCGACGAGATTTCTTCTTCTCAACCCCTCTCTTTTCTCCACCGATATTCCACCGCCAAATTATTTTAATTTTATCGTCGACGCCGGAACCCGTTTGCATCACAAACCCAGAGAACGGACCACTTCCCTCATATCTGCAGACCCCGCATCTGAACCACCTCCCTCCCTTGGCCTGTCTTCCGGGAACAATGTGACGTTCAGGTCTCCACCGATGATCCAAGCTCCATCGCCCACCTCAGGCACAATAGAGTCTAAGTCTGCGGCCAAACTACCATCCTCCCGCCGGCACGGGCCGTACACATTAGTGATGAACAGGCAGAATCCATCCGCTCTCCGCAGCAGCCTCACCGAGAGGGTGAACTGGGAGACAAAAGTCCCCAACAGGTCGAAAGAAGCGGACCACCAACCAGTTATAAGCCCACCAGATGCTCCTGCAGCCTCTTTCTGTGCCATCGCAAAGGACTCCCCACCAAGGTTTAAAAAAGCGCGAGGCGGTCCGAGGCGTTTTCTCTGGAATTGAGGCGAGGCGTAAGCCTCGAGGCGGTCGAGGCGTAAGCCTCAATTTTTTTGAAAAAAATTTAAAATTAAAGCAAAATGCATTTAAAAAGTATATAATATTGTTACATTTTACCAAAAACACATTCAGGACTAATTTAAAAAGCGATGAAGGCATTGAAGTTCAGAAAAACTAATACTAAGCCACTAATATACAGAATATCAAGTTCCAATTCCAACTTCAATGACTCTATATGAGTATTAAACTAAAGTCTATACTTAATACTAAAGTACAATAGAAATCATAATCTTTAGTGCGAATAAAAAAATACTAATATGCTTAGAATCCCAATCAATTGTCTTGTTGGGCGTAGTTGGAGAACTGTCATATGCATCCCCTCCTGCCATATCATACCCCAACAAGACGGGGGTCTCGCTGCCCGGTCAGCGAGCCTGTGGGGGGGTCTAGGGGGGAGCAGGTGCGCTCCCCCCTGCGGGGGTGTGGGGGCAGCGCCCCCGGCGATTTTTTTTACTAATGTTATTATTTGTATTCAGCTACTCACAATAAAATGTAATAATTATTTTACTTCAGTCTTCACGTGTTTATTTTTCTACATTACTTAATATATCATATATGTGATAACTATTCTTAGTTCACAACTTATACAACCAAACAACAACATCAAGTTGCAAACTTGCAACTAATATAAAATTCTATTACAATTCAAACAAAAATATGTGTAATAGAACTAGTATGTGTAGATGTATGATAAATTGAATATTATGTATATAAGATCATGTAACTTCGCTTGTTTCAAGCTATCTCTTCTCTTTGCATGGAGCTATATATATAGAAATATGCAAGGTTTAACATGGAAACAAAAATACAAAAATAAAAAATATAATGCTAATAAAAAATAGGGTTATATGTAACAAATAAGTAAAAAAAGCCTCATGACTCGAGGCTTACGCCTCCGCCTCGCCTCGAGCGCCTCACGCCTCGAGCGCCTCAGGCGAGGCTGAGGCGTACGCCCCTTAGTCTGTACCTGAGGCGTGCGCCTCGAGGCATTTTAGGCCCGCCTCGCCTTGAGGCGTACGCCTTTGCGCCTCGAGGCGCCGCCTTTTAAAACCATGCTCCCCACTACTCATCTTCCGCCGCATCTGATCATCCATTGTCTGTAGCTTTGTCTCCTGAATAAGAAAGATATCTACCCCAGCCTCCCTCACCAAATTTTGCACCTCGAGCCTTTTTTCGGGCCGGCCCAAGCCCCTCACATTCATAGATAGTAACTTCATTTCAGCAGCTGAGCATTCATCTTACTTGGGGGAATAACTCCCCAGCGCCGCGCCATATCCCGATCGAGAGCAGCAAAACGATTCCACACCACAATTCGACTGATCACCCCCGAATTCACAAGTTCAGCATCAACCCTCGACGCCAAAGCGGCCCTCAATGACGCCCTCGCCATCTTCCTGGCCCTTCTCCCCCCACCTCCCTCCCGCTCATAAGTCACACCGAAGCGTCGCTGCCCTGGCCCCGCCCCCTCCGGTAGATGCTGCCCAGAGCACATCCCCTCAACTAGGCTTCTGGCTCCCAAGACCATAGGAGAGTCCCCTGCCACCCCCTCCACTCCAACCAAATCGGCCCCATCACAAGCCGAGCCCATATGCCTTACTTCCGACCCATCCGTTCCCGCCTCCCCTCTCTGCAGGTCAGCCCCTCTCTCTGCATTGTCGAGCCCTTTCCCCGCAGGCTGCTCCCCCACAAAACCAGCCTTCCTCGGCTTGGGTGCACCCCCAACCTCGTACTCCAACTCCAGCAGTGCATGCGCCATCTTACCAGCCAAAAAAGAAGAAGAAATAATTGGGCCAGACCGACCCGCGTCTTCGAGCCACGATCGAACAGGAACCGACCCGTCACGGCGCAACAATTCCCGAGAAACAACAGACATGGTCCCACTAACCGGCGCACCTCCTCCCGCGCCAACCGTAGTACCACATGGCAAAGAAACCGCCATTGACCTCGAACCGCCCGCCACGGATATGGCGCCGAACTGAATCGCTAGCTTTGGAGAATGAGTCACGCTCGAAAGCCGAACCCCCGCACAGGCCTGCACCTTCTCCGGGGACGGAGCCCCCTCCACCATAGTCTGCACATCGCAATGCCGCTCTGCCCTTCCATCTCCTCCTCCCGCCAGGTTCTCTGCCACTTGAATCTCCTCCCTGCACCTCCCGGTCGCCCAGATAGCCGCCCAGACATCTGCGGCCACCAGTTCTACCAGAACCCTCCTGCCATCTAGCCACAACTCCCACCAACCCAACCTCTCAGCTCCGACCGGCATCACCCGAAGAAGAACATCCAAAGGTTGTCCGGTTGACACCCCGAGGACTCGACAGAGTCGACCACAACAACATTCTGCAGCAAGCGCGAAATACGCTCCGTCGTCCTCACCCTCAACGGCAACCCCCTTTCAATGACTCTTTCCACCGCCGCAGGCGACACCGCGACATCCGAGTCTTTCGGCCTCCGCCATTTCAGACGCAAAGACCCAACCTCTGACCCTCCCACCAAACTACGCACCTCGGTTTCCCGAAGTCCCCTCGCCATCGCCCTCCACGGAGAAAGGCGCGCCACATCTCCTTTGAAGGAGGCCTTGGACACAAGCCCCACGTCAGATGTCGCCAAGAAGAGAGCCCCCTCCCCAGGTCCCTCACCGATCAAGAATGTGGCTCGGGGATTATCCAATGGACAAGACCGCCGGGAATGACCAAAACCTCTGCACGAGAAACAACAGAGGGGACTGCGACATGCCCTCGCCCAATGATCCAATCCACCACATCGGTAGCAACCACAATCGAAAGGGGATAGCAGTGGTGGACCACGTCCCCGCGGAGATAACCCAGCTAGGCGCCGCCTGCGACGTCTCTCAACAAGGCGCCACCCCCGGCCCCCTCAGCACCTCCGCTGCCCGCCTCACAATTGGAGGTGCCTACGCACCCCTGCTCGACCAGCACCGCATGCCCCTGGAAGCAGGGTTCGACCCTCCCGAGAGAGGTCTCACGCGCGCCAGTCCTAGGTCGAAAACAGCCCCGCGCTGAGCCATCCCTTGCACCGAGCCGTGCCGCCTCAAAAACACCTCTCACACGGTGGCACGCAGCCCCCACGGAACCGCATTGGAGTCGCGGAGCCAGTCGCGATTGGTCGAGACTTGCCCGCGCGTGGAACCGCAGACGGTCGGAGCCGCCTTCAGAGCGCAGGCGCGTCACCCACGCATCGCAAAACGAAGCCCTCGGAATCGCCCAGGGAGTCGCTGTCGGAACCCTCAGAACCCTCAGAATTGCCTTGGGAGTCGCCCTCGGAACCCTTGGAATCGCCCTGGGAGTCGCCTCGCGAATCGCCTCGGAACTCATCCTCCTTCCAAAGGTCACATAATATTGATGTCCATTTATGTAATATATGTATATAAGATTATATTTACATAAATATATGTAATATATAGCACCTCGATTGTCTCAGGCGCAAGGTTGCAAAAAACGGTATGCGGTATACAGTCGGTAGGGTCACTGATTACTGTTTAAACGGTATGCGGGAGTTTAAACGGAAATTAAACGGTCTATACGGTTTTACATTTTTAAATTAATAAAAAATAGTACATAAATATAATTAATATAAAAGTATAAATGAACTATAAAAATATAATCACATATTCACAACATTGATCAGATATTGTCAATTTCAATGACTTCTTCATCCAAATGTGACATGTCAAAGTAGATAGCATAATCAAGTAGAATTCACAAGTAAATGCCAAAACATGCAACATAAACAATTACAAATTACAAGCCATAGCATTGTTCCAAAAAGTCCTAGATAACAGTACATAGAAAGTCTTAGATAACAGTTCCAAATAGACAAAATACATAATAACAAACTACAATTCATATGATGGTTCCAGAAAAGTCATGGATAACACAAAAAGGCATGGCATTCATTCATCCAAAAATATCATGAAACCAATGTCATTCATTCTTCATCAGACTCGTCATCAAGCAACATTGGCTCTTTAACAGTCATTTTGCTACAAAGTTTACAAACAATTATATTCTGATCATCCTTTGTAAGCATGTAACCGAACTTCCATCCTGGATCTGTAGATCCTTGTGGAATAAAACGTATGTCATCCATCCTCGTTCCACTACTTGTCATAGGATCAGAAGAGGGAGTGTCCATCCCTTACTCAAAGACCACATTGTTCACACCTATTCACCAATAGTACATAATCATATTACATATCAACGTCAACGACGACATAATAATGTAGCAAAGAAGACATAACTGCATGAAAAATATCAATGACCAAATGAAATCATGCTCAATGCTATACTGGTAGATGATTTCGATAAAAACTTAATATGCATTCAATTGACCAAATGCTATACTGGCCAAATGCCTTTTCATCTATATCTTCTGTTAATAACTTAATATGCATTCAATTGGCATTCATTTCAGCAGGCATATGTATGTATTTTCAAAAAAAGGAGGAATTGGCGATCGAGGGTTCACGCATTTCATTGTATGTATGCTTTGATAGAGGCGGCGAGGGTTCACGCATAGATTGCACAAGAAAAAAGCTAGAAATGAACGAGGGCTCACGCACAACAGCGGCAGTGGCAAGGATTGGCGAAGGAGGTTGAAGGCGGCGAGGCTTGGCGAAGGAGGTTGAAGGCGGCGAGGCTGGCGATCGAAGGAGTCGAGGCACTTCGCGTGGAGGCGGCGAGGCTGGGCGATCGAAGGAGACTTGGCGATCGAAGGAGGCTTGCGATGGAAGGAGTCGGGCCTCGAGGCTTCGCGTGAAGGCTTGGCGTCGATTCGTGGGGATTAGGGTTATGTGCGCCTGGAGTTAGGTTAGGAAGGGGTTTATTTTAAAAAAAAAACTAATTAAAAAGCGGGCGTTTAAGCAACGTTTACACGGCCTTTTATGACCGTTTAAACGGCCTCACCGTTTATCGACCCGATTATGGGTACTCGGTGCGGTCAGTGGCCGAATACGTGTAAACGGCCGTTTAAACGGCCGTTTGAACCGCATTTTGCATCCTTGCTCAGGCGAGCACCTAGTCAAGCGCCTAGCGCTTCGGGCGTTTTGGACTCCTAGCGCCTTAGAGAGCCTCACGCCTTTGACAACACTGGTACCAGTCAACCAGACACGTGCATATGCATTATTGGTCTCTCATGAGGCATTTGTCCCAGTCTTGTCAGTCGGCTTCTCATTTGTAAGAATACGCTTCTTACCTGTAGACCGCATCATGTTCATGAACTGCATGGCTCATAGTTCGTAGTTCGTTCCATCCATCTTGACTTTTGGCGCCAAACCTCGATATGTGCTTGTGGAGGAATTATCAACCTTATTTTCTTACATGATGCCGAATCCAAAGTATGCGACTTATATATAGACATAAGGGGAATCAATTGCAGGTGTAGACTCAAAATCGCAATCATTCCCATCAACAAGGACTAAGGAGTGTGTCCTAGGGCAAGAGGGGGTGATTTATCAAACTGAAATCACCATGGAAACCTTAAAATCAGATCGTATGTTATTACTAGATCACGAATATGATGCTCTAGAACACCAGGGACGCCGCGACTCAACCTTAGCTAAGATAAAGTCTAAGGAGGAGATGCAGGGAGGCGGAGTGGCGCGGGACAGCCGCGCAACTGCTGCACCGAACAACAGATATCATACGGAGGTGCGAGATGCGCTGGACTGTGGCAGCGTCGAACGGGGGTGGAGGTAGGCGGCGGCTCCGATGGCTAGTATAGGTAGGTAAGGTTAGGGTGAGGGTTTTTGGATACGAGAACTCCAGTCTGAGACCGTTGCTCTGATACCATGTTGGTGGAAAAATGATTCTATACTATTCAAGAGACACTAGGGCTCTCTAATATAGAGGAGATTCCCAATTGGTAAATTACAAACTGTGGACAGCATAATTAGAGATTAAATAAACAATACTAAAACATAGAAATATCTCTACATGACTCAAATCAATAGGTTGGATATGAACAACGTTGCAGCCTTTTGAAAATCTATTGGCACCAAGCACAAGATCTTGTTTTGGCTTGGGTTCAATATTTTGGTTGGCTAGAAATGATGCCATGTTCTTACAATAAAGGTTTTATATGAAAAGTGTGCTAGCGCAGGCTAGTGTTCTGTGGGATGCTTGTTCTTCTGTGATCCAATTTTGTTTTTATGAACCTATAAGTCAAGATGTGCAGCATTTTGGGACCAAGTCCTCCCCCCGTTTTTCCCCCTAAAATTAAGATAGAAGAATTAACTTTAATTTTACAACAAATATTGGGATAAAAAAATCTGCATATAAAGGCATAACTTGTGTTCCAATCATGGATTACATCATCACTAATTATATATTCACCTATTTAAGTGAGTGTTATCCACTAACGGCTTTCCTGATTTCCATTACATTTTAGACCAGCAATTTAGGACATGGGTACATCTGGTCTGCTTGTGAAGGTGGACTTGAAGAGGAGCAGAGACACTCAGTTGCACCTAGTCCGGTGGAAAGAGTACTTGGTTGCTTTACATTCTGAACCAGATTCATTCCACCAAGATGCAAGTGCTGCTCTTGCATCTGGAGAGTTGCCTCCTGATTCTGAAAGCATTGATCCCGAAGATGCTGATGCTGAAGATTTTGGAGATGCTGACTTTGTAAAAGGAGGTATTTGTGATTTTCCGTAATTACAACCATGTGTTCCCTTTTTGATAATAGGTTTTGTATTTTATTTAGGTGGAAGCAACCTTCCTTAGAGCCGTTGAAGAAGTTCCTGGTGTGAGTCAAGATCATGTCATCCTATATGTTTACTTTTGTCTTAACTGTTAATTCTTTGACTTTAATTCCACTGCAGAGCCGTTATTTTTTTTAGTTGACTGAAAATGTTTTTTTCTTCCCACCATCTTCCTGAAATTGTACCCTCCGAAGTTTTATATTATGGGTGTATTGCCATCTGTACGATGAAATTATCTTTCTTCTGTGACGCTTCTACAGTGCGCTGCTTCTCACAAAAGAATTTTAGTGTGATTCCCTAGATGAAGCCTTGGGAGGGATTGCCATTTAGAAAATTGAAATTTTCCTATATCATGATAATGGCATCAGATTCGCTGCTGAAGTTCTCTAGGGGATTTTGATTTTCCATACAAGTCAAATTAGCTTTGGTGTGATCAATTACATTGTTGCAATTTTATGGCATTCAGCTCTCTTGACATTAAGAGGTTCTCTTCATTTCCTCAGTTCCCCATTTCTAGTGTATCTTTCCACTGGGATATATTGATTTTTCCCCTGGTGCTATCTCCATTCTGATAAGTGAAACATAGTGATCAAATATTTTAATCTTTATCCAGATATATTTGTATTAATCTTATTGCTTTATTTTCACACCCAGGTTACTGCTTTCCATTACCATGACAATTAAATCTGATGAGAAACATAGTGCGGACCTTTGCTATAGAAAAAGTTTATTGGCATAGGGTTTCAGATGTCCTATGAAATGGTTTGGTCTCCTATTTTCAAGCTTAAAATTTTTAGTTTTTTATGTGGCTTGTTGTCTTCCGTTTAATAAAGGTAAAGGAACCTTACTACTCTCAATCATGGCAATTATTTGTTAACCTGCACATGCCGTGAATCATCAGTTACCTTCTTGATGCTGCCCTAATCTCTCTACACCTAGCCTGAGATCTAAACTATCAATTCTCGCTTTCCTGATGCCAATTGGAGTTTTTGTGTTTTTACACCTAGCATGAAATCTACCAAACCTGAAAATCACATCATCCTTAATAACCAAATTGTGGCTATCACCCCAAGCAGTCTGGCTAAATTATGCCTTCTTTACAAGATGACATCGTTTCCGCTACTTCTCGTTGTATTACTAAGTTCTGAAATTTCTTTTGCAAATGGACAATGAAGACAGAGATCCTCATTTTCTCATCAGTAAACATGCATAACAGGAAAATAGTGTTGACCATACCCTTATCGTAATCCACAGTAGGATTTCAACCTTAATGCGGGCCTTTTCTTCCTATGTATCAGAAACCTTTAAGGGGTGACCACTCCCTTTCCCTTTATAAAATTTGACATAAATGGATGCAACCAATAAGGTATAGTCATCCCACCCAAATTCGGTATCAAGAAACAACATATTTGTGAAATCTTTGCAGTATACACTCAACAGAGTTTATGCATCTCCTTCCCTTGCAGGTGGCAAGTAGTTGACAACAGAAGTTTAAAACATGGTCAAGAGGTCTATCAACATAGGTAAAAATCCCCTACAAACTGCTGAGACCATTTGTCTAAAATCAAATGTGACACTTATCACCTATCTTGTTCCTCGAGCTTCAAAGCTCGACATAGCATGCAAAGAAGAGATTCTCCAAGAAAACATTCATGTTCCCTAGCAACCTCATCATCTACGTTGGCTAAATGGGCAAATTTCGTGTCCATGTTCAACCACCCCAACAAATAATCAGGCCTTTAACTCCTTATTCCAGCTAGCCTGATGCCTTCTTCTCTGTCAGCATATCACGCTAAGGTTGTGGCACCAGATCCGCCACACATGCACCCCCCTCTTCTGTTTGCAGACTCCTGCCTGCCTCACAAGAATAATGCCTCATGGAAGCACCAGATCCATGTCATATGAATATTATTCATGGGGTATCCATCCTCTTAGCAACACCGAGAAGACTTAGAAATGAAAACAGATAGTAAATCGGAATGCAATACAATGCCTACCATAACAAAATCAGATGGTCTCCCTTGGATACCTCGGATGCTGCCCCCTCCATTTGCTCCTACAGTTGATATTGATCCAAAGATCTGGTTAACAAGACAACAAGATAAATTCACAGGAGGCAAAATCTCCAACCATATCAGTGTAATGAGCTCATCCATGTGGAAAGGTATGAAGCTCGACTTCTGATAGTTGACTCGTGACTTGGAACCCGCATATGTCAAACAACAATCTCAGCACAAACGTCTATTAGCGATCAGTCTCAACTAAGAATATGATGTCATCCGCATACTATACGAGGGAAGAAAATTTTGGCATCCTCTCATGAAGTATCTCGGACATTTTGTAAAACGTATATTCATGGCGCTCCTGTATTCAAGGCATCAATAGCTATCAAAATAACAGTGATATTATTGGATAATCCTACTTGACATTTTGTTGCGGTTGGATCTAGTGCCTCCAGCATATCAGCCACCAGAATTGAGGATGAGACTGTGGCCATGCTCCTTTACATCCACATCACCCATACATCCAGGAAAACCTGCTTCCTGATTGCCGACCATAGAGACGTCTCAAAGTATCATAAGTCTTATTGAAATTCACTTTTCAGTGGGAGCCATGTGCCAGTCGCTGCTCCAAAAAGCAGCCAGCTCATTTGTAACCATGAAACTCAGAGCATCCTTTGCTAAAGCATTCTGCATTGAGAGATGTCCCCCACTGCGTGTGCAGACGGTTCCGTAACAACTTGGCAATGATCAAGTAGATGGAGTTGAAAGGGCCGATAAGTTGGAACACCTCCACTACCTCTTCGGTAACCCTCCTTGTTAGTTAGAATAGAAAGAATTTATTGAGCAACTCCACATCAAATTCCCAGGCCAAAATTCATACATTATTGCCATCAAATCCCTCCGTACATGGGGATTAGAACTTGAAAAATAAACTAATTGATGTTTTAGAATATTTAAATGAAACAAATTTATGTATACAGTAGATGCTCTTAAATCATTCCACAATTTTTGTTTTGTCTCCGAGTGTTGATGCTTCCATGTTCCTAATATTCAGGTAAGTGTTAAAATAGTCCATCCTTCGGACTTCCATGTGCTAACATCTCATTGCAATCGAAAAGCAGTAAAACTTGTCTAGCTACAAAGTTCCCAAAGGGTGTCAATAGAACTTGCATGGCATGTGATGTTTCTTAATTTGACTGTCCAATTTTCAGTATCAGATCCAAAACTATTCTATTCTGTGAAAAGCTCTGTGAATGTCTTCCACAACAACAACAACAACAAAGCCTTTTCCTACAATTAAGTAGGGTCGGCTACATGGATTCTTCGCCTCCATTCAGATCTATCTTGGGTCAATCCCGAGCTTATATCGAAAAGACTAATATCCTTTCGTATAGTCTCTTTCCAATACTTCTTGGGCCGTCCTCGCCCTCTCTTAGCTGGCTCAACATCCCAACACTCGCATCTCCTAACTGGTGCATCCGCTAATCTTCTTTGCAAATGATCAAACCATTTTAAGCGGTTTTCTCGCATTTTATCTTCGATCGGAGCTACACCAACTTTCTTTCTGATTGCATCATTCCGAATCCGATCTTTACGTGTGTGTCCACACATCCACCTTAGCATTTTCATCTCTGCTACAACCATTCCTTGCACATGTCTATGGTTCACGGGCCAACACTCAGATCCATAGAGCATAACAGATCTCACGGCTGCTTTGTAAAACTTTCCTTTAATTTTTAAAGGAATTTCTTATCACAGAGAACAACAGAGGCTCCTCTCCACTTAAGCCAGCATGCATTTATTCTATTAGTAACATCTCCATCAATTTCCCCATCATGTTGCAAAATAGATCCCAGATATCTAAAAGAATCTCTCTTCCGAATGTTATTGTCACCAATCTTCACCTCAATTCCTTCACCATTGCTTCCATCAAAGGTGCACTCCATATATTTAGTCTTAGCCCTACTTATACGAAATCCTTTAGTCTCCAATGCATGTCTCCAGACCTCAAGCTTCTCATTTACTCCATCTCTAGTCTCGTCAATCAATACAATATCATCAGCAAATAACATACACCAAGGTAACTCATCGTGAATGTGATTTGTCAACTCGTCAATAATCAAAGTGAAAAGAAATGGATTCAAAGCTGAACCTTGATGTAAACCAATGTTGATGTCAAAATAGTCAGTCTTCCCAGATGGGGTCCTTACACAAGATAAAGCCCTATCATACATGCCCTTTATAAGGTAAATGTATATGATAGGTACTTGTCTCTTCTCCAAAACTCTCCACAATATCTCTCGTGGGACAGAATCATAAGCCTTCTCCAAATCAATAAAGATCATATGGAGATTCTTTCTTTTAGCTCTATAAATCTCTATTGTTCTCCTCAACAAATGGGTGGCTTTAATAGTTGAGCGACCTGGTATGAATCTGAATTGATATTCTTTTACGTTGGAGACTTTCCTCAACCTTCTTTCGATCACACGTTCTAAAATTTTCATAGTGTGACTCATCAGCTTGATACCTCTGTAATTGGAATAATTTTGAATGTCTCCTTTATTCTTATAAAGAGGCACCACGATACTCCTCCAATCTTCAGGCATTATATTGCCTCGCCAAATAACATTGAATAGATTCGTAAACCAAGTCAAACCGCGCTCACCTAAAACTCTCCATACTTCTATAGGGATGCCATCCGGTCCTACACCCTTCGCAGGTCTCATAACCTTCAAAGCCTCCTCTACTTCCTTTCTTTGTATTCGTCTATAGCTTGCACGATTCAAGTAACTTTCACTACTAGCTAGATCACCCAAAGTGATCTCTCTATTTCCTTCTCTAATGAAAAGTTTATGGAAGTACTGCTTACATCTAGTCTCTATGTCCTTCTGAGTAACAAGCACATGACCTTCCTCGTCCTTAATGCATCTCACTTGAGAAAGGTCTTTGGTCTTTCTCTCTCTTGCTTTGGCCAACCTGAATCTATCCTTAGAGTCGAGATTTTATAAAAAAAACTTCATAAGTTTTTGACTTAGCTTCGCTTACAGCCTTCTTTGCTTCCTTCTTCGTTATTTTGTAGTTTATGACAGTTTCCGTTGTTCTATCCTTAGACATAGCTTTAAAGCAAGCTCTTTTAATTTTTAGCTTCTCTTGCACCCCTTCACTCCACTACCAAGCCTCCTTTTGACCTGGAGCTCCTCCCTTCGACTCGCCTAGTATCTCTTTGGCTACCTTTCGAATAAAAGACGCTACTGCCTCCCATATCTCGTTTGCACTTCCGCTACAATCCCAGGATAAGTCTTCTAAAACCTTCTCCCTGAAGGTCGATTGCTTTAGTGGAAGATTCCACCCTCTAGATCTAGAGATCTTAGGAACCCTCCTTTTCTTTACCAGGCCTTTTATTTGCACATCCAAGACTAACAAGTGATGTTGGGTTGTCAAACTCTCTCCTGGGATTACTTTGCAGTCTTTACAACACAACCGATCTCTTCTCCTCAACGCAAAGTAATCTATCTGTGTTCTAGTTGGCCCACTCTTATAAGTGATTAAGTGCTCCTCCCTCTTCCTGAAGAGAGTGTTTGCTATGAAAAGATCATATGCCGTTATAAAATCCAAAATGACTTTTCCCTCTTTATTTCTATCCCCAAAACCATGTCCTCCATGAACACTAGCATACCCTGAAGCATCTTTTTTCACATGTCCAATAAGATCTTCACCTATGCAAATCATCTCTCTTTGTGGGATTCCTTGTAAAATCTTATCCAGATCCTCCCAAAAAGCTTGTTTAGTCCTGTCATCTAAACCAATTTGTGGTGCATAAACTGAGATAATATTCGGAATTTCTTCTTCAAGCACCAATTTTAGCAAAATAATCCGATCCCCGAATCTTTGCACCTCAACCACACAATCCTTCAAATCCTTATGAACAATAATTCCAACACCGTTTCTACCCTTATCTTTACCTGAATACCAAAGTTTAAATCTTGTCTTCTCGATCTCTCTTGCTTTCTCTCCAACCCATTTAGTCTCTCGAAGACAAAGTATATGAATCTTCCTTCTTCGCATCGTATCCACTATCTCCATCAATTTTCCATTTAAAGTGCCAACATTCCAACTACCAATCCGCAACTTCCTTTGCAATCTCTTTTGGACTAACTTCTTTACTCGCACGCGTCCATTATTCGAGAACCCTTGTAAATTTTGGACTGCATCCGGCGGTGATGCAGCGGAACTAGCTTAATACCCGCATGCGTTCCTCATGCGAGAACCTTTGCAAATTTTGAACTACATCCAGGCTGCGATGTAGCGGCCCTTGCTAATTTTTCATTGCATTCGGGCGATGCAACGCGTCGCAAGTAGGGAACACCCCAACGAAATCTGTGAATTTCTTCCATTGTAATATATTATTTAAGTATACGAAGAATATACATATTGGAAAGCCATCACAGGATTTTTACCGTACTTAGACGGTCCAGTTACCGAAGGTTGTTCAGAGGCCATGCTTGCATATAAACGGAAGATTTAATAGGTTGACCTACATGTCCACTGATTTCTCTTCCTATAGGTCAAGCTGTATTGCATTGTTCTTAACTCTTGCAACATGCCTATCGTTAGCCAAGAAAAAGTTATCAGAGAGATGCTTGTCAGAACCTGCTATTTAAAGGCTGAGCTTGTTGGAAAGAGTAAGCAAGTCCTTAATTGGATTTGGGTCCCTTCTTTTGTTGATGCGTTTAGTTAATATAAAAGCCAAGCCATTTTGCTTTTATCCCAGCTTGGTTTTAAATAAGTAACATCATGCTTTGTTATTTAATTCTAAAACTTCTTCAAAATAAATTATTGAGCAAAATTGGTGTAGAACACAATGCATTTTCCCTACAGTTTCAAGGTTATCACAATTTCTGATGTGTTCAATTCTAGCTTGATTAATGATACGGAGTTATATCCAGCTATTGGATTATTTGTATACTTTGCATTTTATTGTAGTAGGATGTAACAATGCATTTTGTTGAGAGAATCGGCCACTTCAATTTGTAAAAAACAAATGCATGCAATGTTGTTTTGAATTAGAATCAGACCCCTTCAAGATATGTAGATCGAGGGTTGATGTTTTCCAAGCTATTATTAGACTTTGTTTGTGCAACCATGATTTTTCTGTTCGTTTATGATCATGTTGTCATACAATGTCTCCTATGCGGACTGTGCTGGTGCATTGTTTCAGGCTGTGTTGAAACTTGGTTTAGCGCACGCCAAAGAAGGTATGTCATGCCTCCTCAGTTACTGTTTTTGTTTATGAAAAAGATATGTTATACACCTCTATGAAACGTATGCTATCTTGATTCATGCCAGTGATGTTGGCATTATAGCAGAAAACCCCATACCTCTTCCTCATGGAGTGAGCTTTGAAATTGACAAGTTTCTATGTGATTTTGTACCAATTTTGTGATTTTTCCTGTAATACTTCTGGTTTTAGAAGGTTATAGTTAGAGAGATTAACCATTTCCTAATTGTTTGAGCATCAAAAGTATTAGTTGTTTATTGCCATAGGATTTTGTTTACTAGAGTCGTCAACTTGTTTTGATATGCCATATAGCTTATGAGGTTCCCCGTTTGAAAATGAGTAGAATATTTCATTGGTACCTGATTTTTAAATATCTAATTCCAGTGCCAACTTTACGTGATCGCTGACATGGTTACAGATTTCGTATTATGCTGCCATTCTGTGCCATTGTGGGACATTAGTGCCAATATTTCACCCGTTTGGAATATAAATCTGTCTCCATGTCTTTCTTCTCTCACCACTTAATATTTGATGTGGTTCCTGGATTTTGTGCTTTAGTTGGATAGGTGTATTGTATTTCTCCCTAATTTTCTAAAAAAATCTTATTCGTTGTTGGAGCATGACATATATCACTTATTCTAGCTAGTTTTTAAGGTGATTTTTTGCACACAGAGAGCGCCGTTAACATATTGTAAATTGCCAAAATGAAAAGCTTAAAAACTGTATTCTACATGCTATTTGTTTGATTTGTATTTAGAGCACGGTTACAACAATAGCAACAACAAAGCCTTCGGATGGTGGATTCTTCGCCTCCATTCAGATCTATCTTGGATCATTCTCGAGCTTAGATCCAAAAAATTAAGATCCCTTCGGATAGTCTCATTCCAACACTTGTGCTTTCCTCACCCTCTCTTAGCCGACTAAACATCCCAACACTCGCATCTCCTAACCGGTGCATCACTGACCTCCTTAGCAAATGACCAAACCACCTTAAGCGGTTTTCTCGCATCTTATACTCGATCGGGGATACTCCCACTTTCCTTCTAATTGCATCATTCCGAATCTGATCTTTACGTGTATGTCCACGCATCCACCTTAGCTTAGTTAAGTTAGAATAATTTAGAGCTTAGTTATATACTTGTCACATGCAGTCCCTTCTCTGAAATAACGAATATGGATGTTATGATATTTTTGCACATTTTGTTTTGAAACATGCATGTTTTATGTTTTCATGGTAGATTACAGTTTTGAAGATAGTAGTACTTTTATGTTTCTGTGTGTTCAATTTTTTTGTGCACCATATACCATTGTTTATTATTAATCCAGACTTTTTTTTTCCCTTGGGAGAACTTCTTCAAAATGCACTTAAAACAGTTAGTAGGTGGAAGCATCTTCTGAAGCATTATGTGAAAAGTGTGGATGAGGAGGTGATTACGGGAATTATAACAAACAATTTGGATTATCTGTTCTCACTGCATTCTCTATTTTAATTCATGTCTTTTGACATACAAATGGCCTCATTGTTAAATTTGTTGGATTGTTTCATATGGTCAGATTGAAGTAATACTGAAGTTCGAAGAGATGTGTTTGGAATCAAATAAAGATTTTTCACCATTGTTTGCTGAGGTAGGCTTGTCTTTTTCCCAGCCACTTGCATGGACTAAGCTTTTCCTGCTGTTTTGTTCTTTTATTGTCAATTAACCTTGCTGTATGCAGTTCTGCATTAGATTTTGAGAATCAACTATAATGAAGTACAACACCACATTATACTAAACTAGTAGACTGCAAACTGTCTTTTTTCATGAAGTGGGGATTAAATCATAAAGTTATCAGATTCAACAAGAAGTTAAAAAATAGATGTTATATGCTTATTGCTGGCTCAACTGTTCTTCACAAGATATGATTCCGAATAGCTTTTGCACCAAGGGGGTGTTAGACAGGTTGGCCACTGTAGGTTCTAAATTTTCTGTTTCTATACTTTTGCTGATGGCAGATCTGCAAATCCTTATGGAAGTTATGTTCTTTGTTGGAGGAAACTTGTAGAAGCTATGTTCTGTCATTCAGAAACATTGGTAGAACAGAAGTTAGATTCTCTTTCGTGGCCAAATTGTTGAAGCCAAAGTTAGATTCTTGTCGGTGATATCCATAATTTGGCTGTGTTTTATCCCGTAATGCATCTTTCCTCTTCTGGATCTGAGCACAGTGATGAGTATGTGCCTTTTAGACTACTTGGGTGGGTCATTTGTTTCTATGATCCTGTAGTTTGCATTTGCCCTGCATCCGTTTCCATCATGTTCCTGGCCTTTGGAAGAGGAGAAAAGGTGTACCCATTCCTTCTAGTTTGAATGAACTAACAAGCTTCTTCTCTATTTTACCATGGTTGTTGGTAATAGGATTGATGAAATGCTTGTTTCTTACGCAAAGATATTGTGATTGGATGGTTTTTTTCCTGGTATTGCTAAAGGAATAAATATAACTATTCTGCTGGTAATATTCTTTCCCTGTAGATACTGTACCATCTTTATAAGGAAGATATTGTGACAGAAGATGCGATTCTTACATGGGCATCGGAAAAGTATGGTGCTGATGAAGCTGACAAGGTCTTTGTTAAGAAATCGGAAAAATTCATCCAGGTACATGATATCTATAACTATTTTTTACCTGGTTTTTTTGATAGATAATGGGTTTTTTCTTTTCAGCCAATTCACAGATATAGATTCTATGACTGATTTCTTAGATAGTGGGTTATGTACAAGTAAACTTATTTGAAGATATGTATACCAACACGTCACACTATCATATTAGTTGTATCAATAATGTAGTGTCTCATTTTTAACAATTTTAATTTGCGTGTTCCATACCAGTGGCTAAAGGAGGCTTCTGAAGAAGACGACGATGAAGAATAAAGCATGAACTTCCAGGAAGCATCCCATTAGGGCCATGCCCAATTTTAATCCAGCAACCTGCGAAAGTGTGTATTTCTTCCCGTGCTGGTCAAGTTAGCTCTTGCTTCAGTCCTGCATCAGCTGTCTCAATTTCAGAGAAAGGAAAGAAAACCATGAAATGCAATAGGGCACGAAATCGCAGTTTGACGTTGGGGGTGGAGTCGGTATCCCCTTTGTCAGAATCCACGTTCGTATTCTGGATGTGTTGGATTGTATGTTGTAGTTTTGATCTCTTTGAGGTGAGTGTATTTTCTTGCTCCTGGAGAGAGTTTAGAGCAAGGTTCGAAATATGTTATTGTATCCGTCAACCTGAAAAGGGACATCAGGATACATCAACGATATTGGTGGAAACATCAAAAAATAACCTAAAATGATTTTTTTTTGCAAATCAAGATCATATTAGTTCTTAAAACAATAAATAAGATACAAATATACACCTATATGCAAGAATGAGGTGTATTTACAGCACATGTACACATTAAATCACATACATTGTTGCTATCAGTGCTGAAAGCAAAACATTCAGTTATATCATGTATCAAACAAATACATCAAATTTTGTTGATATCAGTATTATGAGATGACATATCATTGATATTTCGCTCAATATTATTATCCTTTATAATATCAGTATCGTTAATGTGCGGATATATTGGGATACTTCAATCCATGATTTAGAGATGAAATTTCTTCATGCACATCATCGATTAACTATCCATGTGAGAATATCGTTAACCTATCTTCATTGACATTCGGTTTTAGTATTCATTTCCCAAAAAAGGATGAAAGATATTGGTATTTGATGCTTGTAACTCGATAAATCGTGCATGCATACATGTACATCATGATGTAGCTAACCTTAGCTACATTAGGGGCAATTTCGTCCTCTTTTTTTTATTTTTTTTCAAAATTTCCACGATAGATTTTCTTATCTACATCTGTCTAATATGTCATTCAAATTTCGTCAGAAACAGAGGCTCCTACGACCTCCATCCAAAACAGGTAAAATACAACAAATCTGTGACCGTTAAAAAATGACTGTCTGGATGGAGGCCGTAGGAGTCTCTGTTTCTGACGAAATTTGAATGACATATTAGAGGGATATAGTTATGAAAATCCATCATGGAAATTTCGAAAAAAAATAAAAAAAAGAGGATGAAATTGCCCCTGATGTAGCTAAGGTTAGCTACATCGTGTTGTAGCTTCCCTTTCCTCATATATATATATATATATATATATATATATATATATATATATATATATATATATATATATGAGTGATCCTATGAGAGCAAAAAAATGTGAGAGCATGAGAGCATGCATTCTGGACCACATGATTCTGTTTTCTCTCTCTTGCTCTTCTCTCTCCTGTTTGTATCATGTGGTCCAGAATGCATGCTCTCATGCTCTCATAGATTTTGGCTCTCATAGGATCACTCCTCTCTCTCTATATATATGGTATTAATATTCACTATCTGCAAATTCGAATATGCCACATAATAAAAAGACATTTGCTGCTCACCACTCACAAAAGTGGTGGTCTGGGGGGAAAGCAGCAGGGAAGGGAAAATATGAGCATTGCTTATAATAGCATCTAATCATTCAAACATCCATCTAAATATTTCAGTTGGATCCTCAATCAGACACCATCTCCTACCCCTTAGCAATTTTCAAGTTTGTCTCCCCAGTCCAACCAAATCAACTGTGCTGGAAAAGGTTCCATTGGGATTTTGAAGTTTCTTTTTCTCCCTATATGTGTTGTGAGATTTTGTTATCGAGGACTGACTTGATTGGTAAAACAAAACTAATCATGGATAGGAATCCAGATCAAAAAGGGGGAAAGTCTTATTTATTTATGTAGCTATTTATTTATTGTTGTTTTTAATTAAATACCCTTGTAGTCACTTAAATGCTGCAAATCGATCCTCCAAGATGGCCCCAGCTCATTATTACAACCCTAGCTTGGGATGAGGTCAAGATATTGCCGGGGCTAAAAAACATCGCTCTCAGCAAATCAAAAGCCTATTTCCCAGGGGAGGATGGTTACATGGATGATCGGTTAGATGGAATGAGGAAGGTTGATGAACTAGTCCACGAAGCTTTTATCTTGAGAGATGGCCCCTCCCAAGAAGGCTCCAACTTGTCAAGGTTGTAGAATCCAGGGAGAGAACTCCCCGTGCTCTCAAGGATCAACCCTTCTTGTGCCACAAATAAGGATGAAAACGAATGTGAATATATTCGTATACGATTCGCTATCGTATTCGTTTTGTACATAATTTGGCATTCGTATTCGTCTTAAAATGGATGCGGATATTATTTTGACATTCACTAACATTTCTGTTTGTATTATTCATTTTCGTACGTAAGTATAGTAATAGATTTATTTGTAACTGCGTGTAGCAATATTTTATGATTGCATTCATCATTGTTGATATAACTATTATGAAATTACTATATATGGTGTATCTATTTTATGTGTAAACCATCCTAGACATGTATATTTTAGTTAATCTATTAAAAATTTATGTTATTATTCGTCCGATTTGTATTCGTTTTACATTCGTATTCATTTTTAAGGATACAGTAACATATTTTTTACATCCGTCAATATTCATATCCGTATTTATATTTTAAAATGAATAACGATATGATTATACATATATTCATATACGTTTTCATCCCTAACCTTGTGGGAGAGTTGCGTACATATAAATGGCAAAATGTAAACAGTGGTTCTACTTTACCAGTCGTGGGATATTTGTAGAACCACCCCTCGGTATATAGAATGGGAGGAAAATAAGGCCTCCATCCTACTGAAAAGGAGCTTTCATAGGTTCATCAAGCATGTTGTGAAGGCCAAAACTAGACATCTTGGGGGGCTACTTGTGATTTTAAGGATGTTGCAAGTCTTCCTCTGTTTACCAAGCACACCCCATTGATGAGTTTATAATGCCTAAGATGGAGGTATATTCAACATCATCATCCATTAGTCTAATGAGTCTCTCAAAGCAGTCATTGAATGCTTTAAGGACCACTATATCAGATGGTGGTGTCTCTCAGGTGACTTCATTGTTCTATCATTCTTGAATGCTGAGAGAAGGAAAGTTATGGGACTCTCATTATGAGAAAAGATGCAACTAGAGATTACAGATTTGCGATTACATGCGGTGGTCGTGTTGTCATAGTTGTTTTTTTGTCATCACCTTGCGATTTTAATTTCTCTACATGTAGTCGCAACAATGCCCCTTTTAATTGCGCCTACTCTGCTACTACATCATAGTCACAGATATAATTGTTGAATGTTAGCATTTGTATCAACAATGTCATTTGCTCTATGTTTCACATAAAGATCCATTTACAACCAACCACAAACGCCCCTATCGGGGCAATAACCAAGCTTCATTAGCGACGGAACTGGAGCGTCGCTATCTCCCCCTCCATAGTAAGACGGTGCTAGCTGTCTCTCACAACCTCCTGATATGTGTGCGATACCTTTACAGTTGATAGTCCAACCACAAGCCTCATGAAATCCTCTAAAAGACACCCCAAAGAAACGTGGGTGGCAAGAGGATACATATCACATATATAGATCCGCTTCCAAAGAGTAATGGGACGATCAAGATCATTTGATCAATTTGTGTTATGTCGCATAGGCTTCTGAGATGCTACCTTCTCAACCTATAAAGTGGCGTGCGGCACAAACATATCATTAGTGTCATCACTGCCACCCATCTTTTCCTTTTCCCCTCCCTCCCATCTCTAAGCCACTCATCCCATGCGTTGAGTTTCTGCCTCCCTCCCCTCTTGTCACTTTGTGGAAGTCAAGATTGTTGGTAATAAAAATAGCAGCCTTGTTATTGCATTGCAATTGCATGGAAAGAGTTGCATCAACAGCTAAGCCTCTCAAAACAGATTTGATCCACATCATCTCCGTGCTCCCCTATCCCATAGCTCTGTACCCTGACCCAACACTAGATCTAGCAAGCATAGCCTACTTCTTGCTCTTCCATGATACCAAAGAACTCCATATGAAAATCGCAAAGGCAGAGGTAAATTGCATGTCCTTAAGGCACTATGCATAGTCAACATGTGAACACACTATGATGGCAAGGGATGTCCTATCCTAACTGCAATCATGTACCTGGAGAAGACTATAGATACCTCAAGATCATGTGAACCACATCCTTGTGAGCCTATCGTGGCTGCTCCATAAACTGGCTGACTTTGCTCACTGTAGAGGAGATATCTAACATAGTAGTAGTCACGCAGAGGAGCTTCCTAACAAGTTCCCTTTATCTCCACTTGTGTACTTCCTATGTATCATCATCATAGAGCTTTGTGTTAGGATCCATGGGAATAGTTTTAGGTCTACAGTCTACCATCCATGTCTCTAAAAGGAGATTTGGAACGTAGTTCCTCTTTGTCATCACGAGACCTCGTTGATGTCTGGTAAACTCAATCCCAAGGAGGTATCGTAATTCGCCAAAGTCCTTGGTGACAAACTGTTGTTTAAGAAACTCCTTAGCCTCACTAATGCCATGTAAGTCATCTACTGTAACGATGAAGGCATCAACATAAACCATATTGATAATGATACCTCTATGTCTTTCATACAAAAAGTGAATGATATGCAATCGATCTCCTGAAGCAATGCTGTCCTATCAAGTCTAAGAGCTTATGGAACCATACTTTGGGACTCTTCTTAAGGCCATAAATCGCCTTACAAAGCCTACATATCTTCTGATAGTGAGCAGGCGGTACAATCAATGATTTGCGAATGAAAAAATAAGGCCAAGTTTGAGTCACATGAGGAATCATGGTAGGTAGCGATGGAACCACGTGGGAGGTGGTCGACGAAGCAGAACCATAGAAGGAGGCGATGGTAGTGGCGGTGGCGGTGACATAACCCACCTCACCAGACTTATACGAGGTCATTCTGTCACTTGTAGGAGAAAGATACATGACAGACTCAGAATGTGACGTCAGCACCAACATAATACTTTTGTCTGGCCGGATCAAAGCATTGGTACCCTTTCTGGGTCTGGGAGTAACCCACAAAAATACACTTGACATCTCTTGGAGAGAACTTGCCACAACCATGGGTTAGATGATGAACAAACGCCACGGAGCGAAAGACATACATTATTAGGGAGAAAAAATTATCTAGAAACGTAAGGTCGGATTTTATTGGTAAAATTAATGCTTTTCTAATATCATTTTTGTAAATCAGCCCCCAATTACTATTTTTATTTGAAGTTAAATTGTTTTGACGTCGTCATCGCATGAGAACCATTAAATTGTTAATGTGTCCTCATTGCAGAGGATTTGTACCCCTTAGATATGTTAATGTTTACCCAATCCGAGATTGGCCCAAGATAAATCTAAACGAAAACAAAGAATCGATGTAATCACTCCTATTTTTTGATATGGGAAAAGGCTTTGTTATTTTAATGATGATTGTCCTGGGTGGAGTTTACCAATAACTATGGCAAAGCATTGAGCTAGTCCGATCTGGTGCCTATGCACAAACGATCGCGCCTGAGCTCCATGTTTACCGAATTCGATTTTCGGCTGAGCTCATCCTAAACAAGCTAAAAGTACATGTGTTAATCCGTCCCAATTCATGTGCAATCGCATCTAGGAATGTTCGCGGATAACTTACGCGTCGCATTTGTACTTAATCCATTTGTACATTACTTCGGATCAACGGGTTGATCAGCTTCAATCGTAAAAGTTATCTATCTGGTGGAATGTCGTTTTCAAATCTTATATTTTCTTTGATTTTAAGTTCAATAATTAATCATCGCATATATGCATATGAAAAAAGTCGGCGCGAAAAAGGGTGCAGAAACGGATACGATTTGCTTTCAGTATACAAAAAGTCAGATACAAATACTAATATGTGTTATCAATCCACATCTATTTTTAATTATGAATAAAGTTAAAGATATTAATTTCGATGGATGTGAAAATTATGTTACCATCTGTTTTAAAAATTGATACATATATAAGACGGGGACGGACTAAATATGGATAATATAATGATCTTTAAATATTAGTCTAAATAATAACGTATCTGACTGCTTACACCTAATACAGATATACTAAATAGATTCCGTGAATGAATTTATATACGTTCCGAATAGCTAAAAGAGTAAATTACACAAAAGTTCATGAACTATACATTTGATTTCAAAGACATACCCGAACTTTCAAAAAAGTAATAACCCTAGCTAATGGGACATGGTAACCGCCCTTATCTTTGTAAATTGAAGTACGAAAGTACTCCTCCCTCGTTAAATTGAAGACAAAACACCCAATGCCAGCTGCTGGAGGCGGAACGATGGATCTCCTGGATTTATTCTTCTGCCGCTGCTTGGCTGCTCTTCGGGGATGGGACTGCTCGTTCTTGGCTTTGTGGCAATCAGAAAGGGGTTCGATGGTCCAACCTAATAGGATCGGTGAAGACGGTGAGGCCGGGGCAAAGTTTGGTTAAAGACGAAGAACCCGGGCGGAGATCCTCTTGGTCTCAGCTTGCCCAGTAAAGGAGGAAGGATCCTCTGCTGTGACATGGGCTGCAGCAGATTCTGTTGTATGTCCGGGAGCCGCTCGATCTTGATCGAGCGGTTCCCACGAATTCACACTTTTTATAGACCCGGTCGATCAAGATCGAGCGGCTCCCGAGCGTGCAGCAGAGTCTGCTGCAGCCCATGCCACAGTAGAGGTATCCTTCTCCCCAATAAAGGTGCTTCTATTGATGAAGGTCCAAGGTGGAAAAAATTGGGCTCGAAGTGGATGGTTCTTGCACTGGCGTAGACTCCTCGTGCTCACCACTGTGTTCCATCGAGTTGGGTTGAATAGCTCCAGATGATGGTCGGCATTGGATATTGGAAGAGTCATGCTTTCACAATTCGAAGTCCCCGGAAATTGGAATCTTTGCTCGATTCGAATAAATTGACAGAGGTTTTACTCTGATAAAACTACAATCTTTCCAGCAGAAAATTCAAAGGCACATAATCTCAAAGGTCAAACTTACCATTGGATTATTACAAAGAATCCCAATCTTGCAAGAATCCAGCAGGAGAAAAAAAATGTGCTTCTCGATTCTTTCTAGAATCTGAATAAAACTAAAGAAATGTTCACATGCAATTCCAGTTTTGGATTTCTGCCTTCATTTTGAACTGATTCAACCGCTATGAACAGATCAGATTTTTATTAAATTTACATTTCAGATCAGAAATTTATACACTTCAGAAGTCAAATAAAAGAAGTTTCATATCCATAGGCTCCGTTTGGTTGCAGGGTTGGGCAGGGTTGGGTGGGCCCTGCCCGGAGTACTCCTCCTTCCAACCCTCCCTATCCTCCTCATAGTTTACTATTCACAGAGGTACCCCAACCCAACCATGCCCAACCCTGCAACCGAACGAACCCTAAGGGCCTGTTTGGTTGCTGGGTTGGACTGGGTTGGATTGGGGTACACCGGTGTACCCCTCCTTCCAACCCTCTCAATCCTCCTCACAATTTACTATTCACAGGGGTACAGTTTACTATTCACAGGGGTACCTCAACCCAACCCAACCCAGTCCAACCCAGCAACCAAGAGCACCTTCATTTCCATGAGAATCATACCCAAGTCACGATCGTGTATCCCCAAATTCCACTCCTTCGCCGCCTCTTTGGCCACCCCTACTTCTCGGAGCATGACATCATCCTCGCTCTCAAGGCTCTCTCTCATGTCCTCCTCCTGGATGAGATCCTCGTTGCTATCCAGTATCCATGACACCCATCGCACCTTCAGCGTCGATCCATGCGTCTGTCACCACAACAACTTCCTTGCTCCGTGCCCACTGCCAGTTGCAGGTCAAGTCGTTCGCCTTCATCCTGAATGACGGGTGACGACTTTATCTTTGAATCCCCGATGGGTGTGGCGATCTATGCTCCGATCATCCACGTTCCTTATCGCGGATAGAAAGGAAATGAGGAGGCTCTCAATTGCTAACAATATGTATTTTGTCTTCAATCTAACGGAGGAGGGGTATCTTTGTCCTTCAATTTACAAAGTCAACGGCGGTTACCATATCACGTTAGTTAGGGTCCTCATTGTTACCAAATCGAGAGATAAGATACCGCATTGTTACTTTTGAAAGTTCGGTTATGTTTTGAAATTGAGTATATAATTCATGAATTCTTGTGTAATTAACTTTAGTTAAAATAAATATAAATTATAATTATACGGATTGGATATAATTTACTCATCTCTTTGTATTGTAATTTCATAGGTATTCGCACGACATCCGTTAACCACACTTCCAATCATTCTAATATTTTTAAGGGTTTTTATTAGCTATGCCCTTCTGAGATATTGCAGTTTCAGTTATGTTCCTCCTTTTTTAAGAATATCAGTTGTGCCCCTTACTTCTTGCTATTCTATTACTTGTATTCTTCTGTAAATTTAGCCGTCACAGAGTTGAACTTAACTATGATTTTTTAAAACTATGATATGATTAAGAGGGGTATAACCGTCCAAGTACTTCAGTATCACAAATTTGCATAACCCAATCAATTCTCACAAATATATTAACTAATTGGCAGTAAAGAACTGCACATATCCCCCAAATTGGTCTCGTCGAGGACGATGCAGCGGCTGGCACCCTCGATCAACTTCTCGCGAAGGAGGGACCCGCCACGGCCCCAGACGAGGTTGAGGTGGGAGTCGACCTCATCGGCAACGTCGACGCAGGAGAAGCCCTCCAAGGAGCGGAAGCGGCGGGAACGGGACCCTACCAAGGTAGCGGAGATGTAGCGGGAGAAGGAGACCAAACGGCTCGAGAGATTTTCTGTTTGCTTCGATGTACTATAAGGCCGAATTCGGGAAGGAATTGGACTCTGGTGCTGGTGTGCCGCTGTTCTTCACGGAGAGATCCTTGGGAATGGACACGATTGTGTACGAGGACTTGAATCCGAAAGATGGCGATGGAATTGAGAAGGTCCGAGATGGAAAGGCCTTGGCTTGGGTGGACGAGGAGGAGAATGTGATAGTCGATACAACGAAGGAGAACCGATTGAGGAAGTTGAAGAAGGCGGAAGATGAGGGATCGATCTCGGGCAGGGCAGGAATTTTGTCAACAAGCTGAGATCTTACCATGCCAAGTTGAATACGAGGAGAGAATGTGTATCCTCTGGCTCCAACATTGACTCAAAGGATCACCGTGGTCCGTGAATACGAGGATGCCGAGTTCAGCGATATTCTTCAGATAGATGAAGAGCTTGCTTTACTGAAGGGGCTGTTGGTGTACTCCAGGCTCTTCAATGCCAATTCCCTCCAACCTTTGGATGGTCGGTGGAATTCCACAGGAATGCTCTGTTGCTTCGGACTGGCGGTTTTGACATGCGTTTAAGGTTCTTCCAAATCAGCGAAAAGAGGAACACCATGATTCAGAGCATCTTCATTGAAGATTGCCCGATCTATGAGGCATCTTTTTTTATCAAATGGATCTCCTCAAGTTATAATAGCAGGGAGGAGGACATTCTTTTACAGCTTTGATTTGGTCAAGGCTAAGGTCGACAAGATTGGTCCTTTAACTGGCCGAGAGGAGAAGAGCTTGGAATCTTTCAGTCTCTCCTGATTCCAACACTACAGCATTCGTTGGCAATGAGGAATATATTTTATTGGTCTCATCGAAAACGAAAGAACTAGTTGGAACCATGAAAATGAATGAAACTGCTTGCACACTGGCTTTTGCGGATGAGCTCGAGGCGGAGCTCGGGGGCATGGGGGGAGGGGGGTGCGGGTGCTGAGGGGGAGGTGCGGAGGCGAGGTTGGGGGCGTAGGGGGAGATGCAGGGGCATAGGGGGAGGTGTGGAAGGCAAAGGGGAGGGGTGCGGGGCGGAGGGAGGACGTCTACGCGGAGGAGGAACTGGGGCGGAGGGAGAGGTTGGGGAGGAAGAAGAGAAGGGAAGGAAGAAGATGGGCGAGGAGGAAGAAAGGGATGGACTTTTTAGTTCATTTTTTTAAATCTTAATTCCAATTGTGTCCTCAAAGTTAACGTCTGTTTGGGTTGGGGATGGACAACAACTAACTCGAGGGGCACAAGTGATAGAACGACAAGAAGTCGGAGGCACAAGTGATATTCTCAGAAAGGGAGGGGTATAACTGAAATTGCAATATCTCATAGGGGCACAAGTGATAAAAACCATATTTTTAAATGTAGTTCTTGCCAATTATCAAAGAGATATTTATCATTTTATGGGATTTATCCTAGGAATCTTAGAAATTTGTTGACTTACTTCTACGACCTTTTGTACAACATAATTACCCCCATCGACCTCAAATATTATCCCAAGAACCCCTATGAGCTTCAAACAGATTAACTCTAGGGTTCATGGGTAATATTTGACACGTTTACGAGGTCTTTTTGGAAAAAGTAATTTACAAAGTTTATACACGAGGTTTTTTTATTTATAGCACCCTCACCCTCAAATTACGTCATTTTATTTAAAGTACCATGTGGTTGTGGGATGTGGCCTTTCAATCCCTATTCGTACACTTTTTCCTCCTCCTATTCCCCTCCCTCTTACGGTTCTACCTTCGCCCCCTCTTTCCTATGGACATACCCCTTTCTATGATTAAAAGACTATTAGAGGATGTTGGTTCAGAGGTTTTCTAGAAAGAGTGTAACCCACTTCAAAAGTGGTTCTATTGCTGAGAGAGTTTGTTGTAATGAAATTGTATCAAAGCTAGGTAAAAATGGTTAAATGTTGAATATTTTATAATTTTTAGATAATACCATAATATAGTATAATACTTTTGGAATGGAAGAAAGACAAATAGGCGATTTATTGTATTAAATTATAGAGAGAGTGTTTTCACATGATACCTGCACCCGGGGGTGTAGATAATTACCTACACCCGGTCTTTTTTCTCATTATTTTTGGGTTTTTTTGAATGAAACCTTATGGGGATTTTCTTAATATATTGAGGGGAATATGTGTTTCAAGTTTCATGCAAAACAAACGTTCCTAACATGTTCATCTAGAATGGGTCAACTTCAGCAATTCTGAGACTTTTAAAATTTAGCAGTCTTGATGGACACGATAGAAGTCTTGAATTAAGTTGATTTTTGAATGACACCATGGTGATATATAGTGATCTAATTCCCCAAAAGTTTCATTTCAAAAAAAAATAAAAAATATTGAAAAAATGATCCAGGTGTAGGTAATTACCTAGACCCCTAGGTGTATGATCCCTATCTCATACATATATATATATAGATGACCGATCCTATGAGATGAGATTTTTGTGAGATGATGAGATGTGAGATTCTGGGCCACTAGTTTCAGCCAGGAGAGAGAAACTAGGAGAGAGAAGGTTGAAATTAGTGGTCCAGAATCTCCCATCTCACCATCTTATCAAATCTCATCTCATAGGATCACTCCTCTCTCTCTCTCTCTATATATATATGTATGTATGTATATGGTGGGGCTCGCTGACGGAAAATGTTTTTAATTACCCATCTAATTGAAACTTTATTCTTTTGGGATTTTTACACCCATAACATTGCATATTTTCAATATTATGTACATAACCCACCATAATTATGAAGTACGCTGAGAACCATGCATAGTGGTCAACTCTTCAGCTAATTATACACCCATAACCCTCCTCCTGCAAAAGCATATAGGGTTATGTGTGTAAAAATCCATGAAAGATAAGTATTATTCATGGTTCTGAATGTAATTCATGATTATGAAGGGTCATGTACGTAATGTTAATTGAAATTATTGACGAGCATACTCCAGCACTGGCATTAGTTGGTCAAGAAATATTATACACGTCATACTGATATGACATAATCTTCTTGTTGTATACTTTTCTGAACAATCATAAATGTATTTATCTACCTTTTGATGGTACTAGTAGGGAACCCGTGCTTCGGGCAATTGTGTTAATTGCGTTTCTATGAGCAACATCCAAGTGCTCATATACGCAAATTCTGCAAGCACCAAATTCCTTAACCTAGTAGAAACAACTTGGTTAGCCTATCAGCTCGACAACATTCGTGTAAAATGTTGTCCTTTTATATTTTGAAAGTTACATCTACCAGTGATTTAATAAATAATATCCGTTCAAATTACAAATGCACACCCATACGTCACACGCGATGGAAACCATACTACCGACAATATCTACAGTGATGAAGTTATTATTTACTGCAAAATAATTTTTTAATGTAATTTGTACAACTACTTATAATCATATAGAAATATTTAAATGTATTTGATTTTTTAACAATAATGAAAGATATCACAACAAATCATCAAATTATTTGGTGATATACATTATATCATTAAATCACGAAGCTCATAGATTTGGTATCCAACAATGAAATATCCAACAATGGACCTGTGATTTGCAAGGGATTTATTCTATTGTGAAACATAACAGACTACCATTCTTTTGTGGGTCTATTTTATTTCTAAACTCGCAGTCTAGAAATGATCTTCAATAATCAACACAAACACAATTATATTTCTATATCATGGATCACAAACTGCAAGATCCAAAACATTGAAACCATGCACTCATATGCATCTCTTTTGAGATTCTATCATCTCCCTCCCCAAGCAATTTTTGGTCTGATAGCTCCTATCCACGTAATGTGAAGGTTCATATTCTCCTCTAATCCCTTGTCTGTAAGCCTCTTCCTTGTTAACATCTCTATAAGATTAATAAATCAAAGCAGTGTGTATCTTCTTATGTTGATATTGGGCTTTTTCGTATCATACTCTGTTGTTGGAAGTCTATGAAAATAAGTTAACAAAGGCACCAATCAAAATCAAGAGATCAATAAGATGATGCAAATGGACATGACGCAAAGTAACCAATAATCCCCTTCATAGCCAAGCTAATCATGCTCGTCGCCATGCTATCTAGCAGTCAATGATGGACTATTTTACATCTTTATGCCTTAATAATCAATAAGGTCGAACATAGAGAATGGTAATTTCCAGTTGCGTAGTTTTAGATTAATTTCGATGATTAATTAATTGCTAAGTTAATTTCTGTGTCAAGAAATAAAATGAAAATAAAATAAAAATGAAAGAGATGCAATGCAAACAAAATAAATAGAGAGAATAAATAAGTACATGATCTATGATTGTGTTTAATTTTAATCCAATAGTAATAATAAATATCCTTAAAATTGATCACATATCAATAGAAATAAGTATTCAAATCGAATCCAACTTGCAGGCGAGAATGCCAATAGATCTATGAATAATCCTGCAATTAATGATATCACACAATGATTTTATCAAAGAAAGTTTACTTTCAAAATTCTCTCTAATTTAATCCTCAAATAAATAAAGTGTAATCACATAAAATATCGAGATTTAATTTAAGTCATTCTTGATTACTGATGATTCGTGAAAATGCCTCTTTAATAATGTTGTATTAGTGTAGTACATGCAACATATTTCGATTCAACAAAGACCATATACTTGGTAAGTGTATCAAGATCGAACACATGGACACGTGCCTCCTCATATATTCATCGAAAATTACTGATTGAATAATGAGCGATTGAATCCAAAATCTAGGTCTTCATATGCAGACACATTATGTACACAAAATGGTGCAGAGACAAAATAACATGATGCACATACTTTTTGTTTGATTTTAAATACAATTAAAATGAGATGCATGGTGTAGAATATGCAATAGATTATCATGCAAAAAAATAAACAAATATTCTCTAAAATTATCAAATCAATGGGCGATAAAATAGAGGTTAATTTTGGAGACAAATGATTCATCAAAATGGATTAAGACATTAAGAAATTGAGTGTAATTGACACAATGGATATAAAAATACAACATGTATAATTAAGTGTCAAATCAACAAATAAATAATGTCATTAGATAAAGAACAAAATTAGCAACAAAATGAAACTGAAATCTACTGAAATTGAGTTCAAATACTTAAGATATGAGAGAAATAGTGCTAGGGTATAAATGAAATAAAATAAATGAAAATAATAAATAAATAATCGCAAAATTCCCCTGGAGGGGCATTTTGCAATAGGCAAAAGCTAGAGGGGCCCCTTTAAAAATTTTCCTGCAACGCAAGAGCTTATGTGCAATTTGTGTCAACCAGCAGGGCATCCATGTGAATTATCCCAAGCACGCACATGAGACACGTGCCTGAGGACCTTTTTGCAATTTTGAAGATGCCCACGGATAAGTTGCAAATTACCAAGCTCGCACGTGAGGAGCACACGCGCGACCAGGCTCGATGGGGGTGCAGCTTCGGGAGGCACATGGCGGGCTATCTTGCTTTAGGAGGAGGCACGTCCACCCGAGTCTGTATGTTTGAAGTATAATTTTGGGGAGCATCTGGGTCGTCTGATACAGATGATCGAACGATGCTTGTAGTGTCTTGCTCCACTCGTTGCGTCGCCACTTGCGACATTCTTCGCTGTGCTCCGACGAAGCACCATTTCCTCAACTAGCATCTATCTATTACTAAGGAAGTCCTGACACCTTCGTGAAGCATTGGCAAAGATCTAGATGGCCAGGAGGAGCGATGGAACGGCTCAAAGCAGCTCAACGATGAAGCATCGTCAAAGAAGCTGCTCGAGATGGAGATGAGGTACGGACTCTAGCTATTGACGAAACGAGGACATGCAAAACGTTAGCGAGAAATAGACGAAGTAGGGTGAGCAAAATGGAGGGATGCGTAGGCAGGGAAGGTGGCACCTTGGATGGGCTCTCCTCCGACGTGGAGGAGGAGAAAGCCTGGAGTGGGTAGAGGTTCTGATGGACAGAGAGGGTGGTCTGAAGGATCTGCATCAAAAGGGAGTAGTCTATGTCAACAAGATGAATATTCTTGCCACTGAGGTTGCTAAAGGCAACGCCTCTTCCACATCATTGGAATCCTCATAGGTATTATTGGCATGATAAGAGGGTATGCCAAACATTTGCCATCATTGTTCAATCTGGTGATTCTGCCGACCACAGTGAGTGCATGGGGTAGTAGAGTCTCACTCACGACCACGACCAAAGTCGTGGCCTTGTCCAGATTCCCGTCCACGACCATGACTTGGATCATGATTTCATCCTTCTCGAAAGCCATATCTACCTCCTCACCCAGATGAAGCAAAGTTCTCTGTTGAATGTAAGATGGGAGGCTGGCAACCGGTGTATCGAGTTCTTCAAGTCGGTTAAAGATGGCCTTCATTGTCAATGTATCTGATATAAAAAATTACGCCTTCATTTCTTGGTATCTAGAATGCAGGCCACCAAGAAAGCAGTATACCTACCAATCAGAGCACTCTTGTATATGTTTGGTGCAACATGAGAGATGGAATATTGAAAACTCCTTATACAGGTTGGAGATGCCTGCAGTACTCGATGAGGGTGGAATCGCTCAAGTTGTCGACAATATTCTCCTGTAAATGTCTGCACGATGTTACTTCGTCCTCTTCTGGGAGTGTGTTTGCTCGAGATCCTCCCACATTTCCTTGGTTGTATTTTTATAAAGGAGATTTGAGGAAATGTGCGACACAACACTGTTGGTCATTCAGTTGATAATCAAGTAGTTGTTTGTCTGCTAGCTGTCGTACTCTTTGTCCTTTTCATCTAAAGGATCTTTAGTCAGAATGTAGAGTTTTATTGACTACCAATGAACACCATAAAAGATTGAGATCAGAGAACGTAATTTTCTAGGCACTTGAGTTTCATAGTAGTACCTTGTTCCATTACATTCGAGGCCAATGGCTTTGTCCCAGTAGAAAAATATGTCATGGTGGTCTTAAAAAAGAAGAAGATATTGTGCTCGACTTAAGGATGCATACAAGGGCTGAAAAGTGCCCTAGAACTCACTTTTAGACGTGATAGTGGTATGAAAAATTACTTTCACAACAGATCTGGGGTTTTCCAGGCTCTTCCGACACCAAAGATGGTATCCAGGGGGTTGTGCACAATATGTCAGAAGTCCAGGAGGACTGGTGGATGGAACTAGCGGTGCAGGAGGCGTGGTTAGAGTAGTTGGAGCCTCGGGCAGTGCTTTAGGTGCTGTTGGAGGTGGCGGATGGTGCCACTGAGAGCTCAGACTGCCTTGCGCAGTAACCCTTGATGAAAGAAGGGTCTGCGTAAGGAGAGAGGGCTGGTGGTGGCAACAGGTGTTGAGTACTAGGCTCCGATCTAGTATCGTCGCTCTGATACCATGTGGAGAAAAGAAATGAAGGAGATGTTTATTCCATAGGGCTAGGGTCTCTTCTATAAAGAGACATCCTAAAGAGTACAAGAGGGAAAATACATAAATATCCTTAAGGGTTACAGAGCCCGAAAGGTTAAGGGTTATGGAACCCGAAGGGTTACAAACATAAATATAAATATAATAACTCTAATAGAGACCTTTAAAGAAAATGGAGTTTGAGTATTTTGTACTCAGTTTTAATGAATTCGTGGTCAACTTGGGAATCTAAATCTCCATCATTATAATAATCCAAGTACTCCACTTGGATTGTTTTACCTTATAGAATTTTGTTGCGATCATCTTCCCCTAACGTAATTGAGATGGCATATTCCGACCTCTCTTCTTATGTACTAACATGCTAGCAAGAATTGTTGTAAGTAACAGAAGCAAACACACACAAACACAAATAATCAAGCAAACACGCTAACACCAATTTATAGGGTTCACCCATAACTTGGCTATGTCCTTAGACGATGACTCTCTGTTTCATTATTTTTGGAGAAGAAATATAGTTGATGTAGAGAATCCTAACCTTAGGGAGTTTATGTACTACTCCCTCTACAAATGAATCCCAAAAGCAAACGGATCTGAATGCTCAGTGAATGCTCAACGGATTCAAGGCATATCAACAAGAATATACCACATAAGATAAACAATCTTCCTTTTGATGATAAAAGGTTGTGAATATGAGAATATGGAATTAATGATCTAGGTTTTGACCAAATTGTCTTCAAGGTATCATTGATCCTAGGTCATGACATCTTCCTTTATGCCTTCTTCATAACATTAAAGTATCTAGTGTGCCTCTGCCTAAATATTCCCATATCCATTACAACAACCCCAAAAGATAGGTATCCTTTGTAGATATGGTTGAGGAATCTACATGCTCATATAGTATGTATGGTCTTCTCTTCTCCAACATTGTAATTGGCCATTTCAACAAACCGGGCATGTGACCAACCACAAATGATAGAATGATCGATTAGTTGTGGCAAGAAATATGGATTGATTGAATAACCTAAATAAGGTTATGGGCCAATTAGGATCCATGACACTAGGTGATTGATAAATAATGACAATCAATTGACGTGTTTTCCTAAAGGCCTTGACATAAGAAAAAAAATTGGTCAATCATGCATCACAAAGATCATACATTAGGATATCAATCGATTCAAGCTAAATACATCACTCTATCATAATCAGAATATCTTTTAGATAAAGCACTCATGATCAATCATCAAAGTTGAATACGCAATCACCATGCATAAGTAGAGGGTAGGTCATGGGAAATCTGGATTTATTAGTGGTTTCCCCCTATGGGTCATACCGACAGAATAAGAATGATCTTGTTCACTCTAAGACGGAAATGCAAGAGTTTTTCCACCTACCATCTATCTAAGGGCACAGAGTTTAGAAAACACAAAGCCCGCTATGTGGTATCCTCGTCATCTGTGTTGTAAAAGTCGCCCAACTGGCCCGACTAGTGTAGTCAGTGGGGTGGCCGACCAATCACTGACTAATTCCGACTAGGTACACTAGTCGACCAATTTTTGCTTGTTTTTTATGTTTTGCTTTTTTTAAAAAGTAAACTTATTATGATATGCTTACTTTTTATTTAAATTCAATTAATTCTTTTATTTCATTATGACAATATAAAAATGTACAAAATCTATGTAAATATATGTATTAAAATGACTTATATATTTAAAATAATCAAAAAATCCTTAGTCAATGATCCGGTCGACCAAGTACCGACTACTGACTTTTACAACCTTGCTTGTCATATATCGAATGCAAAGAAAGTTTTCATAATTACTCCAATCCTCAGTGAGGTTGGCTTTGATAGCTTGGGAAAAATACAAATATGAATCACAACCAAGCAATCACATGAACATTCACATGAACAAGATGATATGCATGGAAAATGTTTCTCGGTGGAAGGGAAAAATCATGGTAATAGATTTCTTCTTTTTCATTTATAAAACAAAGGTGGTTTGTGTACAATATTTATAGAGGGCATGAGTGCTAAACAAATCTATACCTAGTTCCCTTTAATCTGTATGCACTCTTAAACATAAATAATTCAAAAATACCAAATATAATGGATTCCATGACGAAATATGATGTTCTTTTTTTGAAGTTTTTCTCTAAGTTTTTTCCCGAAGTTGCCTTTTTAATCAATATTGACAACGTTGCCTACTTTGAGTTCTGGTTTTTTAACAAATTGCCTTCCCATAGAAATCATATTGGCATAAATAAAGGCATATATAGCTGAATACCTTATTATTTCCTTTGATGAACATGATCTGCATCATTCTATTTCTATGAACTTATATTTCCGGGGAATTGAAAGGTCCAATTTGGATCAGATGCTAATAATTTCTTTGACAATATATTAAGGGGTCTACCCTAAGAAGCTCAATTAGGAATGTTCCTCATAAAATCGGTATCAACTTTCCTCTAGTCATAATTAGCACTGATTTATAAGAAGAGTCGACAAGAACTTCATCTGGTTTACCGAGGGTATGTGAAAATCACCATGAAAGCCATCTTTGAGAAATTGTTTGGAAGAAACCAAAAGAATGACCATAATCAACCTAGTTCAGTCAGGATAAGGTTATTTTTATTTTAATAAATGAGAAGTTGTTTCTAATTGATGGTCCTACTTATATTCGTCCAAGTTAGACCCTGATTCGCATGTAGTAGAACTTTGGATAAATCAATATTATTGCATATTACGTATATGAACCTTTTGTTGCAGTTGGCTGATCACTTTATATCATAATGGAAAAGCATCAAATTATAGTGAAACCATTGAGAACTTTGACCCCCTATATTCCTCCATCATATTGGTTTACCATGAATTGCAGTCCATCTACTCCAGTTATCTCGACCCCATTCAATGAAGATGGTCATCATGCTTTTCCACCATCATTTTATGCTAATGACTTCATGGGTAGAGTTATGGAGTTACTTAAGGTTGTGGAGAAAACCTTAATTGCATTATGGAAGCATGAATATCGCACCATATGCGATCAGGAGCAAGTAGTCGCATTAGTCGATCGGGGCAGCAAAATTTAAAATTTTTGAAGCAATGAGACCACTTGATCCGAGAACATTTCTCGCATCATTTCATATAAACCACATAAAAGATATAAGAATACCTCTTGAAGCGTGATTGCGATTGAAGCCTCTAAAGCAAGAGACCACATGTCTCAAGTATGACCTAACAGAGGAGACGCTTGCGAGCATGTTGATGTGATGCGTCCTTCTCACAATCCAAGATGTAGATCTAAGTGACGGATCTCCTGATTTCGTCACACAAAATTTGAGGTCTTCTTCACATACTAGAAACACCAAGGAAGACGAAGATCCACGAGCAGTCGAAGCGGCAACTCGACAACGTAACGACGACGACGATCCTCTCCAGAGCAAGAGATGGTCGGACACTCTTGAGAGAGAGGGGGCGTGCATGAGAACATGAGAGAGAGAACTTGTGAATACTATTATGTAAAAGAAGAGCTAGGGTTGCCTCTTCTTTTATAATATTTGGGAGTCCATGGATCGCAATCCATGGACAACACAAATCCAATGGTTGAGATTGATTTGTATTTCTTTCAATGGTCATAATTTTGTTGTCAAAATACAACAACAATTAATTAAATTAAATTAAATATATATTGAAAAAATCATCAATATAAATTAATTCAATCAAATCAATATATCTTAAAGGATTAGAAAAGAGGCAAGCCTCCTTCCAATTAAGAAGGGACGACCACCTTAAGTCTTATATCAAGTGTGGTTGTCCACCCTCCCAATATGGAAGGGGGCTCCTTCTTCCTTTTATATGAGATCTCATATCTCATATAATCCTTCATTGTATACAACAACTTTTATTGTATATTATTTCACAAAAATAATTCCGAATTATTTTGTGACAATTTCAATCATGCCATTAGAAATTTATGAATCATATTCATATACCCAAAATAAAATGTAAATTGCATTTTTAGTTAATTGTTCAATGTGAATACAATTCACGTCAATATTTAATTTGTAAATACTATTTACAAATATCTATGATTAATATGGATAGCACTATCCACATTATTCATATATATGATGATTACATCATACTTAATTATCTTGGATCACCATTCTCATGCATTTAAATAATATGAATCACATTCACATTATTCATGATAATTAAATTACATTTAATTATCAATTCCGCAATACTCAGATATACAATACATCAATGGGAGTATTCTTGAACTCTTTCAAGAATAATGGCTTTCTCTGTGGATACTAGGAGATAAGGACATGACGATTGTACATTCCATGTATAGTGACTTGGATATTGAAATAACATATCAAATTCAGATCTCAGGGACCTCTCATAGATGCTTGATTAAATCAATACCGTATATCTAATATTCTCTTTGCAACAGAATCACATTCAGATCAATATCCAACATTTGGACTAAGATTAGATTACTTCTCTATTGAGAGAGTCACTAAAATCCAAACATGCTTCATTACTCCCTTGGAATGGGAACGTCATTGTTATACAATCATTTATTGATCATATCACCCTCGGATATTGCCAATACCCGTACATCCTGCATACTGGAAGACCTAGAATAAAACCTGAAGTTTTAGATCTTATTTAGATTGTCTTCTTCAGAGTTTTATCATTAAGTTTCTCATTTGATCATTGGAAGTTGGTATGAATCATATACTTTCCAAAAACATATATCAAACCTACAAATTCAGTCAAGCTTCCAAAGTGAGACGACCGTGTACGGAATTTGATCCCAATATCTTATGAGTGAGCTCATGTCTTTTGGTTTAGTAATGAACCTGTATGATCCTTTTGAGAGATTGTATTACTTTTATGCACTTGTATGCACACCAGCTTGCCGGTGTATAGACCTTGATTAAATCATCAACCTATCAGTTTACTACATGTACATACTTAAACATATAGTAACACATCCATCTCCGGTCAAAGGATGCATGCCTATATTGTAGAAGTATACGACATAGCTCTTGGTTATCTCGATCTCGTTAAGTCAACTCTTTGACCTAACTTATCTAACAACTCTGAATCTCCATTCCTGTGCAGACGACCTACATCAAGAGGTCAGTTAGATATTAGCCTACAGAGAAGAATTTCCATATTTCTCTTAGGTTGGAGATCCTCTCTTAAAAATCACTTGACGGTGCTTGATGAGTTCTCAATCCAACTCTTTAGATATCATCCAAGCACTAGCCTCTATGATTTAACATTTGAATTAACAGTAGTATGCTCATTAAGATGCCCATGGTATATAATCCTAATTATACTAAGGGATCTATTATGCAAATTGGTTGTTCTTTATTTCATATCAAGGAATGAATTATAATAATATTTATTGCATAATGGCTCATCGTGGGCTCGTGAGTACAATAGTCACCTCTCCAAACACTATCTCAGATGGTTCTGCCTCTAAATAAGTATTCATGAATGTATGTCGAGCACAAGAAAAACAAAGTCTACAAGCGACTTGATAACGGTTCTGAAGCACAGGGATCAATATGAAAAAGAAACGGATGCCTAGGAAGCAGCCTAGGTGGTAGGTTGCATTGATGATTCCTTCATCTAGCGACCCTCATGAGGTAGCGGAAATCATTCTTATTACCTATGATGCTCTTTTAGGGAGATTTCTGCAGCTGGAAGAGGCCAATTATATGACAAAAATGCATATGTGAAAACTGGAAGCATAATGATCTCAGGATATTTTCGAGTGAGACCTTTGGATCTCCTCAAGGCATTGAAGTAGGTGATATTTTCTATTTTAGATTTGAGATGATTTTGATTCGTCTTCATGCACTTATGGTGCTAGGTATTGATTACATACATACCACAACTGATGAAGGGATGACATATCCCTCACTATCGTACTTCTTTGTCAAATCTCGCTCTGATCTGCCACGACGCATCCCTTGTTATCGTCATGTTTTCTCCTTGATATCAAATCTCTCTCTAGTTCGCCAATCATATCCCTCTGAGTTGGTACCGACCACTTCTGTGTCCCATCAATTGGTATCAGAGATGGGTTAAGTATTGTTGAAGGGACACGATGTGACATATAAGAGTGAGGGAACAGAGAGAGTTGTACTCATTCTTCTTTAGTGATCCTTCTTCTCCGATGGTCGCGAGAGGTGACCAACCACTGTTATATCTAATTGTTCTTTTCTTCACATGCTTCCGTGGAGGTGATCGATTGTACATCTGCATCCGCATCAAGTGGTTTGTGTCCCAAAAATTGGTATCAGACAGAGCTGGTCCAGATCGTGTCTCAAAAAAAATGGTATCAGAGCTGATTTTGGTACCCGACTGCTTTCGGTTCCCATCAAGATGACCAGAAACTTGATAGGGGTAGCCTTGCCTTAGAGAGTGGCTTGTACCACTCTATTCCGGTAAAAGATATTCAGGGTATAAGGGATAATAATAAGGCGAACAAAAAAAACTTTTATTATGATGATTTATAGAAGATAGAAGAATCATGGTTTGTAGAGAGAGAGAGAACATACCGATTGTTTTTAAGTTCAGATTACTAAGGGAGCTTGACCAGCCTGATGGTTTTGCTATATTGAAAATGGCAGAGAAGTGGAGGGAGAATCCATCTTCTCAATGTGGGATCATCTTGCCAGACATTTCTTCTGGTGCAGAACGCATTCCTGTTTGCCTTGTGAATGAGGTCGACGATGAGAAGGGACCATCATTCTTTGCCTACTCTGCCGAAGTTGCATATTTTAAGCACATCAGTTTAGAATTATTTTCCATTGGTTGAGCTTGTTTAGATGTGTGTCTACCAAATGATTCTGGTTGTTGGTGTGCTCAATTCAATGGTAATTATAGTCCTTACAATTCAAATGATTTGCTTGTAAGGTGGAAGCTGATTATGTATGAATGTAGTACCTCGCGTTTCTGTCCTTTGAATTGTTGCAATCGAGTATCGCAGAAGGGAATTAAACTTCACCTTGAGGTTTTTCAGACCACGGATAGAGGTTGGGGTCTTCAGTCATGGGATCCAATCAGGGCGGTACCTTTATTTGCAAATATGCTGGTGAGGTTGTTGCCAAGTAAGAGATTGGAGAATATGGTGAAGAAACTGAGTACATTTTTTGACCCAAACACTAGTGATCACATGTTCAAATTTAATTTCAGAACTAAGCTTCTAGGAGAATGATGACACAGAGACCCGAGCGACTAAGGCAATCAAGTATCTAAGACGGTCGTTGCGACCTCAATCACTCAGACGCGTCGATCAAGAAAAATGAACCACTTAAGAAGGATAAAATCAATCACAACTCAAATAGCGGTCCTGCTATGTGATTAACCTGGTATAGCACCCAGGGTCGAACTCAAGGAGCACGGGTTGGCCGAGAGGCCTACGAAGTAGTAAAAATAAAGAAAATAAAGAAAGAAAATATTTTTAGTGGTTTTTAATTATTTTTATATTTTTTTGGATTTTTTAAGTAATTAAGAAAATAAGAAAACAAAGAAGGCACACACTTCAACAAATTATTAAATGCACAAAAATTCAACCAAAAATTCAAATAAAAATATTTTTATGTATTTTATATTTTTTTTAGTGTTTTTGGTGAATTTTTGAGAATTTCCTAATGTGTATTTTATTTTCTAAAAATCAAACAATGCCTAAAATAAAGGGTACTGTCCAGCCGAGCCAAAAAGCCCTAGATAAAATATCTAAGGGCCTCAAAATGGCCTAGAGGTAATTTTCCTGTAAAGTAGATAAGACAAGGAAAATTTAGGTACCAATTTTATTATTTTTGGGTTTTTAATTTATTTATTATAATTTTTATGGGTTTTTGAGTGTTTTTAGGTTTTTAGTGTTTTTCAGTAATGCAAAATAGCCAAAATTGGCTAGAAAATCAAGCTAAGTAAAACAAACAATAGCTAATTTTTATAGAATTTTTAAGTGAGTTTTTATATTTTTTTGTGAATTTTCAAAACTGGACAGTAACAAAAATGAAGGTTTTTGAATTTTTAAAAATAGCAAACAAAATCAAAATTTTCTTAAAAAATCCACAAAAATCCTACACCATGGCAGGAGCCATGTGTCAAACTTTCGTTGGATTTGGAGGTGATTTGATATTTTATTCAAAAATAAAGATAGGGCACTGTGCACAGAGACCAAAGTGCAAATACCCAAAGTTCTGGGGGTCCTGGTGCAAAATACCCAGCAAAACACGCGCCACGCGCGTGCCTGGGGCACTCAGGGACCTAGATGTAAGAAAAATAAGTCCCGAGGACTTATTGGTAACAAGTACCAAAAGTCTAGGGGCCCTATCTGCAATTTACCCAAAATAAAACGCACATGCGGAAATAAATCATTCACAGGGGTAGAAGTGCAAATAAGAGAAACTTTTCATTCAATTTATAACATCCAGAACTACAAGGGTATCTGCTGCAAATAACCCAAACAAATCATGTGTCGAAGCACGTGTCCACAACATGCAGGGGTATACATGCAAATAACTAAAGCTCAGGGTCCAATGTGCAATTTAACCTAAAACTAAACAACTGATTTTACTATTTACAGGACTAAAACGAAATAAAAATAAAAACGGGGCCTGAGGGTAAATTACCCTTTATTAAGCGGGGGCGTTGGATGCGCGCCACGTGTGGATCTGACGGCTGCAGATGGTGGGCGCTCCGGATCGTCCCTCCTCCGATCGGACGGTGTTGGTACCTCCAAGGATGGACGGCCAGGATCTGAACTGGAGCGAGGCGGGACGATCGACAGCGATGGAGGGTCCTCGAAGAACAGGTCCCCGGCGAGCTTCGCCGGGCTCGTGCGTGCGCTAGGGTCCTCCGGGGAGCCTTCTGAAGGTCGGAGAAGAATCGCGGAAGGCTCCCGCGTCTGCCGGTGGGCTCCGATGAAGGCGAGGAGCTCCAGAGAGCTCCGGCGACGTGAATGACCTGGAGCTACTGTGCCCAGAAGTTCCGACCTCCAGATGAGGTCGATTGGCCGAGATACCTGCACAGGAAAGAAGCTGGGTTGAGGGCAAATTGCCTCGACCCGTCAGAGCGGGCGGATGGTGAAGGGTGAGGCGGTGCGATGGCTCTCTAGCGAACGGTGGAGGGTGAGAGCCGATACCCTGCTCCGGGGCGAGCCAGGGGGAGTGAAGGGGCGGAGAAGGTGGAGAGTAGTCATGCGAAGGTGGTGGCGGAGTCGGATGGTCAAGTGAGTGGACGGAGACGGCAGGTGAAGGCGGCGGAGCTAAGCTACTGGGAATCGAAAAAAGCCTATTCTACGCTAAACTAGAGACTACGGAAGCTACCTGATGGGCGCATTCGACTGGGCTAGAGCTGATGAAGCTCCCGGTCATTGCCTGCA